>CM068375.1:431734458-432934458 GCA_034769895.1 Magicicada septendecula
TTGGTGTACCTAGAAATTTAACGGGGGTGGAATCAGGGGAATCAAATCTAATAGAACTTTGGAACAATGGCTATACACCTATTGGAAGGGTGTTAGACCGCTTAAGGGTGCATAAATAATTATTTTAGTAAGGTTACTGGTATCCTGAATACCAGTAATGCCGAATGTTTTGTAAAGCCGAAGCAAGGACGGGGTAAAAGAAAAGAAAAAAGTGTTTACCCAGCAGCTTCAGTCCTTGTGGAAGCAACTGGGCGAGACAGTCCAGTGGGGGTAATAGAGAGTGTGGAAGGAGGAATTTAAAATGAAAAATAAGATAGAGAGAGTGATGATTAAATCTCGATATAACAAGTAATAATAGTGTTAAAATATTAGTATGAGCATTGTAATGTATTGTATAGAGTTAGCAATAGTAAATGAGCAGTAAACAATGAGAAAATTGAGAGATAAGTGAGATGTTTGAGTGTAAAAAATCATATGAAGTTATTTGTTTCTTAAATTCCGATTGGAATTAATAAATCATTTGGAAGTCAGAATTATAACTGTTAAAAGAATATCAATGTTAAATGTTTAGGGGAAAGGGTATTACGTTATGTTGAGAATATTTCTGTTAAACGATGTGTATACATTTGGAAGTTAAGAAAGAGTCAGTACTTCGAAAAAAGCAAACCAGTGTGGCTAAAAGGGAGCCAAATCAGTTCAGGATCTGAAAAATGAAAGGCCAGTTAGTACTGTTTTATTGATTGTTTCAGAATCTGGTGACACTGTGGTGGGGACCCTGTGCTGGCCAGTACGTCAGGGCAGGGCGTCCAGTGCCTGCCTGGCTTTGCAGTGTTGGGATTCTATAGCAGAAAGTCCAGTAAAGTCATGCAGGTGCGGCCGCAGTCACCGAATCAGGGAGTGAGTAACCCATGATTTTAATAAAATTTAAGGGAGGTCATGGCACCATATCCGAGCTGATCCTTTTAAGTTTTGTCAATGAGAGTTTTTATGCTTCGGCATAAAACCTCTCATTGAGGGGGTATTGTGACGGTACAAAAAGGGGTGAAGCCATTTTTGATAATTTGGTTATGCAAAAATCCGATTTATGTGAAACCAGAATAAAATTCGACTTTAGGAATCTGCATGGAAGTTGGAAACAAGTGTCGATGAATCGACAGGTATTTTTAACTGTACCAATGGATCAATCAGCCAAACCGGAGTTCGATATAACCATGTATGGGCACAGACTTTTGCCAAGTCGACTGACGTCACAAGTCTATCATGAAAATATCACGAAGTGAACACGTGTTTTCTAATAGCGAAACGCGGTTATGACGTGATTTGCAAGGAGGGGGTACCACGTGACCAACGTATGTAGACTATGTTCATCAGCCGCCTCGCCCCAGATCTCGATACATCTTTAATCCGTACGGGTGTGTTACTCCAAGTCGCGGATAAACTCAATTTTGGCTGAAAATCAGTGAAAATGTATTTATAAAACTGTTTCAGACAGTTTTTAGTGAGTGTAGGAGAAAAAAAACGTTTGAACGAGAAAAGATGCAACAATTGGACTAACTACAACAGATAAGTACAGTGAAAATAGATCGATCAGCCAACCATTAATTCGCACAATATTCAAATATTATTTTCATAAATGAGATCTCAGATATAAAAAGGGGGGGAGAGGGGGGGGAGAGAGAGAGAGAGAGAGAGAGAGAGAGAGAGAGAGAGAGAGAGAGAGAGAGAGAGAGGGAGAGGGAGAGGGAGAGAGAGAGAGAGAGAGAGAGGGGGAGAGAGAGAGAGAGAGAGAGAGAGAGAGAGAGAGGAGAGAGAGAGAGAGAGAGAGAGAGGGAGAGAGGGAGAGAGGGAGAGAGGGAGAGAGAGAGAGAGAGAGAGGGAGAGAGGGAGAGAGAGAGAGAGAGAGAGAGAGAGGGAGAGGGAGAGAGGAGAGAGGAGAGGGAGAGGAGAGGGAGAGAGAGAGAGAGAGAGAGAGAGAGAGAGAGAGAGAGAGAGAGAGAGAGAGAGAGAGAGAGAGAGAGAGAGAGGTTATGTAATAATGATATAACAAGTGGAATCTTTAATAGAAAATGAATATTAAAGTTGTAATGTTTGTAATTATTATGCAAATTCAGAGTTGAGATGTTTATGTTAATGTAATAATGGTAATGTTCATTTTGAGTGTTTATTATGTTGTAATATGTTTATCATGTGAAACATAAAGTGTTTATTTTAGTATAATTGTGTGTAGATATAAGACATATATCTTATATGGTAACTGTAGATATCCCAGCTTCCGGGCAGTCACGGCTTCACCGAACCCTGACCGTGGATTTGGCTTACAACCAGCTATGGCCAGGCTTATTGTATCCTGACCATAGTTGGTTATTTTATAAATTGGTGTACCTAGAAATTTAACGGGGGTGGAATCAGGGGAATCAAATCTAATAGAACTTTGGAACAATGGCTATACACCTATTGGAAGGGTGTTAGACCGCTTAAGGGTGCATAAATAATTATTTTAGTAAGGTTACTGGTATCCTGAATACCAGTAATGCCGAATGTTTTGTAAAGCCGAAGCAAGGACGGGGTAAAAGAAAAGAAAAAAGTGTTTACCCAGCAGCTTCAGTCCTTGTGGAAGCAACTGGGCGAGACAGTCCAGTGGGGTAATAGAGAGTGTGGAAGGAGGAATTTAAAATGAAAAATAAGATAGAGAGAGTGATGATTAAATCTCGATATAACAAGTAATAATAGTGTTAAAATATTAGTATGAGCATTGTAATGTATTGTATAGAGTTAGCAATAGTAAATGAGCAGTAAACAATGAGAAAATTGAGAGATAAGTGAGATGTTTGAGTGTAAAAAATCATATGAAGTTATTTGTTTCTTAAATTCCGATTGGAATTAATAAATCATTTGGAAGTCAGAATTATAACTGTTAAAAGAATATCAATGTTAAATGTTTAGGGGAAAGGGTATTACGTTATGTTGAGAATATTTCTGTTAAACGATGTGTATACATTTGGAAGTTAAGAAAGAGTCAGTACTTCGAAAAAAGCAAACCAGTGTGGCTAAAAGGGAGCCAAATCAGTTCAGGATCTGAAAAATGAAAGGCCAGTTAGTACTGTTTTATTGATTGTTTCAGAATCTGGTGACACTGTGGTGGGGACCCTGTGCTGGCCAGTACGTCAGGGCAGGGGCGTCCAGTGCCTGCCTGGCTTTGCAGTGTTGGGATTCTATAGCAGAAAGTCAGTAAAGTCATGCAGGTGCGGCCGCAGTCACCGAATCAGGGGAGTGAGTAACCCATGATTTTAATAAAATTTAAGGGAGGTCATGGCACCATATCCGAGCTGATCCTTTTAAGTTTTGTCAATGAGAGTTTTTATGCTTCGGCATAAAACCTCTCATTGAGGGGGTATTGTGACGTACAAAAAGGGGTGAAGCCATTTTTGATAATTTGGTTATGCAAAAATCCGATTTATGTGAAACCAGAATAAAATTCGACTTTAGGAATCTGCATGGAAGTTGGAAACAAGTGTCGATGAATCGACAGGTATTTTTAACTGTACCAATGGATCAATCAGCCAAACCGGAGTTCGATATAACCATGTATGGGCACAGACTTTTGCCAAGTCGACTGACGTCACAAGTCTATCATGAAAATATCACGAAGTGAACACGTGTTTTCTAATAGCGAAACGCGGTTATGACGTGATTTGCAAGGAGGGGGTACCACGTGACCAACGTATGTAGACTATGTTCATCAGCCGCCTCGCCCCAGATCTCGATACATCTTTAATCCGTACGGGTGTGTTACTCCCAAGTCCGCGGATAAACTCAATTTTGGCTGAAAATCAGTGAAAATGTATTTATAAAACTGTTTCAGACAGTTTTTAGTGAGTGTAGGAGAAAAAAACGTTTGAACGAGAAAAGATGCAACAATTGGACTAACTACAACAGATAAGTACAGTGAAAATAGATCGATCAGCCAACCATTAATTCGCACAATATTCAAATATTATTTTCATAAATGAGATCTCAGATATAAAAAGGGGGGGGGGAGAGGGAGAGAAGAGAGAGAGAGAGAGAGAGAGAGAGAGAGAGAGAGAGAGAGTGGAGTACTGGTTAGCTTTTAATTAGCAGGTAAGATTTAATTTGATATAATAAGAATATGTGTGTTCAGTAAGGTGATTTGTTCATCACCAAAGAAATGGGTGATACCTTTGCAGTTATAAAAATAAAAATAAAATAAAAATTGTTAAATTCCTTTACAATGTTTAACATAGTTATTGTGGATACTATTTCCATTCTTAGTTCAATCCTGATGTAAACAAACCCGTGTGGCATTGTAACGGGGCTAAAAGAGGGAGAGGGGTTTTTATTTTATTAAAATTAATATAAATTTATTTTCCACCTGCGTGGCCAGTCCCCATGTTAAAGAAAAGTTTCGTCAAACAAAGGAACAATGATGTGTAGTTGCGGCACTGGAATGTAAGGTGTGACAAGAGAACGCAATACAATTCTAAGAAATCCAGTACTGTGACGCGCACAAACGCACGAACATCAGCGGGGCACACAGACGACGCCAACAGTCATGGGACAAGCCGAACAATATGGTGAAATTGTGAATTTTGTGTGCCACGTGTTCAGAAGCGGGCGGAAACATAATTAGAGATCCCGCCCATTTGTGTGATGTAACCAGTGGCAGTGAGATTTCGTCGACGTCCAAGACACACAAATGACCCATGCCGTGTGTACAATAACGAACATTTTCAAGTAGCAGGCATTGCTTTCCTCTCCAGCAACCCAGGTGGTGGGAGAATTGTTGGTAATTCTCTTCCCAGTCGACATACAATATAGGCCACGCGTGGTACATATCAGTCTTCTGCCCGGGCAAATTTTCATTTTATTAAGTCGGCCGACTAACCAAGTTTGTATCAGAGTTTGTAAAGCAGTATAAAAGTTGAGATTAATATGTAACGCCATAAAATCAAGTGAGTGCGTAGAAAAAATGAACTAACCGCCGTTTGGACATAGTGCAAGAATGTTACAGGACGCGCCATGCGGTCGGCGGGGACGCTACTGCAACAAGTAACAATATTCCATTCAAATATTTTTTTTATAAAGGCCTAAATTAAGTAAATAAATGTGGGGGTTTTAAAAATTGTCTGAATGTGAGAGTGTGGCAAGCTGGGTTCGCCTTGATTAATTAAAAGTATATTAGAATAAGAAAATGTTTAAATAAATGTGCATGTTGTATCTGTCTTAAAAAGGAGAGAAAATCTGAGTTTTATCTGAAGTTTTATTTAAAATGAAATAATAATATAATAAATTTTGAATTCCATCAAACAAATGAGTGTAGCGTATGTTTGTTAAGTAACCTTATAATCACACTTGCATTACACAGTTCGTGTGACGAACCCTGGGCTGGAGGAAGACTAAAAGGTAAGTGGGAGAGAAATATTTTTGCGATTTAAATGTATTAAAATGTAATTAACGTCACAAATGGCGCGTCCGAAGCAGGGACAGTTTTTATAAATTAAAACCTATATATAAAGACCACACCAACAAGTAAAATGCAAGTTTGATTTGAAGGTTAAGTAACTACATAAAAATTACGTAGCATATATAAAATGGTACATCAATGTTCAAATGTTAAGAGTTAAGTGGTAGATGTTTTTATGTAAGAAAATTTAAATCAATATACTTATAAATATGGCAGGAAATAATGATAATGAAGTCAGCTTCACTGACAATAAAACAGAAAGTCAGTCAACACCTATCCAAAATGAAAAAAACCAGACGATAGCTATGAAATGCTTAAAATGATACAAGCAATGATAGAAAAACAGAGTGTAAAGCTAGAGGAACAAAAGAATGAAATTAAAAGTGAATTTAACAGTAAATTTGACGCTAAATTTGAGGAACAGAGTAGACAGTTTAACGAACTTAAAAGTGATATTAATGAGGTAAAAAATCAGTATGTGAGTAAGTGTAACGAATTGAATCAAGATATTGAGAAAGTGGTAGAGTCAGTAGGGGAACAAATTAAAAGTAAAGTAACTCAGATAATTAATAACAAGGTAAGTGATGAATGTAAAACAAATGAGAATTATAACGATACGTGTAAAAAGGTAGTATTGAGTAGTGATGATAATGACGTTGATTGCAATTCTGAGAATGTAGTGGAAGTAGTATGTGATAATGAAGTAGTAGAAACAAATGTTTGTCAGTTAGTGAGAGTGTGATGAAAGTTTAGAGGGGTTACAAAGGGCAACATTTTCCTGTAGTATGAGTGAAGTACAGACTTCACATGTGTTTTATGAGGACAAAGGATCCTCCAATGGTTATGTGGGAGACATGGTGTCTCTAAAGGCTCCCTTAAGTTGTTGTAGTGATGTATTTGTATCTGGTAAAGCCAGAAAGTATTTTAGTGGTTTTATGTTGCCCTTTGCATGGAATGAGATAGTTCAGGAGGGTTGTGAGAAGGATTGTGAGAGAGAGAGAGAGAATAATAGAGTTGTTTATGTTGAGAAGTAGTTATAAAAGGTTGAAAGAGAGGTTAGAGTTGAAGGAAATATATGATAGGAAATGCTTACCTGGTGAAAGAGAGATAGATGAATATTTTAATAATACCTTTATAAACGATAATAACTTACCCGATGTTGTAGTGGCGAAGTATGATGATAAAATAAATTACCTGATGTTAACCAAAAATACTGATAGAGACTGGACAAAAATAACTAATATTGACAAGGTTTATGAAATAATAAAAGGGAACAATCCTATAAATTATAATGGTATAATGAATGACATAGAGTTAATGGGTTATTATAATAATAATAATAATAATAAATTGAGTGTGAGTAAGAATGAGAGGTGTTATAAAAAAATAAGACTATTATACAACGATGGTGGTTAGATAAGAAATCAGTATATGAATGTTTTTTAAATATTTTAATTTATGGTTCTGACCTTGCTAATTTAGGAAATGAGGTGTGGTAAATTGAAAAATTAATGATGAAGATTTGTAAATAAATTTTTGTGAAATTAATTGTGTATGTATTGTAACAAGTATGTAATGTAAACAACATGTGTATGTAGTAGAAATTGTTTTAATAATAATAATATTTTGTCAGATTAAATAAATGATTACAAAGGTGATAATGAATTGCAATTGTTGTGAAAGTGATTAAATATGTTGTGTTTTAACAATTGATGGAAATAAAGTAATTTGAGATGTTTAAATATTTTTGATTGATTTACAATGTTATATAATTGAATTGTGATAATGAATCACATATTATCAGATATAAATTTGATAATAATTAATAAATAAATAAATGTTAAATTGTATTTAGTTTGTGGAATAACATGGTTGTTAAAATGTTTCAGAAGGTACATGGAGTTATGGGTGTTTGATGTTTATATTTGTTTGTCTATGACAGTATGTGAGTGATGTACTGTAAGTATGTATTTTATAGCAATTTATATAAAGCAAAATGTTCAAGGTTTAGAAGTTAAAAGAAAATGTGTACTTTATATAATTTTGAAATACGTCAGTAGTAAGGTCATTCACCTTGTCAAGAAAATCAGCTGATTGCTGGAGTTATAAAGATTTTGACAAAGATATTGTGGTATTATAAAGATTTGAAAATTTTCAATGTAATTAAATATTTGAATATAATTAAAATTGAATATCATTAAGGATTGAATAATAGATTTTCAATGTGTTAGAAGATTTTAATTTAAATGATGGAAATAATTTGAGGGAGTTAAGTATTTAAATGGTTTGTAAAAGGTGGTAAATGAGATTTTGGGTGATTATTATTTTGTTAGGACATTTAGATCAGTCCAAGTTAAGTTTAGAAGGGGAGTTGAACAAAGTAAGATTGTTGTGAATAAAAGTAATGTAGAATTTGAGTATTGATAGTGACACAGTAGCTATGGGGAAAATATGTAGAGTAATGATTGATATATTGAGTTAATAAATAAATGGAGATATTTTGTAAATGAAAGTGATGTATTGGGAGAGTAATTAGTTGATGGGTAATTTTGTAAGGGGGGTGGTGTGATAAGGAGTCCTCAACAAAAAGCGTTGTGGCGGGAAGGGAACAGTTTAGCGCCGGAAAGGGTTACCTAGGGGGAGTCCAGGAACCAACATAAGGGAGTGAGCAATGGGAAGGGAACACACATCCTGAGTACAAAGGGGTAGAGAGTATTTTTTATATAAGAGTAGAATGATGCGAAATGAGTTGAGTAGTAAGTTAGGAGTAGAGAGGGGTTGGTAGATGTTTTGATAGATGGGTGTCATGTTAGATAAAAGCTGTTAAGTGAGTATTAGAGTCAAAAAGGGGGTAAGACTATATGTAAATGCCACATTATAAATCGAAATGTTGTTATGAATAATTAAGTCACCCAAACTAATTGAGAATGAAAATGTTAAAGGAAAGTCGTAGTCAAAATGTAAAATTAATTGAAACAAGTGACAGATTTTGATAGAATTTGAGAATAATGTAAAGCTATAAAATGTGTGATTTTTTGTCAATTTAAATGTCAATTTTATTGTTTATTGTAATAGTAACCAGGTTAATTTTAAATGTCTTATTTTATTATGTTGTACTATGTTTGAAGATAAAAATTTTAAAGATGTCTCATGTATTTTATGATGTAACTTTGTGTAACGTATGTATGTCAAGGTCGTTGACTTGACCCAGAGAGATCAGCTGATGGTTGATGTTATAACAAGACCTGTTTCTAGTAATTGATTGATGCAATTTTGTCGTTTAATTGAATCAAACAATTTTAAATGTTTCTAAATACTAAGAAAAGTATATTTTGATAAATTTAATTTTTTTGGAAAAAAAAAATTTGATTTTTTTGCCTGCCATATAGGTGATGTTTGAATTTCAAATGTATTATTGTTTATGTGTATTACTAGTGTTTTATTGAATTACATTGTTTAGTATATCTGTACAAATAAATGTTAGAGTAAATGAATTCATGTTTTAATAAGGTGTTCAATTTGTTTTTCTTTAGGATTGTTATTAGTAGTGAAGAAAATTAATAGAGTTGATGGATTCATGTAACAGATTTTTTTTTTTATTTTTGAGGAAGTAACTTAAATGAATTTTTTAATTTAAAGATAAATATTTTGGGAATTTTCAATGATGAGTTTGTTTAGAAAGTAATCATGAGTGTGTGTACGCGCCCAGTACTTGCTAAAGGCAACCCAGTATGCATGACAAGGGGGAACATATTGGTTGAGGATCCGGTATGGTACAAGACCATGGGTTTGGATTTTGGCGGGTGGCATGTTAGAAGGTTAGGTGCACTGTGGTGCGTGTCTGTTCGATTTTATGGTGTTGGGATCTCAAATAGAGAAGTCCAGTAATATCGTTCAGGTGCAGCCATAGTCACCGAGTCAGGGGGTAGTTTACCCATGGTGTGTTAAGAATTAATGGGGGGTTGTTGGCACCATATCCTCACCAATCCTCTGAGGGGTTTACCAATGAGATGTCTTCTGTTTCGGCAGAAGATCTCTCATTGGGGGGGGGGTATTGTAACGGGGCTAAAAGAGGGAGAGGGGCTTTTATTTTATTAAAATTAATATAAATTTATTTTCCACCTGCATGGCCAGTCCCATGTTAAAGAAAAGTTTCGTCAAACAAAGGAACAATGATGTGTAGTTGCGGCATTGGAATGCAAGGTGTGACAAGAGAACGCAATACAATTCTAAGAAATCCAGTACTGTGTGACGCGCACAAACGCACGAACATCAGCGGGGCGCACAGACGATGCCAACAGTCATGGGACAAGCCGAACAATATGGTGAAATTGTGAATTTTGTGTGCCACGTGTTCAGAAGCGGGCGGAAATATAATTAGAGATCCCGCCTATCTTAGTGACGTAACCAGTGGCAGTGAGATTTCATCGACGTCCAACACAAGTAAGTAACACGTGTTGAATGAACAGTGTTGAAGACTTTAACAGCAAAGGCATTGAAATTTCCTCTCTGTCCGAACGTTTGGAGGGAGGTGCGTGGATAACTCTCTTGCCAGTCGACATACAATATAGGCCACGCGTGGTACCTATTAGTCTTCTGCCCGGGCAAAATTTTCATTTTATTAAGTCGACCAACTAACTAAGTTTGTATCAGAGTTTGTAAAGCAGTATAAAAAGTTGAGATTCATATGTAACACCATAAAATCAAGTGAGTGTGTAGAAAAAATGAACTAACCGCCGTTTGGACATAGTGCGAGAATGTTACAGGACGCGCCATGCGGTCGGCAGGGACGCTACTGCAACAAGTAACAGTATTCCATTCAAATATTTTTTTATAAAGGCCTAAATTAAGTAAATGTGGGAGTTTTAAAAATTGTCTGAATGTGAGAGTGTGGCAAGCTGGGTTCACCTTGATTAATTAAAAGTATATTAGAATAAGAAAATGTTTAAATAAATGTGCATGTTGTATCTGTCTTAAAAAAGAGAGAAAAATTGAGTTTTATCTGAAGTTTTATTTAAAATGAAATAATAATATAATAAATTTTTTGAATTCCATCAAACAAATGAGTGTAGCGTACGTTTGTTATGTAACCTTATAATCACACTTGCATTACACCGTTCGTGTGACGAACCCTGGGCTGGAGGAAGACTAAAAGGTAAGTGGGAGAGAAATATTTTGTGATCTAAATGTGTTAAAAATGTAATTAACTTCACAGCACATCTGAAACGCTATTGGTCAGGGACGTTGACACTGTTCATACAATAATATGTTATGCACATGCTCAGAATGTCTGTATAGTCGTATGAGCAGTTGTGTTACCACTTAAGAGTTACTGTGACTAGTGTTTTTTTTTTAATTACAGCATTTAATCATTTTTGTTTATGAATACATAGTAGAACTTTTGTGCAGATGATTGGAAATATTGATTATGATCCAGCATTACTCTGACAGCAATTGATAATAGGCACTTGGCCTACAATGGTAATTACCACAGCATCTGTTTTTGTTTCCAATTTGCCACACTGTTAGGCAGGTAGGAAAAGGATCAGATCGCAAAGGAGTAAACTGCCACACCATAACCACGCCGGTAGGTAAATGACCTTGAGAACTGGTACATGCTGATTATTAATAAAGTAAATCCTTCTTATATGAACTGTTTCATTTGCTTTCCCAGTATAGAATTTCTGAGAATACACGTTTGATAAGTAATGATGGACATTTGCTATGATTTGGTAAAAAAAATATTGGTGCAGTAAAAATTTCATTTGTGATCATATCTGCAACAGAAATGTTCAATGTATCAAACAAATTAAAGACTAAATTTTGACAATGTGTTTTAGTTTCTGCTAGGTTAGATTGAAAGTTTTGAAAAACTTGAAAATAATTTATAAAATAATGAGTCAACTTTACCGACTTTTGGACATGAAAAATAATACTTTGTGTGTGTACAAAAATTAATTACAATTGAATATTTGTAAAATTATATAGTAAGAATACTGAATTTCTCATTTTCCATGAAGAAAATAAGTGGATCCAACCTTGAAGCTAGTCTTATCCCCCCCACCAGAAACAGATCCTAGTTACACCACTCTGTTTAATATCCACTACTATTTTTTCATGAACATTACTTAGTATGGCTTTGCCTCTGTTTAAATTATTGAAAAATATTTTCGTTAATACTACTCAGTAAGTTTTCATTCATACTTTAATATTAAAGCCCTTAAAATCTTAAATGTAGTGCAAAACATACCACACAATCAGCAACGGCCTTTCAAAATACTTCACAGTTTAAAATGGCAATTTTTGAAGTATTTCGCACGGAATGCAATGCCACTATCAGCTTCTGATGCTTACTTTTTGAAAAGGTATATGAGGTATTAAAACAAAAGGAAAGTTTTAGCAAGATAGAGTTAGTTTAGTATCTAAAACTAAATCGGGTGACAACTCTTTTGAATGGCATGTAATGACAGTATACGTAAACAACATATACAAACAGTCCAAGGGCTGTTCTCTTCCTACTCAGTTGTGGTTGTGGCAATTTACTCAAGACCATCCCTTGCGACTAACCTTCTTGGCTGGTGTGACAATTCGCCCATAGCTCTAGATTCTTAAAACAGTGTGGCAATTTACCTCCACACTTTTATAGAGTATCAACATAATATGTACCCTATCTGTAAGGGTTCTATCAGTCTGATATACCTCTGATTCAAGCAACAAATAGCGTTTCACATGTGCTGCACCTGTCTGTTGATATGAGGACTGAGCTAAGAATGGAAATAGTATAGTTTGTTTGTTAAGAGTGCTTTTTCAAGTGTTTTCTACCTGTGTTTATTTATTATAATATTTTAAGTATATATATGCAATAACTATTTAAACCAAACATGAAAGGTGTGAAAAAAGAAAACAACATGCAAGTCACAAGATACTGGGACTGTGTTTTTGGTTATGTACAGTTATAATGAAAATTTTCACAAACTTTTCAACAATTTTTTAGCAGTTTTTGTTTTGATCTAAAAATTACATTTTGAAAAACCTACATCGGTATATAATGAAAAACAATGGTGATTCAACTAGTTTTTCCTATGGATGTCAACTATAATACTGTTATGACATCACAGACCAATCTACGTGTTTATCGGACGTTCCAGAGAGATCCAGAATGTAAGCGTGTGGTGTACGTGCTACTAGATGCATTTTGCGAGAATCTTCTCGACTGTGCTGGGCTTCGCTCGGCGCTCGGCCTGTGTCAAGGCCGTAGTTAATTATGTAGTTCACACGAGAGATAAGACGCAGTTTGGAAGCTTCTGGTGTGTGAGCGTGACTATAAATACATGGGGTAGCGGCATTAGTTTTCAGTTTAATGCGAGATATTGGATAGTACGGTTCGAGAGTATTAGTGCGATATATTTCCAGAGCGGTTCGAGTTATTACTGTGTACGTTCAAGTAGTTATTAGTGAAGTGTTGCATTTTATAATCAGACAGTATAATTGTAATACAATTGAGTTTTAATATTAGTGGACATTTTATTGCGTGTGAACAATTTTAATTTGATTTGTTGCAGAGACTGTGTTGTTAATTACGAACTATTTTACTGTAACAATTAAAGGTGTGATTAGTGACTTAATTGGTGTCTTGTACTTATTTTGTTTCCACTGTACCTACGACGATCGAGTAGACCGTCGTAACAGTGGTGTCAGAAATGGGATAGAACGGTTAACAGTGGAAACAGTGGACAGTTGGTACAAGAAGAGGTAATTCGTAATTAATCGATAAACAATGGATGCCAGTCAGATGATGGAAAATTTACACGCGCTGCTGTTGCAGACGGAAAAACGACAGGATGAAAAAATGAAAAACGTAAGCAGGAAGCAGAAGACATCAAAGCATTAATACAGGAGCAGAAACAGATACAAGAACATAGTACTGCAAAATTCGTCCTTTACAAGGTGAGCTGAGCAAACAAGTTGACAGAATATCTGAAATAGAAAAATCTGTATCAACTATGAAAACAAGTATGTCAAGCTTACAAGATTCAAAATATCAGAGAAATCAAAGAACGCTATTAACTGAAGTAGGGTCAGTTTTTGCAAAGGCCCCATCGTTTAATGGAAGCACCCACCGGGCAACTTATCATCATCAATTTGAAGCTGCCGCTCGCTTAAATAACTGGACGGAAGAAGAGAAAGGCCTTTCACTCATTCTTGCGTTAAAAGGACCTGCCGCAGAGGTAATACACAAAGTGCCATCTGACAGTCAGAACGTCTATGCAGAGTTAACTAAAGCTCTGGAATTATAGTACGGTGACCAGCATTTGTGCGAAGTGTACCGTGAACAACTTAAAGCGAGGCGACAGCGTTCAGGGGAGAGCCTTCAAGAGTTTGAAGCGAATGTCGACCAACTGACGAGATTGGCTTATCTCGAAAAAACGGAGGACTTCCGGAAGTGGACATCTCATTATGTTTATTGACTGTATCAGAGATAGTCAGTTACAACAAGTGTTGAGAATGGCACGGCATGATAATAAATCAGACGCTCTTGTTCATGCTCTCCGTTTTGAAGCTGCCAAGTCGGCGACTTACATTAACCAAAGTATGCCATCACGTTGTAGACAAACGGATCCAATACCACAGTATCGTCATAGCGGACAGCATAAAGAGACGATTCAAAAACAACAGTTTAAGAAGTCAGCAGCACCACAACTATCTTTCGAACCAAAGGACAAAGACAGAAGACCGAAGTGTTACAACTGTGGGAAATGTGGTCATCTACATGTAGACTGTTGGGAGAAGAAAATACCGAGAGAAGGGAGTGATCGCACCAATTGGAGAAGTAAAGCCCCAGAACAGCACACAGTTTCCACGCTACATAAGACCAGTGGAAACTTGATCGTTAATGGATTTGCGGAAGGTAAACCAACATCATTTACAGTTGACACAGGTGCAACAGTGTCCATTGTGCGTCCTGACTTAGTCTGTACCCGCCATCCTCTAATTAGCTCTTGTACAATACAGACTGTGACTGGAAGCCCCATCAAGGTGCTAGGAAAGGTAGACATATGAGTACGCCTGGGTCTTCTTGAGTTTAGCCACCAAATGCTCGTTGCAGACATTGTCGATGAAGTGATTCTTGGCACGAACATTATGAATGCCTACGGATTCGTTGTGGACTTAAGAGAGAATATCCTGAAAGTTGGCCAAGAGAAGATAAAGCTTTGCATGGCTAAAATGACAGGGTCTACCAACCATTCGATTAAGTGAGTGGCATTAGTCGAAGAAAAAGTCAACAAGTCTGGTCAAGAGGAACCCTCCCTATTGCAAGCGGAAATGGAGGAAGAACTAGCAGAGGAAATACAAATAAGTGTAACAACAAAAGAAGTGATTGGAAAGCCAACTATGAGTGTCGAGACAAAACTATTGCTTGTTCCTGAGCCGATAGAAGCGCCCGAGGGAAAAGTGGCTGAAGATGAGGTTACGCAAGAGGTTGTTGACGAGCACCAAACAGACTGGGACCAACGTATACCACTATTCCTTATGGCGTATAGGTCATCAGTACACGACACGACCGGCATGACTCCAGCAAAATTGGTGTTTGGGCGGGAGATTCGTCTTCCTGGGGACTTAATGTTCAGATCACCTGAGACTCAGTCCCAAGAGCCGCAGAACTATTCCTCGGAATTAGAAAGCCAACTGCGAGAAATGAATCGCTTGGTAAGAGGACGGCTGAAGATTGCCAGTGATAAAATGAAAACTCGGTATGACATTCGCAGCAATAGTGTGGGTTTCCAAGAAGGAGATCAGGTCTGGTTGTTCAATCCAAAGCGCCATCGTGGTCGCTCACCTAAGCTTCAGTCTAACTGGGAAGGATCCTACACTGTGAAAAAAAGAATTAACGATGTTGTTTATAGGATTCAACAGGAAGGACAGCGAAAGTTCAAGGTCGTCCACCTAGATCGCGTGGCTAAGTACAACTTTAGAGAATCTTTGCCAGTTCGGGACGAACAGGCTTAAGGAGGAGGCAGTGTTATGACGTCACAGAACAATCTACGCGTTTATCGGATGTTCCAGAGAGATCCAGAATGTAAGCGTGTGATGTACGTGCTACTAGACGCATTTTGCGAGAATCTTCTCGACTGTGCCGGGCTTCGCTCGGGCGCTCGGACTGTGTCAAGGCTGTAGTAATTACGTAGTTCACAAGAGATAAGACGCAGTTTGGAAGCTTCTGGTGTGTGAGCGTGACTAAAAATACATGGGGCAGCGGCCTTAGTTTTCAGTTCAATGTGAGATATTGGATAGTGCGGTTCGAGAGTATTAGTACGGTATATTTCCAGAGCGGTTCGAGTTATTACTGTGTACATTCAAATAGTTATTAGTGAAGTGTTGCGTTTTATAATCGGACGGTATAATTGTAATACAATTGAGTTTTAATATTAGTGGACATTTTATTGCGTGTGAACAATTTTAATTTGATTTGTTGCAGAGACTGTGTTGTTAATTACGAACTATTTTACTGTAACAATTAAAGGTGTGATTAGTGACTTAATTGGTGTCTTGTACTTATTTTGTTTCCACTGTACCTACGACGATCGAGTAGACCGTCGTAACAATACTATTAATCTAAAGCTAATATTATATAAAGCTATTTATTTATTATAAAACTAATCACTATCCTCATATTCAAACTAGTAAAAATTCCCTATAATTTGATATCCCACATGGGCTTTTACAATTTTTTCATAATTTTGATTTGAAATGTTTGCCTCCTACTCCCTTTATTTTTGGGAAAAGCAGATCAATCTAAAAAACAATAGGGTTCTGCAGGGTAAAAGTGTGGACACACATGCCATGTTTTACAAAAACTGGTTGATGTATTCAAAAGTTATCGAGTGACATACCCCAAACAGACAGGCAGATGGACAGACAAATATCATACGGTCAAGTTAAAACTCACTTTCCTCGTTTAATTATTATCTTGTGTTTACAGATCGGTCAAGTTAAAACTCACTTTTCTCGTTTAATTATTATCTTGTGTTTACAGATCGGTCAAGTTAAAGCTCACTTTTCTCGTTTAATTATTATCTTGTGTTTACAGATCGGTCAAGTTAAAGCTCACTTTTCTCGTTTAATTATTATCTTGTGTTTACAGATCGGTCAAGTTAAAGCTCACTTTTCTCGTTTAATTATTATCTTGTGTTTACAGATCGGTCAAGTTAAAGCTCACTTTTCTCGTTTAATTATTATCTTGTGTTTACAGATCGGTCAAGTTAAAACTCACTTTTCTCGTTTAATTATTATCTTGTGTTTACAGATCGGTCAAATTAAAACTCACTTTTCTCGTTTAATTATTATCTTGTGTTTACAGACCGTAGTCTGCCACACTCTGCCTACTCTGCCACAGGTCTCTGGTTCACTGTGAGATGCCATCAATGTTCTTATTCTTGATGGCATCTAATATGTTATAAGAAATAGACTTGAAACAGCAATGATGACAATCAGCTGACTTTGGTAATAAGGAGGTATTTGTACCATTTTCCTGGCAAAGAATCTATCAATAGTGACCTAAAGACTGTAATTATGAACCCATAATTTTTTTTAATGACATAACTTGGATCTAATTATGAGCATCCTAAGGGTTAAGAGGGGCATTAAAATCCCATATACACTATCTAAAATTATACACTCATTTCCTGTCAAACCGAATGAACTTTTTTAGTTTTCAAATGCAAAATACATATTATTTATCAGCAGTAGAATTGTGACAAACAGTACCTTACTGTGTATAGATAAAATATAGAACTTTTAATTTAGACAGAAAAAGATTAGAAATAAATGAACTATATTAAAGGAACAACAAGAAGTAAGAACAAAAACACTGGAATACCTGAGGAAAATAAACCAGTTCTGGGCAGAAGGCACCCACTCTTTTTTAAACTTTTTGTGGTTCCACAAAAAAGTGAGCTAAATGCTATTTACAAAATGAATGTTATTAACAAGTTGATCAGCTGCATGACCTAACCTGACTTAGCCAATCGTAATAAAAATATCTACGATAACAACACTTTATTACATAAACAGAATTATCACTGTTGCACACCACTATAGAAAAATTATTCCGATTTCTATAGTGTTGTGCAACAGTGATAATTCTGTTTGTGATTATAACCACTAACACAACTTTCTTCATTAAACTTAATTACATAGTCACAAGTAAAAATTGATCAAATCAAAATTGATCTTGTGTGTCTGAATGCGAGTCTTTTATCAAAGTGTAGAAAGATATGAGAGGGGCAACCAAGATGTCCAAATGGGAAACTTTAATATACGCTTTCACAATCTCATTCAGTTTTTTAATGTGGCAAATGATTTTGAAAATGAGAAATGATCATTAGTTCAATTGGTTGGAAAGCAAATGCAATATTTTATCATGAATATTCTTATACGCATGACAACAGGTTAAGTTGATTATTTAAGGACTTAAATTACACAATACTTAAATTAGTCTTTGAGTGACCAGCATTACATGTGGTTCCTTTATGTGAATGACCTGTACTGAACACATTTCTATATTCCTCAGATTCCATAACATTTTTTCCTCAAGATTTGTTTGTTACATGAAAGAAGTTAAATTCTTTTGTAATTAATACACACAGAAAATCTGCAGTAAAACATAATAAACTTGACAATAATATGTAGACTTACTGGGTTCAGTTCCTTAACAATTTCACCATAAGGAGAATCCAATACTCGATCAACCACATCACAGATTAAGTCTTCCAGCCTGTCAAGAAGGTCTTCAAAAGTGATGAAAGGACATTCTCCTTCTATATGTGTATACCTACAATAACAGTAATAGATTATTACACACTTCACATAATTTACTGTTTCAAGTTTCCTCTACATCGCCACAACTGTTTTAACAGGCATTTGTCAATCACAACCTTCAAACATAAAATATTATATTTAGAGTTACACCCATATGAAATATCACCACAGAACCAAAATAAATGTGTGAGGCACTCTAGAATCAATAATTGGCCGATATAGTATATCTATCAACAATTTTTGTAACAACTCAAAACTACGACTTCTTGGTTCTAAGTTTCAAAAATCGATTATCTAACAATAAATGTTTAATCTATTAACAGTATATTCAAAGAGTCATACATACTTAAAAAATTGCTAAACCCTCAAAACAAAAGTCTGCAAATACTTGTGAATGTTAACTAAGATCTTAACTTACAAATAGATGTTATAGATTTTTGTATAAAAAGGTCATTACCAAGCACACATAACATGTGACTTACCAACCTGATGGGATAAAACATTAGGTACCAATTTACTTATCCCTTAAAGCTAAATCAGTTTTCATTCAAAACATCTACAAGTCTGTGTGTTTAAAGTATCAATCAATATTTATTAGATTTATCTTAATTTGAATTACAGTGGTATAAGCAATTTGCTTATGTGATCAGGAAGGCCATTTGTATGTTTATGTTCAAATACTGGTTCACACATCAGCAGCAACATAAAAGAACACAAATTAAAATATCACTATATCACCATCAAATATAAGTCACAGAATAATAATAATGAGGTATGAAATTATAGAGTAACAAAGTGTGGACTAAACAGCTATAGAACTAAGTGATTTTTTTAATGGGTTCTTTATATGAGAATATCTTATATTAAATGTGTTTTTTTTTTGTATTTTGGTTTAAAATTGTATTACTTTTTGAGGAACTTCAACAAATTTCAGATGTCTTTCTTTATTATTTCTTTATTATATTAAAAATGACATATTTTACAGATTATAACAGACTTAAAATTTACATTACATAATATAAACGGTGTAGAAAATTATGTAAATTAAAATTCATGCCCCACAAACGACTTTTATTATGGGGTTACAACTATTTATTAACTCTGCTGAAAGTAACTGTAGGATTGAGTACGGCTTTGAACACAAAAATTAACATCTGTAGTCAAAGTATCACCTAATAACAAAATTTTAAAAGCGTACACTACAGATTATCAGCTGGAAAACAAATAATACTTTAATATTTACATGTTCTGTGGAACACATACCAACATAATTCATAACTACAAACAAATTGTTAACAATAATAATAAAACACCAGTGTTCATATCACTGGTGCTAAGTGTGTGTCCAGAATAAACATTATTTATGAAAATATTGCAACCGAACGTGTTTTTGCAAGATGAACACAGAAACAAACATCAATGACTCATTACATTTCACTGTGGCTATAATATGTGAATCATCAGGCTGACTGCATAGTGCCAGTCATCTGGCTAATATGCAGTCAGACTTTAATGGGTCAGTCTGGATAATGGGTAATAACGTTACCATATTTGTGCTGATGCATACGCTTCGTTTTGTTTTGATCGATGCAAATAAAAAATATTGTTTTCTTTCACAACATGCATGACAGCTTATTTATTTCCATTATGTGCACAGTTAAACATAATTTTGCACAATCCCAGTGGCAACAATCAACTTCAGCAATGCCTTACTCCTCGTTCTGACAGTAACCTGTGCCTTGTTTAACTGTACAAATACTCCCAAATATTCATACAATGGCACAAGTGTTCAGGACTTTAAATTACACTCTAAAAAATTACAAACACAATTTATATTATTATTATTATGCCTGGTTTTGAGGTATCGCATGTTTCTCTTTATGCACATGCTAACTGTCAGTTTAGGTAATTCATATCAGAATAATAGGTTTTGATATTTGTGATACTTGATAATTAATTATTTACTATACTCAAAATAAAAAATTAAATTAAATTTCAATCACGATTAGTCAAAAAACTGTACAGTATTATTAAAATACATTACTTTTTTGTCATTCGTTTTAGATAATTTTCAAGCATAACTAGATACAAATGAACTGATTTATATTTAATCTCATGAAAGATCATGTCAAACACAATTTTCTACTTTGAAAATGATGTATCTACTCTGTACTAAGAGTTCGGATGCAATTTAAACAGTTGTGCTCAATAGCTGAAATTGAACGGATATTCTTGATAGTCTGTAAATGACTTCATTACTCACTCTGCAAGATGTCTTCGTGTACGACTCTGTTCTGCTCGGTAACTCTGCGCAATACAAAATACATCTCCCATGGCTGGTAGACATGTTTCTAGATACAACTGAGAGCTCTGTGTTAAATATGCCTGCTCACTGCAAAACATTGAAGTGTTTCTCAATATTTAGTTGTTAAATTTAATATTATTTTTTAATCTGTAAGGTATAATCCAGGAATTCGTTTAGTGTACTTTGGCAGAGAACGGTGTGCAAATACAAATAACAATACGCAAATCAAGTAAAATATAATATTATTTATTTTTCTTTAAGAACATAAAAAAAATCATGAATACACTTTATTAGAACGCTATTCAAGCCATATGAAGTCTTACTCAGTAACTGAGTAATTAACTTTATCCCTGTGATGGAGTCAAATTTGCAAAGAACAGTATGCAAATACGATTAGCACAATGCGTGTTTTGAGTAAAATAGAACATTAGTTATGTTCTCTTGAAAACATAGAAAAGATTATGAACACACTTATTTCCTCTTAAAGCATAAAACTGATTATTAATAAACTAAGTATATCAAATTATTACTACGTATATCAAATTACGCAAACTCAACACTTCTTTTTAGGCCTATATTTTATCATTCGCTCAATCACACTCTCTTTCACACTTCTACATTTCTTTTTTTTAATTTTATTGAGCTCAATTTGAAAATGTCTACTTACCTGTTAAATGTGTAGAAATTCAACACCTGGGCGTCAACTCGTGGTTTTCACTATAGCTGCTTTATTTCACTGTTTTCACTGTAACATTTTTACGTAATACTGCCGAACTGACAATTTGTTTTAATTAGTCACTGTTGATGAATATTTAGCCGAATATTGTTTTCACTTTGAAATGTATATAAAGATTCACATTTTTGTTATATGCGGGCGAGACGACTGCTGCTGCACAGCGCAAAAGATGGTGGTCAACTCTTAAAAGCCTAGCATCTTCAAGATGGCCAGGGCGCTTTCCTGCTGACCAGCTCGTTCTGTGATAGGTCAAGCTGGCGTCACGTGACACAGTAATTAGCCACCACCATGTACAGTACATTCACTATAGTTGATCAGCGAGCCTCGCACGTGACGAATTATATGTGCGAGCAAGCACGTGGGCGCTTTGATAAATTCCAGAGCACAATGTAAAAGCAGCTTATTGCGGGGCGTATGGACCAAACGTGCAACGGGTTGCCCAGACAAGGAATGTCTATTGTTAACAACTGAGGCCCTGTGTGGGTAACTCTTGTGCGTCGCATTTACCATTGAATTAAAATCCATCACCCAATTCTGTCCCATTACAATGCCCCCCCCCCCCAATGAGAGGATTTATGGCGAAGCATAAAAGCTCTCATTGACACTCATACTTTCTAAAGGGATCAGCCAAGATATGTCGCCACAACACCCTTACATTTTATTTAAAATTGTAGTTAACTTACCCCTGGTCTAGTGACTGTGACCGTACCTGAATGACCTTACTGGACTTCTCTTTTGAGACCCCAACACCGCAAGGCCAGACTGGCACTTGACGCTCCTGCTCTGCCACGCAGGCCAGCACAGGACCGCTGCCACAGCATCACTAGACACTGAAACATGAAATCAAAAATATGAAATAGTGGCCTGGTATAGTAACATATCCCTAACTGATCTACTGATCTGGTTCCCCTTAGCTGTGTTGTTTTGCGTTAATGCATTAAGAAGTACCCTTTTTTTTTTAAGATGAATAACATATCTAGTCTAAGTATAATACATTATAGGAATTACATATCATCAACATTCTGTATCTTTCTCTAGTTAACTCTTACCCCAAAACCCAACATGATCGCTCTGATTCCCATCAAAATTTAAATAAACATTTCCATTACAACATTACAAATACCTTCCCTTATAGAATTCATATCTCCAAAACAAGTAAATTCATTTATACAATTCTTATATAGAACAAAACACATTTAAATCAACTACATCAGAACAAATTATCTACTTAAAATTGTTAATTATCTTCAATTATCATACTACTTCTTAATTCAATACAAATCATGTAGTTGTCTCCGCAGAGCAACATCATCAACAATATATATTTAACATTCATTAATTCATTACTGTATTTAGTAACCTCCTTCCACACACACTATGGCTCCCCCTGGACTGTAGCGCCCAGTTGTCTCCACAAGAACTGAATTTGGGGAGGAATTTTGGCATCTCCTGTTCTTGCTTCGACATTACATTTAAAGTTCAGATATAAAATTTTACTGATTATATATTAACAACCTTAAAACAGGTCTATCACCCTTTTATTTGTTCCCACGCGAACGGGTGATAGCCGCTGTTCCATAGTTCCGGTGATTTCGCCTTGAGTCCCCCCCCCCGTTAATTTCAATTTCAAACCAATTTCACAGGCTACCAACCATGGTCAGTTTTACAATATCTGCCCACAGCTGGATGTCGTCCAAAACCACGATTAGTGCTGGTGAAACAGTAATCGCCCAAAATGTGGGGAAATCTGTCATTAGCATGTTTTACAAATCATCATTTTTTTATACACTGTACCATAGTAATTGACATATAATATAATATTATATAATGTTGGTGTACAGTGTATATTACATTCTGGTTGAGCCTCCGTTGATGCCAACATGCATCGATGTTACTCATCAACCCTTACCGCTATCTACAATAACAACATGCCGTCTCTGTAATAGCCTATCTTATAACTAAACTTATGTCATTCTTCATTCACTATCACCACATAACACAATTGATTTTCTCATCTGTTGACACCTAACCACCCCCCAAAATCACCCCTCAATTATGCACAATAACATTTTTTTTTTCCAAATGGTGCCAAACAATGCACCCATTATCTTAATGTTCAATTAAGAGTCATACTTTCAGGTACCCTCCGTTATAAAATAATCTGCGTCTATGATTTTAATGAAATAAAAAAAATAATCAACCCTACTCATGTACATAATACCTTTTTAACTGTGTCACATTATAGGTTCCCTTTATTTCTCGGGTTTGCAGGCCTACCAAAACATAAGCATTCTCCATTTTCACTTCACTAACCTCATAGGGACCGTCGTATAATAGGAAGAATTTTTTAATCTCTTTGTCCAAAGCTGATGACTGATCGTGGTTTTTTATTAATACCAGTTGCCCTACCTCATATTGGATGGGTGTTAAATTCCTGTCATGTCTTCTTTTACGCTGTTCAGCTTTAGTCAAAAGCCGCTCCTTTGCAATCACCAGTTTCCTCCCATGTGGTACCTCAGTCCACGTTGGAAATTTTATCAGTTCCTCTATTATGCGTGATGGCCTTCTCTGAAACTAGTGGCATGAGGGCTGTAACTAGTGGACTCATATAAGCTACAGTTAATGTAGCCTTCTATTTTGTTCACAAATGTGGCCCACAATGAATGTTTTTTGTGGCAGAAGGTTCTAAACATTCGCCCTAATTCCCACGTAACACGCTCACTAGGATTTGATTGGGGATGATACACTGAGGTATGTTTAACTAAAATGTTTTCCCAACCTAATGTTTCCCTCCAGATGTTGCTGGTAAACTGAGAACCATGATCCGATAATATTATTTTGGGTCTACCTACTTCAGTAACGTACTCACTGACTATCTTCCTAGCTAATACTAAGGATGT
Source organism: Magicicada septendecula (assembly GCA_034769895.1). Taxonomy (NCBI): domain Eukaryota; kingdom Metazoa; phylum Arthropoda; class Insecta; order Hemiptera; family Cicadidae; genus Magicicada; species Magicicada septendecula. The sequence continues at coordinate 431,758,701 of CM068375.1, forward strand.
AGCTTTTTTAATCGGGTACAATTTTACAAATTTGGTAAAAACATCTAGTACTACAAATAAATAATTTACCCCTCCTCGACTTCTGGGTAGAGGGTCATATAAATCGACGGCAAATATTGCTAAAGGACTGTCTGGTATTATATGCTGCATTAAACCCTCCTGCTTACGATTATTTACTTTGGCTTTCTGACAAATTTCACAAGCTTTTAACAGTTTACATACAGTTTTTCCATATTATTAAATTTGCAAGACTCTTTCAATATGTCACTGCATTTCTTGGGACCTATATGACCATACCTCAAATGACAATCTTTCACTACTTCAGGTATTATAACTTTAGGGATGCATACTTTCCAATCATCACCTTATTCATTCGTACGGTAAAATAAGTGTTTATTATACAAACTAAAATGATTTTCCCATTTGTTAGGTATGTTGGGTATCTGATTTAAGGCTATTATAATTCTACCAAGTTCTGTATCTCTTCCTTGTTCTGTTGCTAGGTTATTTATTAATTTTTTCATATCTACTCCCCCCCCCCGCTTCTTTGACTATAAAGATTTTATATGTATTTGCCATATCTACCTCAGTATTATTGTCAAAATCAGTTCTAGATAGGACATCAGCTACCACGTTTTCTTTACCCCTACAATACTCAATGGTTAAGTCATACTTTTAACATGACTAGTATTAACATCCAACGCACTAACCTACCATGCGTTAGAGTTTACAGTTTTTCAAAAATGTTAAAGCTTGATGGTCTGATCTTATTATTACTTTATTTCCTAACAAGTATGTTCTGAATTTTCTACAGGCGAAAACTATTGATAGCGCCTCCTTTTCCGTTATTGTATAGTTCTTCTCACTAGTTACTAAGGATCTACTAGCAAAAGCTATCACTTTATGGTTACCATTCCCATCTAACTGAAACAATTCTACCCCTAAAGCTATGTCTCATGCGTCGGTATGTATATAAAATGGTTCTATAAAATTGGGATGAGCTAATATAACGGTGCTTAAAAATTTATTTTTTATTAGCTCAAATACCGTTTGTACTTTTAAACTCCACTGCCATCAATTACCTTTATTTAACAAATGCCCCAATTGTACCGTTAAGTACGAATATTTGTCTACAAATTGCCTATAATAATTACACAAGCCTAAAAAGCTTTGCAACTGTTTCACATTTTTTGGTACTGGAAAATTTTGTATTATCTCTACCTTCTTAGGGTCTGTACTGATACTCGGCTGAAATTATATGGCCTAAAAAATTAACCTGTTCTTTTAAAAATTCTGACTTCTTAAACTTAACAGTTATGCCATATTCATGCAATCTACTTAATACTCTATCTAACCTTTCACAATGTGTATTAATGTCTGGTGACGTTATTACTATGTCTGAAACTACTCAATTAATTCAAATTAATAAACTATAAACCCTAAAATTTCGTACCGTTACATGTCGTCCACATAAACAGTTGTAAATTCTAAAATCTCTCTCCCTAGTACGTAGTCGAAACATTTAATAAAAATTGAAACACTTACGTTTAGTCCAAAAGGTAACCTACAAAACTGATAGTTCCTTCCATTGTATAGGAATTCCACATACTGACGAGACTCTTCCTCCAGTTCTATTTGCCAATATCCAGCCGTCAAATCCAATGTCGTAATGTATTTGGTCCCATTGAAATGTTGTAGGATTTCACTCACCTGTTCTGGCGACTCTCTGTCTGGAACAATTATTTTGTTTACCTGTCTCGCGTCTAAGCATAGTCTTATCGATAAATCTTTTTTTGTAACCAGTACTAAAGGGTTGGAATATGGTGAGGTGGATTTTTCTATTATACCTTCTGCTAACATCTTGTTTATTTCCTCCTGTACTAACCCCCTCTTTTAGAGTATGGTACCGGATATGCTTTAGGCCCAAAAGGTGTTCTTTCTTTAACGATTAATCTCCCCTTAAAGTCTTTTACTAAACCTGGTTCGTCTGAAAAAACTAATTTATTTTTATTTATTACTTGTACTATTTTATCCCTATCTTGATAACTAAATTCCCCATTTTGATATAAGATTTTATTCATTTTTTCACCCCAACTATCTTCAGTTTCAAATAATTCATGACTATTTACCCTTAATTTACAATAATTAATCATCAAGGGCCTACATTCATTTATGTCATTATCAGAAATTAAAATTCCCTTACTAATTATTTTTAATGCTTTCATTTCTACAGTTCTCTTTCGTGTAAATGGTATTTCAATTATATTATTTTCATTGTTTAATTTCATAGTCTGTGTATAATAGTTTAACTCCACTTTAAAATTATTCAAAAAATCATTACCCATTATTGCTCCCATATTTAAACCTGGAATGACTAAAAAAGGTACATTTATTGTGTGTTTATTTATTTTTAGCTGTAACAGTATTTGCTTAGTTACTTTTTTACTGCGAACACCTGTTATACCTACAACACTAATTCCCAATACTGGTAGTTGTGGAATTGTCTCAGTGGTTTGATTTTGTATTTTTTCAAAAACTTTATCATCTATTGTGGTCAGTTCACTCTCTGAATCTACTAGAAAAGTGTATTTGGAATTAAACACTTCGGCTTCAATTTCTGCCATGCCAAAATTATTGCTACTCTCCCCCACTTCTTCATCGGATAACTCATTATGTATATTGGTAATAAGTGACCCTATTGTTATGTGATTTCTAGACGGCTGGGGACTTTCCTTTTCAACCGCCCTTATTAGTTTAACTGTACTGGAGGTGGTGGTTCGCTGTAAACCCCCCCTATGATCCCCTCTACTGTTTTGATTATTAGAAGGTGCATCAACGCCCCTAGACTCGTTTGGGTTACCAACATATGCCCCTCTCCCTCGTGGTTCAAATTTCCCGGCATTCCACGATTACTGGTGAAACCTCTCCCTCTAAACTCGTTACTATAATTTTCCCTTCTATTAAACTCACTATTATCAAAACCCCTATTATAATTATCTACTCTCCCTTGAGCACCACCCCTAGGACCTCAACACCTAAAACACTGATTTCGAGAACCATTATAATTGCTAGTTCTACAATTAGGGTGTGGACATAACCACGCACCCACCTCAGATCTACTCATATTATTATCGTGTCTAAACAAATGGTCTGGTTGTCTTATGTCGGTAGTCACTGATCTCGATTCTCTATCTCTAATACTTATTGATTGATATTTATTGTCTTCTTCCTCTTTCATACTCTGGTAAGCGTCTAAGATTTTCTCTAATTCAGCTACATCATTAAACTCCCAGGTTCTAATTGTGGATCGTATGTCTTTAGGTAAATGCTTACTAACATACCTTATAAAAGATGAAAGAGGCATTGGTGGTTCTAAGTATTTAACCTGGCTATATAGTCGTGTCACATACAACGTAATACTCATATGTTTAATATTGAAATTACCCCATCCCATTATTGTACTGCGTAAACCCTCTTGTTTTTCCTCTGACCAATATTTATTTTTAAATGCTCGTTCAAACTCATCAAAAACTGCCCAATTATCATTATGAGCGTCCGCCCAAATTTTCGCATCCCCTTTAAAATACTTCAAAATTCGTACTAACTTTATTTCCCAGCTTTCTTTATTATAATTGTTAAAACTCTTTATGGAATTTAAAAATTGTATGGGGTTCACTCCCTTACCCTCATTACTGAAATAACCTAATTCAACATCAACATTCACTCGTTCACACATATTGGTTAGCTTTTGATTAATTGCTAAGCTTAAATCTTCTCTAACTTTAATTATTTCTTGTTCATGTTCTGTGTGCTTACTTTTCAAATTAGTTACACTAGTTTTAATTGTGTCAATTTGCTCAAAGTTACTTTTGAATTAATCATTAATATTCTCTTGTACTTTATTTGCTTTTTTAATTTGCTCACACTCAGCAATTACACCTTGAACATTACTGTAAATTTTGTCATTTTGTTTTTTAATTTTATCATTAAATTTATTTGTTAACGCGTCAATTTTTTTGTTTGTCTCTATTAGTTTCTCGTTAATTTTTTTTATATCATTCTTCATCTCGGTTCGTATTTTGTCTACATTTATAGTCATCTCACTCTTCACTCCAGCAATAGTCTCATTCATACTTTCCAATCGACTGTTCATATTTACATCACTCATTCTCAGTTCGCTTCTTATGTTCGCAAACTCGTTATTTATGTCTATAAGTTTATTATTTACTACATTTATTTCAGATTTTATTTCAATTTTAAATTCATTTAAACTCGTGTTTAATTATTATTTTCTGACTTCATTTCAGTTTTAAATTTATTTAAACTCGTGTTTTGTTGGTCAAACTTATTATTCATCTCTGACTTCATTTCCGTTCTAAACTCATTCAAATTATCATTATTCTTTTTCATTACTTCCATCATCAACGCTAATTGGTTAAATATATTTACCCCGTTATCTCTACTACCCCCAGCTACTACAGTTTCATTTACATCTATTTCGACAACATTTTCACTAACAATTTCATTAGTTGTTGCCATATGATCTTGGGTAACAATCAACAATGAGTCTACCTCTGCACTTTCATCTAAATTTGTATTTGCATCTAACTCTGCCATTTTTCGACTAAACTGTAAATCAACTGTAACGTAAATAATGTAATTTGCACTGTTAATTTACAATGTCACTGTTAAACGGGCGCCATTTGAAGTGTTTCTTAATATTTAGTTGTTAAATTTAATATTATTTTTTAATCTGTAAGGTATAATCCAGGAATTCGTTTAGTGTACTTTGGCAGAGAACGGTGTGCAAATACAAATAACAATACGCAAATCAAGTAAAATTAATATTATTTATTTTTCTTTGAGAACATAAAAAAAATCATGTATACACTTTATTAGAATGCTATTCAAGCCATATGAAGTCTTACTCAGTAATTGAGTAATTAAATTTATCCCTGTGATGGAGTCAAATTTGCAAAGAACAGTATGCAAATACGATTAGCACAATGAGTGTTTTGAGTAAAAAGAACATTAGTTATGTTCTCTTGAAAACATAGAAAAGATTATGAACACACTTATTTCGCCTTAAAGCATAAAACTGATTATTAATAAACTACGTATATCAAATTATTACTATGTATATCAAATTATTACTACATCAAATTACACAAACTCAACACTTCTTTTTAGGCCTATATTTTATCATTCACTCAATCACGCTCTCTTTCACACTTCTACATTTCTTTTTTTTTATTTTATTGAGCTCAATTTGAAAATGTCTACTTTCCTGTTAAATGCGTAGAAATTCAACACCTGGGCATCAACTCTTGGTTTTCACTGTAGCTGCTTTATTTCACTGTTACATTTTTACGTAATACTGCCGAACTGACAATTTGTTTTAATTAGTCACTGTTGATGAATATTTAGCCGAATATTGTTTTCACTATGAAATGTATATAAAGATTCACATTTTTGTTATATGCGGGCGAGACGACTGCTGCTGCACAGCGCAAAAGATGGTGGTCGACTCTTAAAAGCCAAGCGTCTTCAAGATGGCCAGGGCGCTTTCCTGCTGACCAGCTCGTTCTGTGATAGGTCGAGCTGGCGTCACGTGACAGTAATTAGCCACCACCATGTACAGTACATTCACTATAGTTGATCAGCGAGCCTCGCACGTGACGAATTATATGTGCGAGCAACCATGTGTGCGCTATGATACATTTCAGAGCACCTGGAAAAGCAGCTTATTGCGGGGCGTACGGACCAAACGTGCAACTGGTTGCCCCGACAAGGAATATTTATTGTTAACAACTGAGGCCCTGTGTGGGTAACTCTTGTGCATCGCATTTACCATTGAATTAAAATCCATCACCCAATTCTGTCCCATTACAACATTACAAAAAATATAACAAATCAGTGACGTGGAACAAAAAATAAAACTTATTTTATTAACGAATATACCATAGGTACGGGGTTCAAAGGGGGTGTGACGCGAACATATGCTTTCATGGAAGAGAAATGCACCAGCCTCTCCGCCCCCAACATCACTCTCGCCTACACGTCGGTGGACCCTGTTACGCCGAGCAATCCACTCTAAGGTTGTGGTAACCAATCCCTTCGGCGGAGTGGATTGGTAAGCAAACGAGAGATGAGGGTTCTGTCAGGACAGCCTGGGGGTATGCTGGGTCCTGGCCAGGCAGGATGGTGCACATCGGCAGCAGGATGTGCATCTAGGAGGGGGAGGAGGCTATAGTAGCCCAACGGCTACACACATGGGCTGTGTCACTTAGCCTACTGCGACCGGGCACAGAGACCTCGTCAGTTGAGGTGAAAGCAACTCTCTAGGGGAAGAACACCCCGAAGTCAAAGTTCCTGGTCCTCCAGGTTGGGGGGTTGGATCGGAGAATTCACATAGCCCATCTGTAAAACTTTTATGTACAGAAACCTGTCATTTTCTTTCGCCAGCCAATTTTTACAAATATGAATGTGATGGCTAATAATTTTTTCCCGTAGGGGCCCGATCAGATCTGGGGGGGGGCCCAGTCCTCACAACTTCATGTTACTGCCAAACAAAGAACTCGCAGAGAGAGAAGCGGGTGCATCGGCGGAAGAAGCGGCATTGGAAGAGTCAACAGCTGGTAGAGATCCAAGATCTTTAGGATACAAATGAAATCAGAAAATTCTACAATAAGGTAAACTACGGTAGGAAACCCTTTAAGCCCAGGACAACAGCTTGTCGTGACACTGACGGCACCCTACTTACAGAAAAGGGGAAGATCCTCGAAAGATGGCGCAAGCACTTTGAAGGTCTTCTTTCTAAGAATGACGAGGTGGACAAGTATGTTGTACGATATTATCTTGAAATGAAGTAAAGTAAGACGGCTTTCTTACTGTATAATTTGGTAGCCTCTGGTGAGCTCTAAAGCTGCATAGCATGCAGAATTGCTAACAAGAAATAAATAATATTAAAACGACTTACCGTAATCTCACGACTGGGTTGATCCTGACACTCAGGCAGGATAGACTGGTTGGGAAGAGGATGGGTTACATGCACGGATTTCTACCTGCCGAGGAGTCCCGACTCGTGGATGATGACACTAAGATGGCTGGCGTGCGACAAAGGCAACAGGTCCATTGCATGCATGGGCCCTACAAAAGCCATAGTGCCAACTTCGGAAAATGAAAATAATGACCGGTTCGATCCGAAATATCGAACATATGTACCACCTGTGCTAAAGGAACATGAACATATCGAGCCTCCGGATGAAGATGATGTGATAGCTGCAATAGAATGCCTTAAAAACAACAAAGCTCCCGGTTCTGATGATCTTCCTGCGGAGCTTTTCAAAAAACGGTGGCCCAGAGCTGGTTAAAACCCATCAACACCTTGTCATTGATATATGGACGAATGAATTAAAACCTAAACACAGGATGTGTTAGTAAAGGTGGTGGTGACCATCTGTTTAGGGCGTGTAATTGGAACATCTGTGAGGGTGTTGAGATGGAGGGGGTGCAAGAGACAAGGGAAGGTCAGGTTGTAACGGGGCAGAATGGGTTGATAGGTTTACATTTAATTGTGAATACGACGCAGTGTAGTTACCCACACAAGGCCTCAATCTGTAACAATAGACATTCCTGTAGGGAACGCCCGTCTGCATGTTGGTCCAGAAAATCTGTCAACAAGCACTGCTGGCAGGTGCTCTGGAATTTGAGAGCGTGCGGAATTGCCTGTCCGTATAGTTGAATTATCACGTACACGGCTCACTGTTCACTTAGAGTGGATGTACTATAACCAGTGTTAAATATCTGTCGTGTCACGTGGTTCCTCTGGGAGCCAATAACAGACAAGTGGCCGTGCATGAAGAACGCCTGGCCAACTTGAAAAACACAGTTTTGGCGTCTGTCTCACTACAGTGATCGAACCGTGCAGTTCAGCATAAAGGCTCACGAGCTGAAAATTTCATAAAACCGGTAGAAAGTGTGAAGTAACTCGAATAAAATAGTGCAAAATTTAACAGTTTAATGCAGTAAACTAAAATGAACAATGCGAGAATAATTTGGACAACTAGTGAACAAAAAACTTGTGGAGATCAACAAGTGACCTGCAGAGACGTCGTGAGTTAAGTAACCAACGACCAAGTCACTATGTAACCAATTTAAATTAAAAGAGCTCTATATTATGGGGAAAAAACTTAAATGTGTATGAATGAGAGAATGGGTAAGATGCTGGGTTGTCTTTGTTATCAATTAAGTTAAGTAATTATTTGTGTTCAGTATAATAAAAGAGAATATTAAATTTTGTTTGCATTTGTTACATGAGGATATGGCCTCAATATTAAACTGGTAGTTCTTGCCGTTAAACAGGAAAGCTGTATATTTCCTACTCACCTCCGCCAATGGTACCTGCCAATATCCTGCTGTTAGATCAAGTGACGTCATATATCTCACCCCGCTGAATTTCTGAAATATTTCGTTGATTGACTCTGGTGATTCACGGTCTGGTATTATTATCTGGTTGATTCTCCTTGCATCTAAACATAACCTAACTCTGCCATCTTTTTTGATTACTACAACTAATGGGTTTGAGTAGTGTGATACTGACCTTTCTATTATTCCTCCTTCCATCATCCTGTCCAGTTCCTCTTGCACCGCTCGTCTTTTGGAATAAGGCACGGGATAACTTCGCTGCATGAAAGGTGTGTGTTCCCGTATCTGCAAAATACATTTGTAACCTTTTGCCCTACCTGGAACATCGGCAAACACTCCCTTAAACTGCTCAACCACTTGCCACAACGCCGCATGTTGATCATCCCTTATCACCTCACCTCCACTACAAAATTCATCTGCCCTTATCTCCCATACTGCTATAATAGATATTTACCATATATCCGTCGTGCGACTTCGTTTTTCTCGTCTTATTTTGACGCGTTTCGGCAACGAATTGCCATCTTCAGAATCTTAATCACTCATATGAGATCGTTAAAAAATTAAAAACACTAAAATCATTACGGTAAAAGTGCACTTTTACGATATTGGAAACTCACAGACGCCAATATCGTAAAAGTGCACTTTTACCGTACTGATTTTAGTGTTTTTAATTTTTTAACGATCTCATATGAGTGATTAAGATTCTGAAGATGGCAATTCGTTGCCGAAACGCGTCAAAATAAGACGAGAAAAACGAAGTCGCACGACGGATATATGGTAAATATCTATTATATTAATATAAGCGACTTGGAGACAACTAACCTAAAATGTATTATCCCATACTGCATTATTAATATTACCCATTTCATTGTCAAAACTCTCCATATACTCTACCTCTCTACATGAATTTATTCTAGTCTCTGTATCACTCTCGCCTACCCGCTTTTGTAGTATTTTCACCCCTGTTATTGTAGTTTTATCTAATACTTGTTCAAAACTAACCATTACAGACCGATCACCCCCATCTAACTCTACTATTTTCTCCTTAATTTACTACAGCTTTGTTTCTTTGCAGGAAATCATTACCCAGTATAATGTCTAAACTTAACCCTTTAACTACCAAAAATGTGTTCTCAAACTCTGTATCTTTTATCAAAAAACTCAAGTGTATCTGTTTTGTTATTCTTTTACTGCATACTCCCGTAACACCTATCACCGTAACCCCTGCTACTGGTAAAACTGGAATATTCTTCTTAACCGCTCTTAACTCTCCTAATATGTTTTCTGCAATAACGGAAATCTCGCTACCTGTGTCTACAAGTGTTCTATAATTCTTATTTTCTATTGTTACCTGTATCTCAGTCAGTCCAGCTCTCACCTCGCTCGTGGTGTTGTTTTCCTCTTCTAATAAGTCTGCTACTATGTCGGCTTTAATTACGTTGCTCTGGACGTCCTCCAACGGTTGGACCTTATGTGCTTCCCTGGACAGTGATCCTGTCCCTGCTACCACTGTCTGTCCTAGTTTTCCGGCTGGGGTCCCTGATGTCCCCTTGTCGGTCCCTGGTTCTGTTTCCTGCTTCCCTGGTGTTCGGTGCTCCTCTATTTTGCTGCCCATATTGTTTTGGTTCGTCTCTCCTCCTCTGGTCTTCTCTGGGTTAACTGCATTTAAAACACTGCTGACGACTTGCGTAGTTTTCGCGTTTGCACCTAGAACATCTCCACTCACCTGATTTACTGTAACTATTTCTATGTATATTATTTTGTCCATTATAATTATTATTTTTATGTTGACTATATTCAACATGACTATTATTATTCTGTTGTGGTCGCCTACTCACTTCTCGATCCCTAATACTCTGTAATATGTCTAGTATTTTTTCTAGTTCGTTCATATTCTCGATTTCTTTGGTCATTAGTGTTATCTGGACCTCTCTTGGTAAATGTTTACTAACATGTCTCACGAAAGATTTGAACGGTATCTGCGGCTCTAGGTATTTAGCCTCGTTGTACAATTTCGTTACGTATATTGTTGTTATTATTATTTAGTCCTATAAAATTACCCGTCCCCATTATACGGCTTCTCAGGATCTCCTGTTCGTCCTCGGTCCAATATTTACCTTTGAATGCTCTCTCGAACGTTTCATAAGAGTCCCATTCTAATTGGTGCGCCTCCGCCCATATAACGGAACTTCCCTTTAAACATTTTATTATTTTCATGAGTTGCACCTCCCAATTACTACTGCTAAAACGGTTGTATTCCCGGGTTTGGTTTATGAACCTCATTGGATGTATCGCCCTGTTTTCGTAACTGAAAGTTTCTAACTCGATTGCGTTGTGTAGGTCCCTAGTTATTATCACTCTTTCAGTGCCACCGGTAAATTTTTTGTGAATTTCCCCCCTTAATCATTCTTCACACTGGTTAAACTATTCTCAATTAAAGTACATTTATCATGCATATTATTGTTATTTTGTATAGTTAAGTCGTCTATCTCTTTTATCTTATTTTGAGTATACTTATTCTATTGTTAGTATTACTTTCATGCTCTGATATTGTGTTATCTATTGTTTCAATATTCTTGGTTATATCTATTACATTTGATTCAAATTTCTCTAACTTGTCTTGCAAAACATTGGTTTTCATGTCTATTTGTTTGTTTACTTCACATTTGGTCTTAATTTCTATCTGCTTTTCTACTATCGTTAAACATTTATTTTCTATTTCTTTACTCTGTATCTCTATTCGGTCTTGAACTGTCTCATTTACTATCTCATTAATTTTATTTATTCTGTCATCTAAATTATTTATTTTAATATTGAATTTCTCACTAACTGCTTCTACTGCTTGTTTTTGACTACTTTCACAACGCATATTTATTTCGTTAATTCTTTCATCAAATTTAAAATGATGTCTTTTGATTTCCTTTTTCATTTCATTCAACTTCTCCTCAAAATTATTTTTGATTTCATTTTTTTTGTTCGTTAAATTTTTTATCAAGTTGGTTAAATTTTTTCATCAAATTTAGCATTCTATTTATTAAAAAGTGTTTGCATCATTTTTACTATCTCATTCTCTTCAGTTCTTTTGCTTGCGACTGGTGTTGAGTGAACAATTTCTTCACTCATTATTTTTGATTCCGTCATACTCGTTTGGCTTTCATTCACAGTGAGGCTGATATTTTCACTATTGTTTGCTATTTTAAATAGAAAATATTTCTGTTGGTTTTAAACTGCTGCTTTTTATCTTAACTTAACCTAACAATAACAACATAACCTACAATTGTAATGTTATGTTTACGTATTGTTATATTATTTCAGTACCCCCTCTGTCTCTGATTCTGGCTTATTTTATATAAAAAGTTTATATAAAGTCCCTGTTCAGGCGCCATTTGTTAATTAACACCTTTTCTTTATAGTTATTTATAAAAATATTATTGTACAAATCGGTACTCACATGGTTCGCTCCATATCCGGTTTGAGCACGTGGCTTGTAAACAACATGAATTTCATCTCTAAGGGCCAGGATTTTTTCCTCAGCGAGATTCAGAGACAGTAAATGTTTTCGAAATAATGACTCTAATAACGTCTGTGTTGACATATAACTTGTTTAATGCTCTGCCTTTACGTTAATTACACTTACAAAAGAAACAAAGATGGCGCCTTACCATCAAAAACAAAATGGCTTCTACATGTACTTCTGCTTTATTAATAATTACTTATTTTTTATTATTTCATGATTCGATTGTATACTTAATTGTTACAAACATTTCAAATAGACTGCAGTTCACTCTTTATGATTTACCAAGTTATAAAAGACATAAACCAATGCCTGTTTCTTTATTCATTATTTATAAATGCCGGCATACTCTCGCACACACACGCACACTCTTTCCCCACATTTTAATTATGAGTACATTCTTGTAAATTACAATTTAGAATTTAGAGCTCAATTTCGACAAAAGAATAATGGTTAATTAAGTTGAAACTTTCCTGAGTTGTGATTGCTGTCTCCCTTCAGAAGTTCTCCATTTCGGGCCAGGTGGTCGGCGACTTTCACTGTCTAGTCTGTTCTTTACGTGGCACTGAATTTACTTTGCCATTTTAAGTAGCAGGTTACATTGCTAGGTAATAGTTACTGTTTAATCACATTTCAACTAATTAATAAACACTTCTACTGGCAAAAACTGTGCCAGCAAAATTTTAGCGTTTAACGCCATGAAGATATTCTGCAGACTGGGACGCCATACTTGCGTAATTTTCACAGGTGGAGGGGATTAGCTCATCATAATTCTATTGTCTTAAGCGGCTGACGCCCTTGTTTTGCGTCACTATTGTTACGTATTACATGATTGATGACGTTCAACAGTGCCTTTTTTAACTGGCTTCATACAAATATATGTGTAGAACCGCACGTACGCCATGACCTTGAATTCGATTTGTACTGATGAAACTGCGTCTTGGGTAACTCATTTGGGAAAGTTAACCTAACCCTCTTTACATATATGATAATACAATAAAATTTATTCTTTCTGTACCTATTAATCCTGAGACGGACTTTTGTACCGTCACACCATGTTATAAGGGATAATCAATTAAGTAAGTTTGAATGGTGTGATGATGTTTATCACCCAAAAAATAACAAAGAATGAAATAAATTGTAAACAAACATTACCTAATAACTGTTAAAAAATTGTTCAATTAAATTTATGAATAGGATATGGCTGAAGGAATTAAACAGACCATAGGCCTAGATGTTGTTTTATGTAATAAAGAATAGTTAGTAATAACCATATTGTTAACAAGGGCAAAATAGATAAATAAGAAGGTAAAGCAATACAGATCTAATAACACTGGAAAATCAGTTAGGAAATAATTAACAAGCCATGATGTAGAAAATAATGGTAACACATAATTAGTATAAAAACAGATCCAAGACTCATCAACAAATAAACAAATCAATTATAATCACAAAACAAAACACCTTAGGGTAAAGTGAGATGTAATTTGTATAAAATAAGTAAATATAATCAATGGCTACTTAGGCCTATGAAATGCCTAACTGTCAGAACAAATAACTACAAATTGTAAAAAATTAACAAGGAAATTAGCAAATCCAAGGCGAGTAACTAGCCAAGGATAATTTGTGAATCATATTAAAAGAAAAATGTTAGAATAAGGACTTAAAATAAAAAAGAAATGTAATTAACAAATATTAACATAATTGTACAAACAATAATACATTAGAGAACCCAACCTTATGGGATGTCAAAATAATCTTTGAAAGGAAATACAAACAGTAGCGATAATTATTCCTCAGGCTTTCACGGCCGGTGTCATATGAATTATTCATGATATCCGGGCTGTTTGGCCGTGGTCTATGGTTTATAACAAAACCAAACGTTTCAGCAGCTCCACTGGCTGCCATCATCAGTGATTTAAAAGTTCTGCACACAGGGTGTTTACGTGCAGGCCCACAGTACTGTGGTATCAGCCTATACCACTGTAAACACCCTGTGTGCAGAACTTTTATATCACTGATGATGGCAGCCAGTGGAGCTGCCGAAACGTTTGGTTTTGTTATAAACCATAGACCACGGCCAAACAGCCCAGATATCATGAATAATTCAGTAGTGATAATATTTAATACATAGGAAGGAAGACTGAAGAATAAAAGCAATCAGAAGATATACAGTAATTTTGAATAAAAATCCAAAATTGATAACAATGGTTATAAAGTCATGATCAACCAATCAGAATTTATTCATAACCATGACAACAGACCATCGGTTACGATTTTTCCGTTAAATCATAGTCTTCAATAAGTGACGCTCTTCCAGAATAGACGCCAGGCCGTGAATGACCTAAATTTTAATCTAAAATGTATGAAAAGTAATCAAAATTCAAAAAAATGGAAATGTAAGCAGCAGACAAGGAACGAGAACATTTAACTGATGCCAAGGACCAATTTAAATAAAATTTAAATGAATAAATTGCTACTACTAACATGAAAAAGATGCCAGAAGCCCCAGATAATTGAAAATTGACTATGATTGAAGCCCTATTCCATTTCACCTGAACGACTGTTTACATCAAGTCTACTGATTTGATAAGTATCATTAAATTACCCAAATTTCAGAAATAAACTCACTTTAAATATTTCTCACAGTAATCTGAACTCTCACTATAAACTGAATATAATTTCTTTCAAAGATTATGTAAAAAAAAATAAAACACTGAAAATTTATTAACTAAGAAAATAACCTGTTGTTAAATTGCAAACTTTTGAAACACACTTTACTACACTGCAGGAACAAATTATAGCTACACATTATATTATTTAAGTACAAATAATGTAAGGTAGTGTACTTTTTATTGTAATCATTATTAATATTTCTTGTAATCACAAGAACCTAGACTTTGAACGAGAATAACTGTAAACAAACAACACGTCGCCATCTTTGACTGTATAATCCGTTCAAAATCGATCTTCGCCAAACCCTAGAGAGAGGAGACTCATATTAATTGTCGGTGCAAATTTGTTGAATAACCAAATATAATTTTAATGTCAAACTGAGTAATTACCAATCACAAATTAAAGAAACTAGTACAGAGTGTACCCATTGTTTTTATTTCATAGGGACGTGTATTGTATAAATTGCGTATTGTATAGCAGAGAGAGCGAGTATGACGGCAAGCGCTCACGTCGCAAATCCGGCGAACTAACTGCTCGATTAAGAAGGACGAACGAAGGTGGGAGTAAAATTTGAATGCTCCACAGGCCGTCATAGCTAAGAACACCTCTTACCACACTATTTATTACTTTAGTTGTTTTAAATAAACAATTTGGCGCCACCCGAGATTTATAAACCCCTATTGAACAACAGGTAAGGTTTCCACTCGCGTTGTACTGGTAACTGAAGGATCGCTACGGAAATCGTTAGCACAAAACATAGAAGTATTGTAACGGTACAAACCAAGAGGTTTAGTTTAATTTCCAAATAATTGTAAAAAATCTGTAACCAACCCAAGCTGAATGTTTTGATCACGAAATTTCGACTTTTGGAACACCTTGTAATTCATGCGCAACCAGCCGTACAAGGCACAAAAGCTATTAAAGCGTCTGGGAATGTGTAAGGGCACACACCTCGGTCAACGTTCACACAAAAAACGGCACGGACTTACATTCCTAAAAGCAATACAGAATACGTTGACGACGATGCCTAGCACCTGGGCGGTTAGGCAACCAACACACACAGTCAGTCGTCACGCAGCAGTTCACTACAACTCATCAAACGGTGCAGATGTAATTTCACAGTAGCCTCGAAAAAACTTTGGGAGACCGAAAAAGTTAAAAGTAGGTCTACCAAAGAGTGTATCGTAATAAAGCAACAGTAAACAGTGGTTCAACCGGACGAACAGTGTATAAAATAGTGGAGTGAATGAAAACTGGGAGTTAAGTGAAGAAGATGGAGTAGACATAGTGCGCAATACCGGGGGCTTCATACAAGTAAATAAAAGTGAAATTTATAATAATTGGCCAAAAGTTTATAGTAAACAGTAAATTCATAATGAGCTCAATAACGGGGGTTTATTCGAATACGTAAAGAGAATGAGAGTGTGTGTGTGAGAGAGAGAGAAAGGGAAAAAGGGGGAGAAAGAAAACGTTACTGGTTTGTATAATCTATAGAATTTATAATATTGTAACCCTATTAACCAAATTATTGGAAGAGTAAAGAAGTTAAGGTATAATTATTCTGGTAAATAAAACAATGTTTGAATCGTTATAAATATGTGTTAGTTGTAAGTTATTACGCCATAACCACTTCCTAGTATTCTGTGCTGACAACTCGTCTAACGTAATCGGGGGTTTTCTGAATTTTTTAAAATGCAGTCAGATAGCGGGATTTTTATAAGGGCAAGAGTGTAGAAGGTTTCGATATATAACCTTTAAAAAAATATCGTGGCGACCAGGGCAGTTTAATAAGGTAAGTTTAACGGGGACTATGACGGTAAGTAAAATTCTGGAAGTGGTGAGTATTATATGATGAGTGTAGTATTTTTTAAAAAATGGTAAAAGAGAAGTATCTTCACAGCGACAACCCTGCCAGGATGTTCGTATAAAAATTATAGGAACTAGACCTGTTTTAAAGCACAGAAAGTAGGATTTGGTAATGACGTATGTATGAAATAATCGTATATAATTACGTTGTGAAAATTAGGTTATGTTTTGGTAGCGTAAATGTTGGGTTTATTTCCAAGTAATAATAATGATTTTATATAGTGGGTATTTGTAGTTAATATGTATAATTATTGAGCAATAGAGGGGTTGTAGTTTCATAAAGGGTGTTGTATAAATAAATTTTGAATATGGGCGAAGTACGAGAGAATGATATGGGTTTCGCGTGGGAGGAGTGGGAAAGCGAATTTAGAGGGGTTGTAGGTGAAATGACAGACGAGGAGTGGGGTAAGTTAGATGATAATTTAACGCGGATGGAAGAACAAGAAGAGGGAATATTCACAGAAATTAAAAAACATAGTGAGGATAAAGGTAAGATAGTTGAAGTAATAGGGGTAGAAAATAAGACAGTGAATAGACCTAACGACAGTGTAGGGGTGGTCGAAAAGGAGTATTCACGGGATGATGTGATGAATTTTCTGCAAACAATGTTTGATAATATGAATAAACGGTTTGACGAACGTGACAAAAAGTGGGAGAAACTTTTTGAAAAAAATGGATAAACAAAACGCAATGTTAGATGACATTAGTGATGTCAAGGGATTCAATAATGATATGAAAAAACAAAACGAGGAGTGGAGAAGAGATAGATGTCAAAGGAGAATACAGATACGGGTGAATCAAAACAGGTAAGTGTTTGTGGTGGTAGCAATATAACGAAAAATAACGGGGAATAGTAGACAAGGTAAGTGGTGGTAGTAATATAAGTAATTATACTGGTGAAATAACGTTAAATAAGAATAATGATGATGTAGCTGAAAATGGGGTATCTAAGAATGATACGATAAGTAATGGTGAAAATAAGATTACAAAGTTAGTTGGTGTTAGTAACGGAGTAATGATTAGTATTGATGGGTGGGAGGAAGAATGTAGAGATAATTTAAAGGGTGAACAGGGGGCAAATTTTTATGGGGTTAAATGTGAAACAGAGTTTTCACAAATTGTTAATGGGGATAAAAGATCCTCACTAGGACATTTGGGTGACGATGGGTCGGCAAATGGTAAAATAAGTTTTTTGTGTTTATCTGGTAGGGCCAGATGGTGTTTTAAAGAATTTTGTGGTATTGCCCTCTGCATGGAGTGAGAGAGAGAATGTGAAAGGGGGTGGTGATGAAAGTGATTATGAGAGAGAGAAAGAGTTAGAGTGGTTCAAGATAAATAGAGGTTATGGACAGTTGATAGAGAAGATGAATATTAAGAGAACTGTGATAAATAATGTAGACATACCTTGTGCAGTAGTGGACAATGATTGTATTGATGATAAATATGTACCTGTAGGAAGAATTAGTGTACTTGTAGTGGAGGTATATGATGAGAAAATAATTTACCTGGGTGTAACAACAAATACTTACGGAGACTGGATAAAAATAAATAATAGTGACAAGTTTTATGAAATAATAAAAGGAAGATGAATGACATAGAGGTAATGGTTTATAATAAGAATAATAATAATAAATTGGATGTAAATAAAAATGGTTTATGCTATAAATATGTCAGGTATATACACGGCGATGGAGGTTGAACATACACGTAATAAATGGACATTCTAAATAGTTTAAGTTGTAGTTATGACCTGGCTGATTTTGGAAATGAAGTGTGGTAAAATTGAATAAAAATGACGAATAATTTGTAAATAATTGCTAGTGAAATTAATTGTGTTTAGCAACAAGTATGTAAGGTAAACAGTGTGTGTAGATAGTAGAAATGTTGTGATAATAATAATATTTTGCAGTCTAAATAAATGACAAAATAATTTTGAAAAGGGTAACAAATGAATTGTAATTATTGTAATTGGTGAAAGTAATTAAATATGTTGTATTTTCAATAATTGATTTAATTAAGATAATTTGAGATGTTTAAATATTTTTGATTGATTTACAATGTTATATAATTGAATTTTCTAATGGATTTAAATTATTTTATGAGATGTGAAATTGACAATAATTAATAAATAAATAAATGTTAAATTGTTTAGTATACAGTAACATTGTTGTCAAAATGTTTCAGAAGATACAGGGTGTTAGGTGTTTATATTTGTGTATTTAGGACAGTGTATGAGTGATATACTGTAAGTATAAATTTTCTAATACAATATATGTAAAGTAAAAATTGATATAATTTTGAAATATGTCTGTAGTAAGGTCATGCACCTTGCTAAGAAAATCAGCTGATCAGTTGTAGAGTATCACTTATAAATAGTTTGCAAATTTCCAACGTAACTAATGTTTGAATATAATGATTTTAATGTGTTAAAAGATTTTGATTTAAATGATGGAAGTAATTTGATATAGTCAAGAATTTTAAATGATGTGTAAAAGATAGATTTTGGGTGATTAATATTGAGTTAGGGCGTTTAGATCAGTCCATGTTGAATTTTAAAGGGGTACTAGAGATGAATAATATTGTTGTGAATTAATGTAAGATAGAATTTGAGATGTAATAGTGACACAGTAGCTGTGGGGAAAATATGTAGAGTATTGGTTGATATAGTGAGTTAATAAATAAATGGAGATATTTTTGAATGTTCTGGGAGAGTAATTAGTTGATGGGAATTTTGTAAGGGTGGTGGTGTGATAAGGAGTCCGCAACGAAAAGCACTGTGGCGGGAAGGGACCGTTTAGCGCCGGAAAGGGTTACCTAGGAATAAAGTCCAGGAACCAGATAAGGGAATGAGCTTTGGGAGGGAAACACACATCCTGAGTACAAAGGAGTAGAGAGTATTTTTTTTTATATAAGGGTAGAATGATGTGAATTGAGTTGAGTAGTAAGTTGGGTTTAGAGAATGTTTGATAGCTGTTTTTGATAGAGGGGTGTCATATTATTTAAAGCGGTTAGTGACGTTAGAGTCAGAAGGGGGTTATGAGTATGTATATATGCCAAGTTGTAAATCGAGTTATTATGAATAAATGAGTCACCCAAACTAATGGAGATTGAGAATGTTAAAGAAAGGGAGTCATAGTAAAAATATAAAATTAATGGAACAAAAGTGACAGATTTTAATAGAATTTGAGAATAATGTAAAGCTATAAAATATGTAATTTTTTATTAATTTAAATGTCAGTTTTATTGTTAATTGTAATAATAACCATGTTAATTTTGAATGTCTTATTATATTATGTTTGAAGATAAAAATTTTAAAGATGTTTAATGTCTTTTATGATGTAGCCTATGTATAACCTATGTAGGTCAAGGTTGTTTACTTGACCCAGTTTTATCAGCTGATGGTTGATGTTATAAACTAGACCAGTTTTGGCAATGAAGTGATGCAAATTTTGTTGTTTAATTGATTTAAATAATTTTAAATTTTCTGAATATTGAGAAGAGTATATTTTAATAAATTTAAATTTTTTTTGAAAAAAAAAAAAAAAAAAAAAAACAAAAACAAAAAATTTGATTTTTGTGCCTGCCATCTAATTGATTTTTGGAGTGGTAAGTGTATTATTGTTTATGTGTATTACTAATGTTTTATTGAATTGTATTGTTTAGTATATATGTATAATCAAATGTTAGGATAAATGAGTTCATGTTTTAATTAGATGTTCAATTTATTTGTTTTTCTGATTATTAATAGTAATGAAGAGAATTAATAGATATAATAATAATAATAATAATAATAATAATAATATTTATTACCAATTTTCCTTTACATATAATAAAAATTATACAATAAAGGACCTATAGGGGGCATAAATGCCCGTACATAGGTTGGTCAGATTCAGGTAAAAGATTTTATTTTTTGATTTTGAAGAAAGTAATGGAGATAGAGCAGTTTGATTTCAATTTAAATGAACTTTGTGAATGTAAAAATAAATTTTTTGTTAGGATGTATTAATAGGTATACAACCAGTACTTTGCCAAAGGCAATGCAGTATGTATGTAAGGTGGAACATATCGGTTGAGGATCTGGTATGGTAAAAGGCCAGGTTTGGAATTTTTGGGGGTGGAATGTTAGAAGGTTAGGTGGATTGTGGTGCGTATCTGTCCGAGTTTATGGTGTTGGGATCTCGAATAGAGAAGTCCAGTAATCTTGTTCATGTGCAGCCATAGTCGCCGAGCTAGGGGGGTAGTTTACCCATGATGTGTAAGAACTAATGGGGGGTTGTTGGCACCATATCCTCACCGATCCTCTTAGGTGTTTAGCAATGAGAGTTTTTCTGTTTCGGCAGAAAATCTCTCATTGGGGGGGGGGGGTATTGTAACGGTACAAACCAAGAGGTTTAGTTTAATTTCCAAATAATTGTAAAAAATTTGTAACCAACCCAAGCTGAATGTTTTGATCACGAAATTTCGACTTTTGGAACACCTTGTAATTCATGCGTAACCAGCCGTACAAGGCACAAAAGCTATAAAAGCGTCTGGGAATGTGTAAGGGCACACACCTCGGTCAACGTTCACACAAAAAACGGCACGGACTTACATTCTAAAAGCAATACAGAATACGTTGACGGCGATGCCTAGCACCTGGGCGGTTAGGCAACCAACACACACAGTCAGTCGTCACGCAGCAGTTCACTACAACTCATCAAACGGTGCAGACGTAATTTCACAGTAGCCTCGAAAAAACTTAGGTAGACCGAAAAAGTTAAAAGTAGGTCTACCAAAGAGTGTATCGTAATAAAGCAACAGTAAACAGTGGTTCAACCGGACGAACAGTGTATAAAATAGTGGAGTGAATGAAAACTGGGAGTTAAGTGAAGAAGATGGAGTAGACATAGTGCGCAATACCGGGGGCTTCATACAAGTAAATAAAAGTGAAATTTATAATAATTGGCCAAAAGTTTATAGTAAACAGTAAATTCATAATGAGCTCAATAACGGGGATTTATTCGAATACGTAAAGAGAATGAGAGCGTGTGTGTGTGAGAGAGAGAAAGGGAAAAAGGGGGAGAAAGAAAACGTTACTGGTTTGTATAATCTATAGAATTTATAATATTGTAACCCTATTAACCAAATTATTGGAAGAGTAAAGAAGTTAAGGTATAATTATTCTGGTAAATAAAACAACGTTTGAATCGTTATAAATATGTGTTAGTTGTAAGTTATTACGCCATAACCACTTCCTAGTATTCTGTGCTGACAACTCGTCTAACGTAATCGGGGGTTTTCTGAATTTTTTAAAATGCAGTCAGATAGCGGGATTTTTATAAGGGCAAGAGTGTAGAAGGTTTCGATATATAACCTTTAAAAAAATATCGTGGCGACCAGGGCAGTTTAATAAGGTAAGTTTAACGGGGACTATGACGGTAAGTAAAATTCTGGAAGTGGTGAGTATTATATGATGAGTGTAGTATTTTTTAAAAAATGGTAAAAGAGAAGTATCTTCAGAGTATCGACACCAGTGTGAGGCGAACACACAACATATACATTTTTACAGAGACGGCAGAAGCTCTTCGTTACAATATATATATATATATATATATATTTGTTAACATAAAACTATATCCATGAGCAGTAATTTGTTGTACATTTATAATGAAGAAAGTTTGGTTAGAACCAGTCCTGTGATTACACGCTTATATTTGTGAATTAGATGATTAACTGCTAAAGGATCCACCTGTTATATGCTTGATGAATTCTTGTTTAAATAACATTATTATAGTTGTCTTGATTGTTCATCTCTTCTTTCACAGCACTATCACTTTACTAAAAATGAACTTTATCTTGTGAAAAACTTACTTTTTTCGTCGGACGCGTTTCGGCTTAGTATCCGCCTTCTTCAGCTTTTAGTCAGACTGCCATCATTTCGTAACGGTTTTTGTGTGGAAGGTGTAGTGGGGGTGGTGTGTGGAGGAAGGGGATTGGCGCAGGGATTCAACTTGATGTTTGTTTTTTGTAAAATTGTGTCAAAAAGTATATGATTTATATTGCAATTGATCGTTGAGTATGTTGTTTGGTTGTGTTGTGTGGTGTTTATATATTTCGTATTGTTCAGTTGTGTTGAGTTTTCGGTCTTTAGGTAAGTAATGTAAAATTTCGAGATTGGTGTCTATGTTGGTGTAACTATGGTTTTCTGTGTGTATGTGTGTGGCAAATGCGGAGTGTATATTGTTGTTGGTTAGAGCTTTTAAATGTTCAGAATAACGGGATGAAAAAGATCTTCCTGTCTGGCCGATGTAGAAACTATTGCAGTCATTACATTTTAATTTGTAAACACCTGTTTTGTTATATTTATATTTGTATATCAATAATACAAACACAGACATAGACAAATATAACAAAACAGGTGTTTACAAATTAAAATGTAATGACTGCAATAGTTTCTACATCGGCCAGACAGGAAGATCTTTTTCATCCCGTTATTCTGAACATTTAAAAGCTCTAACCAACAACAATATACACTCCGCATTTGCCACACACATACACACAGAAAACCATAGTTACACCAACATAGACACCAATCTCGAAATTTTACATTACTTACCTAAAGGCCGAAAACTCAACACAACTGAACAATACGAAATATATAAACACCACACAACACAACCAAACAACATACTCAACGATCAATTGCAATATAAATCACATACACTTTTTGACACAATTTTACAAAAAACAAACATCAAGTTGAATCCCTGCGCCAATCCCCTTCCTCCACACACCACCCCCACTACACCTTCCACACAAAAACCGTTACAAAATGATGGCAGTCTGACTAAAAGCTGAAGAAGGCGGATACTAAGCCGAAACGCGTCCGACGAAAAAAGTAAGTTTTTCACAAGATAAAGTTCATTTTTAGTAAAGTAACATTATTATTACGAGGAACACATATTCTGTGTATGTATATGTATATATGTGTGTAGATATTTAAAACAAAAGGAAAATTAAGAGCTGGTTTTGAAATTTAAATATTATTCTATACTCAGATTGTGTATTAAATCTGTATAACGTTGATATGAGGAAATTCAATAAAAGTTGTTATTGTCGAACAAGTGTTTTCTCGCAAGCCCTGTCACAATGGGCTCCAGCCATTTTTTGCTTCATCTAGGCCAATGGTCTAGTTTTAAATTTTTATATAACGGCCGTAGCCGTAACAAAACTTTTCTGAAAAATATTTACCTAAAAGTCTTCAGCTGCAACAAGTGGTTTCAATATTTTAGTAGGCCATGTTCTAAGACATGAGTGTTTCAAAACCATACTGGAGGTTTAGAGGGAAAACACTAAAAGTATAGAGGTTTAGAGGGAGACCTCGTTCACAATATGTTCAGCAAATAATGGAAGATGTTGGTTGTGGGAGCTATGTTTACATGAACATGAGGGCAGAGAATCGAACCAAAAGAATAAATGATGTACAGTAAAATTGAAAGTTAAGGGCATATGGGCAGAAACCAATTTATGGATGGACGAGTCCACTTTGAAATTGTGAATGGCGGGAGGGTAATGGAGTATCGTCTGGTATGCAAGTGAAGGTATTGCCAACTTGCATGTGATGTTTAAGTTACCAGTACATTGTTAGTTATTGTGTGATGTACTATCTCAGTCTTGCATTTATTATTATTTCAATTTATTATTAATTGTATCATTGTTTTACAGTCACTCATTTTTATTAGTTATTTAATTGTTTAGTTAATTTTTATGGGTAGTTTTTATTCTGTAATTACGTGTTATCGTAATTGTTTGTGTTATCACCCAGTAACGAGATTCCTTAAAATGGACACTTCTCCTTCAACTAGCAAAGACAGGAAAGTTATTCATAGTCAAGCACAGGAAGTAATAATAAACAGTTTTTTTGTTGTCCTGGATTAAAAAGATTCTTGCAATTATATTACCTAATATGAAGAACGCGTTCCTTTATGTAATGATAAACTGTACAGATAGTCGAGTGTAATTAAGGAGTGAAAGTGACAGTTTGCAAATTCCATTGCGATAAGAACAGTCAGAAAGGCTGTAGTTTTTTACGTCTCAGCAGTACACAATGACAGAACCAAACAATACTCTTATATTTTATAAAACATTCTGATATGTAACAGCAACAAATTCCGATACGTATGAACAGTACCTACATATCATTTGCTTGATTTGTATAGTAATGCAATTACAATATTATTATTATTATTATCTGATTTACCTCAGAAACAATAAACAAATAATTCTTTTTTTAAAGCCAGCTGTGTGACTGTAGACCACACACGTGCGCGCGCGCGCGCGCACGTACGCACACACACACACACACAGATTCGTGGTGACACATTTACAAACAAACCTTAACAGTCACGAGTTTTTGTTACTATTAGAAATTATATTCATAGGTTGGCTGCACCTTCGCTGATAACAATTCTCTTCTCACATTTCATAGCGACTCCCTCCACATCGCCTTTCCCCTCTGACTGTAAGCGTTTTGTGCATTTCCATGCCCTTAACTTTCAATTTTGCTATAATTATTGTTCACATTTGAGGTCAGTGGTATAACAAACAATCTTCTAATCAAGGGACAAAAGACACAACTGCGAATATATAGAAAAATATAACAAGGCAAAACATAATTATTTCATATCCACATACCATTAAAATACTTAATACTCTGACATAAAAACTTGTTCTCTAAGCACCGAACAATTTATTAGCAATGATACAAGAGCAGCCTACGCACTTATGAGCCTGAACATTAACTTTCCATTAACTTATGAGTCTGAATAGTCCTATCCTGCTCAATTCATACTTTCCTCTAAGATAAAGCTAAATTAACACTCTTCTGATCTCAGCTGCCACTTACTTTTGTAATCAACAAGTTATTCAACAAGATTATACTCGTACAATAATTCAAGTTAATCTGTCCACACAAATAATAATGTTAACTATAGAGAATTCCACACTATAATCACTTTTCACTAATACACCACTTGAGACACACTGTGTAATCGCCCGAAGTAAACTCAAAACTGAGCGGCAGGTATGGGCTATTTAAGAGTCTGCAGGGTTCCATAATATGTGTCCTTAACAAACACTTAAAAATTCTAGAGGATACTTCAGCGTGACCTTGGCAGAAACACACACCGGCAGGGCTAGTAGAGAAACCTGTAGAACAACACCATCGAACGCACGAGAACGTTCCGCATTACGTGACACTGCTGACGCATGTTAAGTCTCACGTATGCACACACACATTACAGCCGACAAACATGTAGCACGTTCTGTAATGGTGTAACACTTTAGTGTCTTGTTTACCAGAAAGTCCCTTCACAAAAGACATGCTATCATTTTTAGTGTAAATTCGAGTTCCTTCCATCAGAGTGAGTAGTTTTATTAGCAAATGACAATATGTAACTATAAAATTGAATGACACAATTTAAACATAAATTTTGAATTGATACAGCTTTTACAATGTTTATATTCTCTCAGTTTATTTTTCCGTGAGATGATTTTCCAACAACTGCACTTACTTCCCATTCTAAACCAGTTATTTATTAAATGCTGGATTTTCTTCTACATTTCATGTTCCATTCTATAGTACCTGAACAAATTAATGTAAAAGTCTATTATAAAAATGTCAAAGAATGGTGCCTATTTTGAATCAGAATTACCTAAACCTTGGACGATATGTATTTCTTTAAACATTTTTCCCTACACAATATACAAACCACTCTTTTAGAGAAGAGACAAAATACAATTAAAAAAGAAGTCAATGTACAAATTATTTGTATCTCAAATCTTATAAACTATTCACTCCTAGGTAATGCAAACTTACAAAAAGAGGATTTCTTGTACTTTTACTTAAAATTTTGTATTTCACAGTCTTGTCAACATTACCAAAAACAAAAGGTAAATAAAATACACTTAGTTAAATACACTGTGAAATATTCTGTTCTTAAACTTCAGCAAATGTAAGGAATAAAAAGTTTTGCTTAATTCTTTTTTCAGTATGTTTTTGGAGTATTGATAAACACACTGTTTAATGTAATACTGTCAGATGTTTGTTTTCCTAGTAACTGGGTTTTACATTCAACAAAATGTTTATATCTATAACAAATCATATTACTAATAAATTCACACACACACACACACACACACACACACACACACACACACACACACACACACACACACACACACACACACACACACACACACACACACACACACACACACACACACACACACACACACACACACACACACACACAATTATTAGAGCAATGAGTTACAATTACCCAAAATAATCCAGTTTGAATAATGTGGCCCCTCCTTCTACTTGTGTCTGTACAAGAGTTGGTGGAGTAACCTCACAGTATCCCCTACTCACATAATGGTCACGGAATGCCTGCATCACTACTGACCTCATTTTTAAAATTCTTGATGTCTGAACAAAATACACTAATATTATAAGTCAATTTCGCACAACAGTAATAAGCAGCATTTACAATGAACGTGTATATATCACTGTAACATTCTTCACACAAGCATATATCGCTAATCTTTAAAATAGGTTAGATACTTGTTATTCCTTCATGCAACTTGCTTTGGTCGCTTAGGAATAACAGGTATCTAACCTATTTTACTTCCATGTTCCATAAGGAAATGACAAGTAAAGTTGGTGATGCCAAAAAAAATCGCGTTCGAGATAATTGCAGATTCTGATTGTACTACCCTCAAAACATGAAAAAGTCATTTTTCGAAGTCTTTGTGTGTATGTGTCTGTCTGTAGATTTCTTTTCTATGGCAAATGATAACAGCCGCAAATTAAAACAGAATCAAATAATTTTCTGCATACAGCCCTGAATTGTAGAGTACCCAAGACCTATTGTTTTTGGTGAAGATCGGTTAAGGGAAAGGGGTAGTTTACCTGCAACTTTTTTTTATCAAGGGTAATTTTGTTTCTATGGCAAACGATAACAGCCGCAAATTCAAACACACTCAAATAATGTTTCGCATACAGCCCTGAATTGTAGAGTTCTCAAGACCTATTGTTTTTGGTGGAGATCGGTTAAGGGAAAGGGGTAGTTTACCTGCAACATTTTATGTTTTAACAAGGGTATTTTCTATGGCAAACGATAACAGCCGCAACTTCAAACTCAATCAAATAATGTTTCGCATACAGCCCTGAATTGTAGAGTTCTCAAGACATACTGGTTTTGGTGAAGATCGGTTAAGGGAAAGGGGTAGTTTACCTGCAACGTTTTATGTTTTAACAAGGGTATTTTATATGGCAAATGATAACAACCGTAAATTCAAACAGAATCGAATAATGTTTTGCATACAGCCCTGAATTGTAGAGTTCTCAAGACCTATTGTTTTTGTTGAAAATCGGTTTAGTGAAAGGGGTAGTTTACCTGCAACGTTTTATGTTTTAACATGGGTAATTTTTTCTATGACGAATGATAACTGCCGAAAATTCAATTAGAATCAAATAATGTTTTGCAAACTTTCCTGAGCTATAGAGAACTCAATGTCTGTTAATTTTGGTGAAGATCGGTTAAGGAAAGGGCTAGTTTACCTGCAACATTTTATGTTTTAACAATGGTAATTTTTTCTATGACAAACGATAACTGCCGCACATTCAAACTGAATCAAATTTTTTTGCATACATTCCTCAATTGTAAAAGACTGAATGCCTGTTGTTTTTGGTGAAAATCGGTTAAGGGAAAGGGGTAGTTTACCTGCCACATTTTATGTTTTAACAAGAGTAATTGTTTCTATGACGAACGATAACTGCCGTAAATTTAAACAGAATCAAATAATTTTTTACATATGTTACTGAGTTGTAGAGGACTCACGACCTATTGATTTTGGTGACGATTAGTTAAGAGAAAGGTGTAGTTTACCTGCAACGTTTTATGTGATAACAAAGGTAATTTTTTCTATGACGAATGATAACTGCCGTAAATTCAAACATAATCAAATAAAGTTTTGCATACTTCCCTACATTGTAGAGAACTCAAGGCCTGTTGATTTTGGTGAAGATCGGTTAAGGGAAAGGGGT
This sequence comes from Magicicada septendecula, assembly GCA_034769895.1. Lineage (NCBI taxonomy): Eukaryota > Metazoa > Arthropoda > Insecta > Hemiptera > Cicadidae > Magicicada > Magicicada septendecula. Next base: position 431,787,275 of record CM068375.1, read on the forward strand.
AGTTTACCTGCAACATTTTATGTTGTAACAAGAGACATTTTTTCAAGACGAACGATAACTGCCATAAGTTCAAACATAATCAAATAATGTTTTGCATGCATCCCTGAATTGTAGAGGACACAAGACCTATTGATTTTGGTGACGATCAGTTAAGAGAAAGGTGTAGTTTACCTGCAACGTTTTATGTGATAAGAAGGGTAATATTTTCTATGACGAATGAAAACTGCCGTAAATTCAAACATAATCAAATAATTACTATTTCTTTTATAAAATTGCTAAACTGCTACAATTTTTTGTTTAGACAAAGCTTTTCGTCATCTCTGACATCATCAGGTCTTGAACAACCATTTAATGAACGTTGTTCAAGACCTGATGATATCAGAGATGACGAAAAGCTTTGTCTAAACAAAAAATTGTAGCAGTTTAGTAATTTTATAAAAGAAATAGTAAGGATGGCTGCTAATTCAAATAATACGAAGAATAATCAAATAATGTTTTGCATACTTCCCTACATTGTAGAGGACTCAAGGCCTATTGATTTTGGTGAAGATCGGTTAGGGGGAAAGTGTAGTTTACCTGAAACATTTTTTGTTGTAAGAAGAGTAAAATACTTAATATTGACAAATAAAGTATCCTGATAAGGAGATCTTAATAATCCATTGTAGAAACGTAAATGAAATACCTATAAATGAAGAGGCTAGTTGAACGGGGTGGGGGTAATTTTCTATAAATGAAAATTATAGTTGAAGGGGGAGGGAATAATTTTTTATATATGTACTATGTTATCGGCAAAAAAAAGTATTTTGTTGTTAAAATTCCTTCCCGTCCTGTTTGGCCGTAGACCAAAGTTTTCTGCAAAACCAGACGTTTCGGCAGTGCCATCAACTTCCATCATCATTGAAAATCGAGTGCGATAACGCGAGGTGGTTGTAATGGGGCAAAAGGGGTTTTTTATTTTATTAAATGTATTTAAATTTTTCGTTGCAAGTCCCCTGCAAATTAATGTCGTATTCGAACAAAGAACAGAAACATAAACTTTTTGATCGGAGTGTAGTCGAAAAATGCCAGACTTGTTAGTACGCGCCACATGAGCATGCGCACAGATGCGACGCGTATCCAGTAAAAGCGACGCCACGAGAAAATGGCTAAACTGTAACATTTCCTTGCCATGTGCTTTTGAGACTGCGGAAGTCCAGTGAATGCTCCTCCCACAAAGCCTTCTATATCGTCTCTGTTTGACAACTCTAAAACACGTGGCCTATAGACAAATCCATACACTGTGAAAGATGACGAACAATTTGTCGCATGAAGGCAGTGGCTTCCTATTGAACAACCAGGGTAGTGGGGAGCCTGTTTCGCAGGTGGGAGGGAGTCGACGATTAACAACTACACGTAACGGACGCAAGTAGTGGCGTGTGTCACCGGCCGGGCTAAAATTTTATAAAAAATGTGAAAACCATAAAGCGAGTCGTCTATCAACTTTTTACCCGGCCAGGTGGGACCACAAGACTTGTGGGCCCCAAATAAAATTTTTAACTGTTAATAGTGACAAAGTGACAAACTGACAATAAGTGAAACGACATCTCAGAGTGAAGAAAGAAGAAACTAAAAAGGTGATGAACTGACAAAACGTTCAGAAAAATACTCAGTACGGCACATAGCGATGTGGAAAGCCGAAAGCTAAGTAGACGACGAACCATTTCCCGACTTAATTATTTTTAAATTAAAAGAGCGCTCTAAATTATGGGGATTTAAATGTGTATGAATGTAGTGTGTGAGCAATTACTGGGTTGCCTCCATATAATTTAATAAATTTTACAATAAGGTGTGAACTAGTTATTAGGACGCTATCATGTTAAAATAATGTTTTGTATTTTCAAGAAAGAGTAATCAAATCAACAGGAATAAGTTTTAGACAAAAAAGAACAGTAAGTAAAGTTAGAAGAAATGTAATAAAAATGTTGAAATTGAAAAATAAATGGAACTAATTAATATAGTCAAAGAGCGTGTTTATTGCGTAACGAACCCATTGACCTCTCTTACAGACTGTGAGTTCGTGTAAAAGGATCCTGGACCCAAAAAAGGTAAGAGTTACGATAAAAATATATTTCTATGTCCTTCAGTAATTGTGTACAAATAAGAGAACATCTCATATGTTAGTGACCACAGTACTGTGGTTAAGGCTGAAGCAGTTGAAATAGTACAAGGGAATTAAAATATTAATATATTAAAATATGATTAAAAATATTAAAATATAGTGTCACCTACCTGTATTTAGACCAGGTGCCGTCTAGTGTACTCGGCAGAGAAAAATAGGTCAATGCAAATAACAATTACGTATTTATAAGTTCAAATAATATATTACTTTATTCTCGTTAGCATGACATTTTCTTTTTTGTTTGAATCTACTGTTATAACCCCATTCTTGTTATCGAATTACGTGATACATAGTGATGACCTCTGCGCCACGCAACTACTACTAATACAAACAATATATTTTACTTCTTATAAAATCTTAATTATTAAATATGTATTCTATGATGTAAGACGAACCAATTCTTTTTTATCGCACACACCCACACATTCCAATTACTCCATTTTTTAGATTTTGTTAAACAATGAATTTAGTTTGGAAAGTTATTTCCTTTAGTGATTGTATTATAGTAGGTAGTAATACTGTGTACTCATCCTGGCCTGGATTCCACGTTGTTATGCAACGTCTCACGCACTGTTCCACTGTAGTTTGTTCATTTTAACCTTCCGCCACCAATTACGATTAGTTCTTGGTCACACCGAATTACACATTTAGTTTTTTGTTTAGTTTCCACACATTTTAATTATAATTTGATTTGAATTACTTCAGTGACTTACGCACACCCGACCGGCCGGTCATATCACTTGGTGTAAAGTGACACCTCGCTACAAAGGCTGGCGAGCATTTCCGTTTTCACAGCCTACTAGATGTTGGCGGAAATACAATGACGTTCCAACAGTTCATTGGTTCTTTTCGATCATCGACGCTGTTCTGTGGTGATACCACAGGCAGTGGTTCACCATTTCCTTCGTCTTCACAGACTCGCAGTGCAAATTTTCGTCTCACGCCATTTTTTGTTATGGCGTCCTTTTCGTTTGTGCGACGCAAGCGAGGCGCACGTGCGGGTGGACTCCTCACATTCTGTACGTGACAATTCTCTTCTCGGATTTTTTGTACTGCGCACACCGTTCCAGACTAACGTATGCTTAAAAAGCTCTGCTGTAGTTCTTTGTGCAAGTCGACATGGGAATTTGCGATGTTACTTTTAATACAGAAATTAATTAAAAAAACCTCCCCATTCTGTCCTATTACATAGTAAGTAGAAAGAAGTAGTTTATATGGAAATATTTCATTTCGAAAATGATTTTAAACATAAATCTTAGAACATGGAAGTCATGTATGGTTGTCCATACCGATATATGCTTCCATGTTCCATAAGGAAATGTAAGTATGGTGATGGCAAAAAAAAATAGTGGTTGAGATTATTGCAGATTCTGATTGTACTACCCTCAAAACATGAAAAAAAGTCATTTTTCGAAAAGTGTCTGTGTTTGTGTCTGTCTGTCTATAGATTTTTTACTTCCATTTTCCTTAAGGAAATACAAGTATGGTGATGGTAAAAAAAATAGTGGTCGAGATTATTGCAGATTCTGATTGTACTACCCTCAAAACATGAAAAAAATCATTTTTTGAAAAGTGTCTGTGTGTGTGTGTGTGTGTGTAATTTTTACTTCCATATTCCTTAAGGAATGGAAGTATGGTGATGGCAAAAAAAATCGTGTTCGAGATTATTGCAGATTCTGATTCTACTACACTCAAAACATGAAAAAAAGTCGTTTTCCGAAAAGTGTCTGTGTGTCTGTCTGTCTGTCTGTCTGTCTGTAGATTTTTTTTCTATGGCAAACGATAACTGCCGCAAATTCAAACAGAATCAAATAATTTTTTGCATACAGCCCGGTTTTGCAGAGTTCTCGCGACCTATTGTTTTTGGTGAAGATCGGTTGAGGGAAAGGGGTAGTTTACCTGCAACGGTTTTTTTTTAGCAAGGGAAATTTTGTTTGTTTGGCAAACGATAACAGCCGCAAATTCAAACAGAATCAAATAATGTTTCGCATACAGCCCTGAATTGTAGAGTTCTCAAGACCTATTGTTTTTGGTGAAGATCGGTTAAGGGAAAGGGGTAGTTTACCTGTAACGTTTTATGTTTTAACAAGGGTATTTCCTATGGCAAACGATAACAGCCGCAAATTCAAACAGAATGAAAAGATTATTTGCATACAGCCCTAAATTGTAGAGTTCTCAATACCTTTTGTTTTTGGTGAAGATCGGTTAAGGGAAAGGGGTAGTTTACCTACAACGTTTTTTTAACAAGGGTATTTTCTATGGCAAACTATAACAGCCGCAAATTCAAACAGAATCAAATAATTTTCTGCATACAGCCCTGATTTGTAGAGTACTCAAGACCTATTGTTTTTGGTGAAGATCGGTTGAGGGGAAGGGGTAGTTTACCAGCAACGTTTTTTATCATGCGTATTTTCTATGGCAAACGACAACTGCCGCAAATTCAAACAGAATCAAATAATTTTTTGCATACAGCCCTGATTTGTAGAGTACTCGCGACCTATTGTTTTTGGTGAAGATCGGTTGAGGGGAAGGGGTAGTTTACCTGCAACGGTTTTTTTTATCAAGGGAAATTTTTTTTTTTTTTTTTTTTGGCAAACGATAACAGCCGCAAATTCAAACAGAATCAAATAATGTTTCGCATACAGCCCTGAATTGTAGATTTCTCAAGACCTATTGTTTTTGGTGAAGATCGGTTGAGGGAAAGGGGTAGTTTACCTGCAACGTTTTTTTAACAAGGGTATTTTATATGGCAAACGATAACAGCCGCAAATTCAAACAGAATCAAATAATGTTTTGCATACAGTCCTGATTTGTAGAGTACTCAAGACCTATTGTTTTTGGTGAAGATCGGTTAAGGGGAAGGGGTAGTTTACCTGCAACCTTTTACGTTTTATTTTCTATGGCAAACGATAACAGCCGCAAATTCAAACAGAATCAAATAATGTTTTGCATACAGCCCTGATTTGTAGAGTACTCAAGACCTATTGTTTTTGGTGAAGATCGGTTAAGGGGAAGGGGTAGTTTACCTGCAACGTTTTTTTATCAAGCGTATTTTCTATGGCAAACGATAACAGCCGCAAATTCAAACAGAATCAAATAATTTTTTGCATACGTCCCTGAATTGTAGAGGTCTCAATGACTTTCGATTTTGGTGAAGATCGGTTAAGGGGAAGGGGTAGTTTACCTGCAACCTTTTACGTTTTAACAAGAGTAAAGTACTTGAAAATTTATTTAAACTTTTTGAAACAATGGTAATTGTTAAAAATAAAATAATTTTGTTGCCAGGCAATAAAATTATAATTTTTTCATTTTAATGTAATATAATATTTTTCATTTAATACAGCAATAAAAAGGCAGGTAAGACACAGCCTGGCTGTTTGGCTGAAAATGATTTTAAATATAAATCTTAGAATATGGAAGTCATGTATGGTTCTCCATACCGATATTTTTCTATGGCAAACGATAACAGCCGCAAATTCAAACATAATCAAATAATTTTTTGCATACAGTCCTGAATTGTAAAGTACCCAAGACCTATTGTTTTTGGTGAAGATCGGTTAAGGGAAAGGGGTAGTTTACCAGCAAGGTTTTTTTTATCAAGGGTAATTTTTTTTCTATGGCAAACGATAACAGCCGCAAATTCAAACAGAATCAAATAATGTTTCGCATAGAGCCCTGAATTGTAGAGTTCTCAAGACCTATAGTTTTTGGTGAAGATCGGTTAAGGGAAAGGGGTAGTTTACCTGCCACATTTTATGTTTTAACAATGGTATTTTACTTCCATATTCCTTAAGGAATGGAAGTATGGTGATGGCAAAAAAAATCGTGTTCGAGATTATTGCAGATTCTGATTCTACTACACTCAAAACATGAAAAAAAGCCGTTTTCCGAAAAGTGTCTGTGTGTGTGTCTGTCTGTCTGTCTGTGTGTCTGTCTGTCTGTCTGTCTGTCTGTAGATTTTTTTTCTATGGCAAACGATAAATGCCGCAAATTCATACAGAATCAAATAATTTTTTGCATGCCGCCCTGATTTGCAGAGTACTCGCGACCTATTGTTTTTGGTGAAGATCGGTTAAGGGAAAGGGGTAGTTTACCTGTAACGTTTTATGTTTTAACAAGGGTATTTCCTATGGCAAACGATAACAGCCGCAAATTCAAACAGAATCAAAAGATTATTTGCATACAGCCCTAAATTGTAGAGTTCTCAAGACCTGTTGTTTTTGGTGAAGTTCGGTTGAGGGAAAGGGGTAGTTTACCTGCAACGTTTTTTTAACAAGGGTATTTTCTATGGCAAACGATAACAGCCGCAAATTCAAACAGAATCAAATAATGTTTTGCATACAGCCCTGATTTGTAGAGTACTCAAGACCTATTGTTTTTGGTGAAGATCGGTTAAGGGAAAGGGGTAGTTTACCTGTAACGTTTTATGTTTTAACAAGGGTATTTCCTATGGGAAACGATAACAGCCGCTAATTCAAACAGAATCAAAAGATTATTTGCATACAGCTCTAAATTGTAGAGTTCTCAAGACCTATTGTTTTTGGTGAAGATCGGTTGAGGGAAAGGGGTAGTTTACCTGCAACGTTTTTTTAACAAGGGTATTTTCTATGGCAAATGATAACAGCCGCAAATTCAAACAGAATCAAATAATGTTTTGCATAGAGCCATGATTTGTAGAGTACTCAAGACCTTATGTTTTTGGTGAAGATCGGTTAAGGGGAAGGGGTAGTTTACCTGCAACGTTTTTTTATCAAGCGTATTTTCTATGGCAAACGATAACAGCCGCAAATGCAAACAGAATCAAATAATTTTTTGCATACGTCCTTGAATTGTAGAGGTCTCAATGACTTTCGATTTTGGTGAAGATCGGTTAAGGGGAAGGGGTAGTTTACCTGCAACCTTCTACGTTTTAACAAGAGTAAAGTACTTGAAAATTTATTTAAACTTTTTGAAACAATGGTAATTGTTAAAAATAAAATAATTTTGTTGCCAGGCAATAAAATTATAATTTTTTCATTTTAATGTAATATAATATTTTTCATTTAATACAGCAATAAAAAGGCAGGTAAGACACAGCCTGGCTGTTTGGCTGAAAATGATTTTAAATATAAATCTTAGAATATGGAAGTCATGTATGGTTCTCCATACCGATATTTTCTATGACGAACGATAACTGCCGTGTATTAAAACAGAATCAAATACTTTTTTGCATACCTACCTGAATTATAGCGTACTCAAGGCCTGTTGATTTTGGTGAAGATCAGTTAAGAGAAAAGGGTAGTTTACCTGCAACGTTTTATGGTTTAAAAGGGCAATTTTTACTATGACGAACGATAACTGCCGTAAATTCAAACAGAATCAAATAATTTTTTGCATACATTCCTGAATTGTAAAGAGCTGAAGGCCTATTGATTTTGGTGAAGATCGGTTAAGGGAAAGGGGTAGTTTACCTGCAACATTTTATGTTGTAACAAGAAAAATATTTTTATGACGAACGATAACTGCCGTAAATTCAAACAGAATCAAATCATTTTTTATATATGTGCCTGAGCTGTAGAAGACTCAAGGCCTATTGATTTTGGTGAAAATCGGTTATGGGGAAAGGGCAGTTTACCAGAAACATTTTTTGTTGTAACAAGAGAAATGTACTTAATTTTGATAAATAAGTATCCTGATAAGAAGATCTTAATAATCCACTGTAGAAACGTAGATGAAATATCTATAAATGAAGAGGCTAGTTGAACGGGGTGGGGGTAATTTTTTTTATAAATGAAAATTATAGTTGAAGGGGGACGGGATAATTTTAATATGTGTACTACGTTATCGGCAACAAAGTAGTAGTTTGTTGTTAAAATTCCTTCCTGGGCTGTTTGGCCATAGTCCAATGTTTTCTCCAAAACCAGACGTTTCAGCAGTGCCATCGACTGCCACCATCAGTGAAAATCGAGTGCGATAACGTGTGGTGGTATACGTTAGTGACTGCAGTACTGTGGTTAAGGCTGAAGCAATAAGTGGAAAAAGTAGTTTCTATGGAAACATTTCATTTCGTAAATGATTTTAAATATAAATCTTAGAACATGGAAGTCATGTATGGTTCTCCATACCGATATTTTTCTATGGCAAACGATAAGAGCCGCAAATTCAAACAGAATCAAATAATTTTTTGCATACAGCCCTGAATTGTAGAGTACTCAAGACCTATTGTTTTTGGTGAAGATCGGTTAAGGGAAAGGGGTAGTTTACCTGCAATGTTTTATGTTTTCACAAGGGTAATTTTTTTCTATGACAAGCGATAACAGCCGCAAATTCAAACAGAATCAAATAATGTTTTGCATACAGCCCTGAATTGTAGAGGACTCAAGACCTATTGATTGTAATGGGACAGTTTAGGTCTACCCGGGGTAATTTGAGGAAAAGAGGTCAAACATAATAATTGTAAAATTTTAATTGGGAACAATAAACGTAATATGCAAGTGAGCGAATTCGTGTCAAGGTCAACCTCAGGACACAAGGAAATCAGCTATTTTTAGTTGAACGAACTTTGACCTATGTAATCAGAAGTCACGCCAGATGACGTCAGAGCTGATCCCAGCTTCACGTCACCGCTTGAATGTAGATTCAAATTAATAATCCCGTCAAAACTGGCCTCAAAACTCAAAAGACTGAAATCATGTGACTCCCCTTCTACTTCGGAAATTTATAATGTTAATCATTTTGAAGTGACAGTTTCGGCGATATGTAAAAACAAATTATCAGCAACAGAATTGTGCAAAATGAAGGTAAATACGTGAGGAGGCTGGACTATGGAAATACCACGATCAGATGAGTAACAAAACGGGGGGCAGAACAATATTTTAGTAAGGGCTAAACCAAATTTCAACATTATTATATTTTTTAAACTGAGATCTCACATAAGGGAATGAGGTATGTATGAGTGTGTGCGTGAATAAAAAATAATAAATAAGGAGCGCTGGTTTGCAAAGAAGAATAAATTTAAGTTTGTAGCTATTGTTTTTATACTGTTAAACCAGATATGAGAATATTACTAAAACTAAATTTGTAAAGGAAGGCAGAGTAATGGCTCTGTTTGTATTTTATGATGGTATGCATAGTGTTTTCTTTTATGGAAAAGATGAATTTTGATTAAATAAAATAAGACAAATTTGATTGAAAAAAGTGAATTATTAGTTATTTCAAACAACCACTTTGCTTTTCGGCTCGTCCAAACCTTGAACCTTGGACCCGGTAAGTAAAATTTTCAAGATTGGTAGTTAAGAAGATGGCGGCTACCATAGTCGGAAGTTAATATTTGTAAACAAAGTTCACAAAATTGTAAACAAACTTATAAAGGAGATAAATTGTTTCAATCGCGCCCGAAGCTGGGACGTTTGCATAAATGAAATTTATGCAAATGTGGACCTGTTTTGAGGAACAGGATGGTTGTTTGAGGTGAGTAAATTGGTATGTACGTATAAATAGACGTAGATGACAAGAGTGTCACATAGGGTTATGTTATAATATGACTGATATGTTTATTACAAATAAGTAAGAATTAAATAATTAAAATGAATACGAGTGAAAATATTAACAATGAAGTCAGCTTTACTGACAGCAATACTGAAAGTCAAAGAAATAGTGATGTAAGCGAGACCGAGTCGAAAATAAAGGGAGGTGTAACGAATCAATCGACACCATTCCCAGTTAAGGAAGACAATAGTAATGATATAATGAGTATTTTACGAGCAATATCGAGGGATATTAATGAAGTAAAAAGTAATTTCACTAGTCGTTTTGATGTAAACGATAGCAAGTTTGATGAACAAAATAATAAGTTTGATGAAATAAAGAGTAATTTGAATGAAAAGTTGAAAGAGATTAAAGACGAAATTAAACAACAGAATTTTGATTTTAACAAGCATATTGTAAGGGAACATATCTTCACCATGCATTTAAGAAGCTGTAACGGTACGAAATTGTAGGGCCAAGGTAACATTTTAAAAATTATATTTTCCATACAGTCATTGTTCACCCTTGTAGAACCCCGAGTTAGTCAACCAGATAGGCTGTGTTTGTTACAGAACAAAACGTCTATGTTTTGTCTCCGCACTCAAGCAACATAGACCGATTGTGAAATAACACCTAACATCGCATCAGCCGTGAATCACGGAGAAAATAACGCCAAGTTATGAATTGCGCCAGACGGCAAAAACATTGCTAAACCTTCCGCCTACGTTAAGGCGCTCTTTTAACAGCACCAATGGGAGCACATATTCACGATCACGTGACCAGCTCTGTATGCTCAGCTTTAGCGAACTAACGCCAGTGCTATTGTAACTCTCGGCCGCGCGGCCAGCCTACAACAACATCTAAGTGTAAAAAGCTATGTCAGCCGACTTAATCATCTTCTAGAACGTGAGACGTTAATCAGTAAATCAATAAGAACCATGAGACAATGAACCGTAAAATCAGTACCGGTACCAACAGTGGCGTGAGTGCGAGAGAACTCAGAAATCGATCAGCTAGTGAACTTGTGTCACGGTTATTACACGTGAATAATACGGGTGTGCATGGGAGGGAAGCTATTATCAGGATGAGTACCACCTTTTAAAGTTCAATTACTATATTATAAAATTTGCTTTTATAAATACTTTAATAAGGAACAGAGATCTCTAATAGAGGGGAGTTTGTTTAAATATTAACGAAAAAAGAAACAGTGTGTGTGTGTGTGTGTGGTTATATACTGGTTCATTTTCAATTTTCTTATACATATTTAGTAATGTTAATTATCATAGTATTTTAAAAACCAAAGTTAACAAAGATACTGTCATTTGAAGAAGTAGAAGAAGGGGGTGATTTTCGAGAAATAAAATAAGTATGTATTTTAGACAGTAGAAAATGGGTTAACGAAATTATTGCCCATATCAAATCCAAATAATCCTTTCTGCAGCCGTTTCGTCTGAATGACTCTTGGAAAAACCCGAAGGTAAGAATTAATTATTAATAAGATTTAAGTGAGAAGTTACATTGGCGCCCGAACAGGGACCCGAGTTATATAATATTTGATGTAAAGTAAGAAGTTACATTGGCCCCCGTACAGTGACGCGAGTATAGGGTTTATAACCTATATTCGCCAGACCTAACCAAGCTGCAGAACGGGTTGTTTGGGAGTGAGGGCGATTGTCAGTATAAGTATATAAAGCATGTATAAGTAAACACTTGAAAACATGGAAAACATTATTGATTTAACTAGCACTAGTGCTGAAAATCAAATAAAAACAATAGTAACCGAAACGGTAGTAAATGAAAATATGTCAACTGAGTCGGCCAATAAAGGCGATTCAGGTATTCAGACAGAGTCACTGTCAATCAGTGACAGTAATGTAAACGAATCTGTATTAATTAATGAGGGGGGAGCAACTTCCACCCCTATTACAATTAAAACAAATATAAAAGACAAAGAAATGTCAATGAATGACCTATTTAACCTTCTCAGTAAACGATTTGATAGTAATGACGCTAAATTTGATGAACAGAATGTTAAATTCAATGAGTTAAAGAGTGATTCTGATGTTAAATTCAATACAATTAACAGCAAATTCCATGAGTTAAAGGGTGATATAAATAATATTGACCAAAAATTTGATAAGCGTTTATGTGAAATGAACACACAAAATGTTAAGTTCGAAATCAGTATGAATAAACGTTTAGATGAAATGGAAGAATGCTTTAACACTATTAAAGAACAAGTGATAGGATCAGTAAGTGAACAATTAAATAATCATATCATTAATGTAAATAAACAAGTGTCAGAGACAGTCAAAATACAAGTCCATGAGCAAATTCAAGAGATGAAAGATAATTTTGAAAGTTAAATAAATAAGTGTAACGTTGATAATGAAGTGTTGTTAGTAAATGCCAATGAGAATGAGAGAGAGAGTGAAGACAGTTTAAATGAAGAGAGTGTACAGAGGGTAGAATTTTCCCGTGATGTGGTTGTGAGTGAAGAAAATGCTTCACTAGTATTGTTGGAGGACAAAGGTTCCTCCTTAGTTTTTGTAAAAGACAAATGGTCTTTAGAGTATTTTTGGGTATCTGGTAAAGCCAGATGTTGTAATAATGTTGTGTTGCCCTCTGTGTGGAATGAGAATGTAAAATGTTGTGAGAAGCATTGTAATGAAAGTGATTATGAGAGAGAGAGAATGGTAGAAATATTTAAGTTGAAGAGAGATTATGAAGAGTTAATGCAGAGTTTAAATAGTGAGAGAACTGGTAGAATTAAAAACATACATGGTGTGACAAACAATGGGTATATTGATGACAAATATTTGCCTGTTAATGAACCGATAGTAGCAGAATATGGTAATAATAATGTAATGGTAATAACAAAAAATACTGGCGGAGACTTTACAAATAATACTGATGTCGACTTGATTTATGTTAAGATAATTTTGGGGGGTAACCCTATAGATTATTGTTTTGGTACAATGGGAAAAATAAAATTTTATGGCCATAACACACAAACTAGCCATATGTTGTGTATCAATAAAGTTGAAAAGTGTCATATACCGAAAAGACTAATTTTTGATGATGGAGGTTGAACTAAAAAAGCAATGTATGGACATATTAAATACTTTAATATATGGTAATGACCTTGCTGAATTTAGGTATTGATGTGTGGTATATAAGAAAATTAGTATGGAAATCTGTAAATAAATGTGTTAATGTTAAATGTATTGTGTTAATAGTATTCTGTTGCAATGTATCTTATAGCTTATGTGCAACATGTGTGTAATGAGAGGGAAAGGTATAATAATAAATAATAATAATTGTATTCCACTAAAATAATGAACAAAAGGTATTCATGAAGCCCATTTTGTATTGTGTATTTATATTTAAAGTGTTTTAAATAATATAACTAAAGTTAAAATGCTTTTAGTAAAATGCTATTAAAGTAATTGTGGTGAATTAAAAATATATCTGATCTGAATTGGAATAAAAAATATAAGAGACAAATATGTTAACTAAAAGATTTATAGAAACCAAAAAATTTGAAGGAAGTATATCTGTCAGTATATGATGTAACCAGAATGTTTAGACTATGAATGTTGAGACAGAGTGTTTATTAAAACAGTCTGGCATACAACTGTTTATGTAAACAGGTGTGTTGTAGCTGTATGTTGTGACTAATGCCTACAGACATACTTGGTGACAATAACAAAAATGTTGTAGTCTGCTGACTTATTGCCAGTAGGAAAATCCCATTATGAAATAAAAGGAAATACCATTATTAAGGAATGTAAATTTTTGGAATAACGTAGGTAATATTTTATGCCGGATCGTTTTGAAAAATGTAATTAATTTTGAAATTGTTGATTAAAACAATATGAATATAATTAAATCAATTTGGTAATTAAATTAATTGGAAAGATGATTTTAATAATAAATTTAAATTTATTCTGATTCAAATTTCAAATGTAATTGTAAAATAAATGAAATATGTACTTTACTTAAATGGGAAACTGAAGGAAATGTTGTGTAAATGCTGTCAAAAATGTCTGGAAATTGAGTTGTGTATATCACTGTCCATGTAAACTTTTATTAATGACAATCTAGGTTTTATGTTTTAACTGTAGATTCCCCACCTAAGTGCGGCCATGACCTCACCGGACCATGACCGTGAAAGTAGTTAATTGTGGCAAATCATAAATTTTACTTGATATAACCGGCTTGTGGTTTGTTTTGTTTTGTTAACCCGGTGGTTTGTTAGATTTAGTAGGGGGGCTTTTTTTTTGGGGAATCTACCAAATTTTGGAACAGGGCTATTTTCACCCAGATAGGGGTGGTAGTCCATTAGAGGTGTATAATTAAAAACTAGTAGGTGTAATACCGAATTTTATTGTAACGCCGAAGCAAGGATGGGGTGGAATAAAAGAAAAAAAATGTCCACCCCTTCCGCATCAGTCCTTGTGAAAGCAACTAGACGCTACAGTCTAGGGGGGGTAATAGTGAGTGTGGATGGGCTGTGACCCAGTTACAGGTCACGAGGGAGATGTGATTACGGCTAGATTGAGGTCTGCAAGGGCCAAGAAGTCTAGTGCTGAACACAGTAGAATGTAACGGGTATCAGGGGTTAAGGGATTAAAAGGGGGATAGAAAAAAAATTATTCTATGTAGATATGAGTAGGCAAATAAGGACATAATTTGTATTTTAGGTACGATTACTGTGAGTTAATATAATCCTGTAATGTGTCATTTTGGCTGGGCAATATTGTACGGGGAATATTATTCAATTTAACTGGAATTTATGTGTACTACTGTAAACCTATATTGTTTTATTAACACTATTTTTAGGGTCCATAATATAAAATGAGCCAGTACGTTGTCAATGAACCAGTACGGCTAAGAGGAAACGAATCAGTTGTGGGATATGGAGTGATGGAAGGCCGTTTGTCAATTTTTTAATTACATGTTATAAAGCCAGGCGATACTGTGGTGGGTATCGGTCCGAACTTATGGTGGTGGGATCTCGAGTAGAGAAGTCCCGTAAGATCGGATGGGTGCTACCGCAGTCGCCAGACTAGGGGGGTAAGAACCCACAATTTTAGTAGAGTGTTCAGGAGGTTGCGGCGCCATATCCTCACTGATCCTCTTAGAGTTTAGGCAATAAGAGTTTGAATGCCTCGGCCTTTAACCTCTTATTGGGGGGGGGGTATTGTAACGGTACGAAATTGTAGGGCCAAGGTAACATTTTAAAAATTATATTTTCCATACAGTCATTGTTCACCCTTGTAGAACCCCGAGTTAGTCAACCAGATAGGCTGTGTTTGTTACAGAACAAAACGTCTATGTTTTGTCTCCGCACTCAAGCAACATAGACCGATTGTGAAATAACACCTAACTTCGCATCAGCCGTGAATCACGGAGAAAATAACGCCAAGTTATGAATTGCGCCAGACGGCAAAAACATTGCTAAACCTTCCGCCTACGTTAAGGCGCTCTTTTAACAGCACCAATGGGAGCACATATTCACGATCACGTGACCAGCTCTGTATGCTCAGCTTTAGCGAACTAACGCCAGTGCTATTGTAACTCTCGGCCGCGCGGCCAGCCTACAACAACATCTAAGTGTAAAAAGCTATGTCAGCCGACTTAATCATCTTCTAGAACGTGAGACGTTAATCAGTAAATCAATAAGAACCATGAGACAATAAACCATAAAATCAGTACCGGTACCACCAGTGGCGTGAGTGCGAGAGAACTCAGAAATCGGTCAGCTAGTGAACTTGTGTCACGGTTATTACACGTGAATAATACGGGTGTGCATGGGAGGGAAGCTATTATCAGGATGAGTACCACCTTTTAAAGTTCAATTACTATATTATAAAATTTGCTTTTATAAATACTTTAATAAGGAACAGAGATCTCTAATAGAGGGGAGTTTGTTTAAATATTAACGAAAAAGAAACAGTGTGTGTGTGTGTGTGTGTGTGTGTGGTTATATACTGGTTCATTTTCAATTTTCTTATACATATTTAGTAATGTTAATTATCATAGTATTTTAAAAACCAAAGTTAACAAAGATACTGTCATTTTTAGAAGTAGAAGAAGGGGGTGATTTTCGAGAAATAAAATAAGTATGTATTTTAGACAGTAGAAAATGGGTTAACGAAATTATTGCCCATATCAAATCCAAATAATCCTTTCTGCAGCCGTTTCGTCTGAATGACTCTTGGAAAAACCCGAAGGTAAGAATTAATTATTAATAAGATTTAAGTGAGAAGTTACAAAGCAACATAAGAAAGATAGGATACTAAATGATTAACACTGTAAATTAGAAGGGATGAATACGGTATAAAGAAATGGATATTGTTACGACAGTCTACCCGATCGTTGTAGGTACAGTGAAAACAAAATAAGTACAAGACAACAATTAAGTCACTAATCACACCTTTAATTTTTTCTGTTAAACAGTTCGTAATTAACAACACAGTGTCTACAACAAATCAAATGAAAATTGTTCATACGCAATAAAATGTCCACTAATATTAAAACTCAACTGTATTACAATTATACCGTCCGAATATAAAACGCAACACTTCACTAATAACTACTTGAACGTACACAGTAATAACTCGAACTGCTCTGTAAATATATCGCACTAATGCTCTCGAACCGCAGTCAAAAATTCGCCTCATACTAAACTGAACGTCGTTTGAGTACCGGTATTTATAGCCAGTCGAATATCTAGACGATTCCTAATTGCGTCATAGCGTGCGTATGAACTACGTAATTCACTGCGGCCTTGACACAGTCCGCATGGCTGGTGGCATCGAGAAGTTTCTCGTAGATGCATATTGTAACGCGAGAAGACGCCCGTCTTTTTTAAGCCCCGCGGTGGAAGCCAATCTGTAACGTGAAGATGAAGTCGTCTCTGTAATTATGTATATGTTGTGTGTTCGCTTCACACTGGTGTCGTTACATCTATGTGTTGCGCTAGCGATTTCTGTAGCGATCCTTCAATTACCAGTACAACACGAGTGGAAACCTTACCTGTTGTTTCATAGGGATTTAATAATCCCGGGTGGCGCCAAAGTGTTTACTCAAAACAATTAAAATTAATAAATATTGTGGTTTAGCGATCTTCGTTATGTCGGCCTGGAGCACTCAAATTTGTTCCCGCCTTCGTTCGACCTACTTAATCAAGCAGGTAGTTCGTAGATTTGGCGGCGTGAGCACTTGCCATCATCCTCGCTGGTCTCTGCTATACAATACACCATTTATACAATACACTTCCCTATGAAATAAAAACAATGGTTACACTCTGTACTAGTTTCTTTAATTATTGTTTGGTAATTATTCAGATTGACAATGAAATTATTCTTGGTTATTAACAATTTTGCACCGACAATTAAAATGAGTCTAATATCTCTAGGGTTCGGCGAAGGTCGATTTGAACGAACAATTCAGTCAAGTATGGCGACTGTTGTCTGTTTACGTTTATTATCGTTCAAAATCTGGGTCCTTGTGATTACAAGAAAAATATTAATAATGATTACAATAAAAAGTACACTACCTTACATTATTTGTACTTAAATAATATAAAGTGTAGCTACAATTTGTTCCTGCAATGTAGTAAAGTGTGTTTCAAAAGTTCGCAATCTAACACTAGGTTACTTTCTTAGTTAATACATTTTCAGTGTTTGTTTATTTTACTTAATCTTTGAAAGAAATTATATTCAGTTTATCGTGAGAGTTCAGATAACTGTGAGAAATATTTAAAGTGAGTTTATTTCTGGAATTAGGGTAATTTAATGATACTTATCAATTCAGTACGCTTGAGATAAACCGTTGTTCAGGTGAGATAGGATAGTCATCAATTTTGAATGATTTGGGCTGCTGGCATCTTTTTCATGTTAGCTGTGGTAATTTCTTCATTTAATTTTTATTCAAATTGGTCCTTGGCATCAGTTAAATGTTATTGTTGCTCATCTGCTTCTTACTAGTTCATCTTTTTGAATTTTGGTTACTTTTTATACATTTTAAATTAAAATTTAGGTCATTCAAGATCTGGTGTCTAATCCGGATGGGCGTCACTTATAGAGTACTATAAATAAACGGAAAATTCGTAACCAACGGTCTGTTGTCATGGTTACGAATAAATTCTGATTGGTTGATCATGACTTATTGTAAGGGGGCGAATTAGGAGGTTTTTTTTTATTTTATTAATTTTGGTTCCGATTTGGTTAAAATTGCACAATTCACTTCATGTAGGTGTCCAGTCCTTGGTTGAATCTAACTCACAGTCTGCAGTCTGTCATCAGAGAGTGAAGAGTAGATAGCCAGCAGCAGCATAAAGTGCTGGAAACAGTAAAACAGTGGCCTCGGGAGTGTAAGATAGGCCATAATAATTAGTCGGCCTATCTATTCAAGTCGGAAAGTAACATCATAATCTGCCGGACGCAAACCGTAGTGCGTCCGCCGACTGGACACAAATTTCACCCAAATTACATAGCAAAAATGTGAATCAGCAGTGGTGTTGTGGTGAGGCGGCGGCGGCCATTTGAACAAAATTCTGAGCCCGGCCGGGTGCGTGAAAAACCGTGTGCACATAACAGTTCAATTTCATCATCTAAAAAGTGGTAACCAAGATATAATATTGCAGAACAGAATTAGTGAAGTGAGCGGGCCAAAATCAAATGAATAATAAACTTTCGGGCATTTAAAGAATACGAGCCACGTGTCAGCGAAAGCAGTGAGCCGTCGGGTAACCAGTGACCGTATTTTCAACAAATTTTATAAAGGGTTTTTTGTGCAAACATGTCAATTAAATAATAGTAGTTGGTTTTGTAAAGGTGTGAATGTGAGTGTAAATAGCAGATTGGGCTGTCTAATTAAGGTAAGGTGTTTATTGTAATTCTGTAAGTATATGTAATACCATTATGTAACTATCAGTAAGGGTTTTATGCATTTTCCATGATTTGAGCCAAGAGGCCAAATAAATAACAATTTAATACTTAAAGAATATTTTGAAGTATAAAATAAAATTTAATTAATTTCTCTTTAAAAATGCGTTGCGTAAGTTATTCACATAACCTGTAAATCATACTTGTATTTTAACGTTCGTGTTGCGGACTCTGGCAGAAGACGAAAGGTAGGTGGAAAATAAAATAAAATTTTGTGTATTTGTATGTGAATAGAACATCACATTTGGCGCTACGAACAGGACTCGAATTTGAATAATTAAAATTCCACACCTACGATAAATGCAAGTTTGATTTGAGGGTTGAGTAACAATACGTAAAAAATTACGCAGCACATACAAACTAGTACATCAAGGTTTAGAGTTTAAGAGTTAAGTGGTAGATGTTTTTATGTAAGTAAATCTAGATTAAAAAATTTAGAAAAATGGCAGGAAAGAATGAGAGCAATATACATGAAACGACTAGTGTCGAAAACTATAATGAATCAAATAGCATGAGCAATTTTGAAATCCACTCGACTCCAAACGTGAGTCAGGAAAATAAAACAAAAAATAATGCAAATGAAACAAAGAGTGCAGACGATTCGGGGATACAAATAACCCCAAAATCGAGTAGGGAAAGTGAAATGAATAATGAAGAAGTCAGCTTCACTGACAAAAATGTAGCAGCACAATTTACTCTAACGACAACACGAGTCAAAGAGTTGTCGATGGACGATATATTTACTTTAATGAAAACAATGTCTGAGAGTTTGAGTAGTGATATCAATAAAATGAATAGCAGTATCAATGTAAAATTCGATGTTCAAAAGAATAGTTTTGACAGCAAATTAGATATACAGAATAACAAATTCAACGAATTAAATAGTCGTTTTGACAATAACGACATAAAATTGAATGAAATTAAGACCGAAATTAAAAGTGAATTTAATTGTAAATTTGATGTACTTAAATTTGACATTGATGAAGTAAGAATAAAATGCGATAATAGTTGTAACGAATTGAAACAAGATATTGAGAGAATAGTAGAGTCAGTAGAAGAACGGATCAAAAGTAACAGTAATAATGACAGTAAGAAATTAACAAGTGATAACAATAAGGTCGAAAATGAGAATATAATTAAAAATGTAGTATTAGAGAGTAAGGTAACAAATGTTAACAATGATATTGAAAATGGTAATGTGATTGAAAGGGTGGTATCAGAGAGTGATATGTTGAAAATAGATAGTGAAATAGTGAGAGAGAGAGAGAGAGAGAGAGAGAGAGAGAGAGAGAGAGAGAGAGAGAGAGAGAGAGAGAGAGAGAGAGAGAGAGAGAAAGAGAGAGAGAGAGAGAGAGAGAGAGAGAGAGAGAGAGAGAGAGAGAGAGAGAGAGAGAGAGTGATATGTGGTAACGAAGTAGTAATTAGTGTCGATGAATTAGAAAAAGAATGGAGAGAGAGAGTAGCTGAATGTGTAGGGCAGAGGGTAAATTGTTCCCTTATTTGTGATGAACCAGAGTGTTCAAAAATGTTATTATTGGAGGGCAAGAGACCCTATTTAATGGAAGATTTGAGTTGTATCCCTTTTTTGTATAAATTAGTACCCTCTGTGTGGAATGATGTTGAAAGTATGATATGGTGTTATGATGAGAGAGATTTAGATGGAGAGTTGTGTGTTGATAAAGAGATAGAATTATATAAACTAATGAGAGATTATAATGAGTTGAAAGAGATGTTAAATGATTTGAAGTACTTACCTGTTAAAATAGAGAGTGAAGATTATTTTGATGATATATGTTTAAATAACAATAATTTACTTTATGATGAAAAAATAATTGACTTGATAATGAATATAACTACTAATGGAGACTTAACTGATGTACTTAACGTTGACTTGTTTTATGATTATTTTGGTAAAATGAATGAATTTGGTTTTTATGGTGACGACACACAAAACAGTAATTTGTGTGTTAATGAAATTGAACAATGCTATATAAAACAAAGACTTATCTATGACGATGGAGGTTGAGCCTTAAATTCACAAATGGACAATTTTAAATAGTTTGTTTATTGGTTCTGACCTCGCAACCTTGGACATTGAAGTGTGATATAACTGAATAATTATTGCTGAAGAATTGTAAATTTATTTGTGTGTGTTGTAAAATGTAACAATGTATGTATGTAGCAGAAATTGTTGTGACGATAATAATAATATTAATATTTTGCAGCTTAAATAAATAACAAAAATAATTTGGAAGAAGATAATGAATGAGTTGTAGTTATTGCAATGGGTGAAAGTAATTAAAATGTTGTGTTTTCAATAATTGATTTAATTAAAATAATTTGAGATGTTTAAATATTCTGATTAATTTAAAGGCTGTATAATTGAATTTTCCATTGGACTTCAATTGTTTTGAGATTTGATATTAATGTTCAATGGTTTGTATGAAATAACATTGTTGTTAAATGTTTCAGAGGTTACACGGAGATATTGGTGTGTGTGTGTGTGTGGTGTGTATTTTGTGTTCAGGTCAATAGGTGGATAATGTATTGTAAGTATAAAGTTCATAATACCAATTAGATAAAATAAAATGTTTACTGGTGTGAAAAGTTTAATTCAATAATAAAAATGAATTGAGATAATGGTATTAAATAAAAACTGTAATTAAAAAAGTAATAATAACTAGAAAGGTGAATTAGAATTATATTTGGTTGAACTGTAAGAAATAGACATTGATAAATATGTTATCTAAAAGATTTATAAAAAATTGAAAAGTGAAGTACAGGTGTTAGTATGACGTAACCATGAATGTTGAGACTGAAGGAGTGTTTATAACACAAGTCTGGCATACAAGTGTTTATGTAAACAGTGTGTTGAATGTTTTGACTAATGTGCATAGCGAGGTGTGGAAGCTGATAACTGCTGTAGCTTGATGAATCAGTATCTTGAGTAAAATCTTATTGTGACATAAAAGAATTGAAATTAAAATTTTACAGACAAAATAATGATGAGGTAATTACTGCAACTCAGAGTTTGAGAAATAAATATAATTACATTAAAATGGTAATTAAATTAATTGAAAAGATGATTTTAATAATGAACCTGTAATAATGGACTTAATTTTATTTTCATTCAAATTCAAACGGAATTATAAAGTAAATGCTAATTGATGTAAATAATGGTTAAAATATTCATTTAAAACTGAAAACTGAAGGAAATTTTGTATGGGTATAAAAAAAATGTTCAGGATGAGATAGTGTCTGGAAAATAAGATGTGTATATTACTGTCTAAGTAACTTTTATCAATGACAATCTACATTTTATGTTTTAACTGTAGATTCCCCACCTAAGTGCGGCCATGACCTCACCGGACCATGACCGTGAAAGTAGTTAATTGTGGCAAATCATAAATTTTCCTTGATATAACCGGCTTGTGGTTTGTTTTATTTTGTTAACCCGGTGGTTTGTTAAATTTAGTAGGGGGGTTATTTTTTGGGGAATCTACCTAGTTTTGGAACAGGGCTATTTTCACCCAGATAGGGGTGGTAGTCCATTAGGGGTGTATAAATCATGAATAGTAGGTGTAATACCGAATTTTATTGTAACGCCGAAGCAAGGATGGGGGTGGAATAAAAGAAAAAAAATGTCCACCCCTTCCGCATCAGTCCTTGTGAAAGCAACTAGACGCTACAGTCTAGGGGGGGGTAATAGTGAGTGTGGATGGGCGGTGACCCAGTTACAGGTCACGAGGGAGATGTGATTACGGCTAGATTGAGGTCTGCAAGGGCCAAGAAGTCTAGTGCTGAACACAGTAGAATGTAACGGGTATCAGGGGTTTAGCAATGAGATTTCTTCTGTTTCGACAGAAGACTTCTCATTGGGGGGGCATTGTAAGGGGGCGAATTAGGAGGTTTTTTTTATTTTATTAATTTTGGTTCCGATTTGGTTAAAATTGCACAATTCACTTCATATAGGTGTCCAGTCCTTGGTTGAATCTAACTCACAGTCTGCAGTCTGTCATCAGAGAGTGAAGAGTAGATAGCCAGCAGCAGCATAAAGTGCTGGAAACAGTAAAACAGTGGCCTCGGGAGTGTAAGATAGGCCGTAATAATTAGTCGGCCTATCTATTCAAGTCGGAAAGTAACATCATAATCTGCCAGACGCAAACCGTAGTGCGTCCGCCGACTGGACACAAATTTCACCCAAATTACATAGCAAAAATGTGAATCAGCAGTGGTGTTGTGGTGAGGCGGCGGCGGCCATTTGAACAAAATTCTGAGCCCGGCCGGGTGCGTGAAAACCGTGTGCACATAACAGTTCAATTTCATCATCTAAAAAGTGGTAACCAAGATATAATATTGCAGAACAGAATTAGTGAAGTGAGCGGGCCAAAATCAAATGAATAATAAACTTTCGGGCATTTAAAGAATACGAGCCACGTGTCAGCGAAAGCAGTGAGCCGTCGGGTAACCAGTGACCGTATTTTCAACAAATTTTATAAAGGGTTTTTTGTGCAAACATGTCAATTAAATAATAGTAGTTGGTTTTGTAAAGGTGTGAATGTGAGTGTAAATAGCAGATTGGGCTGTCTAATTAAGGTAAGGTGTTTATTGTAATTCTGTAAGTATATGTAATACCATTATGTAACTATCAGTAAGGGTTTTATGCATTTTCCATGATTTGAGCCAAGAGGCCAAATAAATAACAATTTAATACTTAAAGAATATTTTGAAGTATAAAATAAAATTTAATTAATTTCTCTTTAAAAATGCGTTGCGTAAGTTATTCACATAACCTGTAAATCATACTTGTATTTTAACGTTCGTGTTGCGGACTCTGGCAGAAGACGAAAGGTAGGTGGAAAATAAAATAAAATTTTGTGTATTTGTATGTGAATAGAACTTCACATTATAACCATTGTTATCAATTTTGAATTATTATTCAAAATTACTGTATATCTTCTGATTGCTTTTATTCTTCTGTCTTCCTTCCTAAGTATTAAATATTATCACTACTGTTTGTATTTCCTTTCAAAGATTATTTTGATATCCCATAAGGTTGGGTTCTTAAAAATATTAATGTTATAACATCACCAAATTCAGATAAATTTTGATAACAATAAGTATGTATAAAAAATGCTAAATGATATTATGTTTGAATAAATAAATTATGTGGATAGTAAAAAATAAATAAAAGGTAATTATCATGGAAGGAGGAGGTGTAATAAAGTGAAAGTGATTAATAAAGAAACTAAAATAATAGACTGACAGACAAACAACATTGACCCAACCCCAGAGATTGGCCAGTTGAGAAACCAGTTAAGAAATCAAAATAAAGAAAACAAGACGGAGGAAGCAGAAGAAGGATGAAAACCAAGAGAGAACAAACCCATGAGGAAGAAAACAAGATGAAACGTATCAAGAAAACTAGACAAGTAATGAAAAATAGGAAGGGAGAAATAATGTAACCCAAAGTAATAAAGACAATGAAATTCGGTTGAGAACCAAAACTATTAATGATTGTTAGTATTGATAAAATGACAAGTATAAACAGTCAGTAATATGAAACAATGTATAAAAATACACTAACCAAAAGAGTTAGGGATATATGTAATTTGTTAATTAAGAAAGACACAATATTAATAATGTTATATAGATAGTGGGTAGAGAAAGAGAATAAAATGATGAGAAATAAATGGAAGTTGAATTTGTGAAAGTGATTTATACTAGAGTGATATATTACTCAAGAAACACTAAATAAATTACAATGAACACTAAATAATTTAAGAAAGTGCTAGTGAACAATAAATACAAATATTGTCTATCATGTAAATAGTAAGAGGAGAGTAGGCTAAGGTAAAGACGTAGTAAAATTACTTATGTTTTAGTTTTAAGAGTGAACAATATGTTTTAATTTTAAGAGTGAACAATAACATTTAACAAGTTGCAATGAATAGTATTTAGGATACAACATTTAATCAGTGAATAATGAACACTAAGTAGTGATATTCACTGTGATGACTAGTAAATAGTATTGTTATAACTTAAAAATGTATTGTAAAAGTTTAAAGGTGTGTTTCACAAGGAAAAGTAATTAGATGGTGTTAATATGGAAGGGAGAGAAAAAAGCATTAGAAAATAAGTTTGTATCAACAGTAATTCAATACCCATGTTATAAGGGGAGTTTAATGGAAAAAGTTCAATAGAGGTGAGATTGTTTAGCACCGGAACAACAAATAAGAAATAATGAATTATATAAACTGTTAGTTACGAAATGGATATGGCTGTAAGAGTTATACAGACCATAGGCCTAGATGTTTTATTTTATATTGGAAATGAATAGCAAATAATTAGCAAGTAAGATTGAATAACACAGTTGTTACTAATTAAAACACCTCCAGATACATTAAACCTAATTATAAATGCAAAATAACAATTTGGGACTCAATAAAATATGTTGTGTATGAAGCCACAAAAATCCAGTAATGGCTACTTAAATGTGAAACAGGCCTAACGGTCAAACATAAACAATTACTGATTGTACAAAAATCACCATGTAATGGACAAATCCAAGGTGACTAATTCATCAAGGATGAATAGTAGTTATTATTAAAAACCAAATATTAAATTAAGGAATTATATAAACTAAGAAATGTGATTAGCAAGTATGAAATTAATTGTGAACTTAAAAAACTTGATAAAACCCAATATTGTGGGGTACCAAAATAATCTTTGTGAGAAAATATAAATGACAGTGCACTTAGATAATAACTCAGAAGGAAGATAAGAGGAGGAAGAAAGTCTGAAGATATGGGAAGATTTGAAAGAAATTCGAAAATTGATAACAATGTACTTATGTTGAGCTCACCCAATGAGAGCAAATACTTACTTACTTACTAGCCAACGCCCACCCTTGGCTGTTGGGCCATTAGGCGGCGCGCTGACCAGTAGAGACGTGAGAGCCTTGCCGTACCATCTTCGTCTTGGACTTCCGTGTCTGAGATCAAGGCTGGACATGCAATTAGGTGATCCGCATTCATGGAAGCGTATCCACAGAGAACACATTCAGGAGACGACAACACGCCAATGCGGTGCAGGTGGGAGGCCAGGTAGTCATGACCGGTTGTAGTTCTAAAAAGAGCAACACTAGTTGCTCGGGGTAGAGTTCTGTTGATGGGGCCGTCCGTAACCAATGTTGCCCATCTTTTTCCCACACAGGCTCTTAATTGTTTTTCTTTTAGCCATAGGCTTATTGAGGAATTTATTCGTGCTTTCGCAGATGCATATGAGCTGGGGGTCTCCGGCTGAGGTAGTGCTGCGCCCATTTTGGCGAGGATGTCGGCTTTTTCATTTCCCATGATGTTGACATGGCTGGGTACCCATTGCAGTTCAATCTGCCAGCCTAATTGTACAAGGTTCTGCAGTTCTCGCCTACACTCAATTGTCAGGGAGCAGTTTGTATCACCATTTGAGGTCACGTTTTGAATCGCTGCAGTCGAATCTATGAGGAAGACGGCTTTGTTAGGTGGTGAGATCTTGGCAAGCTCAATAGATGCTGCCTTTATGGCTGCTACCTCTCCGTCATAGTTGCTTAGCCGGCCTCCTACAGCGAGGTGGCCTTCAAATAGAGAGCTGTAGAACCCAGCCCCTGTTGCCCCTGTAGATGGTATAGAGGATCCGTCTGTGTAGATTCGTATCCACTGATCAGCGGGAAAATGTTTTTGTACAGTGTGTAAGGCTGCTTGACGAAGGTCGGCTTCATTCGACTCAGTTTTGGTCTTATTATGGTCGAAGAGTTTCAAGTTAGCATTTGGGAGTTGGCTAAAGAATTCACGGTGATGTATAAATGGTGCTGCCTCATTTGGTTCTATGTCATATTTGCGTTGGAGTTCTTCATAGATCGCAATCGGGCATTTCTGAGTTTTCAGCCTTTCTGTCGCTGTTTTATAGTTATTCCACCGTTGTTGGTAGGCTCTTTTACATCTCTCCCAGGATATGAGGCACAGCTTTTCCCGTCTTACTTGGATAGGTTCGACTTGCAGTTGTGACTCCATGGCAAGTAT
This sequence comes from Magicicada septendecula, assembly GCA_034769895.1. NCBI lineage: Eukaryota > Metazoa > Arthropoda > Insecta > Hemiptera > Cicadidae > Magicicada > Magicicada septendecula. The sequence continues at coordinate 431,813,956 of CM068375.1, forward strand.
AGGAGTTGATTTTGGCGCACCAGTTATCGTTCTAAGGGCTGCATTTTGGACCAAGTGAAGTTTCTGGCATGCTGCATTGGAGGCAGTAATAGTTGCTTCTGCGCCATATTCCAATAGCGGCCGAATGTAGCTCTTATATGCAGTTGTCAGAACATCTTGATTTGCTCCCCATGTAGTCGCAGTGAGTCGTTTAAGTAGCCGGCAGCGCCTGGACGCACTGTTCGCGGACTGTTCTATATGGTGCTTCCACGTCATTCTGGTGTCTATATTAACACCCAGGTATTTAGACATGTTCACCTCTTCGAGTTCCGATCCACAATAGCGCAGATTGACCGTAGGCCGCCTTGTTGATAGAGAGAAAAGTTGGTATGTCGTCTTGGTGGTATTTACCGTCATGGCATTTAGTTTGGCCCACTCTTCTAGTTTAACAAGTGCACTATTAATAGTTGCTTCAAGACCCATGATATGGCTGCTAGTTGCCCAGATGATAAGGTCATCGGCATACAGGAGCGCTTGTACTCCCGGCACACACCGAACAGCCACCAGAATGTCATTGACCATAAGGTTAAATAGGCTGCAGCTGATAATGGCACCTTGGGGTAGCCCTTGGCGTTGGATTCGGTACTCTGAAAGGCAATCATTATAGCGGACACGAATTTGTCTTTGACTCAGGAAGGACGCTATCCAGTTAAAAAGGTTACCTGCGACGCCACTCAAAGCAAGTTTGTGAAGCAACATGGGTCTCCAGACTGTGTCGTACGCGTTTTTTAGGTCAACCATTACTGCCAGGGAGGACATTTTCTTGTGGTACCCATCCTTAACACTTTGTGCAAAGTAGACGACTTAGTCCATGGTGCATCGGTGCGCTCTGAAACCTGCTTGGCATTCATCAATAACCGCATTCATTTCAAAGAACTGGTTCAGACGCCGCACAACCATTCTTTCGGCAACCTTGCAGCAAGCACTTGTTAATGTGATGGGGCGGTAGCCCTCAGGTGTATCACTTGGCTTTCCTTTCTTGGTAATAGGTATAATCTCCCCTTTCCTCCATTGCTGGGGGACGCGTGTTTTCCACGTTAGATTAATGAGATTGAGCAAGGCTAGTTTCGCTGTGTTACCAAGATTTTTTAGGAGTTCTGGGTAGATTGCGTCGGCTCCTGCTGCCTTCTTGCCCTTTGTGTTTAATAGTGCAAATTCAAGTTCGGAGAGGCTAAAATCGCTTAGGCAAATTTTTTGTTCGGTTTTGTTGAGGCACTGCATTAGAGGTTTTTTATTCAGGTGTCTGTGTTCGTTTCTTGTCTTTCGGGTTCGGCTTATATTTGCGTAGTACTTGCAAAAGGTGTTAGCTATTTTTTTGGGATCTGTGATAAGATTGAGTCCGTTTTTGAAAGGTTGTTGTCCTCTGGCTTCAGTGTCATTATTTAGCCTTGAGACAAAACGGTGTGCTTTTGCTCCATCGCGCCGGAAATCCAGCTCCGATAAGAAGGTTTTGAAGGCCGATCTTTTAGATTGTTTAATTTCTTTATGTAGTATGGCCTGGGATTTTCGGAGTTGGATACAGTCAGATAGTTCTTTAGATTTCTCTGCTTTCCTTCTCAGAGAGTCTCTTGTTTTCTTGAGGGATGAAAGTCTTTTATTCCAGAACGGTCGAAAACCCTTTACTTGACCCCTTGGTACACATAATAGAGCAGATTTCAGTATAGCATCGTTCAGGGACTCTATAGCTGTTTCAGGTGATTTCCAATTTATTTCTGCGCAAGGATGAGATCTGGTCGGGAAGTCTGTCCAGCAAATGACAGGAAGGTTGGTGGCGTGTCTTTCAGGTCAAGAAAATTTTCGTCGATGAAAAGTTCTATGCGTCTTCCTGCGGGTGTTAACCTGTCATATCCCCATCTCGGTGATTGGCTGTTAAAATCACCTATGATTATGCTATTTGCTTGGATCATTGATTCAATTGCATCAAGGGATGGAATATTGCCAGGAGGGTTGTATAATCCTATGACTGTGAAATGTTTGTTATTTTTCCATATATGGGCTAGAATTATTTCCACTTTGTCATCGTCTTGCATCTCATGGATTATCTCAAATTTAGAGCAGAGCAAATACGTAACCATGGAAACCACCATTTAACGAGGTAATTACCGTTAAATACAATTACTTGGAAAGTGACGCTATCGCAAGACAGATGCGAATTTTCTGTACAACGCCTTTTAATGTTTAAAACACCTTAGAAGTAAAACAAAGTGTAGAAATCGAGAGTACAGAAGTCTGATGGATACAGAATACCATTTCCAGAGGGAGAAGGCGTTTAACTCAATATGAAATATCCAAATAAGTCCAAACCACTGTGAAAAAGATGCCGAAGCTCGAATAAAGTACACAGGAACAATATTGATGCCATAATCATTCCTTCTCTTCATCCCGAATAATACCGTACTGCAAGGCTGTTAAGTATCAGTTAAATTATTTCAACTTCCAAAAAATAAACGCACTTTGACCATTTCTCAATGTACGTTGAATACCACTAAATCATTTTTATTCTCTTACAAGGATTGATCCATAAAATTATATCACTGAAAAATTTGTTAACTCTAGAACTAACCTCATATTTGTGTACGACTTTTAAACATCTTGTATGACACTTAAACAAAACAATTACCACTACACATTATCCTACATACGGAAAAAACATTGTAAGGTTGTGTATTTTTAATATTGTAACTGCATCTGAACCTTTTAACGTGATCCAAACAACCCACAAACGTCAACCAAAATATTTGTTGATTGGCGTCAGAGAACGCCATTACTGTTTATTTGTACTCAAAAGTCGATCGTTTAACCTTGAGTAAGAGTCTTATAAAGAATTATCTGGTGCAGAATTATATATGAACAAACTAATTACAACTTGTGTCTATAAAATATTAACTTTAAATTAATAATAAATTTATACTGTGTGTGTTAAATCGTGTCTTATTTCTATTAGCAAAGTGTATGTTTAAAAATATAATGTATAGTGAAGGTTTCCAATGCGACGCCTAGCGCTCAAGTAGCGAATCCAGTAACCGCTATCTCGATTGACACGAAATTGAGAAAAGGCGGGACAGATTGAATTCGTCGCCTCGTTCAAATAGAACATTGATAAGCAAACCATTTTAATTGTTTTCTATAAACAATTTGGCACCACCCGGAGATAATCCACTATGTTTGAACCTCAAATCGGGAACCACGATACCTGGTCCCCAGTACGTTCGCTACGGGCCCAAATATCGTGAAGTACATCGCCGTGTGAGGACGCAGTGGTAAGAAACACAGACACACTTTCACACTCAGACATACTGTTATATTTTACAGAGGTATACCATACGAACGGATACAAGACAAGACGAGTTTGGTTATAAATTGGCGACCAACCGGTGGAGCTTGAAAAAAGGAAGATACGAAGTTCTAGCGGCGGTCACGAAAGGAAATCAAGATGCACACAAGAGGTTTATCGAAAAAGTTGGCAAAGGAGAAAGAGATGGAAGAAAATAGAGGGGAAGAAGAGGAAGGAGCACCGATTGAAGAGGTGGAGACAATAATAACCACAACAGAACCAAGCCAAGACGAAGAAATGGAACCACAGGCTGGAGATAGGGGGGAAGCCAGAGGAGGAATGGATTTACAAAAATTATGGGAATTGATTAACGAAAATTTTAAGAAACAGAAGGAAGAAACAAACGAAAATTTTAAGAAACAGGAGGAGAAGTTCGACAGCATGAAAGAAGAAACGAACGACAATTTTCAGAAACAGAAGGAAGAACTGAAACAAACCATTAACAAAAATAATGAAACATTACAACAACGATTGATGGAGGAAATTCAGCAAAGAAACGAAGAATTAAAGGAAGAATTGAGGGAACAGCTGAAGAAGGACCACGAGAAAAATAAAGAAGAAATGAAGCTGCAGATGGCACACCAATTACTGGAGTACCGAGAAGAAGCAAAACAGCAGGTAACAGAAATCAATGAAAAATTAGAGGAGACGTTGGAGAAGCTAGAGAAGACCAACGAAAATGTTTCTGGAGTCCGCGAGGAAGTACTCAATAAAATGAACCGTCTCGAAGGAGAGAATAAAAGAAGAATTGAGGAAGACCATGAAGAAACAATCAGAAGATGTACCCAGATAGACCAGGACATACACCAAGTCCGGGAAGAAAACCAGAAAGAGGTAGCAGCTGTACGAACAGATTTGGGAGAATGAATGGAAGGAGTTTACAGCAACTTAAATAAAATAGACAGCAAAGTCAACAAAAACCAGCAAAGGATCGACGAAATGCGCAGAATAGAAGAGTCATTACGGGAAGAAGTGGACGCCTGGCGTGACCGACTATGTAACAATAATCATGTTATGAACACGGACAACAGAGATACCATTAACTTCCGTAATTATAAAAGGAACCCTATTGAGTTCTTGAAAAGGGTAGAAGAGCTAATCATCAAAAATCGAGAGACCCAGTGGACAGTAATAAGAGGAATGCTGGACGAAATGTTCAAGGAGACCTATGACAACTGGTGGACTGCCACCCAACCAGACATCCAAAACGTTCAAGCATTTAAGACTCAGTTCAAGGCTAAATGCTGGTGTGAATCAACTCAGAACATGGTCCGCAATAACCTGAGTAATGGAAGATATGAATACCAAAATGGACAATCCCTTACCTCCTACTTCTTGGGAAAAATCTGCATGGCCAGGAATTTGGAACCACGTATACCCAAAGAGTGTCTGGTAATACAGTTATCTTACCACTACGACGACGCCATCCAAAAGACACGGATGTACAGCCAGGTAAAGACCATCCAAGATATGGCTAGCTTATTGGAAAGCCATGAACATGAGTGGCAGTACAGGAAAAATAGAGGGTACAGTTTCAGGAATAATAGAACCAATGAGGGACAATTGTCACAGAATCAACAGGGAGATAATAAGCCACCGGTAAACAACCCTAACAATTACCAAGGGAACACACGGGGCAATAATGCGCCCAGAAATTTTAACAGAAGTGGAAACAATAATAATAACAACTTCAGGAACAGCTACAGGGGTAACTTCCCATCGAATGGTTACAACAACAATTATCGCCCTGGAAACAATAACAATAATCATAACAATAATCCAGGATACCGGCCACAGGTAAATTACATGAGGGGACAAAGACAACGGAGTCCAAGAAGAAACTATCCCTCATCTAACTATAGGCGAACGTACTCTAACCAGGTACCCGATACAAGAAGTCACCCATTCGAAGAAGATCACAGGAATAGCGCGGATGACCGGAATAATCGACAGGAGCCGAATGCTAACCAACCATCAAACACTAATGAAGTTAGGGGCAATGAGGTCAACCCTCATTTAAACGCTTAAGGCCAGTGAAAACTGAAGACAGCCCATCACTGGACCAATCTCTTGGGGAAAGTACGACGACGAAAGATATAATCACTATAATTACAACACATTATCTAAAAAATATCAGAAATGAATTGGTCGAAGAAAGTAATCAACCAATGCCCAGCCGAAATAGTGAAATAGTGTACGTAAATGCCCAAATCAATGGATTAATGTCAATATTAATGATCGACACTGGATCCAACATATCTTTAATTGACCAAATAGAGTTAAACAAAATACAACAAAAATGTAGTACGCCTATACCCACTGTACCAATAAATAACATAACGATTATCGGTGCTACCGGCAGACAAAACAAAACTGTCCGGAAACAAGTGTCTCTGGAACTTGAAAGTGAAGGACTAACATTCACTATGTCTTTTCTTGTTGCCAGTGGCCTACCATTCTCAATACTTGTGGGATGTGACATACTCCGACAATATTCTGCTATAATTAATCTAAAGCAGGGAGAAGTGTCATTAAACACGGAAAATGGAGTATGGACAACCAGTATAGTGAAGGGTTTTGCACTCTTTAAATGTCTATATTAAGTGTTTATTAGTGGGTAATCCCTATAATTACCTTCTCTCTGTCACTTAGTTAATATAATTTTCTCACCATCTCACTATCTCTCTCTTTACTAATAATATTTATATTATTAATAAGTTATGTCTTTATAGAGTTATTTATTACATCTAACTCTAATTCTTGGGTTAGTGTACTTTTATTTTTCACATTACTTTATTGGGTTTTATCAAATCATTGACATTTATCTTTTAATAGATAATAATACTTATTTTTTACATTGGTTAGTTATTGGTTTCCTTTCCAATATTACTTTTGAGTGTACCATTTCTCCTTTTCATATTCTAAATTATTGCTATGTATTTTCTCATTCGTTTTCACTTTATTTCCTTCATACTCAGTTTGTTTCATATTCATTTTCCTTCTTCTTCACTTTCATTTAATTTTGTTTCATTTTATTTTGGTTTTCCCCTTCTCACTTGGTTTTATTTTATTTGGTTGTATGGGGTCATTCACTTCCTTCAGTAGGTTTCTTGCTTATTTGGTTTCGTTTTTTCCCTTCTCCTTTTGTTTTATTTTATTTGGTCAATCACTTGGGTAATGTCATGTCGTCGTTTGTCACGTCATTGTCATTTTATTATCTTTATTTTAAACATTTTATTATACGAATTATTTTTTATATTGTTGATTCATCTTTTTTATCCCTGGTATTGGGGTGGCTTGTTTGTGTTGTAACAATATACAAGCACGTACACCACACGCGTACACTCTGGATCTCTCTGGAACGTTCGACAAACACGTAGATTGTTCGTGATGCCGTAACACTGCCCCCTCTTTAAGCCTGTTCGTCCCGAACTGGCAAACCGTCTCTAAAGTTGTACTTAGCCAGGCGATCTAGGTTGACGACCTTGAACTTTCGCTGTCCTTCCTGTTGAATACGATAAACAACATCGTTAATTTTTTTTTCACAGTGTAGGGTCCTTCCCAGTTAGACTGAAGCTTAGATGAGCGACCAAGACGGCGCTTTGGATTGAACAACCAGACCTGATCTCCTTCTTGGAAACCCACACTATTGCTGCAAATGTCATACCGAGTTTTCATTTTATCACTGGTAATCTTTAGCCGTCCTCTTACCAAGCGATTCATTTCTCGCAGTTGGTTTTGTAATTGCGAGGAATAGTTCTTTGGCTCTTGGGACTGAGTCTCAGGTGATCCAAACATCAAGTCCCCAGGAAGACGAATCTCCCGCCCAAAAACCAATTTTGCTGGAGTCATGCCGGTTGTGTCGTGTACTGATGACCTATACGCCATAAGGAATAGTGGTATACGTTGGTCCCAGTCTGTTTGGTTCTCGTCAACAACTTTCGAAAGATGCTGCTCAAGTGTCCTGTTGGATCTCTCAACCATCCCGTCCGACTGAGGATGCAGAGGCGTTGTCCTGGTCTTGCGAATTCCGAGTAGACGGCATAATTCTTTAAACACTCCTGATTCGAAATTTCTCCATAACAGCAACAGAAGTTGTCAACTAACTGCTTCGCCACAGTGGTAACCTCCTGATTTGGAATTGCGTAGGCTTCCACCCATTTAGTAAAGTAGTCACCTACAACCATGATGTACCGGTTTCCATCGTCAGTAACTGGAAATGGTCCAGCAATGTCTATGGCAATTCTCTCAAAAGGTAGTCCAACGTTATACTGTCTCATTTTTCCCCTGCTTCTGGTTTGTGGGCCCTTGCTTGCAGCACATATTTCACACGTCCGAACCCATTCCTCTACGTCGTGGCGAAGATGAAGCCAATAGAATCGCTTCCGTATTTTGTCAAGGGTTTTGTTAACGCCAAGATGGCCTCCAGATGTTCCATCATGCATCTCCTTCAAAACAGACTGCACTTTACTTCGGGGAACTATCAACTGCATGACCACGTCTCGTCCATCTGCACTTTCCCAAGCCCTTTTCAGCAATCCGTTTTCTAAGCTGAGAGATTCCCATTGTACCCAGTAGCCCTTTAGCACTTCGGTACCATGGCAGATATCTTGCCAATCCGGGCGGCGACCTTCCTCTTTTGCTGTCAAGATCGGTCCAATGTCTTCATTAGTCATCTGTTCTTGTCGACAGTCTTGTGTTGTCCAGCTGTCAGCCAGGGAATCTACAGTGATGGCTTGCCCAACATGTTCGCTTGAGTTTTGTTCTTCCTTTCTGTGGCAATGTCGGCAGTCTTCTGGGCATGGTCTTCGTGATAAGCCATCTGCATTACCGTGCAGGCGTCCCCGCCGATGTTGTACCTTGAAGTTGTACTCTTGCAGACGTTCGAGCCACCTTGCCAACTGTCCTTCCGGATTTTTAAATCTCAAGAGCCATGCAAGTGCAGCATGGTCGGTACGTAGTGAAAACTCCCTCCCATAGAGGTATTTATGGAAATGCGGAAATGCTCGAAAGCTCTGACAATTGCCAACAACTCTCTTCTTGTAACACAATAATTTCTCTCTGGTTTAGAAAGCGTCTTGCTGTAATACGCTATTACTCGTTCTTCACCGTTCTGCACTTGAGACAAAACTGCTCCTAGACTAGTATTGCTTGCGTCTGTGTCTACGATGTACTTCCCTTCGGAAGCTGGAAAAGCGAGAATTGGCTGCAATCTTCAACGTTCTAAATGCTTGGTCACACTCTCTCGACCATTGGAAGTTTCGTTTATTTTCCGTTAGCTCATGTAGTGGTTTAGCAATAGTAGTGAAGCCTTTCACAAAACGTCTGTAATATGAGCATAACCCCAGGAAACTCCGAACTTCGTGTTTATTCTTCGGGACTGGCCAGTCTCTTACGGTGTCTACTTTATTAGGATCCATGCTAACACCCGCTGCCGAAACCAGATAGCCCAAATACTGTACTTCCTTCTGGAATAGAGAACACTTCTTCCGGCTCAGCTTCAGTTGTGCACCGTGAATTCTAGTTAGAACTTCCTTAACGTTTTCCAAATGATCTTCAAAAGTCTTCCCGATCACTATGACATCGTCTAAGTAAACAAGGCAAGTTTTCCACGTCAGGCCTAGGAGTATCAGGTCCATCAATCTCTCAGATGTTGCCGGTGCATTACAGAGTCCAAATGGCATGACGTTAAATTGGAATAAGCCACTTGGGGTCGAGAAAGCGGTCTTTTCCTTGTCTTCTTGATGAAGACCCACTTGCCAATATCCACTCTTCAGGTCCAATGTGGACCACTGTGCTGCGGACAACGTGTCGAGTGTATCATCAACGCGAGGTAGTGGATAGCAGTCTTTCTTTGTAACATCATTTAACCTCCGATAGTCTACGCAGTAACGCAATCCACCATCCTTCTTCGCTACCAGCACTATAGGAGAAGACCAAGCATTTGACGAAGGTTCTATTACTCCCTCTGTCAACATGTCCTGTACTAACCGAGACATTTCCTCTTGTTTAGATAATGGAGGCCTTCGAGGAGGTTGGCGTATCGGTGTTGTGTCCCCGGTATTGATGCGATGTTGCACAAGAGAGGTTCTTCCCAGTGACTGTCCCCGAACTGTAAAACAATCTTTGAATTCGTGTAAAAACTGTCCGAGTTCTTTTACCTCACCACTTGAGAGGTCTTTAGAAGATCTGTTCAATAATTCTTGCAGTTCCTCTGGTAATTTGGAAGTATTCGAAGAACTGTATCTTCGTTGCATTATTCTTCTGTTTCTAGCATTAGTGCTTTCTGACGTTCCTCAGCCTCTTCTCTTTCCTGTCTTTGTTCTTCTTTTTGTCGTCTTTCTGCTTCTTCCGCCTCCTGTCTGCGTCTTTCCTCTGCTTCCAGCAGGAGGGTTTTCTGTCTCTCTTCTACTTCTTCTGCCTCCTGTCGACGTCTTTTCTCTGTCTGCACAGCAGGGCCTGGAAATTTTCCATCATCTGACTGGCATCCATTGTTTCCGATTAATTATGAATTACTCTCGTCTTGTACAAAGTCCACTGTTTCCACTGTTAACCGTTCTATCCCAGTTCTGACACCACTGTTACGACGGTCTACCCGATCGTCGTAGGTACAGTGGAAACAAAATAAGTACAAGACAACAATTAAGTCACTAATCACACCTTTAATTTTTTCCATTAAACAGTTCATAATTAACAACACAGTGTCTACAACAAATCAAATGAAAATTGTTCATACGCAATAAAATGTCCACTAATATTAAAACTCAACTATATTACAATTATACCATCCGAATATAAAACGCAACACTTCACTAATAACTACTTGAACGTACACAGTAATAACTCGAACTGCTCTGTAAATATATCGCACTAATACTCTCGAACCGCACAGTCAAAAATTCGCCTCATACTAAACTGAACGTCGTTTGAGTACCGGTATTTATAGCCAGTCGAATATCTAGACGATTCCTAATTGCGTCGTAGCGTGCGTATGAACTACGTAATTCACTGCGGCCTTGACACAGTCCGCACGGCTGGCGGCATCGAGAAGTTTCTCGTAGATGCATATACAAGCACGTACACCACACGCGTACACTCTGGATCTCTCTGGGACGTTCGACAAACACGTCGATTGTTCATGATGCCGTAACTATATTTAATATGATTATACAGTCAAACGACTAAATGTAATACTAAAAGTAACCTCTGAAAGAAGAAAAGTAGCAAGCAACAGAGCAAAACTTCGAAAACAACAGTACAATACGATTTAACACAAAAACCCAATAGATACAGTAAGTGAGACGGTATAAACAAACCCAACCCCAGTGATAGGCCAGATATAACATAAACAAATGTAAACTAATAAAAAACACAAATAGCATATCAAATTTAGAAACGAGTATTATACAAGTTATGTAAAAGGAAGTACACTACCAATAATAAACAAGTAAACCAATTGTTAGTATATTATGTGTGTTTTTAATAACCTTACTGAGATATAAAAAGTAAACATAAAATGTTAAAAAACTGACTTTAAAATTATGTTTAAAAAAATAATATAAACCAAGAGTGAGAGGTAGGTAGGAAGTGTTAGTGATAAGCAGTGAAAGTGATAAAGAGGATAGGAAGGAATTAAGATAAACAATTAATAATCTTAATAAAAGAAATAAACAATGGTAATAAAACCAGAAACAATATTCAAAATGTTGATAGACAACCAATTTCATTGTGTTAGAAATTGAGAAACAAAGTAGTTATTAGTTTATTTAAAAGAGTTGTGTTTTATAAGAAGGATATGGCTGGATAATGGACAGACCATATTCCAATTTTAATGTTATATGTTATCATAGTAGGATTAAGTGATAAAAAGTGTGTAAGAGATAGTAGAAGGTATAAGCAAGCAATTGTATAAGTTTAACAATCCCAATATTACTCATCATTGTAAAGATAGAAAAAAGAATATTAGACAAGGAATGATTTTGTAAAATTATAACAACATTCATTTATTGTAAAACACCCCAAAGTAATTCAAAAGTAAGCAAGGACTAAGTGACAGTAAGCAGAACATATGAAAGTATAAATAATGTTTAACTTGTGTAAAATAAGAAATAAAATAAGACATTCTAAACATTTACAGCTTAGGCCTATAAAATGCCTGACTGTCAAAATTCAGAAAAGACAATTTGCAAACAATTAGCCATTGTATTTGAAAATTAAGACCAAATAACTTACTAATTTCAATTAGCTAACCATAATAGTATGTCAGAAATAGAATAAACAGAAAAAATAAGTGAAATATGTAATAACATAACATTAGCAAATTTGTCAAAACATTAATATATGACCAAGCCCAGCTTTATTGGATATCAAATTAATCTTTGAAAGAAAATAGAGACATTTATGTTAATATCTCACACATTGGTAATAATACCAAGGAATACTAGCAATTATAAAATATTTATTCATTTTGAGCAAAAAACCCAAGATTTATAACAATGAGTACAAATGTTTACAACCAATGAGGTAGGAGTTGGTAACCATAACAAACAAAACTTTGTTAGAAGAAAACCGTTATAAAACGGGGGAGTCCATTATTATCGATCAAGAGAGACGGATGCCAAACAGAATTCGACTCAATTAAATAGTTAAAGAAGAGGAAATGCAATCAAAAGTAAACTAATACGAATACTAGAAGTGGAATCTAGATCCAGTAAATCCAGGATGAAACTATAAAACAAATTTCAACAACTAAAATTAATAAAAAACTTTGAATAAATACATCAGAAGCCATAAAAAGGAGGCAAACCAAATGATGAAGAATTAATTAATATATTGACACAATCTGAATCTGGACACTAATAAATTAGTACTGAACATTAATAACCATCCTTTGTTTTATTTGATATATATTGTAATATTTGTGCACTTTAGCAGTGAAGAAAATTCTTTACCAGAATTATAGGTTGGCAACACGTTGGACGACACGCAAGATTTGAATTCCCGCCAGTTCGTGCGAGTAAGTTGAAATTAATATCATCGAAAGGAAGAAGACGCAATTAGAACTTTTTAATTGTTTTCGTGTAAAACAATTTGGCGCCTATCGGTAAGTAAGTACATCAATTAAGGACAGGTAAGGAGAAAAAACGAGAAAGATTCGGTACTGGTTATTAGCGCGTTCACGATCATCATCGTCAGCGATAGATACGTTATAAGAAGACGACAATGTAATAAGACTTCCAGAAAATGTAGAGTCACATTGTCACAAGATTAATGAAATAAATACATGTTGTGATAGTATACAAGAACAAATATTAGAATCAGTAAACCATAAGTTCGATGAACAAATCAGTGAAATAACAGAGAATCTAGAAAGCAAAATAAACAATGTAAACAAACAAATGACAGATCAAATTGTAAAGATACAAAATATGATCGAAATATATTCAATAAATAAAAATATATACTGCCAGGACTTACCTGCACTCATTTTTACTTACCTGCTGCAGAAATTTTACCAGAAGCCCAGAGTTGCCAACATGTTTTTTAGTTGTACATGTAAACTTTGAACACTCTACCTTAATAAAACGGGACAATTTAGCAATCTGACCACCCCCAATAATAATTCAGAAGATATCCGGGAACGTTTAGACGAATCTTGCAGCACAGAAATGAGAAAGTGGTAATGACGAAATGACTTAGACTAACACATTTTTGTCAGTAAATGAATATTTTTACTTACAGACAGACGGAAATCCTTAACACAAAACACAAAAGAACAAAACACATTCTGAAATGGTTAAATGGCCTTACACCTAAATACTTTTTTACACTATAGAAAGCAGCCGAGCTTTGCTCACTCACACATCCACACCTTTAAAAAACCCCTGTTATTAAAATAAAAATAATAGTTTGTCTTTACGCATTCATGTTTTATTTACTGTAACTTTATGACCTGTTTACTGCCGCGATGCCGCCCGAACACGTGTTTTCGTTCCGTGCTTCCACTGCCCGTTATTAACTGTTTTCAATTTATAACTCCACTGCACCAATTGATCACTGTACTACTTTCATTAATTTCTTGGGTCTCAGTCGATATTACGGCGTTATTACGTTGAATTATTCATATTTAAAAAGTTCTACCCGACCGGGCCCGCGTGGCAATAACTACGTCCGTAAGCTGTTGTGGTTTATCGTGGACTGGCTATATTATGCGGACGGATATTAATGCCATGCCGGCGAACGAATTTCATCGTCGCTCACAGGCTGAGTTGTTGCAGTTTAGTGGCTGTACGCCTGACATATAGCAGTTTTTCTGTGTTGTATGATTTTTATTTTTATTTTTATTTTTGTTTTTATGATTTTATTAATCATCAAAACTCTTTGTTTATATTAAGGGGTTGCCTTAGGTAGAATCCAGGGATGTATCGAGAGAAGGTGGCGATTTGAGTTTAATAGTAAGTTGGGTTTAGAGATTGTTCGATAGATGTTTTGATAGAGATGGGTGTCTTGATAGTTAAAGCTGTTGAGAAGTATTAGAGTCAGAGAGAGGTAAAGATATTATATGAATACATGCCAAGTGGCAGATCAAGTTGGGATAAATAATTAAATCACCCAGAGTAATGGAGAATAAGATGTTTAAATAAAGAGATTTATTGTAAAGATATAAAAAAATTTTTTGATTGAAACCAGTGACAAAGTTTTGATAGAGTTTGAAAATAATGTAAAGCTATAAAGTGTTATTTTGAATAATTTAAATATAAATTTGATTGTTATTTATAATAATATTTTGTTATTTTAAATGTTTTATTTTATTATGTTTTTGTGTTTCAAGATAGAATTTTACAGGTGTTTAAGGTGTTTTCAGATGTAACTTGTGTATAACGTATGTAGGTCAAGGTTCTTGACTTGACCCAGTTTTGATCAGCTGATAGGTGTTTATACTAGGCATGTTTAGCAAGGAAGTTAATCCAACTTTTGTTTGTAATTGATTCGAACAAACTTTAAATAATTTCAATATGGAAAGAAAATATTTTAAGAAATTAAAATTTTTTGATTTTAAAATTTTTTTTGGAAATTTTTTTGAAAAAAAAAAAAAATCTTGATTTTGCGCCTGCCGTCTAATTGATATGTTTAACTTTGGTTACATTATTGTTTGTGTACTAACCGTGTTTATTATTATTGAATTATTTTATTGAATTGTATGGTTAGACTCTAGGTGTAGTCACATGTTAGGTTAAGGATGTTCTTATTTTTAAAAAATGTTCAATTGATTTAATTTTTTAACAACAACAAAACTAATGAAGAGAATTATTCAGTATAGATGCAAAATTTGTGTTTTGATTTTCAATGAAAGCAGCGAATGATTTTCGCTTAATAAATTTTTGAAGAATATTTTAATTTGACAATATGTAGAATAGGTGTGTGTGTGAGCCCAGTATCTGCTAAAGGCAGCCCAGCTTGCATATAAGGGGAAACATATCGGTTGAGGATCTGGCACGATCTAAGCCAGGGAGTTGAATTTTTTGGGGAAACATGTTAGAAGGGGAGGTGCGCTGTGGTGCGTATCTGTTCGATTTTTCGGTGTTGGGATCTCGCACAGAGAAGTCCAGTGATCTCGTGCAGATGCGTCCATAGTTGCCGAGCCAGGGGGGTCGTTTACCCATGAAGTGTAAGAGCAAAAGGGGGTTGTTGGCACCAGTTCCTCACCGGTCCTCTTAAGGGTTTTATCAATGAGATTTCTTCTGTTTCGACAGAAGACCTCTCATTGAGGGGGTATTGTAACGGGCCAAATTTATGGGTATTTTATTTTATTGCATTTTTCGGGATTTATAAAAATATGTGTGAAGTCTAATTTCAACGGAGACAGACCACGTGTTGTAAGAACAGTTTTAACCAAGGCGACGCAATATCACGTTGTGCAATCGGTAAGAAGGAATCCGCACCGCCTTAATTTCCAAGAACTTTGTTTGTGTGAGACCGAGCGCTCGTATACATCCAATGAGCAGGGGCACGGACCCACGCTAACTTCCAACACTAAGATGGCTAAGAAACAAATTTTGATTCACTTTCGTCGACCTTACCGGCGGATATTAGCATAAGTCCCGCCTATTTTGTGACGTCAGCCAGTGTCACACCAATATCATAGACGATCGGCACACCAACAACTACATGGGTTTAAATAGGAACTACAAACGGCGACTAACTGTGAGGCATTGATTTCCACACCATCAAGTTAGCGGCGAACGCCTTGCCGCTCGGCCAGTTTCGCATAGAAGCCGTGTCTGGCCAGACACCGCCCCAAAGGGGCTCGTCAGCTTTTTCCAAGTTTCAGTCTTAAAACTCGATTTTTGTGAACTATTATGTGGCAGTGCAACATATAGTTAGCAACTAACACCAACAGTGAATCCGGAACCTCATCACAAAATCAAAATATGAGAAAATGAATAGTTCGAACGAAAACCGCGTGCCGGCTGGGAGGGGTATTTTTATATTTTTATATGCTAAAGGTTTGTTAATATTCTGTGTGTGTGTGATGCAGGCTGGGCTATCTCCATAGACGTAAGTAATATAATTTAAGTATACCATTGTAAGATGTAGGAACCAGAGTTACGAAAATTTTAAAACCATGTGAGAAAATTTATTGGAAAACTAACATTTAACTCTGCAATATTTAACCATTAAAGATATCAATTCTCTTCATTCAAAAATGAGTCGAGTCACTTATTTCAATAACCCGTAACACATGTTTGTATCTTACGTTCGTGCGAGAAGAATCCTGGACCCAGATAAAAGAAACTTTGCGGGTAGCTGGAAGTAAAATTTGTATTTTATATATTTAAAAGCGTTAGTAACTTCACAATGGCGCCCGAACAGGGACGATTTTATAAACTAAAAAATTGTTAAAATAAAATCCACACCTACAAAGATGCAAACGTGTGTTTAAGGTTAGCGTAAAAATAAAAGCGAGTCATTTACGCAAAATTGACATGAAATAGAAAGTGTATTATAAAAAGTAAAATCAATTAAAGTATTCTAAGTATCAAGTATAAAAATAAGAAATGGCAGATAATAACGAGATTGTAGTTGAAATGAGCGAGTCGGCTGGTGTGGGGGAACCAGAGGTTCATTCAACCCCAGTAAATCGATCAAAAGAATTCAGCCTAACTGAATCAGCTATAGACGACTCGGGCACGCTATCAACTCCAACCTCAAAGAAATGTAATAGCCAATTCGAGAACGATATAATGAGTATATTACGAACCATATCAATGGATATTCATGAACAGAAAAACGAAATCAAAGAAATTAAGAGTAGATTCAGTGAGAAATTAGATGAACAAATTAAATTAAGCAATGATTTTGACACCAAATTAATAAAGCGAATTTTATTGTTTAATTCTGTTTAATTACTGTTCTTACAACACGTGGTCTGTCACAATGGAATTAGACTTCACACATATTTTTATAAATCCCTGAAAATGCAATAAAATAATATACCCATAAATTTGGCCCGTTACAAAATTAAAATAGTAGTTAAAGAACAGTGTGTAGAGATAGAAAGTAAATGTACAAGTAAGATTAAAGAAAGTAATGATGACATGAAAAATAAAATAATGGAGGTAGAAAATGTATGTAAACAATCAATACAAGAGAGTGTGGGGGTTATGAATAAATATAACCTTAAATACGAAAATAAATATAACAAATTTAGAGTAATGGAACAAGATATAATAGAAATTAAAGATGAATTACATGTGGCATGAGCCAAAATTTAAATAATGTTGCGGAGCGAATATTATATACTCGTGATGCAAAAGATGACATTGAACTTGAACAGTTTTGTTGTGATAACCGGAGAGTACACCTGATGCAGTTCCTGAATAGGGTAAGGGAATTTAACCGGTTTAATAACAGTAGTTGGGAGGTGAAATTATTAAAGATTTTAAAATGTTTTAAGGGTGAAACTACTCAATTTACTTGAATTAATATTTACAGTGTCTTATCTTACCTTCGGGTTCTCTTCCAAGGTCGTACAGACGAAATTCAGCTGCAGACAAGGTTATTTGGGTTGAAGTTTCGAAATAATTGCTCTAACACCAATTTTTGTATTCTAAAACAACTAGCTTTCATTAATGCAATATTTGCTTTCACTTTATTTTTACATTACACTTTCAATACAAAAACCAATAAGGCATGAATACTTAATCAATTGATCTAAACTCATATGAAAATGACTTAGCAATAACGCAATATAAAAATAACTTAACCAGCACTTTGCAACGCTCTCTCACTCATACTCTTTTATTTTGTTTTTCTTTTAAAACCCCGTGATTAAAACTCTGTATTGATATTTAATTTCTTTATTTATGGAATAGTTCTGATAGCGTTATGTAGAGTACTTAACAATCCACGGCGTTAATAAGTTCCATCACCACCTCGTGTTGTTGGCTGTTTCTGGTCACAAATGTTATTTCCACAGTTCATGAACTTTCGCACTACCGTGACATACTCCGTCTTATTTGACTTACCATAGTTTACGATTTCTTTACACTTTTACAAACTTTTTGTCGGCCGACTTTTGTTTTAAACAGTTGCTCGAGCTTTTACGTTTTTAATTATTTGACCGCGCGCGGCCATGAGTTGAACTAACTCATTACTGCGCTAAGGCAGAAATACACGGAGTTTTAGTCTGGTCACGTGATCGTCAGTCTGCGCTCCAATTGGTGATTTTTAAAAGGCGCTATAAAACAGGTATAGAGTTTAGCAACATGTTGCCGCCTGGTGCAATATGACTTGACATTATTTTTTCCGTGATTCACGGCTGACGCAAAACTGTAGGTTGTTTCATAATCTGGCTGGACTGTTTGAGTGCGGAGACAAAACACACGTTTTGTTTTGTAATAAACACTGTATACGTGGTTGACTAAATCGAGGTTCCAAAAAGGTGAACGCTGGCTACATAGGGAATACACTTGATTTAAAAATTTGTTTTTCATACAATTCTGTACCGTTGAGAATACCCCCCCCCCCAATGAGAGGTTGGATGCCGAAGCATACAAACTCTCATTGCCTAAAACCTAAGAGGATCAGTGAGGATATGGCGCTGCAACCCCCCTGAACTTTCTACTAAAATCATGGGTACTTACCCCCCTGAGTCCGGTGACTGTGGCAGCACCCGTCCGATCTTACTGGACTTCTCTGCTCGAGATCCCAACACCATAAGCTCGGACAGATACCCGCCACAGTATCGCCTGACTCTAAAACATTTAATTAAAAATTAACAAAAAGGCCTTCCATTATACCATATCCCACAACTGATTCGTTTCCTCTTAGCCATACCGGCTCATTCTTTGCAAAGTACTGGTTCTTCTTATACAAAGTGCTGGTTATTCATTTAGGTAGGTTGCCCTACAATGACAACTGTTCTATATTCATACATGATTACATAAACGAGATGCGACATAATAAACATTCCACATGGACATTACCATGAGTTATAAACAAAACATTACTACCTTATTCATTACAGGCCAAAAATAAATTACTCCGACCTGTTAGATAGCCATCTGTTAAACTATTTAATTCAACTTTGATTTATCATAACTCCTATATACATTTTTTTTCTCTACCCCCTTTAAATCCCTTAACCCCGATACCCGTTACATTCTACTGTGTTCAGCACTAGGCTTCTTGGCCCTTGCAGACCTCATCCTAGCCGTAATCACATCTCCCTCGTGACCTGTAACTGGGTCACCCCCTAATCCACACTCACTATTTCCCCCCCTGGACTGTAGCGCCCAGTTGCTTCCACAAGGACTGATGTGGAAAGGGGTGGACATTTTTTTCTTTTATTCCACCCCCATCCTTGCTTCGGCATTACAATAAAAATTCAGTAGAATATACTTACTACTATTGATTGATACGCCCCTAATAGACTACCACCCCTATCTGGGTGAAAATAGCCTGTTCCAAACATTGGTAGATTCCCCTAAAATTACCCCCCCCCCCTACTAAGTCTAACAAACCACCGGGTTAACAAAACAAAACCAAACCACAAGCCGGTTATAACAAGTAAAATTTATGATTTGTCACAATTAACTAATTTCACGGTCATGATCCGGTGAGGTCATGACCGCACTTAGGTGGGGAATCTACAGTTAAACATAAAACATAGATTGACATTGATAAAAGTTTGCATGAACAGTTATATGCACATCTTATTTTACAAACACTATCTTAGCCCAAACATTTCCTTCAGTTTTCAATTTTAAATGAATATTTTAATCATTATTTTTTCATCAATTATTTATTTTACAATTACAGTCAAAATTCAAATCAAAATAGATTTAAACGCCTCACTAACATTCACACTTTTAAGTTAATCCAGAACCACCTCAAATTTAATTTAGTCTCTTCATGTGTTCAAAACAATTTCAATTATTTTAATTACATTTTTCAAAATGATTCTAGTTGGTTTAATGTTTAATTTCTCCTTAGTATTTCAATAAATTTTACCAGCATTACATCATTTGTTTCAAATCTCTTCTTAAATTTCTCCATAATCACATTCCAAATACCATTTATCTCTACTCATAACCTAACATAGCAGGTACCACAAAATAATAATTTAACTTCCTTGTTACATGACTTTTATTTTAAAATATTTTCACAAATTATTTTTTCTTTAATCACCCGTGAATAGGTTTGTCTTATATGTACAGAATAATTGTATATAGAGATGCGATTGAAAACGAACAGAACCCCTACATTAATGAATGTGACCAACAACCCTGCTGACAGCCCTGAATTCCTTACCTGCCCCCCCTCCTTTAAAACTAAAACAAACCCCAACCACCAATCTACGACCCCATCTCTATAGGCAATTATTCTATTAGACTATACAGAAAATTTGTTATCTTAGTTTGTTTCCTCAGCCACAAAATTTCTCCACTACCTACCTATTAAGTGATGAGTTTACAATTCACGAATAACACCAGTTTTTTAATTTGAGGATTACCTTAATGTATTATGATTTAGAATTAAGGCAATCAAAGGTCCAAAAAAGTGTGCCCATTTATGTACTTATTTTACCGTTTTTCTAAGGGGAGGGTTAGGGAAATCGGGAAACTGAAAAGGGCAAGGATCATTAAAAGGTCAAGAACTAGGACTAAAGGTAAGGACAAAGCTCCCTCCGGAAATAAGAATAAATGGAGAAAACCAGGGCTTGCGTAGGCAGGGGCGCGTCCCTGAAGTAGACGAACCCCACTGGGACAAGTGGGGAACATCTACCCGCTACCATTTACTATTTTATACCAAAATTCCTAGTTTTAGTTATATAGTTTATATCCAATTACAGGATTTATTTTATTATTTTATTTTAACCAATACTTTTTTAAATTGGTTGCGTTATGGGTACCCACTATTTCCCCCGTCATTTGGTTTCGTTCCTTCATACAACAAAAAGAATTTTTTAATCTCTTTATCTTGTGCACTTGATAAATCGTGTCTTCTCACTAATACCAACTGACCTATCTCATACTTAGTCCACTTACCTTTAGCATCATGAAGCCGTTTTCTTCTTTCTCCCTTAGTTAATAAATTTTCATTGGCGAGTTTAAGTTTTACTTCCAGATCTCGGGTGTTGCTCTCCGGTGGAAAGTTGAACAGCTGTTCCAGAATCCTAGGTGGACGTGTTCCCTTGACTAACTCGTATGGTGTGAACCCCGTTGATTCATGGGTGGTACAATTTAACCATTCTTCAATTCTCCCCACATATGCTGGCCATTCGCTGTGTTTGGCATGGCAATATGCTCGAAACATTCTCCCTAATTCTCGCATGACTCTTTCGGCCTGGTTCGACTGAGGATGGTATACCGCCGTGTGTTTAGGTATGATGCCTTCCCAACCCAAAGTTTGTCGCCATATTCCGCTAATAAATTGGGGTCCATGGTCAGATAGTATTATTTTGGGTTTTCCGGTTTTGATCATATAATCCTTTATTTTTTTCACTTAATACTTTACTAGTTGCCCTCTTTATACTATATAACCTTACAAATTTCGTGAACATATCTAATACCACAAAAATGTACATTACACCTCCCCTTCCTTTTGGTAGAGGGCCAAATAAATCCACCGCAACTAAATCAAAAGGCTTTTCAACTTTAATGCACCTCATCTCTCCCTCTAATTGGTAATTAACTACTTTTCACTTTTGGCATAAATCGCACCCCCGGAGTAAAGTTCTAACCCTCCGTTCCATATTTTTAAATAAGCATGATTCTTTTAATACATTTACACACTTCCTAGCACCGAAATGCCCATACCGAAAATGACAGTCCCATATTGTCTTGTCTACCAACCCTTCCGGTATAACTAACCTCCAATCCCGCTCTCCCCCCTGTACTTTCTTAAACAAACTCCCTTGATAAATCTGAAAATAACGGCTATACTCTAACTCATCTGAATCGGACTCTAAGCTCGTTATTATTTTATTCAATTTAGGATCTGTCCTCTGCATGCTATTAATATCTCTCAATTCTTCCCTACCAAGTCTAAAAATTTCTATTTCTTTTAAGTCCCTCCCTGTTCTCATTCCCTGTGTATCTACCCTGGATAAAGTGTCAGGTATCTTGTTTTCCACCCCTTTTATATATTCCCAACTAAAATTATACTCTTATAAAGCTAGCACCCACCTGGTTATCCTGCTGTGTGTCAACTTACAGGTGTTTAAAAAAGATAATGCCTTGTGGTCAGTCCGGATGATAGTGGAATTTCCCAACAGATATGTTCAGAATTTCTTCACGGCGAAGACAATGCTTAGCAATTCCTTCTCAGTTGTTGTGTAGTTTCTTTCAGCAGCTAACAGCGTCCGGCTGGCGAAAGCGATAGTATGATGTTCTTTGTTGTCATCTTCCTGGTACAATTCCGCACCTAATGCAATATTACTGGTGTCCGTCTGTAAATAAAATGTGTGTTCAAAGTTAGGGTGATTCATCATTATCATGTTCATAAAATGGTCCTTTATCTCATTAAACGCATCTCGTTCTCTTTCCCCCCCCATTTCCACTGCTTATTCTTTTGTAACACTGCGCTCAACTCTGATGGGCATAATTTGTGACAGTACAAAAAGTCTGATATAAAAAGTATGGTATGCAAGGTAGTAAACTATTGTATTTCGATGTTTTTAAAGTCATTTCTATGGGTAATACAATTTCCCTTGGTTTTGCCTACAACGACGCAGATCCGAGACAATAAAATAATTTCAAGGACAGCAGTGTACATGCAGATAAAAACACTTGAAATGGTTACAGCCACTAGTACCGGCGCTACATGCTTCTGTTTCATTGGCCGGCAACGCCAAACGTCATTAATACAACAATGACGTGATTAAAATACGTAACAAGTAAGGCGATTATGTAACAAAAGACAAAGAACAATGACGTGTACTCACGCACACATACGTAAAAATTGCGTAGTATTCTGCCCAGTCGCCAGAGCATCACCATGGCAGTAACACGTTAAAATTGTGCTGGCATAAAATAGTCAGCTAAAGTGTTTTATTTGAATTAACAAAATGTAATAACAAGTAAATAGTGTTAACGAGTGATTATAACCATCATGTAAATTCAGTGTAAAGGACAGACGAAAGCTAGACATACAACGTCGACCCAGTCTTCAGAAATTCATCATGGCGATAACACGTTAAAAATTGTGCTGGCCTAAAACAGTCAGCTTAAGTGCCTTAAATAATTCAAAAATGTAATCAAAATGTAAATCAGTGTTAACTACAGGAGAACTTAGACAGTGTGAAATAATAGTGTTTCAAAATTATATTTAGAATCAGTGAATTCAGTAAAATGTAACCACGCCATTTGAGAAACAACATGTGATCCACTGCTAGAACTTCTAGTCTACCTAACAAGGGAAGTGCAAAACCAAAATTTTATCTAAAGAGCTCTTTTAATCAAAATTGCCGTTATGTGTACACAACAAAAAGTAAATTGAAATTGTACGTATGGATGTGAGAGAGAGAGACGTGCGTGAATGGTAAATGTCGACATTCAAATGGTGTGTTGGTTTGCTTTAGTGATAAGTAAATATAATTAAAGTCAATTAATCATGAAGCTGCTTCATAGTCAGTAGATAGAATTTGATAAACTACCGTGTAATAAAACATAAAAGAGTTTTATGATTAAAGAGAGTCAATATAAGTAATGGCCGCCATGTTGAAATTTTATCCGGTGTACACACTTAACTAAATTGCTGAATAAATTAATATTAATGGTCAATGTTTCAAATGAACGTATTCTCATTTCTATGCCTATCTCTGTCAGCAATCACGCTGAGTCGAATCCTTGGACCCTAGGTAATAATAAAAACAACAAGATTGAAGCAACCAGATTCTCGAACTATGGTAAGTACCATAATTATGGTGCGCGTGACATACGTGTTTAATACAAGTAATGTAAACAAACCCGAATATATGTTACTTGGTATTTCCTCTTACAAATACATTTATATTTATTTAAATTATTGTGATTAACAATTGGCTGCCCGAACTGGTGACTATATAAAAATATATTAATGTATTTTATATAATAAGCCTGAATGATGGCAGAGTGGGCATTGAAACTGAGAGTACGGTTGTAGGTTAGGTGGTAACGCTAATATAAAGCGACAAACCATTAACATTTTTTATAATGGCAGAAAATAAAGAAAACGTCAGCATAACTGACAGTACGAATAACAGTCAAATAAGTATGACAGAATCACTAGTCATGAGTGAAGGAGTTGTTCACTCAACACCAGTCCCAAATAACAGGGCTGAAAATAACGAAATTATGAAAATGATGCAAATGCTTTTTAATCAGAAATTTAGCGAACTTGATGAAAAATTTAACGAACAAAAAAGCGAAATTAGAGGAATCCAAGATAATTTTAATGTAAAATTAGAAGAATTAAAAAATGAAATACAAAGACAAAATTGTAGTATTGACAAAGTAGACAAATTAAACAAAGACGACAAGGTAAGTAGGGGAAAGAATTATGATAAAATAAATAAAAATATGATATTCGAAAATGATTATGTAAACATGGGTAGTGATAATGAGAGTTTAATGGGAATTGAATATGATAATGATGAAATGTTAATGTATAGCGATAAATCAGAGAGAAGGAGGGAAAGTATAATTGTAAGGGGATTGCAGGGGGTAAATTTTTCCCTTAATGATGGAGTAGGGGGTGAAGTAAAAACTTCACATGTTTTTAGGAAGGACGAGAGTGCCTTCAATGTATATTTGGGAGACGATAGGTCTACAAATAAAGTTGTCCCTGGTTTTTTTAGTGCACTTCACAGGTGGTGCAGTAATTGTGAATTAGTGTCCCCTGCAAATATTGAAATAGAGAATGTAGCTTGGTGTGATAGAGAGAGATATATTGAGAGAGAGAGTGTAGAGAGGTATTGTGAGAAATATGGTGAGAGAAAGAGAGAAATAGAGATTTTTAAGATGAGTAGAACTTATGAAGAATTTATGGAAAGGTTAGGAGTAGAGATGATTGATAATAAAAGTAAGTACTTACCTTGTAATGAAGCTGATATAGCAGTAGGAGAAGATGATAATGGAAATAATGACTTTATAACGTACCTAGTGGTGACTAATTATACTGGAGGTGACAGGACAATAACCAATCGTGACAGGTTGTATGATGAATTGATAGGTAATAACCCTATTAATGATGACGGTTTTGTAAAATATAAGAATTTAAATAAGTGTTATATTAATGATGTTAATATAATGTATTTAATAAAAAATAAATTGTACAGACCAAAGGTAAGACTATTATTTGACGATGGAGGCTAATTGTTCTTACTGTGTTATGAACATTTAATTATGTCACCAGTGTTTTTCAGGATGGACTGTTTATGACTGAGTTTTGGTAAATGATTCAATGATTATGTGGATTGTATATTTTTGTGTATATTAATGTCAATGTATTGGTGTATTTTTGCTGTTGTGTATTTTTTTATGTAAACATGTATTGTAGAATTTTAAATAACTGAAGAAAATTTAAATGATATTATGGAATTTAGATTCTAAAGGGTTAGTAAATGATTATATATTTGGGTATTGAGAGGTATTGTTGTTAGTAGGTAAGTGATGAATTTTCTAATGGTATATTAAGGTGAAATGTTGTAAAGAGGTTTGGGAATAGTGATAAATAAGGGTATTGGAGTTAGTTAAATAGAGTTATTGGGAGTTAGGGAAAATAAAGTGTTGAGATGCTGATAATATATAAAGAGGTGTTAGATATTTTAGGGACACAGTGGTTAGTGATTATAAGTAGAGTTGAGTAATGTGAGTGGTAATTATATTTGTTGTTGATGATATTTTGTAATAAGGATCCGGTGTTAAGGAGTGATCAACGAGCGACGTGGCAAGGGATCAGCGTGCAGCGTTGTGGCAGGCGGAGCAATTTTGGGTTAGAGTGTTTGCCGATATTGGTGGAGGGCAAATGGTTATTAATGGATATGGCCAGTTAAGTAACATACATCCTTATAACAAACAAAATGAGCGGTGCCAGAGGTTTTAAATGGGATTTGTGAAGGGGGTTATTATAGAGATATTGGTGTCATATTATGTTAATGGTTAGAAGCGGTTGTTAGTTAAAAAGAGGTGAGTAAGGTTAGATTGACAAATACCAAAATAAGATATAGAGAATAATGAATAATAGAGAGTCACCCAAACTAGTTAAGGATAAAAAGGTTAGAAAAGAAAATTCATAGTAGAAAGGTGATGTAACTGAAAGGTAAGGTAAATGGAAAGGTAAATGACAAATTTGAGAATTTTGCATAGAATCTAAATGAATGTTAAATGATAAAAGTTAATAGAGAGTTGATAGTAATAATGTTATAAAGTTCTGCTACAAGTTATGTAAATATGAATTAAGTAATGTGAATTGTTCAATGTTAGTGTTGAATGCTTATGATGTACAATGTTTTATTATGTTTTCTTATGTTGATGATAGTGTGTGTGGATAGGAGGTTACTACCAGGATAGTAACGATCATAATGTTAAAATTTTGTGAAGGTTGTCAATTCTGTAGTAATGGTTCTGTTATAAAGATAATTAAACGTAAAGAAAAGATCGTAAAGATTTTAAAGAGCTTTAAGGTTGTTTGCCATGATATATAGATATTGTAAGATTATATGAAGTAAAATATTAGAGTTAATGGTTGTTGCTAAAACAGTAAAGTATATTGTTGTTTAGGTTAAGAACAATTGTTTTCATGTGATAAAGAGAGTGAATCTAATTGACAGGAGTCAGAAGGGTGTACTAGATACCGGATTGTTAAAAGGAGAAGGAATTTTCTATCTTAACTCTTGTTATACATTGTTTGAAACTTGTAGAATTAAGCAAACCAATGCCCCAAAATGCAAACCAACGTACTAAGAGGAAACATATCAGTTGTGGATATGGGTATAGAGAAGGCCACTATTTTAAAATTTTGTATTGAATGTTTCAGTTTTATGGTGTGGTGACCGCGGTCCTGAGCTGGCCGGTGCGTCAGAGCAGGAGCGTAAAGTGCCTCATGGCCTTATGGTGTAGGGATCTCTCAGGAGAAGTCCAGTAAGGTCAGAAGGTGCGAACCTCATCATTGGGCCAAGGGTAAGTGATTGAATTTTTCTATAGTAACACTACAGGGGGTTGTGGCTCCATATCTGAGCTGATCCTTTTAGAGAAGTGTGAAAGAGTCAATGAAAGTTTTTGTGTCTCGACACAAAACCTTTCATTGAGGGGGTTTTTGTGACAGTACAAAAAGTCTGATATAAAAAGTATGGTATGCAAGGTAGTAAACTATTGTATTTCGATGTTTTTAAAGTCATTTCTATGGGTAATACAATTTCCCTTGGTTTTGCCTACAACGACACAGATCCGAGACAATAAAATAATTTCAAGGACAGCAGTGTACATGCAGATAAAAACACTTGAAATGGTTACAGCCACTAGTGCCGGCGCTACATGCTTCTGTTTCATTGGCCGGCAACGCCAAACGTCATTAATACAACAATGACGTGATTAAAATACGTAACAAGTAAGGCGATTATGTAACAAAAGACAAAGAACAATGACGTGTACTCACGCACACATACGTAAAAATTGCGTAGTATTCTGCCCAGTCGCCAGAGCATCACCATGGCAGTAACACGTTAAAATTGTGCTGGCATAAAATAGTCAGCTAAAGTGTTTTATTTGAATTAACAAAATGTAATAACAAGTAAATAGTGTTAACGAGTGATTATAACCATCATGTAAATTCAGTGTAAAGGACAGACGAAAGCTAGACATACAACGTCGACCCAGTCTTCAGAAATTCATCATGGCGATAACACGTTAAAAATTGTGCTGGCCTAAAACAGTCAGCTTAAGTGCCTTAAATAATTCAAAAATGTAATCAAAATGTAAATCAGTGTTAACTACAGGAGAACTTAGACAGTGTGAAATAATAGTGTTTCAAAATTATATTTAGAATCAGTGAATTCAGTAAAATGTAACCACGCCATTTGAGAAACAACACGTGATCCACTGCTAGAACTTCTAGTCTACCTAACAAGGGAAGTGCAAAACCAAAATTTTATCTAAAGAGCTCTTTTAATCAAAATTGCCGTTATGTGTACACAACAAAAAGTAAATTGAAATTGTACGTATGGATGTGAGAGAGAGAGACGTGCGTGAATGGTAAATGTCGACATTCAAATGGTGTGTTGGTTTGCTTTAGTGATAAGTAAATATAATTAAAGTCAATTAATCATGAAGCTGCTTCATAGTCAGTAGATAGAATTTGATAAACTACCGTGTAATAAAACATAAAAGAGTTTTATGATTAAAGAGAGTCAATATAAGTAATGGCCGCCATGTTGAAATTTTATCCGGTGTACACACTTAACTAAATTGCTGAATAAATTAATATTAATGGTCAATGTTTCAAATGAACGTATTCTCATTTCTATGCCTATCTCTGTCAGCAATCACGCTGAGTCGAATCCTTGGACCCTAGGTAATAATAAAAACAACAAGATTGAAGCAACCAGATTCTCGAACTATGGTAAGTACCATAATTATGGTGCGCGTGACATACGTGTTTAATACAAGTAATGTAAACAAACCCGAATATATGTTACTTGGTATTTCCTCTTACAAATACATTTATATTTATTTAAATTATTGTGATTTAACAATTGGCTGCCCGAACTGGTGACTATATAAAAATATATTAATGTATTTTATATAATAAGCCTGAATGATGGCAGAGTGGGCATTGAAACTGAGAGTACGGTTGTAGGTTAGGTGGTAACGCTAATATAAAGCAACAAACCATTAACATTTTTTATAATGGCAGAAAATAAAGAAAACGTCAGCATAACTGACAGTACGAATAACAGTCAAATAAGTATGACAGAATCACTAGTCATGAGTGAAGGAGTTGTTCACTCAACACCAGTCCCAAATAACAGGGCTGAAAATAACGAAATTATGAAAATGATGCAAATGCTTTTTAATCAGAAATTTAGCGAACTTGATGAAAAATTTAACGAACAAAAAAGCGAAATTAGAGGAATCCAAGATAATTTTAATGTAAAATTAGAAGAATTAAAAAATGAAATACAAAGACAAAATTGTAGTATTGACAAAGTAGACAAATTAAACAAAGACGACAAGGTAAGTAGGGGAAAGAATTATGATAAAATAAATAAAAATATGATATTCGAAAATGATTATGTAAACATGGGTAGTGATAATGAGAGTTTAATGGGAATTGAATATGATAATGATAAAATGTTAATGTATAGCGATAAATCAGAGAGAAGGAGGGAAAGTATAATTGTAAGGGGATTGCAGGGGGTAAATTTTTCCCTTAATGATGGAGTAGGGGGTGAAGTAAAAACTTCACATGTTTTTAGGAAGGACGAGAGTGCCTTCAATGTATATTTGGGAGACGATAGGTCTACAAATAAAGTTGTCCCTGGTTTTTTTAGTGCACTTCACAGGTGGTGCAGTAATTGTGAATTAGTGTCCCCTGCAAATATTGAAATAGAGAATGTAGCTTGGTGTGATAGAGAGAGATATATTGAGAGAGAGAGTGTAGAGAGGTATTGTGAGAAATATGGTGAGAGAAAGAGAGAAATAGAGATTTTTAAGATGAGTAGAACTTATGAAGAATTTATGGAAAGGTTAGGAGTAGAGATGATTGATAATAAAAGTAAGTACTTACCTTGTAATGAAGCTGATATAGCAGTAGGAGAAGATGATAATGGAAATAATGACTTTATAACGTACCTAGTGGTGACTAATTATACTGGAGGTGACAGGACAATAACCAATCGTGACAGGTTGTATGATGAATTGATAGGTAATAACCCTATTAATGATGACGGTTTTGTAAAATACAAGAATTTAAATAAGTGTTATATTAATGATGTTAATATAATGTATTTAATAAAAAATAAATTGTACAGACCAAAGGTAAGACTATTATTTGACGATGGAGGCTAATTGTTCTTACTGTGTTATGAACATTTAATTATGTCACCAGTGTTTTTCAGGATGGACTGTTTATGACTGAGTTTTGGTAAATGATTCAATGATTATGTGGATTGTATATTTTTGTGTATATTAATGTCAATGTATTGGTGTATTTTTGCTGTTGTGTATTTTGTGTATTTTTTTATGTAAACATGTATTGTAGAATTTTAAATAACTGAAGAAAATTTAAATGATATTATGGAATTTAGATTCTAAAGGGTTAGTAAATGATTATATATTTGGGTATTGAGAGGTATTGTTGTTAGTAGGTAAGTGATGAATTTTCTAATGGTATATTAAGGTGAAATGTTGTAAAGAGGTTTGGGAATAGTGATAAATAAGGGTATTGGAGTAAGTTAAATAGAGTTATTGGGAGTTAGGGAAAATAAAGTGTTGAGATGCTGATAATATATAAAGAGGTGTTAGATATTTTAGGGACACAGTGGTTAGTGATTATAAGTAGAGTTGAGTAATGTGAGTGGTAATTATATTTGTTGTTGATGATATTTTGTAATAAGGATCCGGTGTTAAGGAGTGATCAACGAGCGACGTGGCAAGGGATCAGCGTGCAGCGTTGTGGCAGGCGGAGCAATTTTGGGTTAGAGTGTTTGCCGATATTGGTGGAGGGCAAATGGTTATTAATGGATATGGCCAGTTAAGTAACATACATCCTTATAACAAACAAAATGAGCGGTGCCAGAGGTTTTAAATGGGATTTGTGAAGGGGGTTATTATAGAGATATTGGTGTCATATTATGTTAATGGTTAGAAGCGGTTGTTAGTTAAAAAGAGGTGAGTAAGGTTAGATTGACAGATACCAAATAAGATATAGAGAATAATGAATAATAGAGAGTCACCCAAACTAGTTAAGGATAAAAAGGTTAGAAAAGAAAATTCATAGTAGAAAGGTGATGTAACTGAAAGGTAAGGTAAATGGAAAGGTAAATGACAAATTTGAGAATTTTGCATAGAATCTAAATGAATGTTAAATGATAAAAGTTAATAGAGAGTTGATAGTAATAATGTTATAAAGTTCTGCTACAAGTTATGTAAATATGAATTAAGTAATGTGAATTGTTCAATGTTAGTGTTGAATGCTTATGATGTACAATGTTTTATTGTGTTTTCTTATGTTGATGATAGTGTGTGTTGATAGGAGGTTACTACCAGGATAGTAACGATCATAATGTTAAAATTTTGTGAAGGTTGTCAATTCTGTAGTAATGGTTCTGTTATAAAGATAATTAAACGTAAAGAAAAGATCGTAAAGATTTTAAAGAGCTTTAAGGTTGTTTGCCATGATATATAGATATTGTAAGAGTATATGAAGTAAAATATTAGAGTTAATGGTTGTTGCTAAAACAGTAAAGTATATTGTTGTTTAGGTTAAGAACAATTGTTTTCATGTGATAAAGAGAGTGAATCTAATTGACAGGAGTCAGAAGGGTGTACTAGATACCGGATTGTTAAAAGGAGAAGGAATTTTCTATCTTAACTCTTGTTATACATTGTTTGCAACTTGTAGAATTAAGCAAACCAATGCCCCAAAATGCAAACCAACGTACTAAGAGGAAACATATCAGTTGTGGATATGGGTATAGAGAAGGCCACTATTTTAAAATTTTGTATTGAATGTTTCAGTTTTATGGTGTGGTGACCGCGGTCCTGAGCTGGCCGGTGCGTCAGAGCAGGAGCGTAAAGTGCCTCATGGCCTTATGGTGTAGGGATCTCTCAGGAGAAGTCCAGTAAGGTCAGAAGGTGCGAACCTCATCATTGGACCAAGGGTAAGTGATTGAATTTTTCTATAGTAACACTACAGGGGGTTGTGGCTCCATATCTGAGCTGATCCTTTTAGAGAAGTGTGAAAGAGTCAATGAAAGTTTTTGTGTCTCGACACAAAACCTTTCATTGAGGGGGTTTTTGTGACAGTACAAAAAGTCTGATATAAAAAGTATGGTATGCAAGGTAGTAAACTATTTTATTTCGATGTTTTTAAAGTCATTTCTATGGGTAATACAATTTCCCTTGGTTTTGCCTACAACGACGCAGATCCGAGACAATAAAATAATTTCAAGGACAGCAGTGTACATGCAGATAAAAACACTTGAAATGGTTACAGCCACTAGTACCGGCGCTACATGCTTCTGTTTCATTGGCCGGCAACGCCAAACGTCATTAATACAACAATGACGTGATTAAAATACGTAACAAGTAAGGCGATTATGTAACAAAAGACAAAGAACAATGACGTGTACTCACGCACACATACGTAAAAATTGCGTAGTATTCTGCCCAGTCGCCAGAACATCACCATGGCAGTAACATGTTAAAATTGTGCTGGCATAAAATAGTCAGCTAAAGTGTTTTATTTGAATTAACAAAATGTAATAACAAGTAAATAGTGTTAACGAGTGATTATAACCATCATGTAAATTCAGTGTAAAGGACAGACGAAAGCTAGACATACAACGTCGACCCAGTCTTCAGAAATTCATCATGGCGATAACACGTTAAAAATTGTGCTGGCCTAAAACAGTCAGCTTAAGTGCCTTAAATAATTCAAAAATGTAATCAAAATGTAAATCAGTGTTAACTACAGGAGAACTTAGACAGTGTGAAATAATAGTGTTTCAAAATTATATTTAGAATCAGTGAATTCAGTAAAATGTAACCACGCCATTTGAGAAACAACACGTGATCCACTGCTAGAACTTCTAGTCTACCTAACAAGGGAAGTGCAAAACCAAAATTTTATCTAAAGAGCTCTTTTAATCAAAATTGCCGTTATGTGTACACAACAAAAAGTAAATTGAAATTGTACGTATGGATGTGAGAGAGAGAGACGTGCGTGAATGGTAAATGTCGACATTCAAATGGTGTGTTGGTTTGCTTTAGTGATAAGTAAATATAATTAAAGTCAATTAATCATGAAGCTGCTTCATAGTCAGTAGATAGAATTTGATAAACTACCGTGTAATAAAACATAAAAGAGTTTTATGATTAAAGAGAGTCAATATAAGTAATGGCCGCCATGTTGAAATTTTATCCGGTGTACACACTTAACTAAATTGCTGAATAAATTAATATTAATGGTCAATGTTTCAAATGAACGTATTCTCATTTCTATGCCTATCTCTGTCAGCAATCACGCTGAGTCGAATCCTTGGACCCTAGGTAATAATAAAAACAACAAGATTGAAGCAACCAGATTCTCGAACTATGGTAAGTACCATAATTATGGTGCGCGTGACATACGTGTTTAATACAAGTAATGTAAACAAACCCGAATATATGTTACTTGGTATTTCCTCTTACAAATACATTTATATTTATTTAAATTATTGTGATTTAACAATTGGCTGCCCGAACTGGTGACTATATAAAAATATATTAATGTATTTTATATAATAAGCCTGAATGATGGCAGAGTGGGCATTGAAACTGAGAGTACGGTTGTAGGTTAGGTGGTAACGCTAATATAAAGCAACAAACCATTAACATTTTTTATAATGGCAGAAAATAAAGAAAACGTCAGCATAACTGACAGTACGAATAACAGTCAAATAAGTATGACAGAATCACTAGTCATGAGTGAAGGAGTTGTTCACTCAACACCAGTCCCAAATAACAGGGCTGAAAATAACGAAATTATGAAAATGATGCAAATGCTTTTTAATCAGAAATTTAGCGAACTTGATGAAAAATTTAACGAACAAAAAAGCGAAATTAGAGGAATCCAAGATAATTTTAATGTAAAATTAGAAGAATTAAAAAATGAAATACAAAGACAAAATTGTAGTATTGACAAAGTAGACAAATTAAACAAAGACGACAAGGTAAGTAGGGGAAAGAATTATGATAAAATAAATAAAAATATGATATTCGAAAATGATTATGTAAACATGGGTAGTGATAATGAGAGTTTAATGGGAATTGAATATGATAATGATAAAATGTTAATGTATAGCGATAAATCAGAGAGAAGGAGGGAAAGTATAATTGTAAGGGGATTGCAGGGGGTAAATTTTTCCCTTAATGATGGAGTAGGGGGTGAAGTAAAAACTTCACATGTTTTTAGGAAGGACGAGAGTGCCTTCAATGTATATTTGGGAGACGATAGGTCTACAAATAAAGTTGTCCCTGGTTTTTTTAGTGCACTTCACAGGTGGTGCAGTAATTGTGAATTAGTGTCCCCTGCAAATATTGAAATAGAGAATGTAGCTTGGTGTGATAGAGAGAGATATATTGAGAGAGAGAGTGTAGAGAGGTATTGTGAGAAATATGGTGAGAGAAAGAGAGAAATAGAGATTTTTAAGATGAGTAGAACTTATGAAGAATTTATGGAAAGGTTAGGAGTAGAGATGATTGATAATAAAAGTAAGTACTTACCTTGTAATGAAGCTGATATAGCAGTAGGAGAAGATGATAATGGAAATAATGACTTTATAACGTACCTAGTGGTGACTAATTATACTGGAGGTGACAGGACAATAACCAATCGTGACAGGTTGTATGATGAATTGATAGGTAATAACCCTATTAATGATGACGGTTTTGTAAAATACAAGAATTTAAATAAGTGTTATATTAATGATGTTAATATAATGTATTTAATAAAAAATAAATTGTACAGACCAAAGGTAAGACTATTATTTGACGATGGAGGCTAATTGTTCTTACTGTGTTATGAACATTTAATTATGTCACCAGTGTTTTTCAGGATGGACTGTTTATGACTGAGTTTTGGTAAATGATTCAATGATTATGTGGATTGTATATTTTTGTGTATATTAATGTCAATGTATTGGTGTATTTTTGCTGTTGTGTATTTTGTGTATTTTTTTATGTAAACATGTATTGTAGAATTTTAAATAACTGAAGAAAATTTAAATGATATTATGGAATTTAGATTCTAAAGGGTTAGTAAATGATTATATATTTGGGTATTGAGAGGTATTGTTGTTAGTAGGTAAGTGATGAATTTTCTAATGGTATATTAAGGTGAAATGTTGTAAAGAGGTTTGGGAATAGTGATAAATAAGGGTATTGGAGTAAGTTAAATAGAGTTATTGGGAGTTAGGGAAAATAAAGTGTTGAGATGCTGATAATATATAAAGAGGTGTTAGATATTTTAGGGACACAGTGGTTAGTGATTATAAGTAGAGTTGAGTAATGTGAGTGGTAATTATATTTGTTGTTGATGATATTTTGTAATAAGGATCCGGTGTTAAGGAGTGATCAACGAGCGACGTGGCAAGGGATCAGCGTGCAGCGTTGTGGCAGGCGGAGCAATTTTGGGTTAGAGTGTTTGCCGATATTGGTGGAGGGCAAATGGTTATTAATGGATATGGCCAGTTAAGTAACATACATCCTTATAACAAACAAAATGAGCGGTGCCAGAGGTTTTAAATGGGATTTGTGAAGGGGGTTATTATAGAGATATTGGTGTCATATTATGTTAATGGTTAGAAGCGGTTGTTAGTTAAAAAGAGGTGAGTAAGGTTAGATTGACAGATACCAAATAAGATATAGAGAATAATGAATAATAGAGAGTCACCCAAACTAGTTAAGGATAAAAAGGTTAGAAAAGAAAATTCATAGTAGAAAGGTGATGTAACTGAAAGGTAAGGTAAATGGAAAGGTAAATGACAAATTTGAGAATTTTGCATAGAATCTAAATGAATGTTAAATGATAAAAGTTAATAGAGAGTTGATAGTAATAATGTTATAAAGTTCTGCTACAAGTTATGTAAATATGAATTAAGTAATGTGAATTGTTCAATGTTAGTGTTGAATGCTTATGATGTACAATGTTTTATTGTGTTTTCTTATGTTGATGATAGTGTGTGTTGATAGGAGGTTACTACCAGGATAGTAACGATCATAATGTTAAAATTTTGTGAAGGTTGTCAATTCTGTAGTAATGGTTCTGTTATAAAGATAATTAAACGTAAAGAAAAGATCGTAAAGATTTTAAAGAGCTTTAAGGTTGTTTGCCATGATATATAGATATTGTAAGAGTATATGAAGTAAAATATTAGAGTTAATGGTTGTTGCTAAAACAGTAAAGTATATTGTTGTTTAGGTTAAGAACAATTGTTTTCATGTGATAAAGAGAGTGAATCTAATTGACAGGAGTCAGAAGGGTGTACTAGATACCGGATTGTTAAAAGGAGAAGGAATTTTCTATCTTAACTCTTGTTATACATTGTTTGCAACTTGTAGAATTAAGCAAACCAATGCCCCAAAATGCAAACCAACGTACTAAGAGGAAACATATCAGTTGTGGATATGGGTATAGAGAAGGCCACTATTTTAAAATTTTGTATTGAATGTTTCAGTTTTATGGTGTGGTGACCGCGGTCCTGAGCTGGCCGGTGCGTCAGAGCAGGAGCGTAAAGTGCCTCATGGCCTTATGGTGTAGGGATCTCTCAGGAGAAGTCCAGTAAGGTCAGAAGGTGCGAACCTCATCATTGGACCAAGGGTAAGTGATTGAATTTTTCTATAGTAACACTACAGGGGGTTGTGGCTCCATATCTGAGCTGATCCTTTTAGAGAAGTGTGAAAGAGTCAATGAAAGTTTTTGTGTCTCGACACAAAACCTTTCATTGAGGGGGTTTTTGTGACAGTACAAAAAGTCTGATATAAAAAGTATGGTATGCAAGGTAGTAAACTATTTTATTTCGATGTTTTTAAAGTCATTTCTATGGGTAATACAATTTCCCTTGGTTTTGCCTACAACGACGCAGATCCGAGACAATAAAATAATTTCAAGGACAGCAGTGTACATGCAGATAAAAACACTTGAAATGGTTACAGCCACTAGTACCGGCGCTACATGCTTCTGTTTCATTGGCCGGCAACGCCAAACGTCATTAATACAACAATGACGTGATTAAAATACGTAACAAGTAAGGCGATTATGTAACAAAAGACAAAGAACAATGACGTGTACTCACGCACACATACGTAAAAATTGCGTAGTATTCTGCCCAGTCGCCAGAACATCACCATGGCAGTAACATGTTAAAATTGTGCTGGCATAAAATAGTCAGCTAAAGTGTTTTATTTGAATTAACAAAATGTAATAACAAGTAAATAGTGTTAACGAGTGATTATAACCATCATGTAAATTCAGTGTAAAGGACAGACGAAAGCTAGACATACAACGTCGACCCAGTCTTCAGAAATTCATCATGGCGATAACACGTTAAAAATTGTGCTGGCCTAAAACAGTCAGCTTAAGTGCCTTAAATAATTCAAAAATGTAATCAAAATGTAAATCAGTGTTAACTACAGGAGAACTTAGACAGTGTGAAATAATAGTGTTTCAAAATTATATTTAGAATCAGTGAATTCAGTAAAATGTAACCACGCCATTTGAGAAACAACATGTGATCCACTGCTAGAACTTCTAGTCTACCTAACAAGGGAAGTGCAAAACCAAAATTTTATCTAAAGAGCTCTTTTAATCAAAATTGCCGTTATGTGTACACAACAAAAAGTAAATTGAAATTGTACGTATGGATGTGAGAGAGAGAGAGCAGTGCGTGAATGGTAAATGTCGACATTCAAATGGTGTGTTGGTTTGCTTTAGTGATAAGTAAATATAATTAAAGTCAATTAATCATGAAGCTGCTTCATAGTCAGTAGATAGAATTTGATAAACTACCGTGTAATAAAACATAAAAGAGTTTTATGATTAAAGAGAGTCAATATAAGTAATGGCCGCCATGTTGAAATTTTATCTGGTGTACACACTTAACTAAATTGCTGAATAAATTAATATTAATGGTAAATGTTTCAAATGAACGTATTCTCATTTCTATGCCTATCTCTGTCAGCAATCACGCTGAGTCGAATCCTTGGACCCTAGGTAATAATAAAAACAACAAGATTGAAGCAACCAGATTCTCGAACTATGGTAAGTACCATAATTATGGTGCGCGTGACATACGTGTTTAATACAAGTAATGTAAACAAACCAGAATATAGGTTACTTGGTATTTCCTCTTACAAATACATTTATATTTATTTAAATATATGTGATTTAACAAATTTTTCTGGAATTTTCTATAAAAATTACATAGCCCTAAAAAACTTTGTAACTGCTTAATATTTCTGGGTTCCGGAAATTTTAAAATTGATTCTACCTTCTCTGGGTTAGCTTTTATCCCATCTGGTGTAATTATGAAACCTAAAAAATGTAATTCTTTCTGTAAAAATTTAGATTTCTCCCAATTGACAGTCAACCCTCCTTTACGCAGTCTATCTAATACATACTCTAAATGTTCCACATGTTCGGAAAATGTGCGCGATGCTATCAATATATCGTCTACATAAATGGTTAAAAAATCTAAATTTTGTGGTTGTAGGATTTCATCTAAACATTTTATAAAGCTAGCCACACTGGTATTCAGCCCAAAAGGTAACCGTTTAAATTGATAATTCTTCCCGTTGAAAAGGAATGCTGTATATTTCCTACTTTCCCATGTTAACGGGACTTGCCAGTACCCCGCGGTTAAATCTAATGAGGTCATGTATTTAACTCCACTGAATTTTTGAAATATTTCATTTATTGCTTCGGGTGATTCCCGGTCCGGGATAATTATTTGATTAATCTTGCGGGCGTCTAAGCATAGTCTGACTCGGCCGCCTTTTTTAATGACTACTACTGACGGGTTAGAATATGGTGATACTGATCTCTCTATTATGTCCCCTTCTAGCATTTTATCTAATTCCGTCTGGACCGCTCTTCTCTTTGAATATGGTACCGGATAGTTTCTTTGTACATAGGGCGCATGTTCCCTTACTTTTAATTCACATTCATAATTTCTTGCCCTCCCTGGTATATCGGCAAACACTTCTCGAAAACACTCTATTACCCGCCACAACGCTTTACGTTGAGAACTCCCTACGTCACCCCCTTCACTACAAAATTTCCCCGCTCTATCCTCCCAAATTCGTTCATTTATATTACCCCCTAACTCTCCCTCTCTACATGCACACGCATTAACTTCCGTTTCTCCTTTACTAGCCCTATTTAATATCATCTTAACTCCCGAAATTCTCACTTTATTTACTACCCGCTCAAAACTAATCTCAACTGGTTTACCTTCATTATTAAGTACTAACAACCGCTTCTGAAAATCAATTATCGCCTTATGCTTTATCAAAAAATCATTCCCCAAAATAACCTCCAAATTTAGTCCCCGTACTACTAAAAATGTATTATCATACTCTACCCCATTAATTACCATATTCAAATGTACCTGTTTAGTTACACGTTTACTCCTAACCCCGGTAATACCTACAATAGTCACCCCCGCGACTGGCAAAAATGGGATATTTTTGTTTGTTTCTTTCAAACCCTCTAATATGTGTTCGGAAATAACAGAAATTTCACTACCTGTGTCTACTAAAGTTTTTATTTCCTTACCTTCAATTTGAATTCTTACCTCGGTCAGTCCAGTTTCTGGTCTTGCTGTCTCTACGTCATCCTCCTCCATCAGTTCCTTGGACAGGTCAGTGCGGATGACGTTACTTATATAGTCGTTGTTGTCTTGGGTCCCGCAGTCCCTTGTCGACAATGGTGGGGTCCCTTCACCCACTGTCCTTGCTAGTTTTCCGTCTGAGTGGTTGCGCGGCCTGGAGTGTACCCGCCACGACCTCTGTTAAAAGTTCCACTGCTTCCCGGTGCTCCTCGGTTGCTGCTCTCTCCTCTCTGCAGTTGAGTGTTTTGGTTATGCTCGGTGTTGTTTCGTTGACAATTCCTTTCTTTATGGCACCTATAACAGGTCATTCTACTGCCGTAGTTC
Organism: Magicicada septendecula; assembly: GCA_034769895.1. NCBI lineage: Eukaryota > Metazoa > Arthropoda > Insecta > Hemiptera > Cicadidae > Magicicada > Magicicada septendecula. The sequence goes on from CM068375.1 coordinate 431,853,729, forward strand.
TCGCAATGGCACTCTCCACATTGCCAGTCCTCTTGTCTATTGTTATTATTATTACCTCCTCGCGTCCCTCTATAATGGGTTGGTGTCCCCCTGGGCTGGTAATGTCTTTCGTTTGTGTATGGTGCGGGCGGATTCGGGCGCCTACCCGTCTCTCGTTCTCTAATGTTTTGGAAAATATCTAGTATTTGCTCTAATTCATTTATGTCTCCCACTTCCCGCGTCATTAAATTGACTTGAATTTCTCTTGGCAAGTGTTTACTTATGTACCGTACAAACGATCGGAACGGTAACGGAGGCTCTAAATATTTCACCTCATTATATAACCGCATCACGTACAGGGTCACATTGTCCCCCTGGGCCCCAAAATTACCTTTTCCCATAATTTTACTGCGTAACCCCTCTTGCTCCTCCTCCGACCAGTATTTACTTCGGAAAGCACTCTCAAAACTTGGATAATCTCCCCACTGCTTTATGTACTTCTGCCCACACTGCAGAGCTCCCTTTGAAACATTTCATTATTTTTAACAACTTAACCTCCCAATTACTATTACAAAACTGATTATACTCTTTTACTCTATTTAGAAATTGCATGGCGTGTACCCCCCTATTCTCAAACTAAATAATTCTAGTTCAATGTTGTTATTTACTTCTCGTGTTATTAATATTCGTTCCGCGACACTGTTTAATTTTTTATTTATCTCCCCCACTTAACTCATCTCTAGTATTGGTCAATTTTTGTTCGATCAAGTTAAACTTGTTATTTGTTACGCGTTCGGATTGAATGCTGGCCTCGTTTACCATTTCTACCGTGCCTTTTAATAACTGTATTTCGGACTTATGGCTATTTTTCGTTTCGCTAATCCTACTGTCAATATTCTTATTAATTTCAACAATTTTATTTGCAAAAGTTAATTTACATTCACTTATTTTATACTCCATATCCGCGCTGTATTCATTTATTTTGCTTTCACAATTGCTTTCTATTTCACTACATTGTTCCATAACTTGTACTTTGATCTTATCTGCTACTTGTGCATTTATATTGCTTATTTTACTTTCAAAATTTTCATTAATTATGTTAAACTGTTTGTTCACTAATTCTATCACTCTATTATTATTATCACTAATACGATTATCTAATTGTGCATTAATGACACTTATACGCTCATCGAGCTGTTGTATTAGCTTAACATTTATTTCATTAAATTTGACATCAAACTTATTGTTCTGTTCATCAAATTTGTTATTCATTGCCTCAAGTTTGTTATTTTGTTCATCGAATTTAGTGTCAAAACCACTCTTTACTTCGTTAAATTTAATACTTTGTTGCTCTAAAATTAATTGCAACATATTCATTACTTTCTCATTACTATCTACCGTTTGTTTACTTTGGATAGGTGTCGATTGATGTTCGACATCTTTCATTATTTTTGATTCTGTTAACTGGCTTTCTATATTACTGTCAGTGAAGCTGACTTCAACATTATTTTCACTCGTTTGAATTCCTGAGTCGCCTTTATTGGCCGACTCAGTTGACACATTTTCTTTACTTTGGAACATCGATTTATTTTCGGCTTCATTGCTGACAATTACGTCAATCTCATTTATTTTATTCTCTGTGTTCTCCATTATGAAATTCTTTTTCAATTAAAATTTATCAATTGCATACACAGTTATTACAATTTTACTTCCGTTACTCTCTAACTCCGATCTAAAAACATTTCTAATAACGCCCTCACTTCCAAATAACCCGTTCTGCAGCTTAATTAGGTCTGGCGAATGTAATAAAAATTACATTCGCCGTTCCTGTTTTGGGGGCCAATGAAACTACTCAATTTACTTGAATTAATATTTATAGTGTCTTATCTTACCTTCGGGTTCTCTTCCAAGGTCGTACAGACGAAAATCAGCTGCAGACAAGGTTATTTGGGTTGAAGTTTCGAAATAATTGCTCTAACACCAATTTTTGTATTCTAAAACAACTAGCTTTCTTTAATGCAATATTTGCTTTCACTTTATTTTTACATTACACTTTCAATACAAAAACCAATAAGGCATGAATACTTAATCAATTGATCTAAACTCATATGAAAATGACTTAGCAATAACGCAATATAAAAATAACTTAACCAGCACTTTGCAACGCTCTCTCACTCATACTCTTTTATTTTTTTTTTCTTTTAAAACCCCGTGATTAAAACTCTGTATTGATATTTAATTTCTTTATTTATGGAATAGTTCTGATAGCGTTATGTAGAGTACTTAACAATCCACGGCGTTAATAAGTTCCATCACCACCTCGTGTGTTGGCTGTTTCTGGTCACAAATGTTATTTCCACAGTTCATGAACTTTCGCACTACCGTGACATACTCCGTCTTATTTGACTTACCATAGTTTACGATTTCTTTACACTTTTACAAACTTTTTTGTCGGCCGACTTTTGTTTTAAACAGTTGCTCGAGCTTTTACGTTTTTAATTATTTGACCGCGCGCGGCCATGAGTTGCAGTTGAACTAACTCATTACTGCGCTAAGGCAGAAATACATGGAGTTTTAGTCTGGTCACGTGATCGTCAGTCTGCGCTCCAATTGGTGCTTTTTAAAAGGCGCTATAAAACAAGTATAGAGTTTAGCAACATGTTGCCGCCTGGTGCAATATTACTTGACATTATTTTTTCCGTGATTCACGGCTGACGCAAAACTGTAGGTTGTTTCATAATCTGGCTGGACTGTTTGAGTGCGGAGACAAAACACAGACGTTTTGTTTTGTAATAAACACTGTATACGTGGTTGACTAAATCGAGGTTCCAAAAAGGTGAACGCTGGCTACATAGGGAATACACTTGATTTAAAAATTTGTTTTTCATACAATTCTGTACCGTTACAAGGGCAGTTCTGAGATATGGGCTGAAGTACATAGAACAGAGTGGGGAAGTTATGAGAATTTCGAGGCAGCGTTCCAAAATAAATATTGGTCTGAAGAGGACCAGGAAATATTACGCAGTAGAATCATGGGAACAGGGAACATTGGGGGACACAACTACAACATAACCATGTATGTCGTCGCAGAACAATGTACAACAGCGGGCAGAGGATGGTCGCGGGGGAGCATCAAGGAGCAGTGGAAATAATAACCAGAACGAGAGGGGGTATATGGAGAGCAGTACCACCGCCAGAATGGAAAACTGAAGCTGACAATGGAAGCAAGGACCCCACCATTGTCCACAGAGAACAACAGAGTCCATGAAACCGATGAATATGAGTAACATAATACGGACAGATATGACGAAGGAGTTGTTGGAGGAAGATGACACGGGAATTATAGAGACAAAACCCGGATTGACGGTGGTAATCATCACAATGGAAGGTAAGAGTTTTAAGACATTAATAGATACAGGGAGTGAAATATCAGTAATTTCAGAAAATGTAATGGGAGAATTGAAAGAAATAAATAAAAATATTCCATCATTACCAGTTGCGGGTGTAACACTTGTGGGGGTAACAGGAGTACGGAGTAAAAGGGTTACTAAACAAGTACAATTAAATATATTCATTAATGGAACAGAATTTGAAAATACCTTTCTAGTAGTTAAAGGACTAAGGTTAGATGTAATCTTAGGAAATGATTTTTTGGAGAGAAATAGGGCAGTAATTGATTTTAATAAACAAATAGTAGAATTTAATAGTGGGAGTGAACCAGTCAGGGTTGAATTTAAGCGGGTGTTAGATAAGATTAGAGTTACGGGAGTAAAAATGATACAGAAGCGAGTATGAGAGAGAAACATAGAAACAAAGGTGAATATATGTCGAGAGAGCGAGATTGTGAAGAGTGAAGAGGAGGAGATGCATGTGAGTGATGAGAGAGTATGGGAAAATAGAGCGGATACATTTTTTAATGAGGGTGGGGTTGTAGGGAGTCGCCAATGACAGGAGTTGTGGGCAGTAGTGGAACGTTTTAGAGATGTGTTTGCGGAGTTGCCTGGAAAAGCCAGGAACTATGTATGCGAGTTGAAGGTTCGGGAACACACACCCTACATGCAGAGGAGTTATCCAGTACCGTTTTCAAAGAGGAGAGCAGTGCAAGAGGAGTTGGATAGGATGATGGAGGGAGCCATTATTAAGAGTCGATATCGCCTTATTCGAATCTGTTAGTAGTGGTAATAAAGAAAGATGGGAGGGTAAGATTATGTTTAGATGCTAGAAAAATAAATCAAATTATAATACCTGACTGGGAGTCACCGGAACCGATAAATAACATTTTTCAGAAGTTCAGCGGAGTCAAATACATGACGTCTTTAGATTTGACAGCAGGATACCGGCAAGTTCAGCTATCAGTGGAGAGTCGAAGGTATACTGCATTTCTCTTCAATGGTAAGAACTATCATTCGTATTGTTTAAATTAGCAGCCATCCTTACTATTTCTTTTATGAATTTGCTAACTGCTATAATTTTTTATTGTTCGACTAAGCTTTTCGTCATTACTGACATCTTCAGGTCTTAAACAACAGACCTGTTTAAGACCTGTTAAACAAACAGGTTGTTTAAGACCTGAAGATGTCAGTAATGACGAAAAGCTTAGTCGAACAATAAAAAATTATAGCAGTTAGCAAATTCATAAAAGAAATAGTAAGAACTATCAGTTTAAGCGTTTGCCATTTGGGCTTAACACTAGTGTAGCAAGTTTCATAAAATGTCTGGATATGATATTACAACCAAAAGACTTAGATTTTCTAACAGTATACGTTGATGACATATTAATTGCATCTAAAACATTTTCTGAACATTTGGAACACCTTGAGTGTTTTAAGTAAATTACAAAATGGGGGACTAACGATTAATTGGGAGAAGTCCAAGTTTTTACAAACAGAGATACACTTTTTAGGTTTTATTATTACTCCAGAGGGAATTCTAGCTAACCCTGATAAAGTAGAAGCTATTATGCGCTTTCCAGAACCGAAGAATATTAAACAGCTGCAGAGTTTTTTGGGTCTGTGCAACTTCTACAGAAAATTTCAGAAAAACTACGCACAGACGACATCAAGGTTTAGTGATGTTTTACAAAAGAATAGGCAGTGGAAATGGGGAGAGAAGGAAAGAGATGCATTCGAGGAGATAAAAACAAAATTTTCTAATATGATAATGATGAATCACCCTGATTTCTTGAAAACTTTTTATTTACAGACTGACGCTAGCAACGTCGCCCTGGGAGCAGAATTATACCAGGAAGATGGTGACAAGGAACATCGCACAATAGCTTTTGCCAGCAGATCCCTTTTGGCAGCTGAGAGAAATTATACAGATACAGAAAAGGAGTTACTGAGTATCGTGTTCGCTGTGGGAAAGTTCCGCACATACATCTTAGGGAACAGGACAATCATCAGGACGGACCACAAAGCGCTGTCATTTTTGAATACCTGTAGATTAACCCATAGCCGTTTAACCAGGTGGGTACTAACATTACAAGAGTATAATTTCTCATGGGAGTATATTAAGGGGACAGACAATAAAGTACCAGACACTCTTTCCAGGGTAGATGTCACAGAAAACAAAACAGGGAGGAATCTAAAGGAGATAAGAGATTTTTCGTAAAAGGGAAGACAGACTTTTTGGTGAGGAATTAAAGGATATTAAGAAGATGCAAAGATTGAATAATAAATCGGGTAAAATAATTGCTAGTTTAGAAGTGGATGTAGATGGGTCTGAATATAATACACATTTTCAAATATATCGGGGAATTTTGTTCAAAAAGATAGAAGGGGGTGAGCGTGATTGGAGATTGGTTGTACCAGAAGGGCTGATAGATAGTATTATTTGGGATTGCCACATAAGGTATGGGCATTTTGGTGTGAAAAAGTGTACAAATGTGTTAAAGGAGTCATGTGTTTTTAAGAATATGGAGAGGCGTGTTCGAAGGTTGTTACGGGAATGTGATTTGTGTCAAAGGTCTAAGGTAGTGAATTATAGGGTAGAAGGGGAGTTGAATTATATTAAGGTGGAGAGACCGTTTGAGTTAGTTGCTGTAGACTTATATGGGCCATTGCCCAAGGGTAGTGGTGGAGTAATGTATGTTTTTGTTGTTTTGGACACTTTTTCTAAGTTTGTTAAGTTATATAGTGTGAAGAGAGCGATGAGCAGGGTGCTGAGCGAAAAGATAACGAGGGATTACATGGTAAAGATAGGGAAACCAAAAATAATTTTATCAGATCACGGACCCCAATTCATCAGCAGTAGGTGGAGGCAGACTCTTGGATGGGAAGGCATCATACCGAAACATACTGCAGTATATCATCCACAGTCCAACTAAGCAGAACAGGTGATGAGAGAGATTGGTAGGATATTTCGAGCTTATTGTCACGCCAAGCACAGTGAATGGCCACTATACGTGAAGAAGCTAGAAGAATGGTTGAATAGTACCACCCACGAATCCACCGGGTTTACGCCATATAAATTAATAAAAGGAACAAGGCCACCCCGAATATTGGAACAACTTTTAGAGTATCCACCAGAAAATCAGACCATAGACGTGAATGGTTGACATATTATACAGGTCCATAGAAAATATAAAAAACTAAATTTTAAAAAAATCCTATGCATATTCTAAATATATGTGTATTGCAATAGGTGAAATTTGCATATAAAATAATAACTTAACTCTTAGTGTACCATAATATAGCAATGAGAATTTGTAAGAAAAGACTGCATGTTGAGACATTGTAAAATATAAATAAGATACAAATAGATACAAATAAGATACATGTCAGATTTGTTAGTTTAAGTTGATTTTTGGCAGAAAAAAAAGAGTGTTGTGAAGTAGTGCGAACATATGTGTAGACATATGGTTAGTACGCGTGTGCAGGGGTATGAATAACTATGTTCCGGAATAACAATAAAAAACAGATTAAATTAAATAACTTTGTGTAAATAAAATTTCTGACATGAGACATACACCAGAATATGCATAAAATAAAGACCTATATAGTGGTAATATTTGTTAATAAATTAAAGGACTAAATATATGGGTTTTTTATAAAAAACGTTTTATGATCCAAAAGAAAAGCAATAAAATTAGACAGGTTTTATTTGCATGTTTAGTTATGTCAGTAGCAATCTTTTCCATGAAGAATGTTAACATTTCTGAACCATAAAGGTGTGGGAATATTTCAGCCAATGAAATTGGCTAAAACGCTAGTTGAATTCGTTGTTCGTAGTATGTAACCTTTTGAATTACTTAAAAATATTAAACAACAACAAACTCCCACTTACCTTGAATTTTTTATTTGGCCAGATCATCTAGTGGTTGAAACCCTTTTTCGTATAGCGAATTTACCAGCACAGAAAATGAAGTTAGGTTGTTGAAATGATTATGCTAACACATATATAGCAAGTTAAAATAAGATATTACTTTATTTTCTTTAACATGACATTCTCTTTTTATCTCTTCTATTGTTATACTCTTTGCGTTATAGTTACATAACTTTTGCGTCTCGCAACTTCCACTAATACACACAATTTATATTTTGCAAAAGTCTTAATTGGCTGTGAATACCGCAACTAGCGGCTGGTGGCGCGTAGTACTAGCCATACACCGTCACACTAACACAAAAGCCGCGCGGTACGCCTAGGTCCTTAACGGACTGTTGAGCGGAGGTTTATTTGTATTAAAAGTCTTAATTACTAAAACAGTTACTTAATTACGAAAATAGACATATTTTTAATATGCATAAAACGAACCAATTCTTTGTAATTGCATGCTCACACACATTCCAATTACCCCATTCTAGATTTTGTTCAAAATGAACTTAATTTTGAAAGTTATTTTCTTTAGTGATAATTATATTTAGGCCTTTATAAAGTAATGCTGGGTACTTATCCTTGCATAGATTCCACGTTGTTATGCGACACGTGTCACGCACTGTTTCACTATAGTTTGTTCATTTTATAAATTTAGCCTTCCGCCACTCATTACGATTAGTTTCTTGATAACACTTAGTTTTTTGTTTAGCTTCAACACATTTTATTTATTCTTCGGTTCGAACTACTCAGATGACTTACACACACGACCGGCCGGTCCTATCACCTGGTGTAAAGTGACGCTTCGCCACACTAGATATTGGCGGGAATACGATGATGTCTAAGCTTCTTACTGTGACGTTTCGACGGTTCATTGATTCTTTCGACCGCCGAAGTTATTCTGCGGCGATACCACAGGCCGTGGTTCACCATTTCCTTCGTCTTCACAGACGCACGGTGCTAATTTTTCATCTAACGCCATTTTTTGTTACGGCGTCCTTTTTACCTGTTCGGCGCAGGTTATGCGCCCGTGCGTGTGGATTCACATTCCGTACATGACCATTCTCGAATTTTGTACTGCACACCGTTCCAGACTAACGTGCATTCAAGAAGCTCTGCTGTAGTCCTTTGTTCAAACTGTTATGGGAAATCGCAATGTTAATTTCAATATAGAAATTAATAAAAGAAACCTCCCCATTTTGTCCTGTTACAAGTTGCAGTCTTGCTTGGCCGCAGTAGTGTGTAGTTATATACACAATACAAATCACTAATAAATATTAATTCACCACAGTTGTAGAAGTACCTAACCCGAGAACAACGCTGAACACCGGAGAGCAGGAGGAGATCCATGACGGCATCCTAAATGTCTATCTAAAAGGAACATCTTTCACTGCTTATCAGGAACAGAGGATCGACATCGCATCGTCCATCAAAAAGGGAAGTGAAATTATTTATATAAACTTTAGTAAAACCAGTCATAAACTAAAAGACAAAAAGAATTTGTAAATTACAATTTTATGTAATTAGAATATCGGAGAAAATTATTTTAAGTTTGTAAAGAATAGGTCGACAGAAACAGTTAATTAATTTTGTTTGTTATCATAAACAATAGTAAAATATTAGTGCAATTAAAAAAAAAAGAAGAAAATCTTTAAGAAAACCAAAGCATTCCACTATCTGAGTAGCGACTACTTATTCTATGCGACCTTGTACATCACAGTATACGTAATATTAAATTAGTGTCACAACGTGGTATGTGCATAAGATTTGAATACTATAAATACATTACTTCCAGACATAAGTTAAAATACAAAAATATCATTTCAATTAAATATTTATTATGAGCTCCTGATTCCACAGAGCTTATTCTGGAAGACTTCACAAATTAATAATTTACCAGTTTATGTCATAATATGCTTACGTTTTCACCACGGATCATGATATGACGGTTATCCAACTGAACATCTGGATGTGCTTGTTCATTCAGGATACTATCAGCACCACCTGGGGGAGCCAATCCGATAAGTTCCCAGTAATCCACTTGTAACTCGTGCCCACCAGGTGCCTGTAAACATGTTTGTATACATCTCATACCACACTATACACACAATCAGTGACAGCTGATCCATTCAGAAAGACTGACTGAGGTATTGGCTGAGATTATCGGTTGACATTACAGACGACTCTCACCAACACCATATAACTACTACAATAATATTAAAACAACTGAAGTACTGGTACTCAGAAATGTTATTATCAAGTTGCTCAGTTGCATGACGTATCCTGATTTAGCCACTTGAAATAAAAAGTTTTGTGATAACATTTTTAGAATAAAATATATATTTATTACTTTATTTGTGAAGAAAGGAGAAAAATTGCAGATAACAGAAAAAACCGCACATTAGTAACACTGATGTGCATATATTGTGCACACGAACTGTAACCTACACAATTTCCTGTCACACTTTCACCATTATATCTCTTCAAAAGACTATTACACAAATATGCCTCTATTTTGATCTTGAACAGAATATCGCAGGCAGCAGCAGCAGCAGCAGCAGCAGAAATACAGATTTTAACATCAGACCATATGCAAATAGTGCAGTAGTTTTGACAAGCAGTAGTACTGACACAGGCTATAAAGTCCATTATAGAATATTTGCTCATCCATCCACTATGGTAATGCCAAACCTGATAGGGTAGAACAAATTCAATTGTATATGAATTTTGTTTCAGCAGTAAACAAAATTTGAATCAGCATGTTGTTGGCATGGGGTGCCAACAACATGGTAATGATTACTGCTGGTGGAAAGCATGAATTTAAAATAACATACTGTATTATGAATCCATATTTGTTTTTCAGTGGACAGCCATAATGATGAAAGGACAGTCATTTGTTTGAATCAAAATTCTAATCATGTCTACAGAAATTACAGTTCGTTTTTACACAACTTCTGTATCGACAGGACAGCTCAAATTGTAGGAACAGAGCTGCCAAGTTGTGCTACAAAACTATCTATTGAAATCCAAACCTGATTGCATTGCACGCATTGAAACAAGACACGTTTGTGTGGAAATACACACGGGTAACTCTTGTCTCTTGCTATGGAAGGGGAGTCATAGCATCAGTGACTGGTTTAAAGCTTCTGAAAAGGAAAAATAGATTAAGGATAATCATATACACACTTGCACGAAACTTTCTACATATGTGTACACAAAATTAAGAAGCACTGTTCAAAACCCTATGTATTTTGACATTGCTCTATCCATTTCAGAATTGAGCAGTTGTCAAAACTCAACATTACTCTTCTATTATTAAGACACATTCTAACCTCTTCCAATTCCTTATTTATATTTGTAACTGACTTTGTATTGAAGTGTTAAATTATTACTGTGACACAGAATTTTCTATGCATTCCTTATTAATTTTTCTAAAAATTAAAAAAACTGTCATTTATTATAAGTTGTCTCAGTCACTTTACATAATCGTCTTATTATATACAGAGTATCAGCATGAGTTGAACAACTGATAATAACAATATTTTTACATTGTGTATCAAAATGTTAACCCAGTTACCATTTTTCCTTCAGGAACAGGTTCAAGAATTCCGTACAGGGTCACTGATGATTCTGTTGACAGAACTAAAGCGTCATACGTTTGGCACAAAACATTGTTCAGCACACATTGCAAAAATCCAGTTCCATCTCTTAATGTTATAAACATCAATGATTTACCTGAAGAAGAAATAAAAGAAAACAAAAATGTCACTGGTTGGTTGTAACAACATGTTGTATATGCTATTAACTATAAACCATTATTCACTCTTATAACCTGCAGTGGCAGATACAGAAAGAATTTTAAGAGAGTTAGACATACATTTCTGATGAATTAGCTTAAAATTATGAAAAGAACTCACATCTGTTAAAAAATGACATGTTTACTGGTAAAACATATGTACTCCACATACTGAAGAAGAAACCCTTCCTTTCATCAAAAACATGGAACACAGTTCTTGATGGTCTGCAACAAATACTCCCGGGACCTTTGAGAGATTTAGGCTCTTCAGATTAACAACTTTGGTTCCCCACACAGTCACAGTTCCCCTTCTTTAAATACTTTCCTTTTTTCACAAAGAATACTGCTCTGCATGTGTCAAGGTTGTGGCTGCCTTGTTTCATTTAATTCAGTAATTTAGATATTTTATTTTTGAATAAATTAAACTGTCTTCTAATCAAGTCAGTGAGCATGAATATTTTTTTGTCATAAGATTTATGTATTGTGTTGTTGATTTATTAACTTTTTTCTGCTACCATTGTATATTTTAATGTTTCTTTTTTGTATTACTTGTTATTTATATTATTATAAGTTTTCATAAAAGAAAAATGAAGGAATGAATCTGTAAGAAAAAGTTAAAAGTATCAGGACACACCAAGCGGACTTAAGACATCTTAAAGAGTACTTGCACAGCATAGCTCATAACTAACTCAAAAACTGCCAAGTGAATAAGCTATATGAAGACTGATAATAACAAATAACAAATAATGCAAAAAAAAGAATATTAAGAAAAAGATACAATTAAATAAAAAATCTCCAAAAGTTAAAATAGAAACCAAGAAGTTTATAAATTGATGTCTTTAGTCATAGGGATTATACAATAAATGAAATATTAATCCAAACTTGGTTTGATCACGATAACATTCAAATATTATAAATTTATTATACTTATAAATTTTCAAATATTTAAAAACAAAATTAAGCCTGCCATAAAAATATAACAAAAATAACTCTTTAACAGCTGAATTGTAAAAATTTTAATGTTTTGGTGCAGGGATTTTCCGTATTTCCTCACCCCGTGTCCCTGAAGAAGCGTGTTAAATCCAAAATACTGAAAAATGAGCAAGTATTTTTACATGAAAGAGAAACACTGGTGATTGGTTTGGTTGTTTAGTTTAAAGTTGATGTTATATACATGATGGTAAGTTTAAACAACTTCCAACTTTGTTCACACACAGTTATGACTTTTGTTTGTTTGACAATACATTATTTTTTTTACTTATACATTAACAAATTTTATATTGAAAACAGATTTAAAACTTAGATACAAACATCAATCACCTGGTCTATTGATTAGGGAGGCTCAATCTATAATTCTGAAAAGTAGACATAAATTATATGTCACCTAGAACGACACACAAAGTAAATGGTGACTTTATGTGTGCGTCCCTCTCATACACTGTTTATGTGCTTTTATTTGTTTAATTATATAAATAACTAACTAATAATTAATTATTTTGCTAAACATTATGCCACTGATTTGTTATAATATTATTATATCCATACCACCAAAATCAGTAAAGTTTCAATTTTTTTAAATTATTGAATAAGGCCTTTTCGAAATTATTATAATTTCATCATCAGTTCACACTAAAATGTTCTTGTTGTGATGTCTTCTTTTATATGTATTTATACATACATAAGGAGATTAATCAATAATTTAAAAAAATTGAAACTTTACTGATTTTGGTGGTATGTATATAATAATAATTAATTAATCTCCTTTTCAGCTCTCCGCAAATAAATTCACTACACTCTATTTCACAAAGGATTTCTTCTACTAACAAATTAAGTCACAATGTTTTTTTAATATATACAAAATAGCAAGACAATACTAGATATCTATTATCTATTTATAGATTTATTTAATATATTAAATAGCAAGACTGTGCTTCTCCCTCTTAAAGAAACAGTGAGAACTGATTGCGAGCTCTGTGGCAGGGACCATATACGTGAACCTGTACGTGACAAACATCTACTCTCTCAGCCAATCAGTAGATTGTGAGTCATCATTTTGTAACGGGACATTTACGCCTACCGGGGGTAATATAAAAATATTGTGTTTTAATGGAAAACTAATGTTTTATTTTGTAATAATAATTTTGGGGAAACATAAAAAATAATATAAAATAATAATTATGGGAAAGTAAACAGATTTAGAGTCATGAATTATACAACGCAACAAACAACATGCGGAATTGTGTCAAGGTCAGTTCCAGTGACAAACATATTATGTAATTTAACGGATTGTACGATATTACGTCAGTTCATACGTCACACTGGTATGTGGGTGCGTTCAACTCAACCTCACATACTGGCGGAGGAATACAAACGAGAACAATAAGATTTGGTCATGTAACCGCTTCAGAAAATAGTGCCGTTCGTCTCAGCCCAGTTAAACTTTGCTCCGTGAGCCGGCCGGCTGCAAACAAAAGTTCGAGAATGAAAATCGCGGGCGCCCACATTAAAATGTGAATACCGCACGTGTAAAACATTTTAAACTTTCGCCCAGTTAAAATCATTTAAAATGTAACATTTTTAAGGAAAGAAGCAGTTCCATTTTATTAATATAAAACGAAGTGACAGTGAAAATGGCAAAAAGGGAAATGTGCGTGGTGAACGAGAATACGGGTGGAGCCTGGACTGTTTCGGACTAAAATGACAAGATAAATAACACAGGATGTATAAACCAGAAAAATTTCAAAAGGGGTTAAACAAAATTATGAAAATAATGTATTCCAATTAAATTTTGAGATCTCAAAAAGGTATAAATGTGTGTGTGACTGAAGCACTGGTTTGTTGTTAAGTATAAAGTTAATTTGTATAATGAATATCTTGTTCTGTTTTTGTGGAAGGAAGTAAACTTATAAATAGATACATATATAAGAAAATAAAGGTTGAATTGTTTCCAGTTAATTACTAATATGTAAAAGGGGGAGAAAAATCTTTTGTGATGGAAGGTAAATGATTTAAAAAAAAAAAAAAAATAAAAAAAAATAAAAAAAATTACATTTGAAGAAAGTAATTAATAAAACATAATTCATGGGAGATAAGTAAAGTTTTTTTTTATTTCGAATACCATTCTGTCCTCCTGTTCGCCGAAAAGAATCTGGCCCAAATGGTAAGTACATTTTTTTTTTGTAGTTGGTAATACAAGATGGCGCCCGAAAAAATCAGAAAGAGAGCAATGAATAAAGTTGAAATTAACTGAGTTCTAATTATGAATACAAAATTATAGTTATATTGACTGCCCGAATAGTGAAGATAAAAATAATAGTTACAATTTAGTACAGTTGTATTTTCTGTTGTGTACTGGAATAATGTTAAGTTTAAAAGCTAAGCAACTTGCCAATTTGAAATTTTTGGTAAAATTCAACAAAACACCAATGGAAAGTTTTCAAGTCCTTACTGAGGCATACAGGGAAGAGTGCATGTTCCGTGCTTGGGTCTCTGACTGTATAAAAGATTTAGTGATGGACATCAGAAAATAAATGCCCTGGACGACCTTCCACTTCAAGAACCAAACAGAATGTAGAAATTAGCAGACTGTTCAAGAAGACTCCCGACTGAGTGTCCAAAAGATAGCTGAAGCCACAAAGACTGACAAAGACACTGTGTGAAAAATTTTCCTTGAGGATCTCGACATAAAAAAAAGTTTGTGCTAAGATGATCCCTTGGGTTTCCAAACCCATAAAATACAAGAACTTAAAGACTATATTCAGAAACAAAATATTTTTCTAATGATGAACTGAATACGAGTAATTGACTAAACAATTTTACAAAAATATTAAGTTTTAGTACTGTTCTGTTTAATACTGGACTTTGAAATCTGCTGTACACATTTATTGCCATTCGATATATAATTCCAGCTATTTTCATTAAAGATTCATGCACTATGTTTTGAGTTATTACAGATTTAAAAATATTTTCTGTATTTGGTTATTCTTATTTTTTCTAAACTGTGGTCACATTCTGAAGTGTTTTACCCTTAGCATATCTCTATAAAAACAATTCTTTTTTTGATCCAAAAACACAGAAGCTGAGACAGAATTTCCATAGCTCACTGTAAGTAGTGGTACTTATGGGTAGACAACATAATACGTAATCCACTTGAAGCGTGTGCATGTTTCTGTATTTGAAGACCTGTTCACGATACCAGCATGTGCCTTACTGTTATACTTGTTGCACTTTCACCAGCATGTGCCTTACTGTACAGATAATTGTTACAACACTTTCATAACTGTTTACAACAAACACTACCACGGACTGACCTGTATTGACATTATCAGTTCGTTACTGCATGTACGGATACTACCTTCTAGGCCTCATGTAATATTTTAGTATACATTTATAAACTCACATAAAATGTACTCCTGAAAAATTAAGATGTCATCATATTAAGGCTCCTGAAGTATATTGATGAAATGTATAAATTTCTTCTATACGAAGGTTTTTGTATGCTAAACTAGATGACTTTTTTAGAATTATCATGAAGAAGACGGAACAGTATATTTTTTCCAGACAGATATGGCAAAGGCATACGTACACTTTTTATATGAAAAAAATGTATACTTTAATTAATGAAGCATATATAACTTAACAGTAAATACTTGAGACTTCACATCCAGATATTCACAATTTTGCTTGGTCAGTTTTGTTTTCCAGCTAGCCATTTTTTGTGTTTAAAAATTCCTACAGTTTTGGTTATGCAACTAAGAAAAGAGTTGTGTTGATAAAACTTCTTAATATTATAACAGAAAACACACAAGTAACATGTATAGCACACGTATAAAGACACAAAGCACCTAAGACGATAAACATACCAGTTTTCTTCTGTAATATCTGAATATCAGGCCAAATATTAGCCCCATGCTTAATATATACAGACAATCAAGTTGTGAATTCTATTATATGTTTTTTAATAGATACTTTTAACCTGGTAACTACCAATTTAGGCCAAGCACTACACAGCCCCTAATTCTAAAAGAAAAAAAAGAATATAAGATATAAAAGGAGTTTGGAAGTCCTTTTAAAACATGTGTATCTCTCAGATCATGGTCATTTAAAAAAATAGTTTAAAACAGATAACAAGTTTGACATACTTTTCCCAAAATTTTATAAAAAATCATAATCATTACATTTTCATGTGATGTAATTCATAGTTAAATGTTCAGGTAACCTTTTAGGCCAGTGGAGGCCAACCTTTTTGTGTAAGAGCCACTTTTGTGATTGCAAAACTTATTAAGAATCTACTAAAACTAAGTCTAAATATAATTACTGCCTTTAACCAATTTGGAATAATATTGCCTTGGGTTAAAAAAACCCACAATAATGGTGAAGTTCTTAAAAAGTACTGAAGTATTCCAGGAAAAGCATTAACAATCCAAATACTTAAAGGCCATAATTATATTTAGATTTGGTTTTAATAAATTCTTAATAGGTTTTACAATCACAAAAATTATGTTTATATTAGATTATGTTTAAAAAGGAGTCTACCACTGGCCTACAAGGTGTAGCGGGTCAATTTTTGGGTATTTTTATTTTAACAGTCTGGGGCATTTATATTTTTATTTCTTTCATTTTGGGCGGGTTTGTAAAATATTGTAAAACTGTATTATTGTGCAACCAAATTCATTCCAGTGTAAAAGAAACGATGTTAAGAAACAGTTTGAAACAAAGGCATAGACGCAGTTGTTGTTGTGTAATGCGGCTGAAGAATTTGCACCTCCACAAATTTCTAAGAACTATGCGAGAGTGTGGCATTGCGCTCCCATGCGCACACCAAGCAGGGGCGCCTACCCAAGCGTTGGCGAAAAACTCAAGATGGCCAAAGCGAGAGAATTATTCATCATCTTCTCCAAGATTAACTGGAAATACTGCTAAGAGACCGCCTACTATCAATGACGTCAGCAGACCCAAAGCCAATATTGTGCTGTGGTACCCAGAATATACCTCTATTAGTCCCTATATAAAATGGTTAGCTCACAACAACTGAGGCCTGAGCGACGAAAGCAGGGTGGCCGGGAATCGTCGGTCCCGCCTGTGGAAGGAAGAAGTAACTGTTACATTACAGTTCCCAGTCGACAAGCAACAGTTCCCGTTACCGGGCTGGCCTCTGTAGGCTCGTCACACATATTTAAATATTTTAAAGTTGTAGTACAGCAAAACTGTTAAGTGACCGCGGTCAATACGACTAGGGAATCGTATCAAGAGTTTTTTTCTTTCCTTCAGAACAGTGAAACCGTGTAAACGGACAATGCGTGTGTGCGGCAACCGCGTGACCGGCGTTTGGGGTCTGGGGTAGAAATGGTAACATGTTAAGGGGATTATAAATTTACGGTATGAATGTGAGAGCGGCAAAGCTGGGCTGTTTCTGTTTGTGTTTGTATTGATAATTGTGTTTTTGTGTGATACACAAGGTAAGCTGTAGTTCATAAGTTTGATAATATTAGCGTTGCACCACTTTGAAGTCATGTATCCAAATGAATCTTCCGAATTTTACCACGTTTCAAACGTAAATGATAATAAATAGTAATTCTCTTCACAATTGAGTTGTGTCAGTGCTTTGTGTAACCCATAGACCATGTTTGTATCCAGCTACATGTGATCGAACCCTGTGACCTTGTAATCGTGCTGGTAAGTAAGAGTTAATTTGAGATTTGGATATTAATAATTGTGATTGATAGATAGAACATCACAAAGGTTATCTGAACACTTACCTTGATTATCTTACCTGAAACGTACTCTTACTAAAATTTATTATAAATCTAGAACACGGTTTCAAAGTAACAAGATTCAGGGGGAAAATACTTTTTTGCTGTTACTGCATACCCCATAACATGCATGAATGTGCCATAATTGGCACACATGCCGAGAGCTGGCCACCACAGTTTAGACTATTTTCCTTATCACAGTCAGCCAAAATGTTGTATTTTGTATTGTAACAAAAACATTGAAAGTAACATGGATATTCTACTCGTACACACAAAAGTGTAATGGGACATTTAGGTCTACCCGGGGTAATAAATAAATTTTATTGTGTTTAATAAAAAGGAAATAAAATTTTATGATGTAATAATAATTTTGGGAGACAAACGTATATTCGTAATAAAGGTAAATTTTATTGGAAACAAAATTAGAAAGAGTAATTGTAAAATATTATTCATGAATTTAAACGAAGCAACAAACCAACAAGTGGATTTGTGTCAAGGTCAGCTCCAGACGCTAGTAGAACAGTTATTTTGAGAAACGGGACTTACAAGTTATGTAACATCAAGTCAGATGATATTACGTCAGTGCATACGTCACACTGGAATCCGGGCGTGTTGGCCGAACCTCATACTGGCATAGTGATACTAGAACTTAGGACAATGAGAACTGGAAAAACAGCCGCGGCCACTTCACAAAATAGTGCCGTTCATCTCATCCCAGTATAAAATTTGTCTGTGAGCCGGCCGGCTGCAAAACAAACCGAGTTCTAGAAAGTAAAATCGCGGGCGCCCGCAGTTTAAAAAATGTGATATAAAATAAAAATTTACACATAAATGATGTGAATGACAGTTTTCTTTATGCAATAACAGTTTTTGGCGATTATCAGTTAAAATAAAAATGTGCGCATAGAGCAATGTGACGTCTTCTGGACTCAAATGAACAGCTAAGTAACAAATGTGTACTTAAATTTTTAACAAGGGTTAAACCAAAATTTGCAATGTAATTAATTTTCGAAAAAAAAAAATGAGATCTCTAAGTCATGGGGTATGTGTGTGTGTGTGTGTGTGTGTGTGTGTGTGTGTGTGTGCGAGCGCGCGCGTGCAAGCGCTGGTTTCCGTATATAAAATTAAGATTGTAGCTAGTTATTTTATTTTGAAACTAATATTTTTTGAATATTACTGAAATTAAAATGTAAGAGAGAGAGAGAAGGAAAATTTTGTATGTAATGATGGGGTTAGAAGGAATGTATAAAGTTTTGTTCATTTTGACCGAAAAAATATGAACTTAATTGCATTTTAGAATTTAATAAAGTAAGATTGATTTGAATATTTAAATGTGAATTATTAGTTATTTCAAGCAACCATATTGTTTTCAACACGTCTAATTAGAAATCCTGGATACGGTGAGTAAAATAATTTAAGTTGGCAATATGACAACATGGCGGCACTAGCCGTAAGGGTACGAAACATAAACAAAGCCTATTAGTAAATTTATAAATAAAGTGGACTAAGTTTGTTAGTTAACAAAAGGCCGAAAACTAGACACTCTAGAACAATTGGAAATATACAACAAACACACGAAAACACATAAAAACGACATCTTAAACGAACAGACACAATTCAAATCACACGCATTATTCGAACATATCACCCCCCCAACCAACCCCCCCACACACACATCAATCTTTCAAAAGTCGATAACGTCGCCAAGAAGAAGACGGACAGTGCTCCCAGTGGCAGCCTCTGAAGAAGCTTTTTAAAAGCGAAAACCGGTTCAGGCTATAAGGTAAAACTTGTATGTTTTTACCCATAAAAAACTTTGTGTTCTGAGTTGGTAGTGAAATAATTATATTTAGGGCACGTCATGGACAACGAAATCCAAGAACAAAATATTTTACTAAACAAAATAAGAAATATTCTTAGTATTGTTGGTATACTTTCACTGTGAACTTACTTGTTGTATTTACTCATACGTCGTTTCGGAGTGGTGTGCTTCTTCATCAGTGAGTTTGGATACGGAATGTGCAAACTGTCGGTAATTTTATGTATAACGGTTTTAATTAACAGGTTGTGTGAGGGTGGAGGTGGAGGGGATTAGCGCTGGAGTTTGAATTGTTGTAGGTGTTGTTTATTACTGTGTCAAATAGTGTGTTTGATTTCAATTGTAATTGGTCATTGAGTATGTTGTTGGGTTGTGTTTGTATATTTCAAATTGTTCTGTGGCGTTAAGTTTACGACTTTTGGGTAGGAAGTGTAAAATTTTAAGGTTGTTTTTTATATTGGTGTAACTGGTTTTCTGTCTGGATATGTGTGGCAATTGTGGATTGTATGTTATTATTGGTGATTGCTTTGGTGTGTTCATAAAATCTGGATGAAAAAGATCTTCCTGTCTGACCTATGTAGAATTTGTTGCAATCATTGCATTTTAATTTATAAACTCCTGTTTTGTTGTATATGTCAGTGTTTTTGTTTGTACCGTTGAGGTACTTTTTGATGGTGTTGTTGGTTCTGTATGCTATTTTGTAGCTGTATTTTCTGAAAGTGTTGGTGATTCTGTGTGTGTTAGAGTTGTAGTATGTGAGTGTGATGTATTTGTTTTGTTGTGTGTTGTTTTTATTTTGTGGTTTGTTGTTTTTGTTTTGGATCTGCCTACATAATTTGTTTATTAAATCCTGGTTATAGCCATTTTATAGGGCTATGTATTTTATGGTGTTGAAGTTCATCTTTATAGTCTTGTATATTCATTGGTATTTTAATGAGTCTTTGTAGCATATGGTTGAAGGCTGCCTGTTTATGTTGTGTTGGATGACTTGATGTGTTGTGGATGACCATGTCAGTTGTGGTTGGTTTTCTGTAGATTTTATATGTGTGTGTATTGTTTGCTTTGGTGATAGTTAGGTCTAGAAAGTTTATGCAGATGTCTTTATCTATTTCTATGGTAACACACACAGAATCGCCAACATTTTCAGAAAATACAACTACAAAATAGCACACAGAACCAACACCACCATCAAAAAGTACCTCAACGGCACAAACAAAAACACTGACATATACAAAAAAAAGTTTATAAATTAAAATGCAATGTTTGCCACAAATTCTACATAGGCCAGACAGGAAGATCTTTTTTATCCAGATTTTATGAACACACCAAAGCAATCACCAATAATAACATACAATCCACATTTGCCACACATATCCAGACAGAAAACCACAGTTAAACCTATATAAAAAAACAACCTTAAAATTTTACACTTCCTACCCAAAAGTCGTAAACTTAATGCCACAGAACAATTTGAAATATACAAACACAACAAAACACAACCCAACAACATACTCAATGACCAATTACAATTCAAATCAAACACACTATTTGAGACAGTAATAAACAACACCTACAACAATTCAAACTCCAGCGCTAATCCCCTCCACCTCCACCCACACACAACCTGTTAACTAAAACCTTTATACATAAAATTACCGACAGTTTGCACATTCCGTGTACAAACTCACTGACGAAGGAGCACACCACTCTGAAACGACGTATGAATAAATACAAGTAAGTTCACAGTGAAAGTACCAACAATACTAAGAATTATTAAGTAGTGAACAAAGAAGTGATGAACATTCAAAATAGTGCAAGAAATATTCATTCCAAACTGTATGTTTTTGTTCTTTTTTTAATTGATAATAATGAACACAAGATGTTATCATGTCACGACAAATTATGAATCTGTTCACACACACACACACACACACACACACACACACACACACACACACACACACACACACACACACACACACACACACACACACACACACACACACACACACACACACACACACACACAGCTGTGCTGCCATTTGAAAAATAGGTCCAGGAATATTACACAATTAATCAAAAATTAAAACCTATTGATTATAACACTCAACATGGTATCCTGTATTAAACTATTTTATTTTCTTGATAAATATAACACTAAATAAATCACAAACTACAGAGCAGGCAAACACAACCACTACTTAAGTCATGGATCGAGATCAATCAATCATTCTCACTACAATCCTACTAACTATTTTTAAACAATAATATAAATATATTGTATATACTGGAATATTAAATATGTACACATTGAGTCCATGTGTATGTATAATGTTGTAACGGGACAGATTTGAGAGGTTTTCTTTTAATAAATAATAAATGGTAAAGACGGGGACTCACCCGGACAAGGTTTCAATTTCAGGGCAGCGTTCGCTTCTGAAACACCCAGTTGCACGTTGGCTCAGTTAGCTCGGCCAGATATGACAATTCCTGATGCTGTGGAATGTGAACGAGTGCGCGCCTGCTTGCCCGAACATCGTATTTGTCACGAAGTTTTGAGCGAGCCTGAGATCGTAAGGTCCTGTTCGTACACTCGCTCTAAATGAGATATCATGTGACGCCAGCTCGACCTACGAAAACGCAAGTTGCCACGGACCGTATGATTTTTGGCCATCTTGAAAACGTCTGTCGCCATATAACTCTGGAACCGTGTGGTTCAGTGTACAAGCTCGAGAGCCGAAAATTTATTAAAACTTTCAAAAATGTGGTCTAAACTATGATTTAAAGTGGTATAAAAATGTGAATAAACTTACAACTAAAAGGGCAGCAATTAATTTTGAATGATTCGACAGTGTAACATCAAACTAAAATGTAGTGAACAATTTGGACGAACTAAAATATACGGAGTGCGACACGTGGTCTGCAGGGACGCCGCGTCAAGTAACCGAATATCATAAACTGATCAATATATAAAAAATTTACAAAAGCGCTAAATTTAAATAAAAGGGGTAAAAGATGTGTGTGTGTGTGTGTGTGTGTGAGCGAGCGAAATGCTGGGTTGCCTTAAATTAATTAATTTAATAAATAATTTAATTTAAGTATAAGAAGTAAGAGATAGAAGTTTGTTGTTTTGGTCAGATGGGGTCGTTACCTCAGTATTTAATTTTGTTTAATTGAAATGTTAGAGAACAGAGAAGGAGAAGGCATGTTTTTTAATTGATTCATAAAAAGAGAATAATAAAAAAAAAATAACAAATAAAATTGAAACAGTTAACAGTGAATGAGAGTAATTATTACGACATATAACCCTAAATCACGTTTATAGGCTGCGAGTTCGTGTGTAGAACCCTGGACTCCGAGAAGGTAAGATGTGTTTTTATTAATTATTATGTTGTAATAAATTGTACAATTACAATGTACAATATTATGTAACACAGCACTGACAACAAACATTTAAACAAATCTGATGGATGAGTTATGACACACCAACCAAGACACAACTGTGACCATATGTATCATAATGATGATGCACTTAATTATACACATATATAAACTGATGTTGTGTAAATGTATTATCAAAATGATTTTTTTTTCTTTCTTGAGGTATGTTTCAAGTAAATGCATAATCCTCAAAACATTTCTCAAGTAAGCAAAAAATACCTCGTACGATATTATTTTGACAGTCTGAAGGTAAGACGACTTTCTTACAGTATAATTTGATAGCCTCTGGTGAGCTCTATAGCAGCGTAGCATGCAGAATTGCTAACGAGAAATAATTAATAGTAAAATGACTTACCGTAATCTCACGAATGGGTTGATCCTGACACTCAGGCAGGATAGACTGGTTGGGAAGAGGACGGGTTACATGCAAGGGATTTCTACCTGCCGAAGAGTCCGGCTCGTGGATGTTAACACTACGATGGTTGGCGTATAACAAAAACTTCAGGTCCAGTGCATGCATGGACTCTACAAATGCCATAGTGCCAACTTCGAAAAAATGAAAATTATTGACCGGTTCGATCCGAAATATCGAACACCGGCCCCCCGTTGACCGCAATGGGTCAACAACCAACTACACCAAAAGAAATGGCCAAAATACATTACAAAAAATTTGGTTTTTAGTGAACAGGAACACTCTCTGAAAATTACCCTCCAACATAGGAGGGGGTCACACGCAAACACAAGAAAATTCAAACATTCAGAAAAACATGCAATTAATTAGAGAAAAGAATGCCGAATAACTCCGCCGCGGCGCATCGACCAGGCGAACAATCCGAAAGGTTCGGGTAGAGCAGACAAAACCCAACAACATACAATAAACAATGGCCCAGCCAAACACAACGTACAACTCAGCAAATCAACTTAGTTAATATTCCCTAGTTTTTTTTACTTTTTTTTTTCCTTTTTTGTTCCCTTTATTCTTTCTTTTTTATAATTTTTTTTTACTTATTTTTGTTTTTTGTTTTTTTTTTGTTGATTTGTTGAGCATCCATAACTCCCAATAGACTGGCACAACGCCATGCCAGAAACATTCCACAATGTAAACTTCAATGCGGACAATAGCTGGAAGGAATCACCTGGGAAATCCCAGAAAAGTGTCAAGTAAGTCCACAACACAATCATTAAAACTAATTCTGCTCACCCGAAAACAAGACAAACCCAATCAAGAAGATATAGGCAACCTGTATAATTTGATAGCAGGTCGTTCAAAAGAACCTGCGGAAGTTTTAACTGAAGCGTGACGAACAACCCCGTCACTCCCCGGAAACACAGCTGAAACACGGCCAAGAGGCCACATCAGGGGAGGAGAATTCTGTTCCTCCATAACTACCAGGCCCCAACCATTAAGTTTCTGGACTTAGACGACCACTTCGATCTGGCATGAAGTGCCGTCAAGTATTCCACACGCCACCTTTTCCAAAATGTTTGGAGCAAAGCGGCAATTTGTTTGTAATGACGGACGGTCCCTTCATTTAACAAGACTTTGGCTTCCGGGGGCGCGGTAATGGGGCGGCCAACCAGAAAATGACCAGGCGTTAGAGCCTGGTAATCACTTGGATCTGAAGATAGGGCAGTTAAAGGACGGGAATTTAAGATTGCCTCAATACGAATGCATAAAGATGAAAATTCTGCTACAGTCAACGACCTGGTCCCAATCATGCGTTTCATATGAAACTTGGCGGACTGGACAGCCCGTTCACACAAGCCACCCTGATGAGGGGCAGACGGAGGGATAAATTTAAACTCAATGTTGTTGTCAACAGCAAAAGCTGTTATCTGAGCTGACATGTCAGGATTGGAAAGAACATTTTTGAGCTCCCGTTTAAGTTCGGAGCGCGACCCCACAAAATTCCTGCCACAATCCGAATACAGTGTTTCAGGAGCACCACAACGACTAATAAACCGCCTCAACACATCAATAAACTGTGGCGTTGAAAGATCCATAGCTACTTCAAAGTGAACTGCTTTAGTCGCTAAGCAGATGAAAATGCATAGATAAGCTTTGACTATAGGTGCCTTCCGAACAGCGTAAGCCCGTACCAAAAAGGGGCCAGCATAATCCATGCCGGAAGAATAAAATGGAGGTGCCGGATTAACCCTAGGAATTGGCAGATCCCCCATTAACGGGTTGGTGGGGCGAGGACGCGCCCTGAAACAAGGAAGACATTTCCAAATAATGGTTCTTATCACCTGACATGTGGACAAAATCCAATAATTTTGAGCAAGCTGAAATTGAACTTGCAAGGGCCCAGCATGACCTAACCACACATGGGTGTGATGAATTAGCAACCCTACTAGGTGGTGATGCTTGGGCAGTAAAACCGGAAAACAATTTCTAGTTACCGTAGAGTTGGTCAAGCAACCGCGTACTCAAATGAGGCCAAAATCATCTATAAACGGGACCAGGCGCTGAATGCGGACCGGGAGCCGCTTACCTAAACGAAGAGCCGTGAGCTCCTGTCCAAACACGCTGCGCTGAATGTAGCGTAAAATATACTTAACAGCCAACCTCTTCCAACCCACGGCTGTGGAAGCTTCAATCCGCGAAGGCATAGCCCACCTTAAGATAACTGAGGTAACCCCCACCACTAAGGGCCACGAGGACAAGTGATCGAACAATTCCACCCGGGGCTCCTGAGTGAGAAACGAAGAGACCTTGGTCTCCAAGGCAACATCTTGCACGTCGTGATTCGGACGATAATTAATAGGGGGCCAGTGCAGAGCATCAAGCTTTAGCCAATCTGGCCCTGACCACCACAATGTCGACGACTGGGGGCTGGAGAGTGAAGTAGCTCTAGAGGCTAAATCAGCGGGGTTAGAAACACCATGAACATGATGCCAAGACTTAGTATCGGTCCACTCGGTAATGGCAGCCACCCGATTAGCAATAAATGTCTTCAATTTAAAAGTAGGCATATTCAGCCAATCCAAAACAATCGTCGAGTCCGTCCATAAGAAAACTTGACTCATGTGAATGCATGAAGAAAATAAGCCAACATAATGACGAACAAGTTTGGCTAAAAGATAAGCTCCCAACAACTCCAAACGTGGGATTGATAAAGTTTTAAGAGGTGCCACTTTAGTTTTAGAAGACACCAACGAAACCACCGGAGGACCAGAGTCAGTATAAATGGACAGGTAAAGGACGGCCGCGTAACCCAACTGGGAAGCATCACAGAAACCATGTAAGATAACCCTTTCAATACGCCCACCATTAGGGAGGAATGGCCGAGAAATGGTGATTACCGAAAGATGATTCAGAGAGGACAGGAATTGACTCCAATAATCATTTAAGTCATTATTGAGAGGAGCATCCCATTCCAAGCCCTCAGCCCAGAGTTTTTGGAAAAAAGCCTTGGCCCTGAAAATCACTGGCGAAAGCCAACCACATGGGTCAAATAACTGTGCCATCTGGGATAACACGACACGTTTGGTAAATTGAACCTGAGCATTGCTGCAACAGGCCAAAGGAGGAAATGAGAAGCAATCGGTTGAATGGTCCCAACTTAAACCCAGAATATCCTTAGCAACGACAGAATCACTCTGAGCGGCTGATTCAGGTAGGCAGTCGGGTTGATTAGTACACCATTTTTTCAAATTGAACCCTCCTGACGACAACAACAGAATTAGTTCCTGTTGTAATTTGCAAAGCTCTGATTTTGAATCAGCACCAGCAGCAATATCATAAACGAAAATATTACGGCTAAGTACCGCCGCTCCCGCAGGAAAATTAATTGCCTCATCCTGAGCCAGCCGCTGCAAGGTTCGCAACGCCTGAAAAGGGGCACAAGCCAGCCCGTAAGTAACGGTACGCAAAGCGAAAACCCTTAGTGGGGCGGTAACCTCCTCACGCCATAAAATACACAGGTACGCCGAGTCATCAGGATGCATGGCAATTTGGCGATACATCTGTTCGATGTCGCACATGAAAACATGGCTAAACCGCCGAAACAAAGTCAAAACGTCGGATAGTAAGGTCTGCAACTTAGGCCTGATGCATAACACGTCATTTAAGGAAATCCCGGAGGACGTCTTCATGCTGGCGTCAAACACCACCCTTATTTTTGAAGTATCGCCTCTGACTTTAAAGATACCATGATGAGGGATGAAATATTTTGGAAAATTGGGTCAGACACCAACGACATATGCCCCTGAGCGACATAATCAGTTATAAATTGCACATACTGGCTCTTAAACTGACTGTTAGACGCAAATTGCCTTTCTAACACGAAAAACCGAGACATGGCTCCCTTAAGGGAATTTCCCAAAGTGTGAGAAGAGTTTTTGAAGAACAGCAAGCGCACCTGGTAACAACCCGACGGCAACCGACTTGTTGACTCCATATAAAACCTTTCAGCAAAGTGATCCTCTTCAGATAATTGGTGGGGCACTGCTGGAGGCTCTTCGACCTCCCAAAACCGATGAACTTGCTCAAGTAGGTTTGTTGTATCCGTTGATAATGTTGTGACGGAAGGATAAAAGTGGTGGAAATGACAGTGAAGCTGACGTGCAGATACCAGATCCAAAGGAAGGCCAGTGAGACCGCTAGTACAAGTCAATGCACAATTAAGTGAAATTGGGGCTCTACCCATAATCACAAACCCAAAACGTGTCCTAACTGGAACAGGCAAACCTGCACCCAAGGGAATAATCTCTCCCAAAAGAATAGCCGCTACAATATCGGCTCCAAACAATGCATCAATTGGGGCTGCTACATCGAAGGTAGGGTCAGCTAACAAAAGGTCTTTTGTAGCCTGCTTAACTTCAGGCAACACCTGGAACCTAGGTGAGTCCGATGAGATCTTAGAAAGAATTATGAAAGCATGGTTAGACGCCACAACCTCGCGTTTTAAAGTTTCCAAGGAAAGATGGCACACCTTTTTTGCTTTGGTGGCAATATCACCTACCCCATTGACACTTATTGAAGCGTCAAAACAAGCGCACTTTAAGCGAGATGCACATGCTTCAGTGATGGAAGAAGCATGGGACGCGCTATCCAGGATGGCCCTAACTACGATATAACCACCATTGGGAGACAACAAGACTGCTAGAAATGTGGCTAACAGAACCCCTGCAGGATGGGGCAGAGACACGGTCAGAGTAGTGCTAGACAGATCAACTTGGTCAGCAAGCGATGACCCCGAAGCCTTGAGTTCAGCTGTTTCAGAAATCTGTGAATGAGACGGAGACGGACGGGCATTTTTGAAATGAAGTAAAGTATGGTG
Source organism: Magicicada septendecula (assembly GCA_034769895.1). NCBI lineage: Eukaryota > Metazoa > Arthropoda > Insecta > Hemiptera > Cicadidae > Magicicada > Magicicada septendecula. The sequence continues at coordinate 431,882,112 of CM068375.1, forward strand.
GTACTTAGAGCCAGACGTTTTGCACCTATTTTTGCACCATCCCGAATGTTTATGTTGAAGGCACGAAAGACAACATTTTTTATTCTTAAGACTTTGAAATCGAGCCCTAGGGTCCTTACTCAGCCACGCCAGACACTTGAGAAGCACATGGGTCCGGGAATCGCAATGAAGGCAACGTGAACTAGATGAATCCCGTTGCGTAACCTCCGCAGATAATGTAGACACAGCAAGAGGAGTAGCCTTAGAAAAGGAAACCTTCTGGGTTTTCTGGTGGCTAGTGCTAGGAAGAGCAGGTAAAGCCGATTCCAAAGATGCCTGTTCTTTCTGTTCCGCCATGGCGGTTAAAAATGTCATAATTTCTGTTAGGGCAGGGAGATTCTCTTTGTCCGTAACAGACGCCTCAAAGCGTTCACGGAATGATAGATCCAGCCTTGACAATACAAAAGACGCATATATTGCTTGATATATATCAGCAATGTTTAGAGCTGACCACGCTGAAAAGTTAGCATTGAAGAAGCTTTCCACCAATTTTCTAATAGACGCAGCTGATTGTATAGAAGCGGCTGGTAACTGAAGCAGATTGGTACAATAGACCCGGGCGGCTAAACGAGGATTGTGATAACGGCTTTTAAGAGTTGACAGTGCAAGTGAATAACTATCGTCCACTATGGGAAGCGTGGCCACCTTCTCATAAGCCTCACCCTTAAGATGAGTCAATAAGTATAACAATTTCTGCTTTGGAGTGAGGGCAGGACTTTCGTCCACTAATGTGGTAAATTTTGACCAAAACTTGGACCAACATTTGGCCTGGCCATCAAAACAAGGTAAAGAAAGCTTCGGCAACTCATGAACGAGAACACCTGAGTGCCCGCCACTTGCCGATGAAGACTGACCAGAACCAACCGGTGTCTCTGGTTTAGTTAGTTTTGACACTAAAACGCTTCCCCAGACATAAATATCTTTAATTTGAGCGACCACCGAAAAAATGTGGTCCTCGTCCAATCCCTGGGGCAATGACTCGGCCGATAGGTAAGGATCTACCTTACCTAGAAGGTCCTGATATTCTTCGGACAACCTGGAGGCCAAAATACCGGCCTCATGCTGATCCACGGCTCTCAATTGTGGCAACCCTTCCAACTTATTTATTAAATGTTGCAAAGCAAATATTCCCACCGAAGTGGTCCGGTCAAAAGCTCCCAGCGACAATTTAGAAGGCACACTGAATTAAAAAATATTGCGCAACCGACAACCACCCTAATGAGAGAATTAGAAATTGAACAATAATCACGACCAGACCTAGCCTAACAGTGATCCAGATAAATAGGCCTCTGACACATCTAGTTTTCATAAACAATACTGACCAAGATAAATACACAACTAAATTAGTGCAAGGCAAAATACAATTTACACAATCCAACAGGCTAATAGTACCAAACACAATAAATTACATACTCAAAAAACACGCAACAAATTGATTTACACAGTGCAAAAGCACGACAAAAAAAACACAAGTTGCACAAGATTACAGCACATACGGTGCAAAATAATGGTACACAAAAGTGTACCCAAAAAACATGTATAATACCAAATAGAATAAATACACACAAAAACACAGCAAAGTACAATATACAACAATTCACCAGTTACCGAGCCAAACACAATAACTTGGGACACATTAAATGCAAAAATTGATGGTCAACGCGGCGTGTATGGACAGGATATCGCATATGCAAAATATAAACCGCACCAAAAGGTAATAGTCAATGCCAAAAAAACTTAATATAACGGCAGGCTATACCGAAAAACCCGGATAACCTAAAACCAAACCGTTCCCCACACGCCTGACACAGTCGCAAACACGTAACACGTCAATTTCACGTGTAAAGCAGACCTTAACAGGACGGGAAGAAACTTTACAAGAATTGACCCAGTAATCAAACGATTACCAAAAAAACAAGGTGCAAAATTTTGAAACAATATTTGCCCACCTGGCCACGCACACGCGACGAAACTGCTGAACACAACCAACAGCCTTAAAGGGATTACATGCAAGGGATTTCTACCTGCCGAAGAGTCCGGCTCGTGGATGTTAACACTACGATGGTTGGTGTATGACAAAAACTTCAGGTCCAGTGCATGCATGGACTCTACAAACGCCATAGTGCCAACTTCGAAAAAATGAAAATTATTGACCGGTTCGATCCGAAATATCGAACATACCTTGATAGTACAATGTTAAATTATTAATACATCATGAAAAGGAAATTTTTTTCTGCAAGTGTATTTTGTTCATGAAATTTGAAATAACATTAAAACAAAATCCTACCCTGTCTTCGTAAACGATGAACCCATCCAAAAATCTTGACCCTGATTTCCCTGTTTTCTGTTCCTTGATGAATTTTTATCAATTTTGCTTTTGGTAGTTTTGGATCTTCATGAATTTTTATTTTCTTGGCATCTTCCAAGTTCTTCTCTCTCTTCTCTGCATCTTCTTCTTCTTTCTTTGCCTTGTCAGCTGTCTTATAGCTTTCTCTTAACCATATTTTGTTAATTTTCTTCAACTGGGATTTAGCTGCTACATCAAACTTCTACAAAATTTAAAGAAAAAACAAATTATTACTTTAATATTTAAATTTTCAGCTTAGCAGTAACTAAGGGAAAGAGATCTAACAAATCTGAATTAAATTTGTTAACTAACTTTTACATATTACACAACTTTCCAACAGTCTTAATACTGGTTATGTGTTGATTAATATAGCTGATCTGAACCTACAAAAATTCTCTCATTCGAATGTATCATCATTTATGAGTGTAATAAACATTGGAGAAAATGTATTAAAACAATTTTTTTTTATTTTCTTATGTAAAAACTTGACACTGCTTTTCAAAAACTATTTCTAAATGTTTCTATAACCGAACCTTCACAAAGGGTGGCAAACATACTACATATTGTAACGGAACGGTTTCAGACGAGTTAAAGGCGTGTTGTTTTGCCACACGTTGGATGCGTCACTTTGTAAAAGAACGGTGTGTGGGTTCATTTTATATAAGTACTTACTTTGTCGTTCGTGAAACAGTAACGAGTCGTTTATTATTTTTCTGAATACTTACGAAGTCGACCATATTCTCGCCGTTCAGTTTAAATTCTCCGCCATGCCGTCTGATTGGTTCACACTGTTTGGCAAAGTCGAATGTGTCGACTAATGTGTTTTTATTGTTTATTTATCCCAAACGCTTATATTAATCCTTGAATTAATCAAACATACAGTTGTTGATAGGTAAGAGGATTTATTAACACTTTATATAATTTGGTCAATTATAATTCTGAAATAAAACATACATTTATCACAGTGCCGGCGTTTACGAGTTGCGTAGTTGGCAGTCTGCTCAGTTCGGTGTGTGTAGAGACGCTTAGTAATGGCGTATGTTGCTTCGTTTGTTAAATATTTTAATATCTTAGGGAAAAGTTCTTTGGACTACAGAATGTTGGTTTACAGACTAATAAATGCACAAAATTTTATAATATACCTTACAACTAATACATAATCTGTGATATCTTTAAATATGAAAAGTAAGCTACCGCAAATGAGAATTAGGTTACGGTTAGGCTAAAGTTTACTTAGCAAGTTTACGTTTTCTAAAACCTATTAATATAAAATCAAAATTCAGTGACAGTTTGGGGTTACCAAAGGTGATTATTTAATAAAGTTCAGTTCGAAAAGTTATTTAAGTGACTGGTGAAGTGAAAATAAAAGTGTTCAGTTACTGTTGGTTATTTAAAGTTTTAATTTTGGTGTATTTAAATTATACTCAACACTTCCTTAATGCTGCTTCTCTTAGGCGATCCTCTTCTTCTGGAATACGTCTAATGGTACCCTCTTGTATGGATTGATTGAGATCCAGGTTCAAATAATATTATTTCAAGGTTCAGCTTCTATCAGTCTTGCAGATTCATATGTACCCTGAGGTTGAGTTAGGTTTCTCCTGTTCTTCCTTCAGTAACTGGTCATCTATGAAATTGGTTCGCTTCTTCCAAGTTTTTGATATAATATTTATTATATAATTGGTTTAGTTATTGTATATCTCATCAGTAGTTAACTTATGTTTGCTTCTGATATCTTCTTCATCCCAATTTAGTAAAACTTAATGATTTTATGATTTATTTGTCTTCAAGGGCTACATACGTCCGCCCTCTATGCTGGTCAATAATGGAATAATTAATTTTCAACGGTCAAACATGTAACAAGCTTTGGTTGTCATGGCAACTCTTCAAAATACTCTAATTCTCATTGGCCAATATCTTATAACATTGTTATATTCTAACGTTTTATTTCTGTTCAAATTTATAAAAATCCTTTAAATTATAATTACTTTCTTATGTTAGCAGTAATCTTAATTACACTAACACCATTGTTTTGCTTTTTTGTTAAAGATTATTTTGATATCACTTATAGTTACTTTTGGTTCATTAATAACATATTTCTTATTTTTCCTATTGATATTTCTTTATGTAATTATCTTTAAACTAAACATTATGTATACATTTTTGTACCTGATATTCTTACTTAAATACCTAAACATATTATATACTTTGACTTTTTGCTAGTGCTTTTTTTTTAAAATTACAAAATTCCTTTCACCTATGCTAGGCCTAATACCTAGGTTTCACAATACTTCTATTCAATATTCTTTACAATTTTTTATATTCATTAACTCTATTTATTTGTTTATTGAGCATTTTCTAAAGAAACAAACTAACTTAATAAAACATTTGTGCTTTAACATCACACATTTTATATAATTAACATATTTTTCTTTCCAGGTCCATGCCTCAAACTAAGCTTCTACTTATTATTGTTTTCTGACTTCTACATCACTTGTCTTTTAAATTTACTAATACTATGGTTCATTTTGTAACGGTACGAGATTGTAGGGCCAAGATAACATTTTTTAAAATTATATTCTCTATACAGTCATTGTTCACCCTTGTAGAACCCCGAGTTAGTCACCCAGATAGGCTGTGTTTATTGCAGAAAAAACGTCTATGTTTTGTCTCCGCACTCATGCAACGCAGACCGATGGTGAAGTAACATCAACCTGCGCCTCAGCCGTGAATTACGAAAGAGTATGTAACTGCACATTGCGCCAGGCGGCAAAAACATTGCTCACCTTCCCGCCTCTGCTAAGGCGCTCTTTCAATAGCACCAATGGGAGCACATATGCACGATCACGTGACCAAAAAACACTGTATGCAATTTAGCAAACTAACGCCAGTGCCAGTTGTGACATAGGGCCGCGCGGCCAGCCTAAAAAAAACTTCAAGTGACTTTCTAAGTGCGAAAAGTTACGTCGGCCGACTAAATAAATAATATACGTATAATTCGAACAGTGGTGACTGATGGTCATAACATTGACGTGAATTAACCAGTGTACCAGAGAAAAAAAAAACTAAACGCGGAGTGAACCGTAATGTTGAACAAACAGCGATTGTACGACTCACCGAGAGACACCTGGAACGGTTAAGTACCATCAGTAACTAATTGGCCAAAACTTTTAAATTTCACAGATATAATGGGTAGAATACTAACCAAATTAACTAAATGAAATAGAAGGGTGAGAGAGAGAGAGTGAGTGAGAGCGTAAGTTTGGGGTACGTACCTACAAAGTAAAATACTGGTTCATAGATTGAGTAAATTAATTAATTGTAAAATTTTTTGCATTATCTTGCTGTTGTAAGGGGATGATGCAAAGACCATTGTAGTAACTTTTTTATATCACTTTCATGTAATAAGTAATTAAGCGATTTTTGTGTGTAAACTGTTGTTCTACAGAGAGTAAAGAGGGAAATTAATTAAAGAAAAATAAATAAGCGCCATTCATTACATAACATGTGTTAGCGTAATTATTCGTAACTCAAACAAATAATCCTGTCTGCAGCTGTTTTCGTCTGAAAGACTTTGGAAGAAAAACCCTAAGGTAAGAGATAAATATAATTATAATTTTGTAAGTAATTCGTAGAGTTACATTTGGCCCCCGTACAGCGACGCGAGTATAGGTTACAACCTATATTCGCCAGACCTAATTAAGCTGCAGAAAGGGTTATTTGAGAGGGAGGACGCTTTGGTAAATTAAATATAAAAAGGGTTAAGTCAATAGTGGATAAGATTAATATTCTTGTGTAACATTATATAAACTTGTATAAAATGGCAGCGAATAATGACGATGTCAATGAAGTAACTAATGTTGACAATTTTGATGAATCGGCTATTATGCATAATATTGAGGTCCACTCGACTCCAGATGGGAGTCAGGACAATAAAATAAAACCAGATATTACAAATGAAATAAATGTTACAGATGATTCGGGGATCCAAACGACCCCAAAATCAAATAGAGAAAATAAAAATAATGACAATGAAGTCGGCATCACTGACGACAAAATAGAAAATCTAGTGACACCTATCCAAAATAAAAAGTCTGACGACAATTACGAAATGTTTAAAATGATACAAACAATGTTAGAGTTAAAATTCAATGAACAGAATAGTAAATTTGACATTATAAATAGTCGTTTTGATGTAAGTGATGTTAAGTTCCATGAGTTAAAGGATGATATAAATAATATTGACCAAAAATTTGATGAGCGTTTATATGATATGAAACAACAGAGTGTTAAGTTAGAAGACAATATTCAGAAACGTTTAAATGAGACGAATGAATGTTTCAATACATTTAAAGAACAAGTGATAGGCTCAGTAAATGAACAGTTAAATAAGCATATCATTAATGTAAACAAACAAGTGTCAGAGACAGTCAAAATACAAGTGCATGAGCAAATTCAAGAGTTGAAAGATAATTTGGAAAGTAGTATAAATAAGTATAATGTTGATAATGAGTGTAAATTTAATTGTGTAGTAGAGAAAATAGTAGAAGTTAGAGATAACATGGAGACATATGAAACTAATGTTAATTTCAAAATAAATGAAATAGAAAGCAATTGCGATAGCAAAATAAGTGAATGTCAATTGAGTTTTGCGAATAAAATCTTAGAAATCAATGACAATGTTGATAGTAAGATCAGTGAAACAGAAAGTAGTTATCAGTCAGAAATACAGTTATTAAAAGGTGCTGTAGAAATGGTAAATAATGCCAGTATTCAATCTGAACGTGTAACTAGCAACAAGTTTAATTTAATGGAACAAAAAATAATCAATGTTAAAGATGACTTGAAAACGGTAATAAACAAAACATTAGACAGTGTCCATGAACAAGTAGTAATCACCCGTAATGTAGATAGCGAAATAGAGTTAGAGTCATTTACTGGGGATAGGAGGGGGGTACACCCTATGCAATTCCTAAATAGAGTAAGAGACTTTAATAGATTTTGTAACAATAATTGGGAGATGAAATTATTGAAAGTTATGAAATGTTTTAAGGGAAGCCCCTCAATTTGGGCGGAGGTACATAAGGGAGATTGGTTAGATTTCGAAAGTTTTGAAGGGGATTTTAGAAGTAAATATTGGTCTGAAGAGGACCAAGAAGTACTTAGAAGCAAGATAATGGGGTCGGGTAATTTTGGGACTAATGGTAATAATGTCACCATTTATGTAATGAAAATGTACAATGAGGCAAAATACCTTGAACCACCATTACCGTTTAGATCGTTTGTACGTCACATAAGTAAACACTTACCCAGGTAGGTGCAAATTAACCTGATGACGCGGGAAGTGGAAGGTATAAACGATCTGGAACAAATATTAGATATTTTCCAAAATATCAGGGACCGGGAAATTGGTAGGCGCCCAAACCCGTCAGGGGTACATAACGAGAATCATAATCATAATCAAGCTAGTGGGACACCAAACATGTATAGAGGGACAAGGGGAGGCTACAATAATAACCATAGACGTGAGGACTGGCGATGTGGAGAGTGTCATTGTGAGAACTATGGTAGTAGAACAACTTGTTACAGGTGTCATAAAGGGAGGAGTTGCCAACGCAGCAATACTGAACATAACCAAAATAGTCAACCACAGATAGGAGGGAGCAGCAACCGAGGAGCACCGGGAAGCAGTGGAACTTCCAATAGAGGTCGTGGTGGACACACTCCAGGCCGTGCAAACACCCAGACGGAAAACTAACAAGGACAGTGAGTGAAGGGACCCCACCATTGTCGACAAATGACTGTGAGGCCCAAGGTAACGAATATACAAATAACGTCATCTGTACGGATATGTCCAAGGAACTAATGGAGGAAGAGGACTTGGAGACAGCCAGACCAGAAACCGGACTGACAGAGGTAAGAATTCAAATTGAAGGTAAGGAAGTAAAAACTTTAGTCGATACAGGCAGTGAAATTTCTGTCATTTCTGAACACGTATTAGAGAGTTTGCAAGAAATAAATAAAAATATCCCAATTTTGCCAGTAGCGGGGGTGACCATTGTAGGTATTACCGGGGTTAGGAGTAAACGTGTAACTAAACAAGTACATTTGAACATGGTAATTAAGGGAGTAGAATATGACAACACATTTTTAGTAGTAAGGGGACTAAATTTGGAGGTTATTCTGGGGAATGATTTTTTGATAAAACACAAGGCGGTAATTGATTTCCAGAAGCGGTTGTTAGTATTAAATAATGAAGGTAGACCAGTTGAGATTAACTTTGAGCGGGTAGTAGATAAAGTCAGAATTTCGGGAGTTAAGATGATACTAAATCGGGCCAGTAAAGTAGATACGGTAGTTAATACGTACGCATGTAGAGAGGGAGAGTTAGGGGATAATGCAAATAAACGAATTTGGGAGGATAGAGCGGTAAAATTTCGTAGTGAGGGGCGTGATATAGGGAGTTCTCAACGCAAAGCGTTGTGGCAGGTAATAGAGTGTTTTCGAGAAGTGTTTGCCGATGTACCAGGGAGGGCAAGGGATTATGAGTGTGAATTAAAAGTAAGGGAACACGCACCCTATGTACAAAGAAGCTATCCGGTACCTTATTCAAAGAGGAGGGCGGTTCAGGCAGAATTAGATAAAATGTTGGAAGGGGACATAATAGAAAGATCAGTATCACCGTACTCTAACCCGTTAGTAGTAGTCATTAAGAAAGATGGCCGCGTTAGATTATGTTTAGACGCCCGCAAGATTAATCAGATAATTATCCCGGACCGGGAGTCACCCGAAGCAATAAATGAAATCTTCCAAAAATTCAGTGGAGTTAAATACATGACCTCATTAGATTTAACCGCGGGGTACTGGCAAGTCCCGTTAGCATGTGAAAGCCGGAAATACACAGCATTCCTGTTCAATGGAAAGAATTACCAATTTAAACGATTACCTTTTGGGCTGAATACCAGTGTAGCCAGCTTTATAAAATGTCTAGATGAAATACTCCAGCCACAGAATTTAGATTTTTTAACCATTTATGTAGACGATATATTGATAGCATCACGAACATTTTCCGAACATGTGGAACATTTAGAATATGTATTAGATAGACTGCGTACAGGGGGGTTGACTGTCAATTGGGAGAAGACTAAATTCCTACAGAAAGAAATACATTTTCTAGGGTTCATAATTACACCAGAGGGGATAAGAGCTAACCCAGAGAAAGTAGAATCAATTTTAAAATTTCCCGAACCCCGAAATATTAAGCAGTTACAAAGTTTTTTTGGGCTATGTAATTTTTATAGAAAATTCCAGAAAAACTATGCCCATATAACTTCTAAGTTGAGCGCAGTGTTACAAAAGAACAAACAATGGAGATGGGGGGAAAGAGAACGAGAGGTGTTTACTGAAATAAAGGACCACTTTAGTAATATGATCATGATGAATCACCCTAATTTTGAACGCACATTTTATTTACAGACCGATGCTAGTAACATCGCATTGGGTGCAGAACTGTACCAGGAGGACGACGAAAAGGAGCATCACACCATCGCTTTCGCCAGTCGTACCCTATTAGCTGCTGAAAGAAACTACACAACAACGGAGAAGGAACTATTAAGCATTGTTTTTGCGGTGAAGAAGTTTCGAACATATCTACTGGGAAATTCCACTATCATCCGGACGGACCACAAGGCATTATCTTTTTTAAACACCTGTAAGTTGACACACAGCAGGATAACCAGGTGGGTGCTAGCTTTACAAGAGTACAATTTTAGTTGGGAGTATATAAAAGGGGTAGAAAACAAAATACCTGACACTTTATCCAGGGTAGATACAGAGGGAATGAGAACAGGGAGGGACTTAAAAGAAATAGAAATTTTCAGACTTAGCAGGGAAGATAGATTATTTGGGGAAGAATTGAGAGACATTAATAGTATGCAAAGAATAGATCTTAAATTGAACAAAATAATAACTAGCTTAGAGTCCGACTTAGATGAGTCAGGGTATAGCCGTCATTTCCAGATTTATCAAGGGAGTTTGTTTAAGAAAGTAGAGGGGGGAGAGCGTGATTGGAGGTTAGTTATACCGGAAGGGTTGGTAGATAAGATAATATGGGACTGTCATTTTCGGTATGGGCATTTCGGTGCTAGGAAATGTGTAAATGTATTAAAAGAATCATGCTTATTTAAGAATATGGAACGGAGGGTTAGAATTTTACTCCGAGGGTGCGATTTATGCCAAAAGTCAAAAGTAGTTAATTACCGCTTAGAGGGAGAGATGAGGTGTGTTAAAGTAGAAAAGCCTTTTGATCTAGTTGCGGTAGACTTGTTTGGCCCTCTACCGAAGGGAAGGGGAGGCGTCATGTATATTTTTGTAGTATTAGATACATTTACGAAATTTGTAAGATTATACAGTGTAAAGCGGGCCACTAGTAAAGTACTAAGTGAGAAAATAACGAAGGATTATATGATTAAAACCGGGAAACCGAAAATAATATTATCTGACCATGGGCCCCAGTTTATTAGCGGAATATGGCGACAAACTTTGGGCTGGGAAGGTATTATACCTAAACACACGGCGGTATATCATCCTCAATCGAACCAAGCCGAAAGAGTCATGAGAGAATTGGGGAGAATTTTCCGGGCATACTGCCATGCTAAACACAGTGAATGGCCAGCCTATGTGGGAAGAATTGAAGAATGGTTGAACTGTACAACTCATGAATCAACGGGGTTCACACCATACGAGCTAGTCAAGGGAAAACGTCCACCTAGGATCCTGGAACAGCTGTTCAATTTTCCACCGGAAAGCAATCCACGAGATCTGGAAGTAAAACTTCAACTCGCAAATGAAAACTTATTAACGAAGGGAGAAAGAAGAAAACGGCTTCATGATGCCAAAGGTAAGTGGATCAAGTACGAAATAGGTTGTGAAGCTACTTACCTTTTAGTATCACATAAAATTCACTAACAAACATTGTATTTGTCGGGCGCCATCTTGCCAACTGCAAGAAAATAATTTATGAGGGTTCTTTTTAGGCGAACAGGAGATCAGAATGGTTTATTTGTAATAATTAATTTAATTCATATTGGCAATGAACCTAAGGTTTATTGATTCTTTAATACACACAACAACAAAAAATAAAACTTCTTTTCCTACACTTATATACTATTGCCAACTTAACTATGAACTCGTGAAATGAATGTCATTAAAATTATTTTTCTTACATCTTTTTCATTATTAATTTGGTCTTATTTATTAATTATATTTCTTTGATTATATTTCACCAATAATTACATTTAATGATTATATATCTTCACAAACCAGCACTTCTTTTAAATTTCTATATTCGCTCTCTCTCTCTCTCTCTCTACATTTCTATTCCCCTCCCATGTTTAATTGATTCATTAATTTAATTTTATTTTTAGGCTGCCAATTCTTTGTTAAACATTCTCAAAATTTGCTTTCAAAAGGTTTTAGATTTAACCAATGTTGGTTACTTATCTGCCAAAGATCTTGATGAGTCCGTCTCTACCACGTATTTCGTTTCGATTCCGCACATTTTCTTATTTTATTCACTCTCCGGAACTGTAACTCTATAAAACTGTTTATTTTTTATTGAAAGTTCACATTTTGAAACCAATTGTTATATACGGGCGCCCGATTTGTGTTCCGGAACTTATATCTGTGACCGGCCGGTTCACTGACTAATTTTATACTGGGGCTTAGCCACTGGCGCTATTTTGTGAAGCAACTGTTGTTCTTCAACTCCGATTGGTGTACATTTTGTATTCGTTCGCCAGTGGACTGTTTTTGGCTTGTTGACAAAACTGGTGACACACATCGTTATATAATTTGCTGACGCAACACATCGCCTGATGTCTGGTTGTGTAACGTGTTTACTGTTACATAACGTGTTCGTCATTGTCCTTGAACTGAGTTTGGTACAGTTGCCGGTTATTAAAACTGTTTATATGAATATTATTAAACAAGTCTGTATTCATAAGGTTAACCGCAGTGCAGCCACGTTGCGATCGTTTCAAAATAACAAATTTACCCAAGTCTATAATTTCTGTCCCTATCACTCAACAAGGGATAAAGTTATTATTATTTATTTATAAAAAAAATACAAATTATGTTATTTATTATCAATAAAATATAAACTTCTTTACATTGTCTCAGGTAGGCCCCAAAAATGCCCCGCTACAATACCCCCTCAATGAGATATTTTATGCCGAAGCATAAAAAATCTCATTGACACATTCATACTTGCTAAAGGGATCAGCCAGGATATGTCGCCACAACCCCCTGTATGGTTTACAAAAAAGAATAATCAACTCACCCTTGGTCTGGTGACTGTGACCGCATCTGCATGACAATACTGGACTTCTCTCTCGAGATCCCAACACCGTAGAGTCAGACAGATACTCAACGCCCCTGCTCTGACGCGCAGGCCAGCTCAGGTCCGCCGCCACAGCATCACCAAACACTGAAACAACAAATCAAAATATTAAATAGTGGCCTTATACAACACCATATCCCCAACTGATCTGTTCCCCCCTAGCGGTGCTGGTTTGCGCTAAGAAGCACTGGTTTTGTTTTTACTCACTTATTACTAACATGTATATATCAGAATACCTAACATAACTTAACATAAGAAAACACAGTACATTAATAATTCCTTTTAAAATAAACAACTTACAATTAAAATGTTACACACTTTACATCATTAAATTGACATATAAAATCAAAAAATTACTTTTAAACTTGATTTACTCTTATTAATTCGTTTCTCAAAATTACAAAATTTTTTTTTTTATTTTTTTTTTTTTCAATTATGGCCATCATTATTCCATTTCATTACTTTGGGTGATTCTCCGTTATTCATTATTTCATTATAATTTACTTTATCCACTTGGCATTTACTCATAATCTTACCCCTTTTATTACTCTAATGTTCCCTTACAAAATCTCTAACTAGTATGACACCCCACTATCAAAATTTTACTAACCCTTCTCTACCTCTAACTACTTACTACTTTAACTCCAATCGCCACCTTCTCCTCTTATAAAAAAAAATACTCTCTAACCCTTTGTACATAGGATACGTGTTTCCTTCCCAAAACTCATTCCCTTATGTTGGTCCCTGGACTCACCCTAGGTAACCCTTTCCGGCGCCAATCGGTCCCTATCCCGTCCCAACCCTTGTTGCGGACTCCCCAAATACACTACCACTACTACAAAATTGCCATCCCCAAAAAATCTCAATCTCATAACCTCACTACAATTACAACAAATTAACATCAACAAATAAACAATATATCGCTCCAAACTCTACATAAAATCTCCATTTCTACTGTGTCTCCACTTATTTCTCAAAATTCTATAACATTACATTAACTCAAAAGACATTGCATTATTTTCATTTCCACTATTACTTTAACTTTTACTTCGATTTGGACAAATCTATGTCCCACAAAATTCAACTTGAATTGACTCAAACATTTTATTCAAACAATTACTATCACCCACTTCTATCTTTTACAACCTATTGAAAATTTTACTTATTACAACTATTTTTCATTTTATTTTAAAATCTGTAAACACATTGAAAACATATTATTATATTTTTATAATACTTATTCCTAACATACTAAATGCAAACAACACAATAAGACACAATAACACAATATAAGAAGTATTTAGTGCATTCAATTTTTAAATTCAAACAAAATTATTGAGTAGCAAATCATCATTATTAATTAAAATATATCAAATTTTTAATACGTTATCCCCTTGGATAACCTCCCAGCCACACACACTATTATAATACATTACATAACATAATACACAAATATACATTAACCTTGTATTATTAGTATATATTAAACCAACAATTCTCTTTTAAATAATTTATATAAAAATGTATAAACCTTATTATTTAAAATTTTTCATTAACTCTTTTATTTATCATCATTATTGACTTATCCTGTGTTGCAATCAGTTTTTCAAAATTGCTTAAAATTTATTATTAACATATATTTTTAATCATTATGTTCCACAAAATTCCACAAAATAAACCATTTAACATTTATTTAGTTATTCATGATTATTAAATTAAAATCTCATCACACAATTTAAATTCCTTATAAAATTCAAACACATAATATTCAATCACAATATCTAAACATCTCAACTTATTTAATTCAATTGATTATTAAAATAACATATTTCAATTATTATCAACATTCTACAAATCATTAACTATTGTCTTCATAATTATTTTGTTATTTAATTAGAGTGCTAAAATATTAATAATATTATTATTATTAATACAACATTTTCTAAAACATATACACATTACTTTTCTAACATTTCACAATACACACAAATGAATTCAATATTATTTACAAAATATGCGTCAAAACTGTTCAAGTGTATCTCACTTCAGATGTCCAAATCAGCAAGGTCATTACCAAAAATGTACAATATTTAAAAATGTCCCAACACTGATCTTTTAGCTCATCCTCCATCGTCATATATATATCTAACATATTTGTAACATTCATCATTTTTATCCACACACAAATTATGATAATCATTACTATCATAATAATCTATCAACTCTATTTCATCCATTGTACCATTATACATCTTGTCAACATCAGTTAGGATTGTCCCGTCTATCTTAGTATTATCGTTTAACGCCAGGTAATTTGCTTTTTCATCATGTAAGTCATTTTCATTTATAAAAACATTATCAAAATAATTCACCCCTACTACTCTTTCTCTCAATTCATCATAATCTCTTTCTAACTTATATATTTCTATTTTATTCTCAACATATAACTCTCTTTCTTCATAGCACCACATCACACTCTCACAATTATTATGGACAGAGGGTACAACATTATACAACATTACTTCATTTAACAATAAGGGTCTCTTGCCCTGAAAAAACAACATTAAATCATCATCATCATTATAAACAATAAGGGGAAAATTTGCCCTCTGTCCCCATTTAATTACTACATTATTCTTCCACTCTCTCTCTACTTCATAAACACTCATGAACATTTCATTATCGCATTCTAAAACTTCATCAGTACTATTTGTTATTATATTTTCATCATTATTCTTCACCCCCACTATACTCTCAAAATTGTCTACTATTTCGTCATTTTTACCTTTTGTCTTACTTAAAACATTGCTACCTAATTTCTCGAACTTCTGTTCTAACTTATTTAAACCGTTTCTTATTGTTTCGTTAGTGCTTTCTAAATGTTTATTCATTTCTTGTATCTCATGTTTCAATTCTTTATTCTGATGTTTTAACTCCTCAAGACTATTCTTTTGAATATCGAACTTTTCATTGATACTACTTTTGAACTCTTGCATATCGTTTTTCTGTTCATTAAAAAGCAATTTCATCATCTTAATCATATCATTTTCTTGTATCTCAGCCATTTTAAAAGATTTTATTATAATACCCTTTATACTATTTAATAATTATAATACATACTAATTATTATGTATATTATCTCATAATACTCCTTATATAATTCGACAAATAATTCACTACATCCATAACCCTATCAAAACATAACCCCATACTTGCGTCTATTTTACGTATGAAAAAAAAATTTATTTTACCTTAAACAACCATTCTGCTTTCCCAGTGGGCCTATATTTATATAATATTATTATATAAATCGTCCCTACGTTCGGAAGCCAAATGTGAAGCTACTTTCCAACTGTAAGAAAATAATTTATGAGGGTTCTTTTTAGGCGAACAGGAGATCAGAATGGTTTATTTGTAATAATTAATTTAATTCATATTGGCAATGAACCTAAGGTTTATTGATTCTTTAATACACACAACAACAAAAAATAAAACTTCTTTTCCTACACTTATATACTATTGCCAACTTAACTATGAACTCGTGAAATGAATGTCATTAAAATTATTTTTCTTACATCTTTTTCATTATTAATTTGGTCTTATTTATTAATTATATTTCTTTGATTATATTTCACCAATAATTACATTTAATGATTATATATCTTCACAAACCAGCACTTCTTTTAAATTTCTATATTCGCTCTCTCTCTCTCTCTCTCTACATTTCTATTCCCCTCCCATGTTTAATTGATTCATTAATTTAATTTTATTTTTAGGCTGCCAATTCTTTGTTAAACATTCTCAAAATTTGCTTTCAAAAGGTTTTAGATTTAACCAATGTTGGTTACTTATCTGCCAAAGATCTTGATGAGTCCGTCTCTACCACGTATTTCGTTTCGATTCCGCACATTTTCTTATTTTATTCACTCTCCGGAACTGTAACTCTATAAAACTGTTTATTTTTTATTGAAAGTTCACATTTTGAAACCAATTGTTATATACGGGCGCCCGATTTGCGTTCCGGAACTTATATCTGTGACCGGCCGGTTCACTGACTAATTTTATACTGGGGCTTAGCCACTGGCGCTATTTTGTGAAGCAACTGTTGTTCTTCAACTCCGATTGGTGTACATTTTGTATTCGTTCGCCAGTGGACTGTTTTTGGCTTGTTGACAAAACTGGTGACACACATCGTTATATAATTTGCTGACGCAACACATCGCCTGATGTCTGGTTGTGTAACGTGTTTACTGTTACATAACGTGTTCGTCATTGTCCTTGAACTGAGTTTGGTACAGTTGCCGGTTATTAAAACTGTTTATATGAATATTATTAAACAAGTCTGTATTCATAAGGTTAACCGCAGTGCAGCCACGTTGCGATCGTTTCAAAATAACAAATTTACCCAAGTCTATAATTTCTGTCCCTATCACTCAACAAGGGATAAAGTTATTATTATTTATTTATAAAAAAAATACAAATTATGTTATTTATTATCAATAAAATATAAACTTCTTTACATTGTCTCAGGTAGGCCCCAAAAATGCCCCGCTACAAGGTCAGCTGGTATTAGTAAGAAGACACGATTTATCAAGTGCACAAGATAAAGAGATTAAAAAATTCTTTTTGTTGTATGAAGGACCATATGAAGTTGTTGACATTAAAATGGATAATGCTTATGTTTTACGAAATCAAATGACTGGGGAAATAGTGGGTACCCATAACGCCACCAATTTAAAACAGTATTGGTCAAAATGATAATAATAAACAAAAAATAATACAGCAAATCCTGTAATTGAACATAAACTAAATAATTAAAAAAAAAACTATAACTAAATAATTATAAATAACTATAAATAACATAAAACAGTAAGTGGTAGCGGATAGATTTTCCCCACTTGTCCCAGTGGGGTTCGTCTATTTCAGGGACGCGCCCCTGCCTACGCGAGCCTTGGTTTTCTCCATGTACCCTTATTTCCGGAGGAAGCTTTGTCCCTACCTTTAGTCCCAGTTCTTGACCTTTTAAGGATCCTTATCCCTTTTATCTTCCCGATTTCCCTACCCTCCCCCTAGAGTAAATACCTAAATAATAGTTACATAATCTGGCACACTTTTTGTAACCATTTGATTGCCTTAATTCCAAATACTACATTAGGGTAATCCTCAAAATTAAATAAACTGGCGTTATTTATGAATTGTAAACTCATCCCTTAATTAGGTCGGTAGTGGAGAAGTTTTGTGGCTGAGCAGACAAACTAGATAATAAATTTCTGTATAATTTTACATGAACATTGTGGATTGAGATGGGGTTGTAGATTAGTGGTTGTGGTTTGTTTCTATGGGAAAGGAGGCAGGCAAGGAATTCAGCGGCTGCCAACAGGTTTTGTTCACATTCACTCATGTAGGGGTTCTGTTCGTCTTCCATCGCATCTCGATTCATATTGTACATGTACATGTAACATATAACCTATTTACAGGTAGTTAAGAAAAAATAATAAGTGTAAATATTATAATAAATATTATAATAAAAAAAAAAAAATAATAAAAAAAAAAAAAAAAAAAAATAATAATTTTGGGAAATATTTCACCATAAAAGTTGTAACCAAAGGGTTTAATTATTATTTTGTGGTACCTGCTATGTTAGGTTATGAGTACGGTATATTGGTATTAAGAATGTGATTGTGGAGGAATTTAAAGAGAGATTAGAACCAATGATGTAAGGTTTGTAAAACTTACTGAAATATTAAGAAAAAACTGAAACATTTAAACATCAAACCATGTGGAATCATTTTGAAAATCGTAATTAAAATAATTGAAATTGTTTTGAACAAACAAAGAGATTAAACCTAATTGTAGGGGGCCCTGGGAGTAACTTAATAATATGAAGGTTAGTGATGTGGGTAATTTCCTTTTTATTCAAATTGCAACTGCATATAATTGTAATCAAAGCTAAACTGTCTGAGTGGAGATTATTAAAGTCAATTTTATTAATGAAGCCCCTTTGATGTTGTGTATTTATATTCAAAGTGTTAAATAATGTAATTATAGTTAAAATGTTTTTAGTAAAATGTTATTAAAGCAATTGAAAGGTGAATTAAAATTATATTTGGTTCGAGTTGCAACAAATAGATTTTGATAGATATGTTAATAAAAAGATTTATAGAAGGAAAATTTTTGCAGGAAGCATATATGCCAGTACATGATGTAACCAGAATGTTTATACTATGTGAGTCTTGCAGACCAGTGTTTATATAAACAGGTGTGGTATGTTGAGACTAAGGTCTGTAGTCATGCTTGGTGACAATAACAAAAAATGTAGTCTGCTGAATCAGTATCTTATTGTGATAGAAGAGAATTGAAATTAAATTTTTTTTACAGACCAAATAATAATGAGGCAATTACTGTAACTTTTGAGATTAATTGAATTAATTAAAGTAAATTAAATACAATTAAACTAATTTAGTAATAAAATTAATAGAAACGATTTTTAACAATGAACTTAACTTTATTTTCATTTAAATTCAAATTGGAATTATAAATTAAATGCTAATTGATGCCAATAATGATTAAAACATTTATTTAACACTGACAATTGATGGAAAATGTTCAGGATGAGATAGGGTTTGGAAAATAAGATGTATATACTGCTGTCCAAGTAACTTGTACCAAGGCTAATCTATATTTTATGTTTAACTGTAGATTCCCCACCTAAGTGCGGTCATGGCCTCACCGGACCATGACCGTGAAAGTAGTTAATTGTGGCAAATCATAAATTTTACTTGATATAACCGGCTTGTGGTTTGTTTTATTTTGTCAACCCGGTGGTTTGTTAGATTTAGTAGGGGGGTTATTTTTTGGGGAATCTACCAAATTTTGGAACAGGTCTATTTTCACCCAGATAGGGGTGGTAGTCCATTAGGGGTGTACAAATAAAAAATAGTAGGTTATATGTATACCGAATTTTATTGTAACGCCGAAGCAAGGATGGGGGTGGAATAAAAGAAAAAAATGTCCACCCCTTCCGCATCAGTCCTTGTGAAAGCAACTAGACGCCACAGTCTAGGGGGGGTAATAGTGAGTGTGGATGGGCGGTGACCCAGTTACAGGTCACGAGGGAGATGTGGGTTACGGCGAGGATGAGGCTGAAAAAGGCCAAGAAGCCTCGTGCAGACCACATTCAAATGTAACGGGTATCAGGGGTTAAGGGATTGAAAGGGGGGTATATATGTATATATAAAAAAAAAAAAAAAAAAAAAAAAAAAAAATTATAGTAACTAAGTATAAATGGAGTTAATGTCATTTTGTGTAATTAAGGTGTTATTTTGGATGGGCAACATTGTATGGGGAATATTATTCAATTTAACTGGAATTTATGTGTATCATTGTAAACCAATATTGTTTTATTAATATTATTCTTTAGGGTCTATAATATAAAATGAGCCAGTACGTTGTCAATGAACCAGTACGGTTAAGAGGAAACAAATCAGATGTGGGATATGGAGTGATGGAAGGCCGTTTGTTGATTTTTTTATTGAATGTTTTAAAAGTCAGGCGATACTGGGATGGGTGCTGTCGCAGTCGCCAGACTAGGGGGGTAAGAACCCATGAGTAAGTAGTGTTCAGGGGGGTTGCGGCGCCATATCCTCACTGATCCTCTTAGGTTTAGGCAATAAGAGTTTGAACGCCCCGGCCTTCAATCTCTTATTGGGGGGGTATTGTAACGGTACGAGATTGTAGGGCCAAGATAACATTTTTTAAAATTATATTCTCTATACAGTCATTGTTCACCCTTGTAGAACCCCGAGTTAGTCACCCAGATAGGCTGTGTTTATTGCAGAAAAAACGTCTATGTTTTGTCTCCGCACTCATGCAACGCAGACCGATGGTGAAGTAACATCAACCTGCGCCTCAGCCGTGAATTACGAAAGAGTATGTAACTGCACATTGCGCCAGGCGGCAAAAACATTGCTCACCTTCCCGCCTCTGCTAAGGCGCTCTTTCAATAGCACCAATGGGAGCACATATGCACGATCACGTGACCAAAAAACACTGTATGCAATTTAGCAAACTAACGCCAGTGCCAGTTGTGACATAGGGCCGCGCGGCCAGCCTAAAAAAAACTTCAAGTGACTTTCTAAGTGCGAAAAGTTACGTCGGCCGACTAAATAAATAATATACGTATAATTCGAACAGTGGTGACTGATGGTCATAACATTGACGTGAATTAACCAGTGTACCAGAGAAAAAAAAAACTAAACGCGGAGTGAACCGTAATGTTGAACAAACAGCGATTGTACGACTCACCGAGAGACACCTGGAACGGTTAAGTACCATCAGTAACTAATTGGCCAAAACTTTTAAATTTCACAGATATAATGGGTAGAATACTAACCAAATTAACTAAATGAAATAGAAGGGTGAGAGAGAGAGAGTGAGTGAGAGCGTAAGTTTGGGGTACGTACCTACAAAGTAAAATACTGGTTCATAGATTGAGTAAATTAATTAATTGTAAAATTTTTTGCATTATCTTGCTGTTGTAAGGGGATGATGCAAAGACCATTGTAGTAACTTTTTTGTATCACTTTCATGTAATAAGTAATTAAGCGATTTTTGTGTGTAAACTGTTGTTCTACAGAGAGTAAAGAGGGAAATTAATTAAAGAAAAATAAATAAGCGCCATTCATTACATAACATGTGTTAGCGTAATTATTCGTAACTCAAACAAATAATCCTGTCTGCAGCTGTTTTCGTCTGAAAGACTTTGGAAGAAAAACCCTAAGGTAAGAGATAAATATAATTATAATTTTGTAAGTAATTCGTAGAGTTACAATTTACCAACAAAACTCTTATAATAATAATTTTTAACATTACTCTAAGCAATATAACTCCCTTACAAACTCCTTCAATAAGATACAGTGTCCCCTTCTCCCAGCTTCCACTGTAATATCTTACCTTTTATCTTATTTCTAAGTATTTCTTATTTTCTATTACTTAAATTAATAACATAACAAGTTTTAGATACTTACTAGCTAATATACTACTAAAGATTGGTTTGCTATATTAATATAGTTTGTGGTTTATTGTGTTTCACAATATAGACACTTGCACTTCACTTTTCCTTTCATATAGGGTTTATTTATTTAATATCACTATCACCTTTTATTCTATGTTATTTACATAGTTTGTGGTCATTAGTTTCTACTTATATGGTTCTATACTTCACCTTACATTTCACACATGGTTTATTTATTTAATATATATCACTGGGTTGCTATCTGTCATTAACAGTTCTTTATTATTATTTTTCATTTGTCACTTTTGTATTCATTATTATCTTTGCTAAGCTTGATTTTATTCTACTTGCTTTTGGCTAACTCATTATTTAATAGGGTATTTTTATTCCTATCTTCCTATCTTGGGTTTATACATTTATTTTTCTATTCTTTTTCATTTATTTCACATAATATATCTATTTTACATTTATGTTTTATATAGTTTACATCTCAATTATGCCCTATCTGATTTTAGTACATTTATTTTACATTTTGTTTTAGCTACATTTGGGCTATAATGATTGTAGTCATATTTTGGGTTGCTTCATGGTTTCTTGTTCTCTCACCTTATCCAATCTATTGGGTTAAGTCGTAGTCAGTGTCTTAGTCAATTTTTTATTTAGTAGTGTTGTGCTATCAATCTTCAGGTTATAAGTTCTTTACTAAAAATGAACTTTATCTTGTGAAAAACTTACTTTTTTCGTCGGACGCGTTTCGGCTTAAGTATCCGCCTTCTTCAGCTTTTTGGTCAGACTGCCATCATTTCGTAACGGTTTTTGTGTGGAAGGTGTAGTGGGGGTGGTGTGTGGAGGAAGGGGATTGGTGCGGGGATTCAACTTGATGTTTGTTTTTTGTAAAATTGTGTCAAAAAGTGTATGTGATTTATATTGTAATTGATCGTTGAGTATGTTGTTTGGTTGTGTTGTGTGGTGTTTATATATTTCGTATTGTTCAGTTGTGTTGAGTTTTCGGCCTTTAGGTAAGTAATGTAAAATTTCGAATATAATGAATACTTTTATTCAAAGGCAACACAAGACAAGTTGAAAACTTCCACAAATACATAAACACTATACACCACAAATTAAAATTTACACTGGAAATTGAACAAAACAATAGTATAAATTTTCTAGACCTAACAATTAACAAAACTAACAACACACACACATACAAAATATACAGGAAACCAACCACAACTGACATGGTTATACACAACACATCAAACCACCCAACACAACTTAAACATGCGGCCTTCAACCATATGCTCCATAGACTAACTAAAATACCCTTAAATAAACAAGATTACACCGACGAACTCAACACAATAAAATACATAGCAATCAAAAACAGTTACAACCCTAATTTAATAAACACACTACACAAATGCATCAAAAACAAAAACAACAAAACACAAAATACCATCAGCACACAACACAATAAATACATCACACTCACATACCACAACTCCTACACACACAAAATCGCCAACACATTCAGAAAACACAAATACAAAATAGCATACAGAACAACCAATACCATTACAAAACACATCAATAATACAAACACAGACATAGACAAATATAACAAAACAGGTGTTTACAAATTAAAATGTAATGACTGCAATAGTTTCTACATCGGCCAGACAGGAAGATCTTTTTCATCCCGTTATTCTGAACATTTAAAAGCTCTAACCAACAACAATATACACTCCGCATTTGCCACACACATACACACAGAAAACCACAATTACACCAACATACACACCAATCCGAAATTTTACATTACTTACCTAAAGGCCGAAAACTCAACACAACTGAACAATACGAAATATATAAACACCACACAACACAATCAAACAACATACTCAACGATCAATTACAATATAAATCACATACACTTTTTGACACAATTTTACAAAAAACAAACATCAAGTTGAATCCCCGCACCAATCCCCTTCCTCCACACACCACCCCCACTACACCTTCCACACAAAAACCGTTACGAAATGATGGCAGTCTGACCAAAAAGCTGAAGAAGGCGGATACTTAAGCCGAAACGCGTCCGACGAAAAAAGTAAGTTTTTCACAAGATAAAGTTCATTTTTAGTAAAGTGATAGTGCTGTGAAAGAAGAGATGAACAATCAAGACAACTATAAGTTCTTATTTTTCTTTCTACTTTCAGCTTCTTCTTCTATCAATTATTAGTGCTTTTTGATGCTATCTTATGTCATGTTCAATATTAAAGTATTCTATTCAGAAATGAAACTGTCCACTCTTCTAGTAGCTAGCATAAATATTTTAAACACAAATGTTGACACACCAGTAACATCCATGTACAAATATGAAGAAATGTTCTGAGATTACCTCATGTATAGTTAAGTTGTATATAATACATGAAGTCTACTCATCATGGATTTTCAAAGTTAATTATAATGCTTCATGCATGCTTGATACTTGTAAACAATTGGTCTTGTCATCTGCAATTATATTATCACACGGCAGTCCAACATATGAAATATGAATTACAATACAGTGAAAACAGTAATTATAATGCTTCATGCATGCTTGATACTTGTAAACAATTGGTCTTGTCATCTGCAGTTATATTATCATACGGCAGTCCAACATATGAATTACAATACAGTGAAAACAGTAATTATAATGCTTCATGCATGCTTGATACTTGTAAACAATTGGTCTTGTCATCTGCAGTTATATTATCACACGGCAGTCCAACATATGAAATATGAATTACAATACAGTGAAAACAGTAATTATAATGCTTCATGCATGCTTGATACTTGTAAACAATTGGTCTTGTCATCTGCAGTTATATTATCATACGGCAGTCCAACATATGAATTACAATACAGTGAAAACAGTAATTATAATGCTTCATGCATGCTTGATACTTGTAAACAATTGGTCTTGTCATCTGCAGTTAAATTATCACACGGCAGTCCAACATATGAATTACAAACTAAATATCACTATAGTATTGACGACTCGGAACACTAAGTTTTTTATAAGTAAAAACATAAAGTTTTACCTTACAGCCTAAACCGGCTTTCACCTTTAGAAGGCTTCATCAGAGGCTGCCATAGGTAGCGTTGTCCGTCTTGTTGTTGGCGACGGGATAGTTATTCGAAAGATTGAAGCTGTGTGTGTGTGGTGAGATGTGTTCGAATAATGCGTGCGATTTGAATTGTGTCTGTTCGTTTAGGATGTCGTTTTTATTTGTTTTTGTGTGTTTGTATATTTCTAATTGTTCTAGAGTGTCTAGTTTTCGGCCTTTTGTGTGTACGTGTAGAATGTTCATGTTATTGTCGATGTTTTTATATGTGTGGTTTGCTTCAATGAGGTGGTTTGCAAAGGTAGATTCTGTAGCGGTGTGGAGTGCTTTTGTGTGTTCAATGTATCTCTGTTTGAAGCTACGTCCTGTCTGGCCTATGTAGAATTTATTGCAATTTGAGCAATTTAGCTTGTATACACCAGGTAGATCGAATTTGTTTTGTGCTTTGGGCATGTGTTTTGATAGTGTGTGTTCTGTTTTGTTAGTAGTTTTGTAAGCGATTCTGTATCCTGCTTTTTTGAATTTGTGGGCAATTTTTTCAGTTTGTTTGTTGATGTATGTTAGTGTTATGAATTTGTTGTTTTCTGTCTTTGTCTGTTGTTTGTTTTGTGTTTTGTGTAGGAGTTTACTGACTATTGTTCTGTCATAACCGTTAGATTCTGCTAGATATTTTATCGAGTTTAGTTCGTCTTTGTAGTCTATTTCATCTAAGGGGATGTTGTTAAGTCTATGTATCATGGTTCTAAAAGCAGGTAGTTTGTGTTGTATTGGGTGATTGGAGGTGTTGTGTATTAGTGTGTCAGTTGTAGTTGGTTTTCTGTATATACTGAATTTGTGCCTGTGTTCTAGTTTTGTGATGGAGAGGTCTAAGAGGTTTATGGTATTGTTGTGTTCGTATTCGGCAGTGAAGGTTATGTTTTTATGTATTTTGTTTATGTGCGTTAGTAACTGTTCGCATTGTCTTTTGTTTCCCCTGTATAGTATTAGAATGTCATCAACGTATCTGTGCCAATATAGTATTTTATGTGAGTGTCTGTCATTGTTTGTGAGTATTTTTGTTTTTTTCTAAGTGTTGGAGGAAGACTTCTGCTAGAATGCTGGATATGGAGGAGCCCATGGGTAGGCCATCGTTCTGTGTGTAGTATTTATTGTTATAAGTAAAGTAGTTTTGTTTTGTGATAATGTTCAGAGTTTCTGTTATTTCATTGATAAGTTCTAAATTCTAAAGGTGAAAGCCGGTTTAGGCTGTAAGGTAAAACTTTACGTTTTTACTTATAAAAAACTTAGTGTTCCGAGTCGTCAATACTATAGTGATATTTAGTTAAGTAACGGACACGTCATGGACAACGAAATCCAAGAATATGAATTACAATACAGTGAAAACAGTAATTTCAATAGTTTACCGATTTGAAACTCTAACAATATTATTTAAACATGTTTAACTATGTGATATAGTTTTTTTTATATACAGAAGCTACTTTTATCACCTTTATTCTTACTTTTTGCTTTATCAAGACATAATAAGACATTATCTGGCATGGAATTTTAACATAACGTGTATTACAGTACTTAGCAAAAGACAATGCTTTATGATTTAATAAAAACTACCACCTGTGTAAACATGTAGTTAAGTTGACAGTAGACCAGCTAAAGAATGAGGTATGTTTCAAGCAAATTCATAATGCTCAAAACATTTCTCATGTAACCAAATAACATCTTGATAGAACAATGTTAATTTAGTAATACATCATGAAAATGAAAACTCTTCAACAACATCCAAAAATGGGTTGTCTGTATAGGTTAGCATGTAACCTGAATAGTGACAGTGAAAAACTAAATAAATGGATCTGTAAATAAATCAAATGAGGGGTAACGTATGAATTTGAATGAAAGAGAGGATGTGCAGAATGGGCTGTCTTAATAATGATTAAAAATGGTACCAAAAAATAAAATTAGATTTAAAAATTTCATCTTGTAGTGTTCTGGTAGCATCTATAAAATGTGTGTGAGAAATTAAAGTTATTGAATTTACAATATAATCATGTGTTAGACTAAGTTATTTCGTCATTACCACTTTCTCATTTCTGTGTTGCGAAATTCGTCTAAACGTTCCGGAATCTTTCTGAATTATTAATTGGGTGTGGTCAGATTGCAAAATTGTCCTTTTTATTTAAGGTGGAGTGTAAAGGTTTTCGATATTTTAACCTATAAAAAATAATCGTGGCGACCTTGGTCTTCTGGTGAAATTTTAATACGGTAAGTAGTTGTGATATCAAACAGGTAAGTTCTGGTTGTGTATTTTATATATTTCGGCCTATTTTTTATTGTAACAAGCATTAAGGAAAAAACCACATAAATCTGAACCAATGTTTAGATATTACACAACCGTCCAACATATCTTAACACTGACTATGTGTTGAATAATATAGCTGACATGAATCTCCACAAATCCTCACATTAGAATGTACCCATTATATATGAATGTATTAAAAACATGAGAAAAAAAAAATGTTACAACATTCCAATGTACTTTTTATGTTAAAACTTTATGTTAACATTTTAATTAACATATCTTATAGATTCATATTTACATTACTACAAGTAAAATTAGCTTACAGCCATTAAAAATACAGATGATGTGACTGACCTTATTGTAACTGACTTGGGAACATTTTTACTGCAAAAAATCCTTATGTTATGACAACTTAGAAGTCTTAAGAATTTCTGAACTATATAATTCATAAACAAAAATAAAATAAGATACCTTTCCCTCTTCCTTTGCATCTGTATAAATGACAGGGAACGGTTCTTTGCCCGCATGTCTCATTGCTTGAAGAATCGTTTTGAATGGTTTCTGCTCAGTTCCATCTCCATGTTCATCACTGCCGTGTTTCTCTGATGTGTAAATTTCATCTAAAAAACATATGGGATACAGGAAATTTGTTCAATAAAGATCTAGAGTGTGTTACTGAAAACTCACACATCTTCCAACACATTTTTATTCATAAGTTTTTTTACCTTGACATTCAGAATACAAGGGTCAGTTGAAAAGTTTGTGGAGCGGACAACTGTAGCTTAACGGTAAAATTGACATTTTTCGTGTGCTGCAAGATTTGTATTTCATGTGAACTCCCTTTAATTTCCAAATCGATCAATTAATTTATTCATTGTTTAGAACCTGTTTAAAATTGACGTGTCAGCGTGTTTTGAAAAACGGACAAAATCAAACATCGTGGTGTGATTCTTTGTTAAAAATTGTTTAAGCGCAAATGGAAATTCAACGTGAAATTGTAAATGTGTCAGGAGATGTTGCGACTTCAAAACCAACGGTTGTAAGTAGGCACTTGAGTTTAAACGTGGTCGTACGAGCATTGAAAATGTGGTCGCACTGGACGTCCAAGAAATGCAACAACTCCAGATGTGGCAGCCATCTTGCACAATGCTTTTTTTCACACCAAGTTCTTGAGTTAAAGTATGATGAACACACTCATATGAGATGCCTATGATTTCAGCAACGTCATCCACTCCTCAATCTGCGGTCCTCCAACACCCTAAGAAATTTTTTCAATAACGCCATTTTTTGTTACACTTTTTGGACGTCCACTGCTGCGAGTCTTCAGTGGTTGTACAACTACGTTTAAACTCAAGTGTGCCCCACTTACTGTTGTTTCTAAAGGCGCAGCATCTCATCACATATTTACAATTTCGTTTCGATTTTCCATTGTTACTAAAACGTTTAAAAGAGAATTCATCACATGATGTTTGATTTTGTGCATTTTAAAAACATGCGTGACAGGAAAACTTCAAACAGCTGATAAAAAGTGAATAACTTGACAGATATATCCAGAAATTAACAGGTGCTCACACGAAATATATGCTTGCAGCACACGAAAGATTTTAGTTCTACCACTGAGCTATAGAAGTCGCTCCGTGAACTTTTCAACTGACCCTTGTAATTAAGGGCACTTGGAATTTGTCTGTCCTGTCTTTGGGGGACGTCTTACAATAACTTCTGAATGCATCAACTCATTTTTTGTAAAAATTAGCATGTGTGTGTACATACTTTTTACCCCACATACCCCTACTGCTTTTGAGACTGTTCCTCCCAAAAAATGGGGGTCAATGGGAAAAAATGCGAGGGAACAAATTTTTGAAAAAAAAGTGAAAAATTCATTAAAGGCATAAAATTAAAGAGAATTTTAACCAAAATTTGAAAATAGTGTAGTTTTGCAAATTTCAAAATTTTGGGACACCAGGATCAAAAGTTGGTAAAAATTGTGAAAATTCCAAGCCGTTATCTGAGTAAAAGGAATTTTAAACCAAATCCAAATGTAGCGTTTACTACACAAATTTTTTACCTTCAGGGTCATCATGGACCAAAAATGGATTATATAATTTACCTTTATTTGTATTACCTTTATTTATATAATTCATTCATTGTATTTTACGTATTTGTTTATTATGTGTTTGTTTTAATATGGGTTTTATTATATAACGAGCTCCTTTGGAGTGAAGGTCTGAAGATGGGTCATATGGCCTGAAACGCGTAACCCAGCACAAATTACGCTAGACGTCACTTGACGGAAACTATAAGGTAAATTATATAATTATCATACAGTGACTTGGACCGCATTAATTATGTTCAAAAATGGATACCAAACTTTTTTTAAAAAAATTATAAAAGTCTTTGTGTGGGGCATTATATTATGAGTAATTTTATTCAAAATACAAACTTGATGTCTTTATTAATCTGAGAAACTTGATATCTGTCAACAACCGTATAAATTTTAAACAGCCTTCAAAAAGTTTGTAAGCTATGTTTGCAAATCACATATTGTTATACATATATATATATATATACACACACACATATTTCTTTAACTATACTATAATAAACGTGCATGCCCCAACTGATGATAAGCCTGAGGAGGAGAAAGATGATTTTTATGACTTGCTGGAGAATGCGTATGCTAGCAGCCCTAGACATGACATAAAAATAATCATAGGTGACTTAAATGCCAAAGTGGGAAGCAGCCATACCTGTAGTAATATAGGAAAGTATAGTTTACACTCTGAACACTCAGACAATGGTTTCCGACTATTGAACTTTGCAGTTGGTCAAAATATGATCATAGGAGGGACTTTCTTCGACCACAAAGACATACATAAGGGCACATGGATGTCTCCAGATGGGAGAACGGTCAATCAAATAGATCATGTCCTATTGGATGGCCGCCATAAGTCAGACTTACAAGACGTGAGAGTTTATAGAAGTGCCAACATGGACAGCGATCACTATCTCGTAGTTGCAAAACTGAGAGCTAGAATCTCCAATAATAGAAATGAAAAAGGAATAAAGACTGTTAGATACAATACAGAAATGCTAAAGGAAGAAGAAATAAAACGGAGGTTCGAGGAAGTTACTAATGAGAAAATTAGACAGTGGAGACTTGAATGCCGTGAGGAACAAGATATAGAAAACCACTGGCTTAATCTAAAAAACATGTTAGTGACCACGGGAGAAGAAATCGTTGGTTTGAAGAAGAGACATGGGCGAGATGAGTGGTTTGATAAGGAGTGTGAAGAGGCAACTGACTTCAAAAACAAGACATACAAATTTATGATCCAAAGGAAATGCACTAGGGCTGTTCAAGAGGAATACAGGAAGGCCAGGCGGAGGGAAAAGAAGATTCATAGAGGAAAAAAGAGGGAGTATATGATGAGACAGATGGAAAAGATAGAGGAATATAAGAGTAAAAGGCTGAGCCGAGATATGTACAGGAAGGTGAATGATATGAGACAGGAATTTCAGCCTAGAACAAATGCCTGTAGGGATAATAATGGTGGCCTTGTGAGTGATAATGCTGGCGTAATCAGGAGATGGACAGAACACTTCGAAGAGTTGCTAGGCTCAGTTGGGGAGGCTTCGATGGAGGCATCTGAGAATGAAGAGGAGGTAGGAGAATTCGAGGATGATAGAGAGGAGTTGGTGCCATCCTATGACGAGGTGTATGAAGCTCTAGAAAAGCTTAAAAATAACAAGGCAGCAGGTTCCGATGGTTTACCAGGGGAACTATTAAAGAGCGCAGGAGGAGATTTCATAAAGGAATTTGCCCATCTTATAGAGCGAATATGGCTGGAGGAGGTAATGCCTGATGAGTGGAACAATGGGGTGGTGTGTTTAATACATAAAAAGGGTGATCCGCTTATATGTAAAAATTATAGGGGCATCTCTCTACTTAATACAGCATATAAGGTATTGTCCAACATCATATTTTCTAGGCTGCTTCCCTACGCTGAGGAAAACATAAAAGAATATCAGTGTGGATTCACTAGGAATAGGTCAACAACAGACCAAATATTTACACTAAGGCAAATCCTGGAAAAAACGTTGGAATATGGAGTGCCCACTCACCATCTCTTTGTGGATTTCCAGTCGGCATATGATTCAATCAACCGGAAAATGCTATATAGAGCTATGAAGGAGTTGCATATACCATCTAAGTTGGTGCGTATGGTTGGAGTAGTTATGTCCAATTCTAAGTGCCAAATCAGAATACAATCAAATCTATCTAACTCCTTAAAAACATTGAATGGGTTGAAACAAGGAGATGCCTTAGCATGTCTGTTGTTCAACATAGCTCTAGAAAAGGTCATCAGGGATTCAGGAATTCAAACTAGCGGACACATATTTCACAAGGAGGTACAGCTTCTGGCCTATGCCGATGACATTGACGTCATAAGTAGGTCTGAATCTGGCTTAAAGGAAGCCTTTCAGGAACTGGAGTTGTCCGCTAAGGCTATGGGCTTGGTTATAAACCAAAGCAAAACCAAATATATGGTTGTAGGTGCCAATACTCGTACCCTGTCCCTGCGCATTAACGATTATGAATTTGAAAAGGTTCAGGGTTTTCCATATCTCGGGTCATATGTGGACTCTGGAAATGACTCCTCTAGAGATATTGAAAGACGAATATTATCTGCTAATAGGTGTTACTACGGACTGGTGAAACATTTTAAATCAAAATTAATAACTAAAGATACAAAAGCCTCCCTATACAAGACCTTGATTAGACCAGTCCTGATGTACGGCTTGGAATGCTGGGTTTTAAAATAACTAGATGAGCAGAGACTATCCGTTTTTGAGAGGAGGGTACTGAGGAGAATCTATGGCCCTGTGAGGGAAAACAACATTTGGAGGCGACTGCATAATCGAGAGTTGTACGAAAGGTTTAAAGATCTTCCGATCGTGCAACTCATACAAATTAACAGATTGCGTTGGGCTGGTCATGTGCAGAGAATGGCGGAGGATAGAATCCCAAAAAGAGTGATGAATTATTTGCCGATGGGAAGGAGAAGGAGGGGAAGACCGCGTACAAGATGGCTGGACCAGGTTGGTAAGGAGGCAGTGAGGCTGGGTGCAGCAAGCTGGTGGACATTGGCCGGGAGTAGAGACCAGTGGGGAAGATTTCTTTTGGAGGCCAGGGCCCGGACTGGGCTGTAGCGCCGAGGATGTATGTATGTATGTATGCTTACGTCACATAAACCAGGACCCAAAGTCGAAATTTGGTAAAACACCAAATATTTTAATAAAACATAGGCCTTTGGGGTGAAGACTATAGTGATTACAGCCAATCAAATCAACGCATTTTGTCAGACACGAGAGAGACGCTTTGGCAAATTGTAACAGTCTACGAACAGCTTCCAGACGAATAGGTCACGCAACTCGACACCATGAAAAAGTATTATTTTCAAATTTGTGCGCGTACATTGACATTAAGTTGATATACAGACATAACCTTGACACAACAAATACACTTCCGAGTGATATGTGCGGGATTACCGAACAATATAAGTACGATAGTGTATAATCCCGGTCGTACTCGCGTGTGTTGTGATAATAAACAGGGAGTACATTATTTTATTTAAATAACTTTGATTTTTAAAAATAATATTTTGAAATAGACATTTTGATACTACGCGAGTCATTACTAGCGCAGCATCATACTTATAATGGAATTATTAGAATTTCAAAAAATGTCAATTTTTACTTATTAAAATATTAAATAAATATTTTAATTAATTTTATAATTATAAAAAGTATGTTTAAAGTAATTATCATTAATTACAAGAGTTTACATTTAGTCACTCTTTTGACTAAACTTGTTTTGATTATTCGATGTTTTGAAATAAATAACATTAACTTACGTAAAAAGTATAAAGCAATTTTAATAGTAACATGTTAAAAGTTACTACCTGTTAATTGTTAACATGTTAACATGTTAATTTTAATTACCTGTGATCGCTAACCTCAAATTGGTAGCGGTAGCTTATTAATTTAACTGTTGCATCTGTTCTCAAATAGTTTCCAAACTAAATAGGAATCATATCAAGAGTTTTTTTGTATTTTATTAATTTTTTCTCTTGAAAATATATAGTTATCAAACTCATTGTTGAAAATAAAACGATACATTGAAACTGTACAAGCCACGAGTCTGACGCTTGCTATAGAATTTGATAAGGTGCGTGCGCATCCAGGCGTACGATAATTACATACTTACCATACATATGGCATTAAATTTCATTGTTTTATATTTATTCGTTATTTTTAACCATTGTTCAATTTTATTAATTCTATTAATATTACATCTTGACACTGATATCATGTATCCTCAAAGAACCTAACAACCTGATAATATATTGACAAGAAAACATAACCTTCTAAGTTCAAATTATTGTATCCAAGACAGGACTACCAGCATTGAGCCTGGATAGAGTTTTATGTTAAAATTAATCAATTGTAATTATTATTTAAAGGGTTATTAGCCAAATGATTGTTAATTGTTTTTGAAATTTGCCATTTTAAAATTGTTAATAAACCTTCACTTATTTACCTATGAACAAGAGTATCATTTCAAATAGAAATTAAATTATTTCTTTTAAATCAGTTCTACCAAAGGTGGCGGAAGAATTCAAACAGAGAGTAATTTAAAGTATTACCTATATGTGCTAATTCATTCAAATTGTGTGTACTAACTGTTTTGAATATTCAAATTGAATATTTGTGTGCATTTTGAATGTATGTATTTCAGCAACAACCGTCACAGAACAGGACTGAAACGGATACTTGTGGTAAGTGAGGGAGGCATACAACAAAAAGTGCGCGAAACTTATTTAAATTGAAAGAGTGAAATCTTCATAAACACTTATACAGATTATACAATCACACTAATAACTCCTAATAATTATAATTGGAGCAGTTTTTATAGAAACAACATAATAGCAGATACCGGAGCGTATCTGCAAGCACACTACAACTATAAATACAATTACACTGTACACTGTATAGTACATTATACTTCTACTTGTTCTGTAACAAGTTGGCGCTCCATCGCGGGGCAGAAGTGATAGAAGATCACACACCACATCGATATTATACTATACTATACTACAGAATCTATACTTGTTCCGTAACAAGTTGGCGCCCAACGTCTGAGCACGAGTTAGGGAGATATACAATAACCAATAACCTAAATATACTAATTCGTGAGAAGACAGCAGGAACATTATCAGAAGATCAAGATGTATACAGACAGGTTGAAATCTAGATCAAAATCAAGGTCAACGTCAAGAAAAAGGATGGCGCAAGCAGAGAAAGAAACCAGAAAAGAAGAGAAGGAAGCTATGTCAACAGAAGATGTGGAGGAGATGGTAGTGGAAGTAAAAGATAAACAAATTGAACCGGCGGAGGGGGTTCAACAGCCAGATGAGGAGCCCGAAATTATACAACCAGAAGTTCTGCCGGAAATACGCCAACCAGAGGAGTCAAGGGCAACAATGGATGCCAGTATTTTAGAGATATTACGGTCATTGAAAGAAGACTTAAACAAGAAGATGGACGAAAATAGCCAATCCACCAGGGAGTTGGGCAAGAAGATGGAGTCACTAAACAATAGAATAGAGGAAGGCCTGAAGTCATCCAACAAGGAGACCAATAAATCTATAGAGTCACTTAAGGAGGACTTAAACAAGAAAATGGACGAAAATAGCCAATCCACTAAGGAGGATTTAAGCAAGAAAATAGAGGAAGGCCAGAGGGAGAACCAAAAACATATGGAATTATTAAAGGAAGAGTTCAATAACCAGATACAGGAGACGAACAGGAGGATGGAAGATGGACAAAAGAAAACTGAGGAATTACTGGAGAAGAAAATGGCCATCATGAAAGAGGAGTTATCAGCGGAGTTGGGAGTCAGAATGGATCAGGCCAACCAGAAAATGGATGAAATCACTGCTAAGTTCAATAGAGACGTCGAAACAATACAATCTGACCATGAAGGAATGTGGCAACAAATAAGTATCCAGAGTAACAAGATGAAGGAAGCAGCCAAGGATACAGAAGAGAAGATAGAAAAAAGATTGAAGGAAAATGTCGATGAAATCGAGAAGCGCATGGCCGTATTATCAACTGAAGTTAATGTTGAGATGGATGAAGTACGAAAGGAGGGAGAAGGTACCAGCCTGAGACTAACACAAGCAGAGTTAGACATCAATCAACGCATTAACGAAATGGAGAGAACGCACGGTACACAAATAAATGTGATAACACAGGAACAAACCAACATGAAGGCAGCACAGTCAACACTAACCGACAAGTGTGAAGAAGTATCCGGAAGAGTGGACGCAATTAAGCAGCAGGTACACGATGACAGAACCCTACTAACCGAACGTCAACGAAGAGAGCTAGATGACCTCCGCGACGAGATGCATCGTATACAAACGATACCAAATTTATTATCCGGATTGACTCATCTAGACAACAGAGACCAGATTGAATTCAGGACTTATTATAAAAATCCGCTAGAATTTTTAGAACGGATGGAAGAAATCCTACGTAAAAACAGAGAAAGCAGATGGACTACCATTAAGGGAATGTTAGACGAAGCTTTCAAAAGCACGTTCGACAATTGGTGGACGGCAACCCGTAACGAAGTGGGGAATTATGACAACTTCAAAGTGGCGTTTAAACAAAAATATTGGTCAGAAGCCACCCAGAACATCGTTAGGGATGATATCAAAAATGGGAGATTCGATATACATGGAAGGCAGTCAATGACAACGTATTTCTTGGGAAAGATTTGCCTGGCGAGGAATCTTGAACCCGCCATCCCAGAAGAATGCCTAGTGACGAAATTAGCCTACCACTTCAATCAAGGCATATCACAAGGGAGGCTCAATGCACAAATAAAAACAGTCCAAGGGATGTGCGAACTGCTGGAGAACCATGAAAGAGAACGCTACTACCAACGTAGTCGACAAGGACCTAACCAGACATATGATCGAGGAGGACCTGGGAATAATAACCCCAACATATCCAACGAAAGAAATAGCCCAGGAAGAAATCACAATTACCTACCGAGATTCCAAAATCACCCTATACCACGTCAAGACGGAGGGGGCAACAATGTCAATAATAGAGGGAATAATAATAATAATCAGCATTCAGGTGGATATCAGCGAGAGCCAGCTTACCAAAGAGGTAACAATTATTACCGGCCGTACCAGAATCAAGGTACCAATCATCACCCAAGACAAAACAATGGCAACCAACATAATAATCACTTTCGTAGAGTGCATTATGCTCAAGCCAGTCGAGGGGGAAATCGTCGAAACTACTACCAAGGAAGGAGGAGTTTCCCTAATCAGCATAGTCACTCCAGCAACAGCGATAGAGAGGAGCGGGAATCTGGATACCGATCTAACGGAAGCGACAGTAATGGAAGTCAAGGAACAACAACGCAAAATACAGCAATCTACAATAATGGACATGGAAATGGGAATCAAGAACCCATAGCTTCGACATCGCAAGACAGGCACGGGAATAGTGACCTGCCTTTAAACGCCAACCGGCAGTGAAAAACCAAGTAGTACCCTCACTGAACCGGACTATTGGGTCTAGAGTTTTGGCAAACCATCAAAATCTTCGCAAAACTTACACCAATAATTATTTGAAAAATATTAGAAGAGACTTAATGGAAGAAAAAGAGAATACTATCAGCGATACAAGTAATAGTGAAATTGCATACATAGCGGTGAAGGTCAATAACATAAAAGTACAATGATAGATACCGGAGCAAATGTATCATTGATTGATAAAGTGGAGTTAGATAGAATCCAATCTGAAAATAAAGCGACAATACCCACTTTACCTATTAACAACATTGTACTCATTGGAGCTACCGGACGTCAAAACAAGACGATTAGACAACAAGTGCAACTCGATATATCCAGCAATGGCAACACGATACAGATGATATTCCTCGTAGCCAGTGGGTTACCATTTACCCTGCTCATTGGGTGTGATATACTCAGGAAATACACTGCGATAATTAACATGGACACAAATACAGTAAGAATGAAGACAGGAGAAGTTGAGTGGACAGCCAAGCTAACAGAATATCAAAAGGCACCTGCAGAACATGTAATCTATTACATTAGGGAAGGCCACCAACATCAGGAAGGCGCCATCAACGAGAAGCTTCACAATAACCCAGAGGAAGATTTATGGTTGACCAAGATTAATGAGATACGAGAATTCAAGACCAACCAAAATAGCCAAGAGCTGACATGGGAACAAAAGGACCATCTGATAAAAATATATTGCCAGTATCGTCACATATTTTCCGATACACCCGGAAAAATCAAAAATTTCCAATGCGAGTTAAGATTCAAAGACCAAACCGAATTTAAACGAAAATCTTATCCTATCGCCTTTTCGCTGAAGGAAGCAGTAAGGGAAGAAATCCAGCGTTTGATAGCAAATGACATTATCGAAGTAAGCAATTCACCATACACCAACCCTATTGTCGCCGTACCAAAGAAAAATGGTGCGGTACGAATTTGTTTAGATGCTAGGGAATTAAACAAAACCATAATTAACGACAGGACATCACCTGGAGAAATTGATGAGATCTTAAAGAAGTTTTATGGTTCAAAATTCTACAGTATATGGGATACGGTATGCGGATATTGGCAAGTTGAACTGCATCCGAATAGTAGAAAGTATACTGCCTTTATTTTCGAAGGTAGAAATTACCATTTCAAAAGACTACCGTTTGGCTTAGTAAACTCTGTAGCAATATTCGTCAAATGTATGGACGAAATACTGGGCCACAATACACTGCAGTTTACAAGTCTATGTTGACGATCTCTTAATCGCCTCCAACAATTGGGAGGAACACTGTGAAAGGGTGGCACAGGTCTTGCAGAAACTAGAAGATAATCACATTACACTGAAGTTAGATAAGTCTCAATTAATAGCAAAAGAAGTCCAATTTTTGGGGTTTAACCTATCTGAACATGGAATTACACCGTCCCAGGAAAAGATGGAGGCAATACAGCGTTTCCCCGTCCCACAGAATAAGAAACAACTGCAATCGTTCCTCGGGATCTGCAACTACTATCGTAAATTTCAAGAGAATTATTCCGATTTAACAGCTCGATTTTCAAAACAGCTTTCATCAAAAGAAAAGTGGAAATGGGAATCAGAACAAGAATCCACGTTTAAGTTAATCAAAGAAAAGTTCCTAGAAACCGTTATGTTACATCACCCTAACTTTGAAAAACAATTTTTCATGAACTGCGACGCCAGCGATTTGAGTCTCGGATCCGTGCTATATCAAGAAGACCAAGACGGGAACCATGAAGTAATCAGTTTTGCAAGTCGCACGTTGAACAAGTGTGAACGCAACTATCACACCACAGAAAAAGAATTATTAAGTATCGTATTCGCTTGCGAAAAGTTTAGAACCTTTATCTTGGGATATAAAGTGACAGTAAGAACGGATCATAAATCCATTTCATTCCTCAAGAACTGTAAATTGAAACACGGAAGGTTGACAAGATGGACTCTCACACTCCAAGAGTATAATATACAGTGGGAGTACATACCGGGAAAAAGCAACACAGCTGCAGACGTGTTGTCCTGGATTAACATCGACGCCCAAACATTTCAAGGAGAGAGAGAAACCATCGCGAAGGTCTACCACTTGCTAAAAAATAAATCTGAGCTTACTAAAATACTGTCAGATATAGCTACACAGCAACAACAAGATCCTAAAATATTGATGATTATTAAAAAAACTAGCAGATAACGATGCAAACATTAAACAGTATTTCTGTATTCACAATCAGCTAGTGTTCACCAAAAGCAATAAAAATGGTGAAGACTGGAAGATCGTTATCCCAAAGGTTCTAGAGAGAGAGTTGACCATCGACTATCACATACGATATGGTCATATGGGCGCAGTGAAGGTGGTAAAAGCACTGCAAGAACATGTGTATTTCACTGACATGAATAGGAAGGTAAGAAGATATATACAGAATTGCCATATTTGCCAGCTAGTCAAATGCAGTAACGAAAAGAGAGAAGGAGTGATGATACCGATAACATCTGTGACAAAATTAGAAAAAATCTTCCTGGACATTTGTGGGCCGTTTCCACGGAGTGGTGGAAGACATCAGTATAAATATATCATTATTATCTTTGACCACTATACAAAATATACAAAGCTGTATCCACTTAATCGAGCCACAACAAGCAAGATACTAGAAATAGTTATAAACAAATACATACCCGAAGTGGGCCGACCAGCAACAATAGTTACAGATCACGGAACGCAGTTTCGAGGACGGAAATGGCGGGAAACACTGCTCCATCTGGGCATCAAAACGTATAAGACATCGGTGTACCACCCCAACAGCAACCCTGCTGAGAGAGTGTTGAGAGAAGTAGGAAGGATTTTAAGAACCTACTGTCACAGCCAGCAGAGGAAGTGGGAGGAGTATTTGTCCCCAGCTGAAGACTTCTTAAACCTCGCATACCATCAGTCAACTGAGGAGACACCATACATGGCAATGCATGAAAAAAGACCACCCCGAGAGATCACAGAAATAATTAACTTTCCAAGAAGTGCAGAGATCAAGTTTGACCAAACCAAGTTCTATAATAATGCTGTTGAAAGAGCCCAGAAACTGAGAATTAAATACAAAAAATTGCAGCCCAAAATTATAAAATACAAAGTGGGAGACCAAGTGTTAATCAAAAATCGAGAACTCCCAAGTACTATCGAGGGCATTGCAAAGAAATTACTACTATTATATACCGGACCATATACTGTAACAAAAGACAATCTAAACAACACCTATGAATTGCAAAACCCTATTACAAAAAAGATAAAGGGGACATATAATCAGACTTCGATGAAAAAATATGTTAACAATTGAAATATGAAATTACAAGTGAAAAGTGAGCGATAAGGATTATTTTATTATTGATACTATGTAAAGGATGGAAATGTTTATTGTGTAAAATGAAAAGATAATTATGAGTATAACTGTTGACTATATCAAGATGAAAAATGAAATGTGGCCATGAAGATTATTGTTATTTATAAAATGAAAAGTGAAAATATGATTATAAAAATAAATGTTGACTGTAGAAAAAGGGTGAATTATTATCATGAAGATTATTATATGTTTGTATTAAATGAAAAGTAACTATGTAATTATGTATTAAACATTGAATGTATATTGTCATTTTATAATGTGGGAAAAAATGATCCCAGAGAATTTATGTAAAGGAATCAGAACATTGTATTCATCAATATCAACTACTACTATATATATATATATAAAAAAAAAAAGGAATGTCAATACGAGACAGACACATTACATCCCAGGCATATATGAAGCAAACTCATTAATTCCAAGAGCCACGTCAACCAGTAGAACAACAACATCTCACCCGTACTACTATAAAAAAGGAATGTCAATACGAGATCGCCAAACTACAACCTTGGCACAATTATTTCCAAGAGCCTAGTCAACCAGTAGAATAACAACATCTCACCCGTACTACTATAAAAAAGGAATGTCAATACGAGGCCGACACACTACATCTTTGGCACAAACTATTTCCAAGAGCCTAGTCAACCAGTAGAATAACAACATCTCACCCATACTACTATAAGAAAAAGAAGAGTTGGAAGAATAAACCAAGTGAACATTATTACTGTAGAGAAACGACCACACACGACAAATTTATATTTGAATAAAGAAAAGCCAGCACTACATGAAGTACAAATACCAACTAAAACCTGGAAAAGGAAAGAAAAAATAAATGTACTAATACATAGTATCTAGAAGAATGAATTTGGAACGAAGATTATGACGAAATAACGTTCAAGGTAACACAGAATGAAGAGATTAATCTATGATGAAGAAGAATAAAAAAGAATATACTAAAACCAAATCAAATCAACTAAAACTATAATCAAAATATCCCGATGATATGTGAAGAATTAGTTAAGTTGAATCAAGAAAAGAGAGAATCACAATGTACAAACCGCAGATGCGAGAATTAATCCCAAGAATATTTATTATTTGTCGGAAAAACGACCACTATTATTATTATTAATGATTTGAGATGAATTGACTGAAGAGTAATGCCAGCAATCATTTATTATTATTAAAGGAGATGATTTGCCTCCATATTTATTGAAATTAGTATGGCCAGTAGAGTCGAATAGCCAAAGTGAGCCGCTCTAAACTGCCCCAGCTAAATGTATGTTAGGGAACTAAATAAACGAGGGAAGTAATTACATAGAGAAGAAATAAATATGATTCAAAGAGCAGAAAGCGAAAGGATATATGGAAAAAACATGTAAATCAATATGGAATGTACAATAATTGATAAATTCTTCATAGAAAAATATAGTATAATCATAACTCAGAATTAATCAATTCTTAAAGGAAGGCATATGTAACATAACCAAATATGGCAGTTACATAAAATGAGCCTAAAGGACGGCAAGTAAGAGAAAAAATATGAATGTAAATCTAGATAAGTAAATCCATGTATATAAAGTGTGTATCTACAAATGTGTTAATATGAAAATCCAACTATGAATAAGATAATATCAATCTAGTGACATCAACTACGAAAAATAAGAAAGAAAATGACATGAGCCAAAACAAAATACCAATTATAGACCCAATAGGATCCAAAAGTGAGGGGAAACGACGAAACAAGAATTAACAAACTCCAAAAGTGAGGGGAAACGACGAAACAAGAATTAACAAACTCCAAAAGTGAGGGGAAACGACTAAATAAGAATTAACAAACTCCAAAAGTGAGGGGAAACGACGAAATAAGAATTAACAAACTCCAAAAGTGAGGGGAAACGACTAAATAAGAATTAACAAACTCCAAAAGTGAGGGGAAACGACGAAATAAGAATTAACAAACTCCAAAAGTGAGGGGAAACGACTAAATAAGAATTAACAAACTCCAAAAGTGAGGGGAAACGATTAAAGAATAATGACTACAATGAAAATAACAAGAAAGCTGACTCAGAAGAGAGAAGAAGATGAATAAATCATACCAGAAATCAACATAAACCACGTGCACCAAAGACTATATAAGTGACAAGTGAAATAATGATTATCAAATGTGAGGATGAAAAACAGTGCTTAGCATTTAAGGAAACACAAACAATAACAGTGCGTACTTAATAGATGTGAAACATGTGAATAACTAACTATTTCTACTGATAAAACCACACAAACAATTATAGTGAGGAAGTTTATAAGTATATGAAAATATGTTAATTCCATGATGAAAACAACAAGATGTTAAATAAGTCAAATAGACACGAACAATGAGTGTGACGCATTTAATAAAGTTGTGATTAACACAGATAATCATAAGTCCACCAAAATGAAACAAAATAGAACAATATAACTATGTTTTATTTTTGGTAAAGAACTGACAACAATATAAAAAACCATTGTATCAAACAAAAGGGATTGAATTGAATTCAACCTATGACTAGAAAAATATCATAAATAATACAATAAGATATGTATTAATGTTTAAGAAGGAATGTATAAACACGTGTCACAAAATAAGTAAAATATTATTGTGAAAGACCATACTGATACCATGTAGGTAGTAGAGACATACTGCATTAAAACAGATGGTACATTGTTACATAACCCATAGAGAAAGTACCTGTTAAACAGAAAACCAAAAATATCAATGAAAATAAATGATTATCAACAATGATATCAATTAAGGAATTGTTATAAATAACAATACATCCTAATAGATAATGCATTAAAATGCAACCATGTAAATAAAACCAATCAAATGCAATGGCAGACAGCTATAGCAAAGATGCAACAAATATGCCAATTCAAATAGCCAAAGTGCAATATCAAAACCAATACTAAAGTGAATAACCATATTACCAGTAGTAAGACTAATATCTGGTAATGGTTTGAGAACAGATCTTTAACATAATAACAACAGTATTATAAACAAAATGGTGTAAACTAACTAACCATGTACAAACAATCAGATGTAAGATGGACCACTGTATGGCCCATTAGTTAAGGAAAATAGTGTATTAAAGCTTAAATACAGATTGTTCACAATACTACCAGTAGTTAGAGGGAAAATCAATACAACTTTGAGAACAGATCAGAACTATAAAAACAGTCAGTATATATGCAAATAATTAGAAACCAACTGACCATAGTGACAGAAATCACAAATAAACCAACCATGTTAAGTAAGTTACTTAGGTAAAATATGACATATAAATTTATCTAAGAGTAAATGAGAACATTACCAAAAGTAGGAGTAATGTCTAATACCAATGTAGAAACACAAACATAATGTAACAATAACAGTTTAATTATTGTTTTTATGAAAAATAAATGACCATTATGTTGAGACACCATAGGAACAAACCCATTATTGAAGAACTGAAGGGTTCTAAACTAGCTAGAAGCTGACCAATATATGTAATACATTAAGTACAATGTATGTACACTAATGACATTTAATACATAATATAATTCACTTAGAAAAGACTAAAATTATATTGACAATTGTATGAGAAAGGTAGAAGAGGAAGAAGACAGTATGTGTATTATATTTAATACAATCATATGAGGATATTTAAGTGTGAAATCATGTACATAATCGTTTTAGTATTATTAGATTGTAAGATTACTTGTATTAGATAAGGGAAATTCATTTTAAATACTTTTATATAAAAACCAAGATGGACGCCTAATGACGCTAAAATAAGCTATTGTTAAGGAAATAATTATCTCCAAATAACCAATCAAACCAAGTGAGAAATGGACTCCAAGTGTTTATTTAGAAAGTGTTTTTATTAAAAATAATTAAATCTGGTGTCAAAAACTTATAAAAATAAGAAACACCAAGATAATTAATAAAAACATTATTTTAAGAGAAGCAATGTAAATAAAATAGTGTTGTTTAGACTTAAATTAAAGAAGAAAATGTCTATAATTCAATGACATAATTCATGTAACGATAGGACGTTCAATAAGGAAGTTATTGTAATTATTAACTTTTCAAGTATTTTTTACACTAGTGCTTACGTCACATAAACCAGGACCCAAAGTCGAAATTTGGTAAAACACCAAATATTTTAATAAAACATAGGCCTTTGGGGTGAAGACTATAGTGATTACAGCCAATCAAATCAACGCATTTTGTCAGACACGAGAGAGACGCTTTGGCAAATTGTAAGTCTACGAACAGCTTCCAGACGAATAGGTCACGCAACTCGACACCATGAAAAAGTATTATTTTCAAATTTGTGCGCGTACATTGACATTAAGTTGATATACAGACATAACCTTGACACAACAAATACACTTCCGAGTGATATGTGCGGGATTACCGAA
This sequence comes from Magicicada septendecula, assembly GCA_034769895.1. Classification (NCBI taxonomy): domain Eukaryota; kingdom Metazoa; phylum Arthropoda; class Insecta; order Hemiptera; family Cicadidae; genus Magicicada; species Magicicada septendecula. The sequence continues at coordinate 431,926,805 of CM068375.1, forward strand.
CAATATAAGTACGATAGTGTATAATCCCGGTCGTACTCGCGTGTGTTGTGATAATAAACAGGGAGTACATTATTTTATTTAAATAACTTTGATTTTTAAAAATAATATTTTGAAATAGACATTTTGATACTACGCGAGTCATTACTAGCACAGCATCAAACTTATAATGGAATTATTAGAATTTCAAGAAATGTCAATTTTTACTTATTAAAATATTAAATAAATATTTTAATTAATTTTATAATTATAAAAAGTATGTTTAAAGTAATTATCATTAATTACAAGAGTTTACATTTAGTCACTCTTTTGACTAAACTTGTTTTGATTATTCGATGTTTTGAAATAAATAACATTAACTTACGTAAAAAGTATACAGCAATTTTAATAGTAACATGTTAAAAGGTTACTAATATTATGTTCAGAAATATAAATTAAGAAATATTAACCAGTAAGAAATCATTTTCTGTAATAGCATTACCTGTGATCGCTAACCTCAAATTGGTAGCGGTAGCTTATTAATTTAACTGTTGCATCTGTTCTCAAAAATGTTTCCAAACTAAATAGGAATCATATCAAGAGTTTTTTTGTATTTTATTAATTTTTTCTCTTGAAAATATATAGTTATCAAACTCATTGTTGAAAATAAAACGATACATTGAAACTGTACAAACCACGAGTCTGACGCTTGCTATAGAATTTGATAAGGTGCGTGCGCATCCAGGCGTACGATAATTACATACTTACCATACATATGGCATTAAATTTCATTGTTTTATATTTATTCGTTATTTTTAACCATTGTTCAATTTTATTAATTCTATTAATATTACATCTTGACACTGATATCATGTATCCTCAAAGAACCTAACAACCTGATAATATATTGACAAGAAAACATAACCTTCTAAGTTCAAATTATTGTATCCAAGACAGGACTACCAGCATTGAGCCTGGATAGAGTTTTATGTTAAAATTAATCAATTGTAATTATTATTTAAAGGGTTATTAGCCAAATGATTGTTAATTGTTTTTGAAATTTGCCATTTTAAAATTGTTAATAAACCTTCACTTATTTACCTATGAACAAGAGTATCATTTCAAATAGAAATTAAATTATTTCTTTTAAATCAGTTCTACCAAAGGTGGCGGGAGAATTCAAACAGAGAGTAATTTAAAGTATTACCTATATGTGCTAATTCATTCAAATTGTGTGTACTAACTGTTTTGAATATTCAAATTGAATATTTGTGTGCATTTTGAATGTATGTATTTCAGCAACAACCGTCACAGAACAGGACTGAAACGGATACTTGTGGTAAGTGAGGGAGGCATACAACAAAAAGTGCGCGAAACTTATTTAAATTGAAAGAGTGAAATCTTCATAAACACTTATACAGATTATACAATCACACTAACAACTCCTAATAATTATAATTGGAGCAGTTTTTATAGAAACAACATAATAGCAGATACCGGAGCGTATCTGCAAGCACACTACAACTATAAATACAATTATACTTACACAGTATTATATCATCATCATCTATACTATTACGTTATAGATTGGCTAGCCCAACAGTGTGGCTTTAAGGAGAAATACAAGACAGCATAATATCTTATCATCTATAATATTACGTTATAATATATACACACACACATATATATATTAATTCAATCACTTTCTGCTACAGTCCGTTTCTTGATGTATATAATACATTTAATATTTATAAATAAATTTACTTCAAGATATACCTTTTTTTCCTTATTAGGAACATGTTTCGGGTACTATCTTGTACCTATCCTCAGCCTTCCGGTTTTTTTGTCTGGTGAAGTACATATGTGTTGTTGGTTGACTATTATTATTGTGGCTTCCTGTTGGCTTCTGGTATTTCAAATTGGTTTTATTGTGTGTGATTGTCGTATGTGTTAGTTTTTTGTGTATTTTCAATGTTGAGTGCTTTGATATTGTGTCATGTTTTGTATGATTTGTATTTGTTCAGGTATTAGTTTGTTTTCTGTTTTATGTTTGTATATTTGTAAATTTTCCCAAATGTTCATTATGGTGCCTTTGTGTGGTATATGTTTTATTAGTGTTACATTGGTTTTGTCTGGGAATTCATCTCCTGTGTTTATTGCATGTGTGGCTAAATTGGATTTATATATTTCTGGTTTTTTGTATGCATTTAGGTGTTCAAAATAATGTTAATAACGTTTTTAATTCACTCGCATTTACTTCTGCAATTAAACACTGAATCTCCTCCTTATCATAAATTGTATGGCATATTCTTCCTTCATCTAACTCATTTCTAACCCTTCTTTCTCTTCTTTCATGTTTATTAGTTTAAAATAATTTCTTCTGAATTATATAGTAAGGTGTTCTTACTTATTTTTGAATTTTTTGGTTTTATTTGTTATCCACAAAATCTGTCCCTTTTCTCTAACGGTTGGTTTGGAATCCGTTTAAACGTGGTCCATTATTTCCTTTGACGTGTTTGCCTTATTCTCATTGTCTTCATTTTTCATAAAACCTCTTTATCTCAGTTTGGTTATATGTGCCTTTTATTTTATTTGCTCCTGGGGTGGTCAGTTCGTAGGTGTTATTTCCTTTGTCGCGAGCTACTACAAACGGTCCATGATATAACAGCAATAACTTCTTGGTAATTCCTTCTACTGTACTTGGCAACTGTCTATTTTTGATTAATACTTTGTCTCCAATGTTGTAGTGTATAATCTTAAATTTCTTCTTCTCTTCTTTCTTCTGTTGCAGTTCTGCCTTATAAAGCACCCTATTGTGAACTTCCGTGTGGGTTGATTCTTCTGGCTCCATTGGTGGGAATTCTATTATTGACGTTATTTCTCTGGGTGGTGGTCGGTTGAACATCACCTGATAAGGACTGGCTCCTATTGTCTCGTGATAAGCCAGATTGAGGAAAGTTTCTGTTGCTTCCACGTACCTACTCCAATTTCGGTGTTCTGCATGACAATACATCCGTAAGATTCTCCCAACTTCTTGGAGGACTCTTTCTGCAGGGTTACTGCTGGGGTGATAGACTGAAGTCTCAGTTAGTAAAGTTATTCTCCATTTTTTCCCTTTAAATTGGGTACCATGGTCGGTGATGATGGTTTCAGGCTTCCCGACCTCTGGTATGTAATTATTTAAAATTATATTGAGCACCTTCTGTGTTGTAGCCTTACTTATCGGGTACAACTTAGTGAATTTCGAGAAATGGTCAAAGATAATCACTATATATTTGTAGCGACTTCTTCCTCCGCTCCTGGGGAATGGCCCACAAAGGTCAATAAAAATCTTCTCAAGGTTACGGTTTGAAGTGATGGTGATCCTGGGGCTTTCCTTTCTCTCATTATTAATTTTTACCATTTGACAGATTTTGCAACTTCGTACTGTTTGACGTACCTTCTTATTGATACCTTTGATGTACATGTGCTCCTTTATTGCTTTCACCACCTTGAGAGGTCCCATATGTCCATAACGGATATGGTATTCTAGGATGATTGACGATTCTGCTGTCGGTGGGATATATAATTTCCAAGAATGATTTGTTGAGATTGTTCAATTAAATAAGAGGTTGTTGAGAATGCAAAAATAAGGTATTACGGTGGGATCATTGTGTGATAAACGTTCTTTGATTAAATTCAGTTTCGGATCATTGATTTGTTGCTCCTTTACCTGTTCTAAAATTCTCTCCAAGTCTTCTTGGGAGTGTAGAATATGGAATACCTTGCCTATGTCCTCCTGTTCAAACTCATAAGTACCCTGTTCGATGTTCACTCTAGATAGTCCGTCAGCCACGATGTTCTGCTTTCCTGGCACGTACTCACAATGGATGTTATATTCTTGCAGGATGAGAATCCATCGTGTTAGTCGTCCGTGATTTAATTTGCATTTTTTTAGAAATGAAATAGATTTGTGATCCGATCTGATGGTTAGGGGGTATCCTAAAATATGGGTTCTAAATTTTAGGCAGGCGAATACTACACTGAGCAATTCCTTTTCTGTTACCATGTAATTCCGCTCGCAGCTGCTCAATACTCTGCTCGCGAAACTAATGACGAGATGATTACCCTCCTCGTCTTCTTGATATAGTTCAGCGCTGAGGCAGATGTCGCTGGCATCACAATTTAAATAAAATCTCTGTTGAAAATCGGGGTGGTGAAGTATAACGCTCTTTAAAAATTTGGTTTTGATTAATTGGAAATTATCGTCTTCAGTCTTGCCCCATTTCCACCTGTTCTTTGAGGATAGTATATGTTGAAATTTGGCTGTCAGTTGTGAATAATTTTGTTGAAATTTTCGATAGTAATTGCAGATACCTAGGAATGATTGCAATTGCCTAATGTTTCGGGGCTTGAGGAAATTCTGAATTGCTTCTACCTTCTCTGGTGATGGTGTGATTCCCGTTTCTGACAATATATATCCTAAAAAGGGTAATCTTTGTGTTATGAATTTCGATTTGTCAATTTTGAGCGTTATGTTGTTTTGCTGTAGTTTACTCAACACCAAGTCAATTCGACTACAATGCTCATCCCAGGTTGTGGAAGTAATAAGTATGTCATCCACATACACTGTAGCAAAATCCAATGCTTCCTTGCCTAATATTTTGTCCATGCACTGAACAAAGATAGCAACGGAGTTTACTAGGCCGAATGGCAACCTTTTAAATTGATAATTTCTTCCTTCGAAGAGGAAGGCGACGTACTGTCGGCTGTTTGGGTGAAGCTCAATCTGCCAGTACCCGCAGACTGCGTCCCAGGTACTCATCAAATTTGCATCCATGAAATTTCTTCATAATTTCGTCAATCTCACCGGGTGAGGTCCTATCATTTATTATCATCTTGTTGATCTCCCTGGCATCGAGGCACAGTCGTACTTGTCCGTCCTTCTTGGGAATTGCTACAATTGGACTGGTGTATGGAGAACTACTTCTTTCTATTATATCTTCTTTTATCATTCGCTGGATTTCTTGCCTCACAGCTTCCTTTGATGATTGTGCTATCGGATATGATCTCCTGTTAAACTTTACTGTGTCCCGGAATTTTAGCTCACATATGAAGTCCTTGGCTTTACCTGGTGAGTCAGAAAATACCTTCCGGTATTTATTATATATACCAACTAATTTTTCTTTCTGTTCCACACTGACTGCCTCTGTGGAGCCCTTTACCTGAAATGACAGGATATCCTGCAACTTTTCCTTCCATAATGTTGATTCCTCAGTCACAAGTTCATTTTTTCCTATGGGTAACCTAGCTTCTTCCCTAACATGGTATGAGTGTCCAGACTGAGGGGCACACTGGCTTCCTATTATCTCAGTGGACCAATCATACTCATCTGAACGCAGTGTTAATTTTCCACTGTTCAGGTTGATAATTGCAGAGTGGCGCCCTAGCATGTCACACCCTAATAACAATTTAAATGGTAGCCCTTGGGCTAATAGAAACACCATAGGAATCCCTATTCCCTTGCTTGCAACTTGGAGGATAACTTGTTGTTTGATAGTTTTATTTTGCTTCCCTGTTGCTCCTATGATAGTAATGTTGTGAATGGGCAGCGTGGGTATTCTCTCCGTGACTATTTCTTGTATCCTATTCAATTCGGTTTTATCAATTAATGAAATGTTTGCACCTGTGTCAATCATCATCTCCGTCGGTACACCTTGTAGCTCCACCTTGACGTAGACTATCTCGTTACCGTATCGTGCCTCTTCCACGGTTCTTTCTTCTAGTAATTCTGATTGGATGTTTTTGAGGTAATGGTTTCTAATAATTATTATGGATTTGTCCGGTTGATTCATCTGTTCTATTAGCCCGGGGTTAGTGACGGGCTATCCTGGTTTCTCACTGCGGGTTCCCGTTTCCCCTACTTCCGTCTGAAATGGTTGGTCGCTCCTGTTCATCTCTATGCTGGTTTCCCGAAGGTTCATCTCGCCTTCCTTCCCAGCTTCTAGCTCTTCGACCTTCCGCACTGTGACCCCTCTGTGGGTGCTGATTTTCTTCCTCTCTTCGGTACCAATTGTGGTACGTCTGGCCGTTATTAAAACTTCGTCGATGACCTTGGAATCTGTTATCATGTGGGTTTCGACTATTGTCATGACGGTTGTTTGACCTGACAAGATTTATTCGTGGCCTGTTTTCCCGGTGTGGCTCGTTCTGCCGATCGTTCTGGGGTTCCAGTCTCCTGCGACTTCTCCTGTAGTAGTCCTCCCTTTCATAACTTTCCAGGAGGGCTTCCATCGCTCCAATCGTCTTCACTTGCCTGCATTGTCTGGCTCGTGTTATGCCTTCCTCGAAATGGTAAGAAATTTTAGTGACCAGACATTCTTCTGGGATCTGTGGTTCGAGATGTCTAGCGATGCAGACCTTACCCAAGAAGTATGCTGTTGGGGATTGACCTCTTGTGGATTCATACCGTCCATTACATAAATCGTCCCTAATGATGTTTTGGATACTCTCGGACCAATATTTGGTCTTAAATATCTGTTTGAAATCTGTATAATTTTGTATTTCGTTCCTCATTGCCGTCCACCAATTGTCTGTTATGTTCTTGAAACTCTCGTCAAGCAGGTTTTTTATCATGTGCCATCGGTTTTCTTTGTTGCGAGCAAATAGCTCTTCTAACCTCTCGAGGAATTCCAATGGGTTTCTGCGGTAATCTCTGAAGTTGATTGCCTCTCGGTTTTCTCCTACTGGTAGGTGTGTGTAATTTATCGGTCTATTTTGTAGAATTACCAGTTCTTCCTGGATTTGGTCTACCTGCCCTTTTACTTGTCCTGCATCACCTTTGATGGTTTCAATTTGACCACCTATTGTTTCCTTTATTTCATCTAGCTTCTTTTGTGTTTCTGCTCGTACCTCCGTTATACAAACTTTGTTATTATTTTCTACCTGATCTATTCTGGCATCTACTTCTATTCTGGATTGTACAACTGTTTCTTCAGTTTTCTCCAGCCTGTCCTTTGTATCGGCTATCTGCTGTCCAACTTCCTCCTTATACTTGTCCATCCTCTGGCTAAATGTCTTACTGACGTCTTCTATCTTCTCATTGAGAGTTTCCCTTAACTCCTTGTTAGAGTTCTCAATTTTCTTATTAATTTGCTTAAAATCTTCCTTAGTACACTCTTTAATGCTGTCCATCTTTTCATTCATCTGTCTTAAACTTTCTTCATTTCGTTTTGTTTTCTAAAGTTCTCATTATTTTCTTCATTCATTTGTCTTAAACTCACATCATTCCTGTCCAATCTTTCGGTTATATTTTCCTCCTGTTTTCTAAAATTCTCCTTATTTTCCTCATTGGTTTGCTTTGAGTTTTCCTCCTGTTTCCTAAATTGTTCTGCCATGAACTTCATCATGTCTTGCCAATTTGGTTCTTCTCTGGCTACCGCTTTATCTGGTTGGTCCCCTTGGGCATCCTCTTTATCACCCGCCAGTTGTTCCATTTCGGTGTCTGTAACTACCTCTGCTTCTTCTTCCCGTCTATCTTCTTCCGTTTCCTGGTCCTTCGCAATCCTTTTAGAAACACCTCTTGTATGCATTCCTGCGCCTCTAATAGTTGCCTGCTCCAGTTAAGTAATAGCGATATGGTCGAATTTTTTACTTAACTAAAGCCCCACGTTGGGCGCCAATATGTTATGTAACGATCTTATTGGTTTTATTTACTTATATGAGACTCCCGTGTATCAACGTTAAGCCCCACGTTGTTGACGTCAATATGTAACCACCAGTATATTAGTTAAATTTGAGAAGTTTGAAAGGCCCCACTGTTGGATTCACCTATTTGTAATCTAAAAGATTACGTTATATTTGTAATATGTTATTGCAGATGAGATCTCCTGTAAATCAATGTTAATTTATAAAAACAATTATTTATTATATTGTTGCTATTATTCGTTTGTCGAACATAGACCTGTGTTAAGTGGTTATTAAGTGTTCTGCCAGAGAAAAAGCGCTATATTACAGTTATTACGGTGAATAACTTAGTAATTTTCTCCAACCCTATTCGGTATGTATTGTCTAAATTGAAGAGAGCGGAGTGTGGAGAGAGTACGTTAGTTCTCTATTCTCCCGTATTCACCAGCTGTAGGCAAATGAGCGATTAATCCGTTATTCTAGGTTAAGTCGTTCCACTTTAGGTTTTGATCGCTTTCTTTCTCTGTAAATTACACCCTACTGAAATACAATAATTATTCTACAATAACACAAACTCGTCAAATACAATAAGGGTTCTTTATTTTATCTAAGTTTCCAATTCCAACAATTTCCTTCTCCAGTGATTAATACATCATGTCGATCACACAATATAGGATCGATTCGTTATTTAACTCAGTTACAATTTGATTATAATTATATTTTATTCTTTTTTTTATCTCTTATCTCAGGGTAAGGTAATTCTTTTAACGATTAGTAAGGCCAGGTAATGTAAAATTAAGGTTACTAAGTATTACAATTGTTATTAACTCTTAATATATAAAATTAAATATAAGCAGGTTTGTTACCAAACTGGGTACGATACTTAAGGTGGCTGTGTCTGTTTACAACGGAGTGAAGACAGAATGGTTATGCTACTCTTGACCAAAAACAGCGTCCAGATTCTCAATAAAGGTTTAGATATGATGTCCCGGAGTGTAATAGAAGTTCAGTTCTGGTCTTCGTTCTTCTTCACGATCCTAGTAGTTGCCGGTCCCAATGGAATTGGTGTAGTATTACGACTTCGTTTGTTTATTGAAAGTGAGGTTTAGTACTTCAATACAAATGTTCTTCGTGTATTTTTTTTTTTTATTTATATTTCAATTAATTTTGACTTCTTCTGCTATGAATCATCTTTGTTTAATGGTAAATCATTTTCATCATCATTCTTTTACTGGAAATAGGTCGAATGAGTATTTATTAATTCCGTGAACTTTAAGGATGTGTAGAATTATATTTACTGAGATATAGTTTCAGGAGTTATTACTCAGTTCTTTTTAAATGGATTTCTTTAAGACATTTAATTTGTTTAAATTTGATTCATTTTATTTGGTTCTCTTTTTTATATAAATTTGTCTGCTGAACTTTACTCATTAGCATATAACAATTGAATGTTGATAGGTTTTTTAAATTCTTTTCTGGATTTGTATTAACTGAACTTAACCCATTCACATGTAACAATTGAATTTTGAAATCAACAAAATTTCTTGCATTTTAGTTACCCTAACAACCATTACTTTCTGTCATTAGATAATATTTGATATCCTAGAGCCAGAATTAGAAAATATTTCTACTCTTATTTAATAAAATACTCCCTGCTTGGAATTACACTAAATCACATAAAACTTTCACTTAATCTGCCTTATTAAACCATATACATTTTACTACATTTTCGTCTGAATGGACTTATTAAAAAAGGTATTAATTTCCTTTTACAAATACTAAATTTAGGCCTATTGGTTTTATTACACATGTTATAATTTTGTTTTGTTTTGTTTTTAATTTAATTTTTCTTACCTGACCTACTGTACAAAGAGTCACTGGCTTATGGCCAATTATTACAATTTTAAATTCCTGATTTCATTTTATTATTATTATTGAGTTTATCATAGAACCCTTCATCGGTTTTTAACATCATTATAATGACCACTAGACAATTTATTTACAATTATTGTCTTCCTGGCCAAGTTTACAAATATTATTTTAAACATCTTCATTAATTATTTAAAGTAAATACATTTAACATAATACCATACATAATACATGTACTTGTATTTAATTATTTAAATACAAGTTTAACATGAATTAAATGAGTACCCATTACTTAGTACTTCCTTAAAGTAATGGCTCCACACCTACTACATACAAAACATAAAATAACTATCATGTAAACACTATATCATGATACAGTACAACAACAAGTACATTTTACAAAACATTAAATATTAATTGAACAGTATATTATACTCAACTCCTACACATTAAACTCATCTCACTAGACACAGTGTTTATAGTTTACATATTACTCTAATCACTCCATATTTTATAATTGGCTACATTTACTAATTTATTACTTTGTAACTTTACTTAGGTATCGTCAATATATTTTTTGTTTGGGTGAGATTGGCCCTCTTGACCTTAATTATGGCATGCCTTGGACATTGTTTTTCGCTATGCTGACAAAGTTTTTATGTAACGTCGGGAACCTCAACTTTGTTACGTTACAATATATATATATAATTTGTGATGTTTTCAATTTGTTTCTTCTGCAAGTAGATAATATTGTATATTCTTTTATATATTATATATATATATATATTTATATTACATTTAATATTTATAAATAAATTTACTTCAAGATATACCTTTTTTTCCTTATTAGGAACATGTTTTGGGTACTATCTTGTACCCATCCTCAGCCTTCTCCTGATTGAATATATATATATATATATATAGTAACATTTAGCTTTGTATATGCTCTGTAAAATGTGTATGTTTCGTGTGTTCGCCTCACACGTTGTGGTCGTTACTTTACGCTGACGATGTCCATAGTGATCTCTTGAATTACCAGTACACGCGAGTGGGAACCTTACCTGTTCTTTAATATGTGTTCGTAAATCCCGGGTGGCGCCAATATGTTTAATCTGAAAACAATCGATTGAGCGTTCGTTCTATGACAGTATGCTGAATTCAAATTACTCCCGCCATGTGCGAAATTCTGAATCTAGCTGTTAGTTCGCCGAGTTTCCGACGTGAACGCTTACCGTCACCTTGCTAGTCGCTAAAATACACAAATAATAATACACAAATTTGCTCCGACGTTAAAAGACAATTATATCTCAAGGCTTGGCGAAATCGATTTTGAACGATTAGTCAGACATGGCGTCTACTGAAAGTTTATTTTTTCAATTTCGTTCATGAATTCTTTTGGTTTACAAAAAAATATCAATTTGATTACAATAAAGTACACTACCTTACATTACTGGTACTTACATACTATAAGGAGTAATTATAATTTGTTCCCGAAGTGTTATAAAGTGTGTTTCAAAAGTTCGTAATTTTTATACAGGTTATTTTTCTAGTTCACATAAGTTTAGCGTTTTATTTTTTAACGTATCTTTGAAAGAAATTAGATCATCAGTTTATAGTGAGAGTTAAAAGTGTTGTGAGAAAGAATTAAAAAGAATTTAATCCATAAATTCGGGTAACTCAGCAATACTTATCAAATCAGTTGACTTGGGGTGTAATGTCCTTCAGTTGAAATAGGTTGGGTCATCTATGGTCATCAATCTTCCATCATTTTGGGATTTAAGTATGCCTGGCTTCTTTTTCGTATAAGTTGATCGAAATTTATTAATTTAGAATTTATTAATCTGGTCCTTGGCCTCAGTTGGATGTCCTAGTCCTTCATCATCTTCTTACTTATTCATGTTATTAAATTTGGATTACTTTTTATCGGTTTAAATTAAAATTTGAGTCATTTATGGCTTGGCGTCTATTCGTCTTGAGCTTCAATAATGGACTAACAGTTTCTAATGGAATATTCATAAATAACGCTTGGTTGTTATTATAAATAACGGTTTGATTCTCATTGGCTATTCATGACTTAAGCCCATTGTTATAATATTTGAATTGTTATTCAAAATGACTGTATATCTTCTGATTGCTATTATTCTTCTGTCTTCTTATCTATGTATGAGATATTATCACAACTGTTCATATTTTCTTTCAAAGATCATTTTGACATCCCACAAAGCTGGGTTTGCTCATATATTATGTTTTGACAATTATGTTGATATTATCTAATTACATTTATTTCTTATTTTATGTCCTTAATTTAACTTTTACATCTTAATATGATCCACTAATTATCATTAACTAGTTACTTGCCTTGGATTTGCTAATATAATAGTTACTTTCTTACAATTTGTAGTTTTTTGTTTTATACAGTTAGGCATTTCATAGGCCTAGGTAGTAATTGGCTATATTTTCTTATTTTATACAAATTACATATTATTTTATCTTTATACATGTTTTATTTTGTGTTACAAGTGATTTGTTTACTTGTTGAATTGATTAGGGTCTGTTTTATAATAATTGTATGTTTTCATTATTTTATGAAATCACAGTTTGTCTATTATTTTTTAACTGCTTTTCCAGTATTATTAGGTTTGAACGAATTTATCTTTTTTCGTTCTGACGATTGGACAATTTGGCTATTCCGATCTGACGATGGGCTGTGAGGCTTGAAAGCGCTAATCGGGATAATTTTTATATAGTGGTGTGCAACTGTGATCATTCTGATTATCTTTTTTCTTATCTATATTGCCATTGTTTATAATTTATCTATTATTTACTATTCTCTATAAAATATAACACAACATATAGGCTTATGGTCTGTATAACTCTTTCAGCCATATTCCTTCTCATAAACTTAATTGAACAAATTTTAACAGTTATTATGCTACTCTTGTTTACATTTTGTTTATTCTTATTTATTTTTTGGTGACAAACATCATCACACCATTTACTTTATCTAATTGACTATCCCTTTGAACATAGGATGTTTATTGATTTTGCATTTATATTCTTTACCACATTTTTTTCTTTTCTAAACTTTCCTATCTACCCATGGTAACACTAACACTTTGACTCTTCCTGGGATTTTTCCCTGAATACCCTTGTATTCCTCATCTACACTTATTCTTAATACTAATAATAACAATATTCTTATTTTCTAACACTTTTCACCATTAACCTTTAGTGTTTATCAATCAATAGGGTTTCTATTTATTTTGGGGGTTTACAATGGCACTTTGCACTTTTTTATGGTATTTAAGTGTTACTAGTGGGTATTCCCTAACATTAAATTCTCTTTCTCACTTAATCATGTTCACTATCTATCTATCTCTCACTTCACAATGGTTAGTTATACTGTTAACAAGTTTCATATCATTATAGAGTTTTTTATAACATTATTTATCTCTATTTATTTGGTTAGTGTACTTTAGTTTGTCATTACTTTATTGGACTTTAGTAATTATCATTTACATTGATTAATTAGTCGATACTAATAATTATCATTTACTTTTATTATTTATTGGGTTCTTTTTCATTACTTTATTTGAGTGTAACATTTCTCCTTTTCTGTTCTATATTATTCGTTTGTCTTTTCATTTCTTCTCATTTTATTTCATTTATACTTTGTTTGTTTCATTTTCATTTGATTTCATTTATTGAGTCAATCACTTGGGTTGGGTCATAGTCGCTTGTCACGTCATAGTCATTTTATTTTCATTAGTTTAAACATTTTATATAGTTGATTCATCGTTTTTCCCCTGGTATTGGGGTGGCTTATTGTTGTAACAATATATATATATATTGTTACAACACAAACAAGCCACACCAATACCACGGATAAAAAAGATGAATCAAAAATATAAAAAGTAATTCGTATAATATAAAATGTTTAAAATAATGAAAATAAAATGACAATGATGCGACAAATGACGACTTGACCTAACCCAAGTGATTGACCAAATAAAAGGAAACAAAAGGAGAAGGGGAAAAACAAAACCAAATAAGAAAGATTGACCAAATAAAAGGAAACAAATAGAGAAGGGGAAAACCAAAATAAAATGAAGATAAAACGAAATAAGATGAAGGAGAAGAAGAAGGAAAATGAAACAAAACAAGTATAAAGGAAATAAAATGAAATCAAATAAAAAGAGTCACAAACAAATGACATAGAATAAAAGAAGAAGAAATGGTACACTCAAATATAATATTGGAAACGAAACCAATACTAACCAATGTAAAAAATAAGTATTATTATCGATTAAATGATAGATGTAAATGATAATTGATAAAACCTGATAAATAAAAGTACACTAACCCAAGAATTAGAGTTACATGTAGAAAAGAACTCTGTAAAGACATGAACTTATTAGTAGCATAAATAATATTTGTAAAGAAAGAGATAGTGAGAAAGTAAACATTAATAAGTGACAAAGAGAAAGTAATGGTAGGGATTACCCAATAATAAACACTTAAAATACACATTTAAGGAGTGCAAAAGTGAAAGTGTAAAACCCCAAAATAATTAGAAAAGCTAGTGATAGATAAAAACGCTTAATAAATCAGTGATAAACACTAAACGATTTAATGGTGAACAAATAAGAATTTTGTTAATGATAGTAATTAAAGATAGTATTAAGATTAAGTATAAATGAAGGATACGATGTTATTCAGGGGAGGAAGCCCATAGAATGTCAACAGTTAGTGTTACCATGGATAGAAAATAAAGATTGTAAAAGAAAGAAATAATATAGTAAAGAAATTAAAAAACAAAATCAATAAACACCCCGTGTTATAAGGGATAATCAATTAAGTAAGTTTGAATGGTGTGATGATGTGTATCACCCAAAAAATAATAAAGAATGAAATGAATTGTAAACAAACATTACCTAATAACTGTTAAAAAATTGTTCAATTAAATTTATGAATAGGATATGGCTGAAGGAATTATACAGACCATAGGCCTAGATGTTATGTTTTATGTAATAAAGAATAGTAAGTAATAGCCATATTGTTAACAAGGGCAAAATAGATAAATAAGAAGGTAAATCAATACAGATCTAATAACACTGGAAAATCAGTTGGGAAATAATTAACAAGCCATGATGTAGAAAATAATGGTAACACATAATTAGTATAAAAACAGATCCAAAACACATCAACAAATAAACAAATCAATTATAATCACAAAACAAAACACAATAGGGTAAAATGAGATGTAATTTGTACAAAATAAGTAAATATAATCAATGGCTACTTAGGCCTATGAAATGCCTAACTGTCAAAAACAAATAACTACAAATTGTAAAAAATTAACAAGGAAATTAGCAAATCCAAGGCGAGTAACTAGCCAAGGATAATTTGTGAATCATATTAAAAGAAAAATGTTAGAATAAGGACTTAAAATAAAAAAGAAATGTAATTAACAAATAATAACATAATTGTACAAGCAAGAATACATTAGAGAACCCAACCTTATGGGATGTCAAAATAATCTTTTGAAAGGAAATACAAACAGTAGTGATAATATTTAATACATAGGAAGGAAGACTGAAGAATAAAAGCAATCAGAAGATATACAGTAATTTTGAATAAAAATCCAAAATTGATAACAATGGTTATAAAGTCATGATCAACCAATCAGAATTTATTCGTAACCATGACAACAGACCATCGGTTACGATTTTTCCGTTAAATCATAGTCTTCAATAAGTGACGCTCTTCCAGAATAGACGCCAGGCCGTGAATGACCTAAATTTTAATCTAAAATGTATGAAAAGTAATCAAAATTCAAAAAAATGGAAATGTAAGCAGCAGACAAGGAACGAGAACATTTAACTGATGCCAAGGACCAATTTAAATAAAATTTAAATGAATAAATTGCTACTACTAACATGAAAAAGATGCCAGAAGCCCCAGATCATTGAAAATTGACTACGATTGAAGCCCTATTCCATTTCACCTGAACGACTGTTTACATCAAGTCTACTGATTTGATAATTATCATTAAATTACCCAAATTTCAGAAATAAACTCACTTTAAATATTTCTCACAGTAATCTGAACTCTCACTATAAACTGAATATAATTTCTTTCAAAGATTAAGTAAAAAAATAAAACACTGAAAATTTATTAACTAAGAAAATAACCTGTTGTTAAATGGCGAACTTTTGAAACACACTTTACTACACTGCAGGAACAAATTATAGTTACACATTATATTATTTAAGTACAAATAATGTAAGGTAGTGTACTTTTTATTGTAATCATTATTAATATTTTTCTTGTAATCACAAGAACCCCAGACTTTGAACAAAAATAACTGTAAACAAACAACACAGTCGCCATATTTGACTGGATAATTCGTTCAAAATCGATCTTCACCAAACCCTAGAGAGAGTAGACTCATATTAATTATAGTTGTCTTGATTATTCATCTCTTCTTTCACAGCACTAACACTTAACTAAAAATGAACTTTTTTCATGTGAAAAACTTACTATTTTATCGGACGCGTTTCGGCTTAGTATCCGCCTTCTTCAGCTTTGGTAACAGACTGCCAGCATTTTGTAACGGTTGTGTGGAAGGTGAAGTGGGGGTGGTGTGTGGCGGAAGGGGATTGGCGCGGGGATTCAATTTATTGTTTGTTTTCTGTATAATTGTGTCAAAAAGTGTATGTGATTTATATTGTAATTGATCGTTGAGTATGTTGTTTGGTTGTGTTGTGTGGTGTTTATATATTTCATATTGTTCAGTTGTGTTGAGTTTTTGACCTTTGGGTATGTAATGTAGAATTTCAAGATTAGTGTCTATGTTGGTGTAACTGTGGTTTTCTGTGTGTATGTGTATGGCAAATGCAGAGTGTATATTGTTGTTGGTTAAAGCTTTTAAGTGTTCAGAATAACGGGATGAAAAAGATCTTCCCGTCTGGCCTATGTAGAAACTATTGCAGTCATTACAATTTAATTTGTAAACACCTGTTTTGTTATATTTGTCTATGTCTGTGTTTGTATTACTGATGTGTTTTTTGATGGTATTGGTTGTTCTGAATGCTATTTTGTATTTGTGTTTTCTGAATGTATTGGCGATTTTGTGTGTGTATGAGTTGTGGTATGTGAGTGTGATGTACTTATTGTGTTGTGTGTTGATGGTATTTAGTGTTTTGTTGTTTTTGTTTTTGATGCGTTTGTGTAGTATGTTTATTAAATTGGGGTTATAACCATTTTTTATTGCTATGTATTTTATTGTGTTGAGTTCGTCGGTGTAATCTTGTTTATTTAAGGGTATTTTAGTTAGTCTATGGAGCATATGGTTGAAGGCCGCATATTTATGTTGTGTTGGGTGGTTTGATGTGTTGTGTATAACCATGTCGGTTGTGGTTGGTTTCCTCTATAACAATTAACAAAACTAACAATACACACACACGTACAAAATATACAGGAAACCAACCACAACCGACATGGTTATACACAACACATCAAACCACCCAACACAACATAAATATGCGGCCTTCAACCATATGCTCCATAGACTAACTAAAATACCCTTAAATAAACAAGATTACACCGACGAACTCAACACAATAAAATACATAGCAATAAAAAATGGTTATAACCCCAATTTAATAAACATACTACACAAACGCATCAAAAACAAAAACAACAAAACACTAAATACCATCAACACACAACACAATAAGTACATCACACTCACATACCACAACTCATACACACACAAAATCGCCAATACATTCAGAAAACACAAATACAAAATAGCATTCAGAACAACCAATACCATCAAAAAACACATCAGTAATACAAACACAGACATAGACAAATATAACAAAACAGGTGTTTACAAATTAAATTGTAATGACTGCAATAGTTTCTACATAGGCCAGACGGGAAGATCTTTTTCATCCCGTTATTCTGAACACTTAAAAGCTTTAACCAACAACAATATACACTCTGCATTTGCCATACACATACACACAGAAAACCACAGTTACACCAACATAGACACTAATCTTGAAATTCTACATTACATACCCAAAGGTCAAAAACTCAACACAACTGAACAATATGAAATATATAAACACCACACAACACAACCAAACAACATACTCAACGATCAATTACAATATAAATCACATACACTTTTTGACACAATTATACAGAAAACAAACAATAAATTGAATCCCCGCGCCAATCCCCTTCCGCCACACACCACCCCCACTTCACCTTCCACACAACCGTTACAAAATGCTGGCAGTCTGTTACCAAAGCTGAAGAAGGCGGATACTAAGCCGAAACGCGTCCGATAAAATAGTAAGTTTTTCACATGAAAAAAGTTCATTTTTAGTTGTCATATTAATTGTCGGTGCAAAATTGTTGAATAACCAAGTATAATTTTAATGTCAAACTGAGTAATTACCAATCGCAAATTAAAGAAACTAGTACAGAGTGTAACCATTGTTTTTATTTCATAGGGAAGTGTATTGTATAAATTGTGTATTGTATAGCAGAGAGAGCGAGTATGACGGCAAGCACTCACGTCGCAAATCCGGCGAACTAACTGCTCGATTAAGAAGGCCGAACGAAGGCGGGAGTAAAATTTGAATGCTCCAGGCCATCATAGCTAAGAACACCTCTTACCACACTATTTATTAATTTAATTGTTTTAAATAAACAATTTGGCGCCACCCGGGATTTATAAACCCCTATTGAACAACAGGTAAGGTTTCCACTCGCGTTGTACTGGTAATTGAAGGATCGCTACGGAAATCGTTAGCACAAAACATAGAAGTAACGACAACAGTGTGAGGCAAACACACAATATATACATTTTTACAGAGACGACTGAATCTCTTCGTATATATATTGTAACGACTAGATTGTTATCATCTATGGAAATGTGTTCGTTTTGTGTGTTCGCCTCACACGAGTGGTCATTACTTATATGTTGCGATGACGATGTCCGTCGTGATCGCACGAATTACCAGTACACGCGAGTGGAAACCTTACCTGTTCTTCAGTATGAGTGCATAAATCCCGGGTGGCGCCAAATTGTTTATACTGAAAACAATTAAAATACAAAATAGGTCGATTGAGCGTTCGTGGCTATGACGGTCTGGTGAATTCAATTATTCCCGCCTGTACGGGTTTATAAATCTCGCTGATAGTTCGCAGAGTTTCCGATGTGAGCGCTTACCGTCATCTTTGCTCTTTGCTAAATAATACACAAATTATATAATGCACTTCCCTATGAAATAAAAAACAGTGGTTACAACTCTGTACTAGTTTATTTAACTGCGATTTGGATTTATTCAGTAATATATAAAACTATATTTTTTGTTATTAAACAAATTTGCACCGGCAATTATTATAAGACAAATATCTCAAGTTTGGCAAATTGACTTTGAATGAATCATTCAGTCAGACATGGCGACAGCTTGGTTGTTTACTATTAATCCGTTCAGATTCTGGATTCTTGTGATTACAAAAAAAAATATTAATAATGATTACAATAAAGTACACTACCTTACATTAATTGTACTTAGATAATATAATGTGCAATTATAATTTGTTCCTGAAGTGTGGTAAAGTGTGTTTCAAAAGTTCGTAATTTTCATACAGGTTATTTTTCTAGTTAACATAAATTTAGTGTTTTAATTTTTATTAATCTTTGAAAGAAATAAGATCATCAGTTTATAGTGAGAGTTCAAAGTGTTATCAGAAAAAATTAAAGCGAATTCATTTCATAAATTCGGGTAGTTTAGCAATACTTATCAAATCAGTCGACTTGATGTGTACTGTCATTCAGTTGAAATGGGTTGGGGTCTTCAATAGTCATCAATCTTCAATAATCTTGGGACTTAAGTACGTCTGGCATCTTTTTCCTTTTAGTTGTTGAAATTTATTAATTTAGACTTTGTTAAATTAGTCCTGGGCATCAGTTGAATATTCTAGTCCTTCATCAGGTTCTTACTTCTTCATCTTTTCGAATTTAGATTACTTTTTAAAAGTTTGATATTAAAATTTTGGTCATTCACGGCCTGGCGTCTATTCCTGTTGAGCATCAAAATTGGAATAATGGTTCTAACGGAAAATTCATAAATAACGTTTCAGTTGTCATGGTAACTGAAAGATTCTGATTGGCTGTACTTGACTTAGGACCATTGTTATCATATTTGAATTTTTATTCAAAATTACTGTATATCTTCTGATTGCTATTATTCTTCCGTCTTCCTCTCTATGTATTAAATATTATCACTACTGTTCGTATTTTCTTTCAAAGTTCATTTTGACATCCCACAATGTTGGGTTTTCTTATGTATTATTGTTTGAACAATTACGTTGATATTATCTAATTACCTTTCTTTCTTATTTTATGTCCTTAAATTAAAATTTACCCTTTGATATGATTCACTAATTATCCTTGACTAGTTATTTGCCTTGGATTTGCTAATTTCCTTGTTGATTTTTTACAATTTGTAATTATTGTTTTTTTTTACAGTTAGGCTTTTCATAGGCCTAAGTAGTCATTGGCCTTATTTACTTATTTTATACTAATTACTTATTAATCTACTCTCATACATGTTTTGTTTTGGTATTATAACTGATTTGCTTACTTGTTGACTTGTTTTGGATCTGTTTTATAATAATTGAATGTTTTCATTAGTTTCTATATTATGGTTTGTTTATTATTTTCTAACTGCCCTTCATTATTATTATTTGCCAATTATTTACTATTCTTTATAAAATATAATATAACATTTTAGGTTTATGGTCTGTGTAATCCCTTCAGCCATATTCCTATTCATAGATTTAATCAAACAATTCTTTAACAGCTATTATGCAACGTTTGTTTACAATTTGTTTCATTCTTAATTATTTTTTGGGTGATAAACATCATCACACCATTTAAATTTACTTAACTGACTATCCCTTAGAACATAGGGTGTTTATTGATTTTGCTCTCATTTTCTTTACTATATTTTTCTTATATTAACTTTACTCTGTAGCCTTACACTCTGTACTTTACACTAACTTTTGACATTCTATAGGATTCCTTTCCTGAATACTATGGTATCCCTCATTTACAATTAATCTTAATACTATTAAATAACAAATTCTTATTTAATAATAATGTTCACCCTTAAACCTTTAGTGTTCATCACAGATTATTGATTGTTTATACCTATCAATAGGGTTTCTTATTATTTTGGGGTTTTACACTGTCACTTTACACTTCTTATATTTCATTTAAGTGTTATTAGTGGGTATTCCCTAACATTATATTTTCTTTGTCACTTACTTATGTTCACTATCTCTCACTTTGCAAAAGTTAGTTATACTATTAATAAGTTCCTGTCATTATAGAGTTCTTTATTACATTCAAACTCTATTTCTTTGGTTAGTGTACTTTTAGTTTGTCATTACTTTATCGGGTTTTATCAATAATCATTTACATTGATTATTCAGTCGATACTAATAATTATCTTTTACATTTGTTATTTATTGGTTTCCTTTGTTTGTGTTTTATCCTTTGATTTCATTTTATTTCCTTTATACTTGGTTTGTTTCACTTTCATTTTCCTTCTTCTTCGATTTCATTTTACTTCATTTTATTTTGGTTTCCCCTTCTCCTTTGGTTTTATTTTATTTGGTCAATCACTTGGGTTGGGTCATGTAGTCGTTTGTCGCGTCTTCGTCATTTTATTTTCTTTAGATTAAACATTTTATATAGTTGATTCATCGTTTTTTCCCTAGTATTGGGGTGGCTTGTTTGTGTTGTAACAATATATATATATATACGAGGGCTACCTTTTAAGTTTTTATAAAGACAATGAAAGAAAAAATATTTTTTGATACAAATCATTGTGTTTCTCAAAATATTCACCTTTGAGATTTACACACTTTTGCATGCGTTCGAACCAAGTCTTGAAACATTTTTTCCACTCTGATGTTGGTACCTCAGAAATATGGTTTTGGAAGGATTCAACAGCTTCTTGAGGTGATGAAAATCGCTGTCCACGCATTTTTTGTTTGACATTCGGGAACAAAAAGAAGTCGTTTGGCGATAAATCAGGTGAATACGGGCAATGAGACATTAATTCGATGTTTTCCTCCTTCAAATAATCAATTGTTTGACGTGCTGTGTGAGAGCTGGCATGGTCGTGATGAAGAATGATGCGACGTTTTCGGTTGTGTTTCCTGATTTCATCGATGACTTGTGGCAAACAAATTGTTGTATACCATTCAGCATTAACTGTTCTTCGATCCTCTAAAGCAATGGTCGCGACATGTCCAGTGTAAGCAAAGAAACAAGCGAACATTTTCTTGGAAGTGCTTCGTGAACAAACCACTTTTGTTGGCTTCGGTTCATCTTGGAACACCCAAACAGTTGATTGTTGCTTAGTTTCCGGCTCGTACGAATATATCCAAGTTTCGTCTCATGTTACGATGTTGTATACGGATTTTGCATTTCCTCGGTCGAATTTTTGGATCATTTCCTTACACCAATTGACACGAGCCTGTTTTTGAGTTTCGTTCAAATTATGCGGAATCCATCGGGAACAGATCTTTTTAACAGCTAAATATTCATGTAAAATCGAATGTACTGCAGTCTTCGATATGTCTACGGATGCCTCTATCTCACGGTAAGTCACATGCCGATCTTCTTTAATCATATTGTGCACAGCATCGATGTTTTTGGGAACAACAACCGATTTAGGTCGACCTTAACGAAATTCATCGCTGACTGAAGCACGACCACGGCAAAATTCCGCAAACCAATTGTAAACAGTCTTTTCTGATGGTGATTGATTACCAAAAATTGTACGAAGCGATTCGAGGCATTGTTGTTGAGTTAAAATCGTAAAAAATCATCCAACGAAAACCTTCACATGAAATTTCCATTTTTCACAAACACTTTTGTTTCAAACGCTCACTGTAAACAAACTACTCGGCCAATATCTGAGCTGCAATTGTTTTACAAATAACATATGACAAATTTTTCAACAATGATACTGTCACATCTCACTAGCGCCATCTAGTGGTCATTTGTAAAGACATAAAAGGCAGCCCTCGTATATATATATATATATATTGTAACATCACAAGATGTCACCTAACCTAAGTGTATGTTATTAGATTTCATAAAACAGAATAACCATGTAAATAGGTATAGAATAGTCAAAATAAACAAGAAAGAAGAAACCAAGAGAGAAGAATAAAGCAGAAGTGCCATTGGAAACAGTAACCCAATAGCTGTTTGACACTACAACTAGACTGAGACTAAAACGAACTAATGGACAGAATAGATTTAAATTCAACTGTCAATTCAGTAAATGGTTAATGTAAACCGAATGTCATTTATAAACAAAAAACAAACGAATTAGCAGTTAAATACTGTGAAAGCAAAATCAGCATTTTTCTGATAATAAATGTGACTATGAACAGTAGAGAATGAATGCCAAAACCAATGTTAACAATGGCACTATTGTAGGAACTAAGATGTATTTCTGCATCAAATATACCTGTCAGAAAAGAGAGCTAACTATATAAGAGAATCTTATACCAATAAGATGTCTCTGTAATTTACCGAATTGAGAACCCATAGGCATTATAAAGGCCAAATTTCAGTGTAGGCGATATTCTACACTTAACAAACTTAGACCAAACATTAGTCAATAAAATGACTATCAATAATTATCACCAGTGCAAAATAAAATGCACCAGAACAATGGTTATGCATTAACATAACGAAAAATGATATTAAAACGATAGGTTTAGCCACGATTTTATTTGTAAATAGTAGCTCAAAACTAACTAACAGTAAACAAAATGTCATTAGTCAGTAGGATCATTTATTACTATGTATAGAATTAAGGTGTAAAAGTAAAGTTCAGTGAAAAAAAACGTCAGTACAGTATTAATGGAGTCCACACATAAACATTTGTTTAATAAAATGTTATGTGGAAACGAGAAAGGTTAACTAAAAAGTGTAAAATCGGCGACTCATAAAGAGCAGACGACAGTAAGAATAGTGTACCCGAACATTGATTTTCTAACAATGTCGGTTAAGGTGAAGATAATCCGAGATCGAGTGATATCAATTTAAAGGAAACAAAACAATCTTTAATTTGATAATAATATCAACTCAATCGTGACGGTATTAAGTGTATGACAACTGTTAGCATCATTTTATAAATGCATATCAGGAATCTGTGTACCAATAATAATAACAATGACAGCAGAAGCGACCTGTCAATCATCTCAACATTCGACGGTTAGAAAAACCGTTACCAACCGCCAAAAAGTGATACGTCATCTTCGTCTCACCTGTCTGGACCAATAGGAAAATTAGTTATAAAATGATAATTTTACCTAAGCCCAATCCAAAAGGTGGGTATAAAAAGACAGACCGGCGAATTTTGAGAGGAGACCTTTATCATCTAACGAGCTGAACAGACGTACGCTCGTCTCCGTCACGCTTCATCTTATAACACATAGCGTCAGTTACCTTGTACTCTGGAACCAATAGTTAACAACGAGAAACTTTACTTCAAGTGCATCTTCAATCAACTACAGTGTTCTAGTGCAGTTTATTTTAATATTGTGCGGGAATAACGAACAGAAAATAATTTATTGTCAGTATTCATGATCCATTTTTATCAGAAGAGGATCGAATTTCTGTTCTTGTGCGAATTAGTGTTGAAAGAAAGTAATCTCTATAATCCGATTACTTAAGTGATAAAAGGTTTTAATTAAAATAATTAAAACCACGAAGGTAAAAGTGCAATCATTATTATTCTTGATCTGAGCGCAATAACTTGTAATTTGCTACCATAACCTGTACTGACGCAAAACACAAAAACAGTATTTACGATTACACCACGTTTCGATTTTATTATTCAAATTTGTTATTAGTAAGTAAGCTATATGTTAGTTGTAAGGGTCCTCAATTGAATAATATTGTCATTAGAAAAGCAAGCGTTAATGAAACGTACGATCTTACAATAGATCGTTTTTTTTATTTTCATTACTTGGTCATAGTAACTTCAAATTTTTTTTGATCAATTGTATCATTGGATACTGTGTAGGCATAATTGTTTTCTTTCGTGTCTCAAAGAATTCACAACTGAGATAATAATAACGATAATAATAACAATAATACTAATAGTAATAATTTTATATTACAATAAATAGTATCTGGACTTAACCAGATTTATAACTCATGTTCTGAGCAAGCCGTATGAGGCATATAATAATTAAGTTTTCATTGTACAACTTTATATGTTACATTATGTGTATTTTTTGAATTCTCTAGAAGGGTGCAAATAAACCCATTATTAACAGCATCACCTGATTTGATTTATTTTATTTTTTCTGAATAATTAAATAGTTTCTTTTATTAAATTTAAACAACCTTCTGTTGTGTTTGACATATTGGAATAGCATTGCCAAAAAGTGGTACTCAACTATTTTAAATTTTAAATTCATCTATTAATTTATATGAACGGGTTTTACACGGGATTTTCCCTAAATAAATCCGTGTGGCGCCCACTAATTTAATAAACAAGGTGACATAACCTTGCAACTAAAGGGAGTTGATGAATGTAAGCTGAGTTGACAGTTTAGTGAGCTTCAAGTAAACGCAATCAGGTACGTAAAAGTATATGTTTGTTTATGATATTGTCCAGACTTTACAGGACTTGACTTACTCAGACTACCTGTAATCAGAAGAAGTTTCTACAACCAGTTTCAACCAGACGAGATCTACTATCAAGCAATCAACTGTCATACTTCATATTTTAATTTAAGATAATCTAACATTTAAATATAATCAACTTTATTATTTTTTGTTTAATACAAGGGAATTCTTTAAAAACAAGAGTATTTAAACCATTGTAAACACTGTGAGTAACTTGAATGTTGTATGGTAAAATACTTTACTACATTGGTCACCTTCAAGTAGAAACAACCATTCTCAACATTGAGTTATCTCCAAGGAACACTTCACCCATAGATGAATTTTGTTTTAATGAGACTTTTAATACTTTAACCACAAATTTAAATTTAAACAACAACCACTCATTTATTTATTATTTTACTTCAAGTTAATTGTAAACACACGCGTTTTCATTTTATTACAAATAGAGTAGACCACCCGTGTGGCTTTAAACGGAATTTAACTATTACTATAATATAATTACTATAATAATAAACATAATAATAATATATAAGTTAACCACGAATCGCGTTTTCTTATAAATTGACGATACCAACGTGGGACTTTATAAAAGGAGGAAATACCAAACCGAATAATAAAACCCCTAGTTACGTGTTATTAGTTATAAATTGGCGCACCAACTAGTGTGGCTTAAAAAATATTAAATAAATATATTTTTTATATTTTATATTAGCCCGGTAGACACGAAAAAATTAACATGCCGCACACCCACCAGTACGATACAAGATATAAGGACAGTAGAGTAGGAGAGATGCAACGGGAGGTAGATACATACGAAGAGCAACCCACAGACGAGATGGGAGTTATTACAATCAACAATATCGAGACTAGTACCGACGAAACACATCACGTAGAACCAGAGATAGAAGTGACTGTTGACAACCAACCCAGACGGTCTGAAGAACTCCCACAACCAAACAGACCATCCGAAGAGGCAAAATGGGATCAAATGATGAGAATGATGATGGAACAATTCGGACAGGTGAAGGAAGATAGTCGATCTCTGAAAGAAGATGGTAGGAAATCCCGAGAAGAGAACCAAAGAAATATTGAACTATTAAATAGAAATATAGAGTCGATAAGGGAGGACCATCGGGACTTAAATAGAAACCTGGAATCGCTTAGTAAAAATGTGGAATCGCTGAAGGAGGACCTAAATAAAAGGATAGACGATACGCATAAGTCTATGGACACGCTGAACGATAAAATTGACGATAACAGCCAGGCCTTTAGAGAAGAATTGAATACTACCTTGATCGAAATTAGCAGGAGGATGGAAGAAGGCAGTGATAAAATAAACAATAGAATCGACGGGGAGATTGCCGTTGTGAGGGAGGAAATTGTCGAAGTAAATAAAAGGTGTGAACAGCACGACCAGGACTTGCAACGAACCAGAGAAGAGGTCGACGGGAGATTTAATACCATGGAGGAGGTGACCGAAACTAGGATACAATCTTTAAAAAGGGCAAACCAAGATGAAATTAAGCGAGTAAGATTAGACATAGGTGAACGCTGCGAAGAAATGAATATCTCTGTGGATGCAGTGAGGAATTTAACGGTCGCAAATCGAGAGAGGATCGAAGAACTTAAACAACAAGAAATAGTACAAATACGGGAGGAGATCGAGATTATCCGCAACCGTCCGATACCAGGTCAGTACTTAATACCGAATGATAACCGCGACGCTATCAATTTTAGAAACTATCGTCGTAATCCCATTGAATTTTTAGCACGTGTAGAGGAACACTTGGCGCGGATTAGAGAAACTAGATGGAATAACATAAAGAATTTAATCGATGAATACTTTAAAGAAATCTACGACAATTGGTGGACCGCAACACGCCACGAGGTTCACAGCTATGATGAATTTAAAACTCAATTCCGCGCAAAATACTGGTCCGAGGCGACGCAAAATATCGTACGAGACCATATATGCCACGGAAGATATGATGCGAACCGAGGAGGAACCATGACTTCGTATTTCTTAGGTCAAGTATGTCTTGCAAGGAATCTAGAAACAAAGATACCGGAGGAATGTCTTGTCACAAAATTGTCCTATCACTTTGAAGAGGGTGTCGCAAAAGCGCGTCAGTGGGGACAGATTAAGACAATAGCAGCCATGTCAGCGCTGCTCGAAGATCAGGAACACGAGGGGTATTACCGGAGGAGTCGTCGATGAAATGACCAGTTCAATACCACAGGCGGCATTACGAATAATAATAACAATAACTACCCTCGAAATTCTCGAAATAATTTTAATAATAACAACGGTCCGATAAACCAAAATTATAATAACGCCAATAACAACAACCAAAATAATAGGCCAAATAACCCGAATAACAATAATAATAATAACAATAACCGGAGACCCAATTTTAATAACAATAATAATCGACCACCAAACCAAGGCGGGAATAACCAACCGTCGCAACATCGACGGGCAAATTACGTACAAGCTAATTACAACCCCGATCGAAGGCGACGATACCCACGTAGAGACAGCCACAGTGGAGAAAGAGGAAGCATGAGAGGAGGACGATGGAGGAGTAGTAGTATTGAGGGTGACAACCGCAATAGCGACTACAGGCCACAAGTGAATTTTATACAAGCCAATGACCAGTCCGACCCAGGGAGACCTGATACCCGACCGCCGCCAAACACCACAAATAATGATGACGAAGGAGATTGGGTACCAGTCTGTGAGAGGCCTGGCTTTACAATAATGCACAACCGCGCAGGCAACTCTAGAGAGTTCAGACCCGGAGATGGCAGCCGACCCAGCACATCCCAAGACGCCAGAATACAATACCAATTATAGATCCGATAGAGTGGAAGAGCACAAATAACCCCATGAATATCGACGAATAAGAAATGATGAATATTAAGGAGAAATAATATCCAATAGGAAGCAACATTCCTCACCCAAACGTTTATATTATAAAAAAGTAAAATATCTATATTGGAAAAAACCACTACTATAAACAAACTCATTTGTTGTTAAATTACCAAAAATATTGAAGGTAACCAATTAGCTATAACTAGTTAATCTGCCTTATCAAGTTACAAAAGTGTATAGATTTGAGATGTAAACCAAACCATTTGTTAATGATGAGAATGTACCAGACCTATTACCCCAGGGGATAGAATGTTAGATAAGGTCAATCAAATGATTTAATAAGAAAATGCAATTACTGTACTATACCTAGAAAAAATATGTATCCAGATGAATGTTCTATATGACATAATGTTTATAAAATGATTATAGTATACCTCTCATAAAACTCAAATATAGTGTATAAAATCGTCCAGAATAAAGGTTCACCCAACTAACCTTTGAAGGAGTAGAGAGGCAGTATAACAAAGTGTGTAAAATAAAAAGAAGGTCATTATTATGGAATGTAAGGAAAGAAAAATTAATATTTGTGAAACAAACCATGAAAACCCCAAGCATGTCTATGAAATTAGATATTAGTATATTGTCAAATGAATTTGTAATTACAGCATAGTATATAGTATATAAAATCATCCAGAATAAGTGAAAACCACCATCACTTGAAGGAGTAGAGAAGAAAAATAACAAAGAGTATTAATTGTAAGAATAACTATTGTTATAATGAAATGAAAGGAAAGAACAATGTTTGTCAATTATCAAATATGATACATCATAAGAATATGTCAGAGAACATCAGAAAAAAAAAGAGAGAAAACCATTTAGTATACAAACAATGTAAGCCTGATAATTCAGGAGGAATATAACTCGTTAAGAAAGATTTAGTAGACTATAGTGAAAACAGAAATATATTGTGAACTCTAGATAGAACAAACAAGTGCATAAGTATTATAATCATCTAAACAAGTGTATAATCTTAAAAAATATTTAAATGAACCATAACAAATTGTTAACTAGTAAATAAGTAACTATATAGCTGATAAAACCATAACTAAAAAACACCAAGTCTAAAGGAAGTAATTACCTGTAAGAAAGAAAGTATGTTAGCAAGTATAAAGATAGAAATGTGATCTAAATGAAAACCTCTGATACCTTGTATATTATAGGGAATATTATATTATTGAATACGAATGATATGTGATATTTTTTTGAGTTGTGATAGTGCAACTATTGCCAGGTGCAATGTTTATTTTTACTCAGACAGAGAAGAGTAATGCCTCTGAATCTGAGAATGTGTAGGGAGGAACGGCAGAGGATGTTAGCCATAGTGAGCCACCCTGATTCCAGAACCTCTACTACAGTTAGGGAATTATATTGTTTTATTATATCAAGGAATATTATGAAAGAATCTGTGAGGTATAACTTATTATAACCATCAAATGATCACGAATGCAAAGATATGTAGTGAGAAAGTAGAATGTAAATAAAACAGGGAATAATTAACTTGAGAAACAAGACCCATTATAGTTAAATGATTTAGAGAGTAAGCAGCTTGAAATTACTAGTAAATTAAGAATTGTACTATTGTATAAAGAGCCAACCTAGAGTAATACACCAATAATATGTTTAAAAAAATCTAGGAATACAAGAGAAAATATCTGTATTGAAGTATACTAAGAAACTGACATGAATTGATAATTTTACAAAATATAAATTTTTCAAATGATCAATTTTAAAGAGGGTGTATTATGTAACATCACAAGATGTCACCTAACCTAAGTGTATGTTATTAGATTTCATAAAACAGAATAACCATGTAAATAGGTATAGAATAGTCAAAATAAACAAGAAAGAAGAAACCAAGAGAGAAGAATAAAGCAGAAGTGCCATTGGAAACAGTAACCCAATAGCTGTTTGACACTACAACTAGACTGAGACTAAAACGAACTAATGGACAGAATAGATTTAAATTCAACTGTCAATTCAGTAAATGGTTAATGTAAACCGAATGTCATTTATAAACAAAAAACAAACGAATTAGCAGTTAAATACTGTGAAAGCAAAATCAGCATTTTTCTGATAATAAATGTGACTATGAACAGTAGAGAATGAATGCCAAAACCAATGTTAACAATGGCACTATTGTAGGAACTAAGATGTATTTCTGCATCAAATATACCTGTCAGAAAAGAGAGCTAACTATATAAGAGAATCTTATACCAATAAGATGTCTCTGTAATTTACCGAATTGAGAACCCATAGGCATTATAAAGGCCAAATTTCAGTGTAGGCGATATTCTACACTTAACAAACTTAGACCAAACATTAGTCAATAAAATGACTATCAATAATTATCACCAGTGCAAAATAAAATGCACCAGAACAATGGTTATGCATTAACATAACGAAAAATGATATTAAAACGATAGGTTTAGCCACGATTTTATTTGTAAATAGTAGCTCAAAACTAACTAACAGTAAACAAAATGTCATTAGTCAGTAGGATCATTTATTACTATGTATAGAATTAAGGTGTAAAAGTAAAGTTCAGTGAAAAAAAACGTCAGTACAGTATTAATGGAGTCCACACATAAACATTTGTTTAATAAAATGTTATGTGGAAACGAGAAAGGTTAACTAAAAAGTGTAAAATCGGCGACTCATAAAGAGCAGACGACAGTAAGAATAGTGTACCCGAACATTGATTTTCTAACAATGTCGGTTAAGGTGAAGATAATCCGAGATCGAGTGATATCAATTTAAAGGAAACAAAACAATCTTTAATTTGATAATAATATCAACTCAATCGTGACGGTATTAAGTGTATGACAACTGTTAGCATCATTTTATAAATGCATATCAGGAATCTGTGTACCAATAATAATAACAATGACAGCAGAAGCGACCTGTCAATCATCTCAACATTCGACGGTTAGAAAAACCGTTACCAACCGCCAAAAAGTGATACGTCATCTTCGTCTCACCTGTCTGGACCAATAGGAAAATTAGTTATAAAATGATAATTTTACCTAAGCCCAATCCAAAAGGTGGGTATAAAAAGACAGACCGGCGAATTTTGAGAGGAGACCTTTATCGTCTAACGAGCTGAACAGACGTACGCTCGTCTCCGTCACGCTTCATCTTATAACACATAGCGTCAGTTACCTTGTACTCTGGAACCAATAGTTAACAACGAGAAACTTTACTTCAAGTGCATCTTCAATCAACTACAGTGTTCTAGTGCAGTTTATTTTAATATTGTGCGGGAATAACGAACAGAAAATAATTTATTGTCAGTATTCATGATCCATTTTTATCAGAAGAGGATCGAATTTCTGTTCTTGTGCGAATTAGTGTTGAAAGAAAGTAATCTCTATAATCCGATTACTTAAGTGATAAAAGGTTTTAATTAAAATAATTAAAACCACGAAGGTAAAAGTGCAATCATTATTATTCTTGATCTGAGCGCAATAACTTGTAATTTGCTACCATAACCTGTACTGACGCAAAACACAAAAACAGTATTTACGATTACACCACGTTTCGATTTTATTATTCAAATTTGTTATTAGTAAGTAAGCTATATGTTAGTTGTAAGGGTCTTCAATTGAATAATATTGTCATTAGAAAAGCAAGCGTTAATGAAACGTACGATCTTACAATAGATCGTTTTTTTTATTTTAATTACTTGGTCATAGTAACTTCAAATTTTTTTTGATCAATTGTATCATTGGATACTGTGTAGGCATAATTGTTTTCTTTCGTGTCTCAAAGAATTCACAACTGAGATAATAATAACGATAATAATAACAATAATACTAATAGTAATAATTGTAATAATTTTATATTACAATAAATAGTATCTGGACTTAACCAGATTTATAACTCATGTTCTGAGCAAGCCGTATGAGGCATATAATAATTAAGTTTTCATTGTACAACTTTATATGTTACATTATGTGTATTTTTTGAATTCTCTAGAAGGGTGCAAATAAACCCATTATTAACAGCATCACCTGATTTGATTTATTTTATTTTTTCTGAATAATTAAATAGTTTCTTTTATTAAACTTAAACAACCTTCTGTTGTGTTTGACATATTGGAATAGCATTGCCAAAAAGTGGTACTCAACTATTTTAAATTTTAAATTCATCTATTAATTTATATGAACGGGTTTTACACGGGATTTTCCCTAAATAAATCCGTGTGGCGCCCACTAATTTAATAAACAAGGTGACATAACCTTGCAACTAAAGGGAGTTGATGAATGTAAGCTGAGTTGACAGTTTAGTGAGCTTCAAGTAAACGCAATCAGGTACGTAAAAGTATATGTTTGTTTATGATATTGTCCAGACTTTACAGGACTTGACTTACTCAGACTACCTGTAATCAGAAGAAGTTTCTACAACCAGTTTCAACCAGACGAGATCTACTATCAAGCAATCAACTGTCATACTTCATATTCTAATTTAAGATAATCTAACATTTAAATATAATCAACTTTATTATTTTTTGTTTAATACAAGGGAATTCTTTAAAAACAAGAGTATTTAAACCATTGTAAACACTGTGAGTAACTTGAATGTTGTATGGTAAAATACTTTACTACATTGGTCACCTTCAAGTAGAAACAACCATTCTCAACATTGAGTTATCTCCAAGGAACACTTCACCCATAGATGAATTTTGTTTTAATGAGACTTTTAATACTTTAACCACAAATTTAAATTTAAACAACAACCACTCATTTATTTATTATTTTACTTCAAGTTAATTGTAAACACACGCGTTTTCATTTTATTACAAATAGAGTAGACCACCCGTGTGGCTTTAAACGGAATTTAACTATTACTATAATATAATTACTATAATAATAAACATAATAATAATATATAAGTTAACCATGAATCGCGTTTTCTTATAAATTGACGATACCAACGTGGGACTTTATAAAAGGAGGAAATACCAAACCGAATAATAAAACCCCTAGTTACGTGTTATTAGTTATAATATATATATATATATATTGTAACGTGCGGTTTTCTTTAGAGGTATTAGCAAAACGTCCGTCTGATTCAAGCCCCACTGTTGGGTTCGCCAATTCTGTAACGTGCGGTTTTTTGATCAGAGGTTTCCGCCTCTCCGCAGTCGCCACATATGAATTATAATGACCGAAGTTTAAAAATAAAGTGTTTGGTAATGTTACTCAATCAAAAGCCGAAATCGAGAGTGTGTGATTTGGGGTCAAGCAGGGAAGTTGTTCAGCCTTATGTTGAAGAGAGAGTAAGTACTGATTGTTTACACTCGGTTCCGACGATTTCTGAAATTCTTTCAAATTGTTCGCCGTGAATTAAATCAGCTGATTGTGAGACGAGTCTCCACGCATAGTCCAACCAGACTACACTCTTTACAAATACCGAAAAATATTAAAAAATTTGTTTATTTTCGTTTAGTATGTAGTTCCAGAAATGTCCGTAAGAGAGCAGAGTGTGTTTGTTTTCATTAGAACATGTGATTAATTTGTCCTAGTTTTTTGTTCTATACCACCATTCGGAATGAGTTTTCTTCGTTAAATATTAAACGAAATGTTTATATTACCTCTATTCTGACAGTTCTTACTTGAATGAAGCCTTTTCTCTGGTGATGTCTGTCTTGGGTTGTAATTTCATTACCGTCTGGCCAATATTATATCGTCAACTTGAAACATAGCGAAACTAGGCCGGATCATCCAAATGGTTTTCTTTCACTTTTTATTATGGAGTATAGCAATTTATTTTTGATAAATAAGGTAGGATTATATAATGTTCATACTGTTGTTTAATTTTGTACCAATTTTGCACTTCTATAAGGTTTCAAAAGGATATTTTAATAAAATTGAGGTCTCATCATTTTTGTCAACTCGCCAGGTTTAATTTTTAAATTCGATTAACAATACTTGTTATTTTCATCACTCTTAGTAACCCATAATTTTTTAGTATACAGGCAGTTTGTAATTATTATAAATTTATATTTTCTTTACAGAAAAATAATTCTTTTTAATTCCGGTTTCTTTCCCAATTTGGTTTACATAATAGGTTTCTGTTCATTTTCTTATGACCTTGTATAAAAGTATTTAATATTTTTATTATCTTTAAATGAATTTATTTATTATTTATTAGTCTCTCATAGTATTCCTACACTGCACTACTTCCTTCTGCCATTTCCCTCATACAATATTATTTTAATTTTTTATTATCATTTGATATTTAAATCTTTTGTTTTTTAAAACGAACCCTGGGTTATCTTATATTATAACACAAATATTTTAAAAAATATAACATTAACTTAGGTATTAAACTTGGTTGTCTACACAATATAAACATTACAATAAATTAACAAAATACCTAATCAGTTAGTAGCATTATAGTCTACTATCATCGTTTATAATTCTCATACCTACAGCACAATTCTGTAAGAAGTTACCTTCACTTTCACTTTTACCTCAATGGGTACACTATAACTCACTTGTCACTGTATATCACTCGAATTGTTTATAATGTTTAGTGATATAATTGAATTTTGAGCTCGTTATAGCTTACCCATTTCTGACCTTTATGTTATTACATGAGTTAATTTATTGGGACCGGGTTATGTACCGTTACATAAAGCCCCCCCACTAGAACAAATTTATTTTGGTTACTCGTCTATTAAAATAAATTGTTGATTGTTTCAATTCTTCTAATAGTCTTGGTTTTATCTTCATAATAGTGTTTCATTTCCGACTGATTATACACTGACTGGTAATTCAGACTGGTGGTAATTGCTGTTTTCTTACTCAACTCTCTCTCTCTTGGAGGCAAATTCATCAATTATTTATTTCTGGGTAGTGGTACTTCCACATTTTATTTGATAAGGACTGGTCACACTAATCATATTAAACTTGTTTTAACACTCATTTCTATTTTCTTCTATAAATTAGCTTTATCAATTAAGCTTCGGTCTGCTATCTTCCTTCTATTTTCTTCATTTATACTTCTGGAATCTAATATCACTCTTTTCAGCTATTTTATAATTATTATCCCTTAAATATTCAATTTCCCTAACATTTTTCCCTATCCTGTGCGGTGGTACCAGTCGGGTGGCCACTCTGGGTCCATACTCCGCTGTCCATCCTTACACCTTCTGAGACCAGGGGAACATCATCCCTGCTCATAAAAATTATTGCCGGAACATTTCTACGGTCAATACATAAAATAAAAAGATTATAAGTAGTAGTCAATTATCGACTAGTACTAAACACTTTTGGGATTCTTCATACTGTAGCTGTTTGCATTTATTTATATATTTCTTCTTCTCCTTGATTCCTTCTTCTTTTCCATTAACTAATAGCATATAACATTATTGATAGGCCTTATGTTAAAATTCTTTTGACTTTACTTCTTGTGACATATTTCTCCATATCATTTCTTCTTATATAATCTTCAATTCCGAGAAATTCTAATTATTGTATTAATTATCATCCTCCTTCAGTTTCATTGGAGTCATTAAATTATTCTTTATTCTTCTTATCTGAGCACATTACCATCAATTGTTTTTGTTCATTTAATTTTTCTTCTGTTTGTTATCATTAAAGATATTACTTTTTCCTATTATTTCATTTTAAATCAATTCTTTATAACTCTTATTCACTAATCTGTTCTTACTTTTGTTAAATTAAATGGTTTCAAAATATCTTAAATCGTATTATTTCTGAATAAATTAAGTAAGTTGTCCTTACATAGTTTTTATTAAATCGTCTTGTTCCTGAATAAATTGTTGAGTAAGTTGTCCTTACCGTTTTTTTAGAATTTTGGGGTTTTAGTCTCTTCATTTTAAATTATATGATTTCAAAATAACTTGAATAAGATGTCCTTACATGCTTTTAGAATTTTGGGGTTTTATCTCTTCAGCTATTCAATGGGTTGCTGGGTCGGTTTTCAGCATATCAGTCCCCTTTTTTCTGGTTGGTTATTGTTTAGTTTAACCATGGTCCATTAATTCAGGTACTCCCTTTACTCGGATTACTGGGGTATTCATAATGATTTTGGTATTTGTTATATACCTCTCCTTCACCTGGCATCGTAACTCAGCTGATACAAAGTCTTCATAGAAGTCACAGTTTTCCGTCATTGTTAGTTCTTTTTTAACTAATAAGTATTGTACCTCCTCTGACATAACATATTTGCTCATATTTAATCTCATTTCATTCCCTTTTACCTCTGGATTATTTACCAAATATTTGAATGTTATATTCCATCTTGAAGATATGACTGATATCTTCTGATGCACTTCAATCGTTGACATATTTAAATGATATCCAAACTTAATTACTTCCCTCTGTTCATTAATTGGGAGGTTAAATACATTAATTAATCCATCTGTAATCATCTCCCATTCTTCCCTTGTATTTATTATTTTCTTTCTACATGTTTTTCTTATTTCCTTGGTCTTCTTTTCTCCCTTAATGTTAATTTCTATGGGCCTTATCTTTTCTTTCTCTCTGTTAGGTTTATTTTCATATAACAATGCACTGTGGTCTTCTTTAGTACCTTCGGAAGTGCTGTTTAATGTTTTATCTAAATTATTAAAACCGCTGTCCATTTTCTTCATAAATGTCTCATGGTGTCTCTTTAAGTTATCCTCCTGTTTCCTAAAACTTCCATTCATTTTCTTGAAACCACTGTCCATTGTTTCCTCTAACTTTCTGAAACTTTCATCCACTTGTCAAATTTTTCGCTCAAGGCTTCATTTTGTTTCCTTGAGTTTTCAATTATTTTATCAAATTTTTCGCTCAAGGTTTCATTTTGTTTCCTTGAGTTCTCATCTATTTTATCAAACTTCTTGGCTATAAATCTCTCTATGTCTTGCCAATTTGGTTCTCTCCTGGCTTCTGCTTCGTCCGGTTGGTCCCCTTGGGCATCCTCTTCCACTATTTCCTTTTCCGTACTCATGATTGCTTCAGTTTCTTCTTTATCACCTGCCGGTTGTTCCATTTCACTGTCCGTAAATATTTCTATCTCTCGTTCCTGTCCACCTTCTTCAATCTCCTTTTCTTCTGCCCTCTTCTTCGATCTGCCTCGGGTATTATGCATTTCTTGTTTTCTCATAACTGCCGACGATAATTAGATTTTTTGGTATATTAATTTATTAAATATATCGAAATTCTTTTCTAATTACAGCCCTTTTACGTTGAGCGACAATTCTGTAACGTGCGGTTTTTTTTAGAGGTATTAGCGAAACGTCCGTCTGATTCAAGCCCCACTGTTGGGTTCGCCAATTCTGTAACGTGCGGTTTTTTTATCAGAGGTTTCCGCCTCTCCGCAGTCGCCACATATGAATTATAATGACCGAAGTTTAAAAATAAAGTGTTTGGTAATGTTACTCAATCAAAAGCCGAAATCGAGAGTGTGTGATTTGGGGTCAAGCAGGGAACTTGTTCAGCCTTATGTTGAAGAGAGAGTAAGTACTGATTGTTTACACTCGGTTCCGACGATTTCTGAAATTCTTTCAAATTGTTCGCCGTGAATTAAATCAGCTGATTGTGAGACGAGTCTCCACACATAGTCCAACCAGACTACACTGTGACAAAATATGACCCAATGGATCGACCTCTTCCGAATTTTGTGCTGAAATCTATTACAACTACCCACTACAAAAAATATAACACATTTTTATTATTCAATATCATTTTTTCAATAATATTTATTATTTATATTATTGATTTTTTCCCTGCCGCATTAAATACAAATATCACAATCGATCTTTTCCTTCATTAAAACATAATATCGACTTCATAGAGTAAACATGGAATTGTCAAGAAAAAAACATATATGGTTTTGTTTACCAAATTTTATACTATTTTTAAAATATCAATCAATATATAATTCTTTTTATTTCCCCAGGGTTAAGGGTAAGTTCTTTTTGTTATGAGATGGTCAGAAATGGATAACTATACTACGCTTTACAAATACCGAAAAATATTAAAAAATTTGTTTATTTTCGTTTAGTATGTAGTTCCAGAAATGTCCCTAAGAGAGCAGAGTGTGTTTGTTTTCATTAGAACATGTGATTAATTTGTCCTAGTTTTTTGTTCTATACCACCATTCGGAATGAGTTTTCTTCGTTAAATATTAAACGAAATGTTTATATTACCTCTCTTCTGACAGTTCTTACTTCAATGAAGCCTTTTCTCTGGTGATGTCTGTCTTGGGTTGTAATTTCATTACCGTCTGGCCAATATTATATCGTCAACTTGAAACATAGCGAAACTAGGCCGGATCATCCAAATGGTTTTCTTTCACTTTTTATTATGGAGTATAGCAATTTATTTTTGATAAATAAGGTAGGATTATATAATGTTCATACTGTTGTTTAATTTTGTACCAATTTTGCACTTCTATAAGGTTTCTAAAAGGATATTTTAATAAAATTGAGGTCTCATCATTTTTGTCAACTCGCCAGGTTTAATTTTTAAATTCGATTAACAATACTTGTTATTTTCATCACTCTTAGTAACCCATAATTTTTTAGTATACAGGCAGTTAGTAATTATTATAAATTTATATTTTCTTTACAGAAAAATAATTCTTTTTAATTTCGGTTTCTTTCCCAATTTGGTTTACATAATAGGTTTCTGTTCATTTTCTTATGACCTTGTATAAAAGTATTTAATATTTTTATTATCTTTAAATGAATTTATTTATTATTTATTAGTCTCTCATAGTATTCCTACACTGCACTACTTCCTTCTGCCATTTCCCTCATTCAATATTATTTTAATTTTTTATTATCATTTGATATTTAAATCTTTTGTTTTTTAAAACGAACCCTGGGTTATCTTATATTATAACACAAATATTTTAAAAAATATAACATTAACTTAGGTATTAAACTTGGTTGTCTACACAATATAAACATTACAATAAATTAACAAAATACCTAATCAGTTAGTAGCATTATAGTCTACTATCATCGTTTATAATTCTCATACCTACAGCACAATTCTGTAAGAAGTTACCTTCACTTTCACTTTTACCTCAATGGGTACACTATAACTCACTTGTCACTGTATATCACTCGAATTGTTTATAATGTTTAGTGATATAATTGAATTTTGAGCTCGTTATAGCTTACCCATTTCTGACCTTTATGTTATTACATGAGTTAATTTATTGGGACCGGGTTATGTACCGTTACATAAAGCCCCCCCACTAGAACAAATTTATTTTGGTTACTCGTCTATTAAAATAAATTGTTGATTGTTTCAATTCTTCTAATAGTCTTGGTTTTATCTTCATAATAGTGTTTCATTTCCGACTGATTATACACTGACTGGTAATTCAGACTGGTGGTAATTGCTGTTTTCTTACTCAACTCTCTCTCTCTTGGAGGCAAATTCATCAATTATTTATTTCTGGGTAGTGGTACTTCCACATTTTATTTGATAAGGACTGGTCACACTAATCATATTAAACTTGTTTTAACACTCATTTCTATTTTCTTCTATAAATTAGCTTTATCAATTAAGCTTCGGTCTGCTATCTTCCTTCTATTTTCTTCATTTATACTTCTGGAATCTAATATCACTCTTTTCAGCTATTTTATAATTATTATCCCTTAAATATTCAATTTCCCTAACATTTTTCCCTATCCTGTGCGGTGGTACCAGTCGGGTGGCCACTCTGGGTCCATACTCCGCTGTCCATCCTTACACCTTCTG
Source organism: Magicicada septendecula (assembly GCA_034769895.1). NCBI lineage: Eukaryota > Metazoa > Arthropoda > Insecta > Hemiptera > Cicadidae > Magicicada > Magicicada septendecula. The sequence goes on from CM068375.1 coordinate 431,966,742, forward strand.
AGACCAGGGGAACATCATCCCTGCTCATAAAAATTATTGCCGGAACATTTCTACGGTCAATACATAAAATAAAAAGATTATAAGTAGTAGTCAATTATCGACTAGTACTAAACACTTTTGGGATTCTTCATACTGTAGCTGTTTGCATTTATTTATATATTTCTTCTTCTCCTTGATTCCTTCTTCTTTTCCATTAACTAATAGCATATAACATTATTGATAGGCCTTATGTTAAAATTCTTTTGACTTTACTTCTTGTGACATATTTCTCCATATCATTTCTTCTTATATAATCTTCAATTCCGAGAAATTCTAATTATTGTATTAATTATCATCCTCCTTCAGTTTCATTGGAGTCATTAAATTATTCTTTATTCTTCTTATCTGAGCACATTACCATCAATTGTTTTTGTTCATTTAATTTTTCTTCTGTTTGTTATCATTAAAGATATTACTTTTTCCTATTATTTTTTTTTAAATCAATTCTTTATAACTCTTATTTACTAATCTGTTCTTACTTTTGTTAAATTAAATGGTTTCAAAATATCTTAAATCGTATTATTTCTGAATAAATTAAGTAAGTTGTCCTTACATAGTTTTTATTAAATCGTCTTGTTCCTGAATAAATTGTTGAGTAAGTTGTCCTTACCGTTTTTTTAGAATTTTGGGGTTTTAGTCTCTTCATTTTAAATTATATGATTTCAAAATAACTTGAATAAGATGTCCTTACATGCTTTTAGAATTTTGGGGTTTTATCTCTTCAGCTATTCAATGGGTTGCTGGGTCGGTTTTCAGCATATCAGTCCCCTTTTTTCTGGTTGGTTATTGTTTAGTTTAACCATGGTCCATTAATTCAGGTACTCCCTTTACTCGGATTACTGGGGTATTCATAATGATTTTGGTATTTGTTATATACCTCTCCTTCACCTGGCATCGTAACTCAGCTGATACAAAGTCTTCATAGAAGTCACAGTTTTCCGTCATTGTTAGTTCTTTTTTAACTAATAAGTATTGTACCTCCTCTGACATAACATATTTGCTCATATTTAATCTCATTTCATTCCCTTTTACCTCTGGATTATTTACCAAATATTTGAATGTTATATTCCGTCTTGAAGATATGACTGATATCTTCTGATGCACTTCAATCGTTGTCATATTTAAATGATATCCAAACTTAATTACTTCCCTCTGTTCATTAATTGGGAGGTTAAATACATTAATTAATCCATCTGTAATCATCTCCCATTCTTCCCTTGTATTTATTATTTTCTTTCTACATGTTTTTCTTATTTCCTTGGTCTTCTTTTCTCCCTTAATGTTAATTTCTATGGGCCTTATCTTTTCTTTCTCTCTGTTAGGTTTATCTTCATATAACAATGCACTGTGGTCTTCTTTAGTACCTTCAGAAGTGCTGTTTAATGTTTTATCCAAATTATTAAAACCGCTGTCCATTTTCTTCATAAATGTCTCATGGTGTCTCTTTAAGTTTTCCTCCCGTTTCCTAAAACTTTCATTCATTTTCTTGAAACCACTGTCCATTGTTTCCTCTAACTTTCTGAAACTTTCATCCACTTTGTCAAATTTTTCGCTCAAGGCTTCATTTTGTTTCCTTGAGTTTTCAATTATTTTATCAAATTTTTCGCTCAAGGTGTCATTTTGTTTCCTTGAGTTCTCATCTATTTTATCAAACTTCTTGGCTATAAATCTCTCTATGTCTTGCCAATTTGGTTCTCTCCTGGCTTCCGCTTTGTCCGGTTGGTCCCCTTGGGCATCCTCTTCCACTATTTCCTTTTCCGTACTCATGATTGCTTCTGTTTCTTCTTTATCACCTGCCGGTTGTTCCATTTCACTGTCCGTAAATATTTCTATCTCTCGTTCCTGTCCACCTTCTTCAATCTCCTTTTCTTCTGCCCTCTTCTTCGATCTGCCTCGGGTATTACGCATTTCTTGTTTTCTCATAACTGCCGACGATAATTAGATTTTTTGGTATATTAATTTATTAAATATATCGAAATTCTTTTCTAATTACAGCCCTTTTACGTTGAGCGCCAATTCTGTAACGTGCGGTTTTTTTTAGAGGTATTAGCGAAACGTCCGTCTGATTCAAGCCCTACTGTTGGGTTCGCCAATTCTGTAACGTGCGGTTTTTTTATCAGAGGTTTCCGCCTCTCCGCAGTCGCCACATATGAATTATAATGACCGAAGTTTAAAAATAAAGTGTTTGGTAATGTTACTCAATCAAAAGCCGAAATCGAGAGTGTGTGATTTGGGGTCAAGCAGGGAACTTGTTCAGCCTTATGTTGAAGAGAGAGTAAGTACTGATTGTTTACACTCGGTTCCGACGATTTCTGAAATTCTTTCAAATTGTTCGCCGTGAATTAAATCAGCTGATTGTGAGACGAGTCTCCACACATAGTCCAACCAGACTACACTGTGACAAAATATGACCCAATGGATCGACCTCTTCGATTTTGTGCTGAAATCTATTACAACTACCCACTACAAAAAATATAACACATTTTTATTATTCAATATCATTTTTTCAATAATATTTATTATTTATATTATTGATTTTTTCCCTGCCGCATTAAATACAAATATCACAATCGATCTTTTCCTTCATTAAAACATAATATCGACTTCATAGAGTAAACATGGAATTGTCAAGAAAAAAACATATATGGTTTTGTTTACCAAATTTTATACTATTTTTAAAACATCAATCAATATATAATTCTTTTTATTTCCCCAGGGTTAAGGGTAAGTTCTTTTTGTTATGAGATGGTCAGAAATGGATAACTATACTACGCTTTACAAATACCGAAAAATATTAAAAAATTTGTTTATTTTCGTTTAGTATGTAGTTCCAGAAATGTCCGTAAGAGAGCAGAGTGTGTTTGTTTTCATTAGAACATGTGATTAATTTGTCCTAGTTTTTTGTTCTATACCACCATTCGGAATGAGTTTTCTTCATTAAATATTAAACGAAATGTTTATATTACCTCTCTTCTGACAGTTCTTACTTCAATGAAGCCTTTTCTCTGGTGATGTCTGTCTTGGGTTGTAATTTCATTACCGTCTGGCCAATATTATATCGTCAACTTGAAACATAGCGAAACTAGGCCAGATCATCCAAATGGTTTTCTTTCACTTTTTATTATGGAGTATAGCAATTTATTTTTGATAAATAAGGTAGGATTATATAATGTTCATACTGTTGTTTAATTTTGTACCAATTTTGCACTTCTATAAGGTTTCTAAAAGGATATTTTAATAAAATTGAGGTCTCATCATTTTTGTCAACTCGCCAGGTTTAATTTTTAAATTCGATTAACAATACTTGTTATTTTCATCACTCTTAGTAACCCATAATTTTTTAGTATACAGGCAGTTTGTAATTATTATAAATTTATATTTTCTTTACAGAAAAATAATTCTTTTTAATTCCGGTTTCTTTCCCAATTTGGTTTACATAATAGGTTTCTGTTCATTTTCTTATGACCTTGTATATAAGTATTTAATATTTTTATTATCTTTAAATGAATTTATTTATTATTTATTAGTCTCTCATAGTATTCCTACACTGCACTACTTCCTTCTGCCATTTCCCTCATACAATATTATTTTAATTTTTTATTATCATTTGATATTTAAATCTTTTGTTTTTTAAAACGAACCCTGGGTTATCTTATATTATAACACAAATATTTAAAAAAATATAACATTAACTTAGGTATTAAACTTGGTTGTCTACACAATATAAACATTACAATAAATTAACAAAATACCTAATCAGTTAGTAGCATTATAGTCTACTATCATCGTTTATAATTCTCATACCTACAGCACAATTCTGTAAGAAGTTACCTTCACTTTCACTTTTACCTCAATGGGTACACTATAACTCACTTGTCACTGTATATCACTCGAATTGTTTATAATGTTTAGTGATATAATTGAATTTTGAGCTCGTTATAGCTTACCCATTTCTGACCTTTATGTTATTACTTGAGTTAATTTATTGGGACCGGGTTATGTACCGTTACAATATATATATATATATATATATATATATATATATTGTAACTACCGTGTGTACCAAATTTGGCAGTTACATAGAGTAACTAATTATTACGTCAAGTGACGGGAGATCATGAAAATATTTCAAAGTACATAAAGTAATGTAAACAAAAAGTGTGTATCTACAGAGATATATTATTGAAAAAATTCCAACAAAGAAGAAGGAAGAGTAATATAGCATCATCGAGTACAAAAGAGAAAGAAAATGACAACGAGCCAATATAAAATGTTAGAAACCAGGCCCAATAGATTCCAAACAGTGAGGGGAAACAACAAAAATCATAACTATTAAAATGAAGAGAAGACGACAGAGTCCCAAACAGTGAGGGGAAACAACAAAAATCATAACCATTAAAATGAAGAGAAGACAACAGAGTCCAAACAATGATGGCAAAACAACCAATTTATTTATTAATATAAATACTATGGAACAATGACTACCACAAATGGAAATATTGAAGAAGATGACGAGAATAAGGGAACATTGACTATCACAAGCAATGCACAACCCAGGAGAACACCGATAGTGAACAACAATTAAACATGAGAAGAAGGGGAGAAGAAGAGCAAAGGAAACATAACATGACGAATGAAGATAATATATGGACAATACAACAAATCACCATTCACCAAGTATACAAGGAACTATACTAGTGACCGGAAGAAGTGTAACGATTATCAACTATGAAGAAACCAGTGTTTAGCATAATTAAGCAATCACAAACAGTAACAGTGAAAACTTAATGTAAGTGTGAGAACCTGTAACAAGTTAACCATTTTTAACCCCAAATAAACCCCACAGACAATACAAGTGAGAAGGTTTATAACAGAGGAAAATGCGTTACCATTATAGTGGAAGAATCAAAGATAAAATAGGTAAAATGCACAGACAATTAGTGTGACCAGTTTAATCAAGATTGTAACCCAAAATAGATAATCATAAGACCACCAAGAGAAATGTGAGATAGAACAGTAAAATAATTGTTCATAGGAACTGATAATAAAAGCTTTGTAAACCTTAAAATGAGATATAACTGAATGCCACGGCAAGATAGACTAAAATATAAAGAAAGTCCAGAACAAATAGTAACAAATAAGCTAGTTTGTTAGGTATCAAACAACCAATGTACCAAAAACTGGCTACAACACAACAAGAAATGTAATACTATTAGATTACGAATACTTGTGTTATTGTTTAGAAAAAAATAGTGTAAACATGTGTATTACTCAACAATTGAACCATTGTAATAGAATACCATAATGAAATCATAATAGTAGAATCAAATACTGCATAAGAATATGTTGCACAATTGTGACCAGATAACATGATACATAACCTCATAGAAAGTGCACTTATAACATAAAATCATATATATTAATTAAACCAAGCAAATATCAACAATTTTTTCAATCAAAGACTAATTATAAATAGTAATGCAAACTAATAAATAATATTTGTACTGAAATACACAGCAAATAAAGCAGATTAAATATGATAGCATAAAGCCAGAAGAACAGAAACCCAATGTGACTAAGTTAGTTAAGCAAAATACACTATTAAAACTTGTTAAAGGATTACTGAAAATGTTACCAGTAGTTAGAAAAATATCTAATACTACTATGAGAACAGACCACAATTATAATAATAGTAGTTTTATAATCAAATTATTGGAAACTAACTGACTATAATTGTAGGACCAAATGTAAACAAACACTATGTAACAAGATAGTTAAGCAAAATGCACTATCAAAACTTGTTCAAAGATGACTAAAAATGTTATCAGTAGTTAGAGAGATATCTGATACTACTATGAGAACACATATCAAATGTAATAATAGTAATTTAGTAGTTGATTTATGAGAAACTAACTGACTGTCATTGCAAAACCTGATGTAAACAAACCCAATACTAAGAATTGGAAAGCTTTCAAATAACGAAAGACTGATAAATACATTAAATAAACAAGGTACTATAGTTGTACACTATTTTTATTTGTAACATTTAAAATTACAAAAAATTCTTATGTGGTAAAATAATTAAAAAAGTGACAAAGTCAAGAAATAAGAACAGAAGGTTTTTTGATAAGACTATTAATATATGAAAAACAACATTTTTCATAGAACAAAATGTGAACAGATGTAAATAAATGTATATATTATTGTTAGAATGCCAAACAAATGTAATTAGGTAAGAAATAATAGTGTTATAAGCGATTATAAACAATCGGATATGGTCATTGAGGACGCCATTATCAAATATTGTTTGAATGGTAATTACAACTATTTTCTATGTTAAAACGAAAGAGAAATGGACTCGAGACGTTTAATAATGAGTGTTATAGTGTAACTGGAGCAAAATATGGTGAAATAAACTTATTCATATTAAGAATCACCATATGAATTTGTGACATGGCTTAGTGAGTTAATAATGGACGGATTTCATCCTTGTTTAGACTTAAATTAAAGCCGCAAGTGTCCGCAATCTATTGCCACTAACCATTCAACGATACGATGATTAATAAAAAAGTTATAGCAATTATAAACTTTCCAGTCATTTTGTGTATCAACGCTTACGTCACATATAATCTCTAACCCAGACAAAAATTTGTAAAAAATTAAAAGTTTTATTTAACTAAGGTGTTTTGGGGTAGAGAATTCGACAATTTAAACCAATCAAATGGCTTAAAATAACCAAATGAGCAAGAGACGCTTAGATGAAACATTCAGTCGTTCCACATCATTCAACGAGCAAAGTTGACGAAGAAAATTGTTAAGTTTTTATTTAAACAGTGCGCATCACTTACAGAAGTACGCTACATACATAACCTGTACACTACAGAATAATAACGAGTGTCCAGTGCTAAGTGAATTAAAATAATAAACCGGCCAGTGTATAATAAAGGTCGTGTTTTCGTGTTTTGTAAAAAAACAGGGAGTACTCTATTTTTATTATTTAACGAATTGAATTGAATTAATAATTTTTGTTAATGAACGAAGAATTATTGTTTTGGGACTGCACTAGTCATAAATACCGAAGTGCATAACCAATGATGAAAATTATCAGAATTGAAAAAATGAATTATATCGCAATCAGTAATTTAAAGAATAAATATATTACGATTTTATCGTGATTAAATAAATCAGTATTAATTTAAATATCGAAAATATGAGCGTAATGAATAGTCACTCATTTTGACTCATTTCGTTTGAACTAACGAATAACTAATTTATTGCGAAAAATATTCTAATCAACTGATAATTATCCATCAGATACAATATGAATAAAATATATGTGTTTATATTATTAAGAATTTAATGAATAATTTACTTATTCAAAATAACTACTTACTTTTGTTAACTAACCTAGAAATAACGACAACTTTGTCACCAAGTAATGATTCTGTTCTCAAATAATTTCAATCCAATGAAAGCTATCACAAGAGTTTTTTTATTATAGATTTTTCTCTTCCCAATAAATGATTTTTATAACTAACGAATAAATAATAATAGTAATTTTTAACAGTGCAGCATAAAGCACATGTTAGCAAAACAACTACTGTAGCCAGTCTACTCACCGTACGATAGTACGAAATATATCGGTTTATGGTACCGACTTTTAATTTTAATATTTGTTTGTTTTTTGTAGTAATTCTTTATTAAATATTGTTAATACGGTAACATCTTGTATCTGGTATCATGCAACTTCCAAGAACACACGAATTTGGTAATGTAACTGAGTAAAGAGGACATAACCTCGTTAACTAAAATTATTGTACCAGACCCCAGTGTTGCCTTGAGGTTAAAAGAGCTCAAGAATCGTTTATAATAATTATTATTTTGTAAAGACATTATTGATTGATTGTTTTTTAAAAAAGAGTTAATGGCATTTCAGAATTGTTAATAAATCTCAATTTATTTACCAGTGGAAAGAGTTTTTGATTTTAAAATTAAAATAGTTTAATTTTTATGATACGTTCTATCAGAAGGTGGCAGTAGAATTTGAATGTTCAGTACAATTCAAATTACAGTTAAACCATTATTTTAATTTATTGTGCATGTGCATTGTTTAGGATATCCAAATAGAATATCCGTATATGTGTATAAAGTGTATGTTGCAGCAGAAGGAGTCACCAAACAGAACATTGATAACATCCACATATGGTAAGTGGGGAGGTCAACAGTGAAGTGCTAAATACTCTTTTAAACTAAAAGAATTAAACGGGAACACCCACAAAACGCTACTAATAATCACGCAATCATAATAATCAAATTTAATATTTTAAATCTTAATATTATATTATTGTTGTGATATGTTACAATATATATATATATATATATATATATATCAATCACTTTCTGCTACAGTCCGTTTCTTGATGTATATAATACATTTAATATTTATATATAAATTTACCTCAAGATGTTATTTTTCTATTTGTGGAACATGTTTCGAGAGTTCCTGTTCTCTCATCTTCAGCCTTCGCCATCTTGTTTCTGGTGAAGTATTTGTGTGTTGGCTTCTGGATGTTATTAAGGTAGTTTGTTGGTCTTTGGTCTTTTAAAGTTGCATTATTGTGTGTGGCTGTGGTATTTGTTTTTGTATTTTGTGTATTTTCGATGTTGAGTGCTTTGAATATTGTGTCATGTTTTGTATTGATTTGTATTTGTTCTGGTATTAGTTTGTTTTGTGTTTTATGTTTGTAAATCTGTAAATTTTCCCAAATGTTCATTATGGTGCCTTTGTGTGGTATATGTTTTATTAGTGTTACATTGGTTATGTCTGGGAATGCAATAAACACAGGACATGAATGTACAAATAACCAGTATCGAAGTCTTTACCTGTTCTGTGTTGTATTTTTTAATTCCCGAAAGGTGCCAAATTGTTTTTTATAAAACAATTAAAAATTTCGCAGTTAGATTGTCTCCTGGCAACTGTAAATAATAATTTGAATTGCCTCGCTAACTGACGGGAATTCGACTTTTGCTCGTTGTTGAGATGTGTTGCCAACATAAAATTTGCGTAACGAAATCTACTCTCCGCTAAAGCACATAACATACATAATAATATTCAAATAAATACACGACAGTTAATAACGGTTCGTACTGATTTAATTTGTTCAAGAATTCATTAATTTTTTAAATAATCATACAACAAGTGTAATTATAACAAAGTTTATGCCTTGGCTGTAAATTAGTTCACTCAGCGGATCGCTAAGGTGGCAGCGCCTCAAACGTAGGAAGCTATAATGTTTATCATCTCTTATTTATACAATTTATTCTGCCATGTGAATTCTTTTGAATACGAAAAAGGTTTATAACAAGATGTTTAAATAAAGTACACCACTTTATAATCGTGATATTTATATACTAACAAGATTTACATGGAAACTCAACTGTTTTGTGTTAAAGGTGTGTGCGTTGGTTTTATCAGTTTGACATAGATTATATTACATACAGTGTTATTTAATTCGAATCATCAATCCTTGAAAGAAATTAGTGTTTAAATTTTAGAGTGAGGGTTATTTATTAGTAAACTGGTGAATCAATTTACTTCGTTATTAGTTGTAATTTATTTTGTACTTAACAACCACACGTTGTTCGGCTATAGTTCGTCAAGTGTCTTCACCAATGAATTGTTTCTTTAGTTTATTTCCAACGATATGGGTACCATCTGCTTCTGACGTCGGCTTCTTAATTCATCCAGTTTTTATTTAATTGCAGTATAATATTTGATTATTGTTCCTTCATGTGTTACTGGACTATGGTAGACATCAGTTACTCATTTGGTTTTCATAACAGTTCGATTTTCTTCGTTATTTTTCCTTCAAATGGTCAGCATCAATATAGCGTCTCTGGGCCGTTAATAATGGAACTCCTTTTCGTAACCATCAATTTCATAATAACGTACTGTAGTCATGACAACTGGCTTAGCTCTGATTGGCTAAGTACTTTTGAAACTTTTGTTACAAATTCTGGTTTTTTGTTTAATTTGGATAAATATTTTATAATGGCTATATTTACTTGGGGATAATTTCAATGGTTGTAATCTTTACATAGATGTTCCTATTTTCTTTCAAAGATTAGTTTGATATCTTACAAGATTGGTCTAAGCCATGTATTAATGTTTTAGTTCAAAATTGATTATACTATGTTAATACATAATTTACTTATTTCTATGTTTTAATATAATTCTGCCATGTTATTTTTGTTAGTTGTTGGTAATTACATAATTTACCTTGTTTTGTTATTTAAATATAGTCTTCAATTGTTTACAACTGGGTTTCTTAACTTAGACAGCTATGTCCTGTATGGGCATAAGTTGTTACATCTTATAATTTCTTATTTTATACATTACTTTCAATTTATATTATTGTTATTATTTTGCTGTTTTGTTAAATTTATGTCATTACTATTTTTATCCCTACTCCCATTTCTCACCCACATCTTTAACACTTACATCTATTAATAAAACATAACATATAATTAAATTAATGGTCTGTACATAGTTCAGCCATGTTTCTTTTCATTATACATAATTATTATATTTTGCCTGTTATTTCTTATAAAGGTAATGCTATTATTTTCTTTATACATTCCTTACTTACTTAAAACATACTAACATATTACTGTGAAACTATTTCTTCTGGTATTTATTGCCTTAAACATTAAGCCAATAACTTCTTTCTTTAAATTAAAAAATGAACAAATTTGGTGAGTGCTATACCTACACCATCTCTTCTATAACAATAATCACCCTGGTGATTCTTATACTGACATAATATTTTTTCTATTTTTTACATTCACAATTATTCTGTGTCTTCAGTCTAATATACTTAACTTAATTGCTCATTTATCATGTGCTTATGTTTTGGGTTTGTCACACTTGTTTAACTCTTTTTTCTTAAGATTATATGTTATTTTATTACACTTATCACTTCACTGTTTATCTTTGTCACTCCCTACCTATCTCTCACTCTTGGTTTCAAGGTTATTTAAGATGTACATTTACAACTATATTTTAACATAATGAGCCTTATTTTCTTATTATAATAAAGTCTTTATCAATATACTTTATTTAACAATAATTGTCTCATTTATTTTTTGTGGTTAGTGTTCTTTATCTGGTTTTAATAGGATAACATTGGTGACTTTACCTATTATTGTACCTTTTGAATTGAGCAGTTTTAATTTTTGAGATGGGGCTACTATTGGGTCGCATTACAAAATATATATATATATTGTAACATAGTCTTGCGCCATCTGTCTGTTTCTGCAAGAGTGTTAATGTGTCAGAGTGTAACTTGTGTAATGTGTCTTACTAATCCGTTGTCGCTCGGTAACGTAACTTACGCTGCTTGAGTCAGTCGCGAACGTACGAATAACCAGGTATCGTCGTCCTTACCTGAGGTTCACTAGGAGTGTATAAATCCCGGGTGGTGCCAAATTGTTTATTTTAAACAATTAAAAAAATTTATTATTATCAGCGGTTCCGCTCAGGCGGTGTGGAGAATTCAAACTTGTCCCGCCGCTTATCGATTTTTTCAATCAAGCCAGCAGTTTGCTGTATTCACTGCTAGAGCGCTAGTCGCCAATTCATAGATGTCCGCTACAATGTACAATATTAATAATACACTTTCCTACTGAAAATAAAACACATTGGTTATACACAGTATTGATTTATTAATGAATGGTTATTACTTTTTTATTGACACTAGTTAAATTTGGTTTGTTATATTATTTTGCACCGGTCATTTCTCTATGAGACAATCTCTCTCTGGGTTTGACAAATCGATTTTGAACATAACAGATAGTGGTGGCGTCTGTTGAATTAATACACAAAATATTTTCGTTCGATCGTCTGGATTCTTTAGATTACGATAAAAGGATTAGATGCAATTACAATAATAAAAATACACAACCTTACAATATTTCTACTTAAATCTTATAACATGTAGCTATAATTGGTTTGTTGGAGTGTAGTAAAAGTGTTTTAAAGGTTTGTAAACTAACAATAGGTTAATTTTATAATTTGACAAATTTTCAGTGTCTTAGTATTTTTATTTAATCTTTGAAAGAGAATAAATTCAGTTCAGTGATATTTCCTAGTATTGTGAGAAATATTTAAAGTGTGTTTTTTCGGAAATTTGGATAATTTATATGATACTTAACAACTTCATAGACTGGGGTTAATCAGTTGGTCTGGTACAAAGGACTGTAGCTGCAATCGTATTCAATTTTCAATTATTCGGGCTTCTGGCATCTTTTTCAATTTATTTGGATTAATTTATTCACTTCGTTTTGGATTAAAAGGTCTTCGCCATCAGTTAATTGGTTTCAGTCATAGTCTGCCTCCTTCTCGTTCAATTTTTGTAATTTGGTTAACTTTTATACCATTTTAAATTAAAAAATTGGTTGTTCAAAATTTGGCTTCTGTTTTCCAAGAGCATCACTTTACAAGTAACGATATTCAATGGTAAATCCGTACTTAACGGTGGTTGCTATGGTTACTCAATAGAATCTGATTGGGTAATAAGGCATAAATCCATTGTTATCAAAATTTGAATTCTTTTCAAAATCCTCATATATCTTCTGACTGTCTTCATTCCATTATCTTCCTTCCTAAGTATTAATTATTAGCACTGTTATTTGTATTTTCTTCCAAAGATTATTTTGGTATCCAACAAGATTGGGTTATTTCCTGTTTTATAAGTTGTAACGTTAATTACATTTTAATACAAATACATAAAATTACTTTATCACCTACCTTCTGTTTTCTACCAGGATCCGACACACGAACGTTAAGATGCAAGTATGATTATAGGTTATCGTAATAACTTACGCAACGCATTTTTTGAAAAGAAATTAATTAAAATTTTATTTTATACTTCAAAATTTTCTTTACATTTTAAATTGGTTATTTGGCCCCTTGGCTCAAATGGTCCAAAATCATGGAAAATGCATAAAGCTTTTACTGTTAGTTTCCTGGTGGTATTACACTTATACTTACAGAATTACAATAAACACCTTACCTTAATTAGACAGCCCAATCTGCTATTTACACACACATTCACACTGTTACAAAACCAACTACTATTATTTAATTGACATGTCTGCACAAAAACCCTTTAAAAAAAATTGTTGAAATTACGGTTACAGGTTACCCGACGGCTCACTGCTTTCGCTGCCACGTGGCACATATTCTTTAAATGTCCGAAAGCTTATTATTCATTTTATTTCGGCCCGCTCACTTCACTGATTCTGTTAATAATTGTCTGATGGTCTATTTAGTCACGGCATCTCCCCGGCTACGTCACACTGTGCACATGTTGGATTTATATTTACACGATTAATCAATTTTTTCGGCTCGCCAGCCCGTTATGTTCCAACGGCCGCCGCAGCCTCACCACAACACCACTGCTGATTCACATTTTTGCTATATAATTTAGGTGAAGCTTTGTGTCCAGTCGGCGGACGCACTATGGTTCGCGTCCGGCAGGTTAAGATGTTACTTTCCGACTGCCTTACATGCTGCCGGGCATTACTGCCTTTCCGGCGAACGAATTTCATCGCCGTTCACAGCCTTCGTTGTCGAATTTTTAGTAGCTGTACATCTGGCACACAGGATTTACGTGTGCTGTGCTTCGACGATATTTCACAGCCTTTACTTTCGTTTATGTAAAGTTAGGCACTCCGCAGATGTCACACAATCGCAAAGTTCTAGGAAGTGTGCTACAGTTGACAACGCATTCTTTTCACAACACAGTTACAGCGTACCTTTGCATTGTTTAGACTGCGAGTTAGATTCAACCAAGGACTGGACACATATATGAAGTAACTTGTGCAATTTTAATAAGATCAGAACCAAAATTAATAAAAAATTAAAAAAAACCTTCTAATTCGCCCCATTACAAAGTTTACAATTATTTTAATATTTCCTAATTACATTTCTCTGTTAATTTAACTCCTTACTCTAATATTTTGCTTTTAATAAGATTTACAATTTATCCTTGGTTGATTAGTCACCTTGCATTTGTTAATTACTTGGTTATTTTCGTACAATTAGTATTTGTTGGTGTTTGACAGTTAGGCCTTTCTCAAGTCTAAGTAGCCATTACTGATTTTTGATTATTTCATATACATTACATCTCATTTTAGCCTAGAGCTTTATTTTGTTCTTATAACTAGGTTTATGTGTTTTGTTGTGTTAACTAGGTTTTGATGTGTTTTGGTTCTGTTTTTGTGTGATTTGTATGTTACTACTATTTTATACATCATGTATTGCTAACTACTTACTAACTGGTTTTCTCGTTTTCTAAATCAAACATTGCTTTCTTTTCTTACTTATTTACTCCGCCAATGTCAACAATACGGCTATTAATTACTATTTTTTCATCACATAAAATACAACATTTAGGTCTATGGTTGGTATAATTACCCCAGCCATATCCTATTCATAAGTTTGTTTAAACAATTATTTAACACTTAATATCTAATATTGGTGTACAATTCATTACCTTTGATTTTATTTTTTGGGTGATAAACAACCTCACTTCTTTTGTGCTTGCTTCAATAATCATCCCTTATAACATGATTGTTTTAAACTTCTTATTATATAAATACTCTTTGCCTTCACTCCATGGTAACACTATCTAATTACATTTTCATGGGGTTCTCACCTTTAAATTCTACTATATACTTTTAAACTCTACAATAAGATTCTTTTCTAATCTATACAGTTAATATCACTCTTCAGTGTTCATTACTACTTAATTAATGGTTTATTTTAAATACTATTCTTAACAACTTTCTTAAATATTATTGTTCACTATTAAACCTTTAGTGTTTGTTATTTTTACTAAGTGTTTATCTTAGCTTCACTATTTTTCCTATTGCTATCATTGACAATATTTTTATTTATTCATCACCTGCACTTTTAAATTATCTTGTGTTTATTATAATTTACTTAGTGTTTCTTTTTATATCATTTCACTTTAGGGTAATTTCACTTTCACTATGTTAAATTCCGTTTACTTCTCACTATTTCAATATCTCTCTCTTTCTCTACACATATTATATATACTTATTAATATCATGTCTTTCTCTATTACTAACTTACATGTACTTCTAATTCTTTGGCTAGTGTATTTTTAGCTATCGTGTTTTATTAATGACCAATTACAATTGTCACTCAATCACTACTAACATTTATTTTTTATACTGGTTCTTTACCGGTTTGGTTTCCTTTATTATATTTGATTATATTATTTCTCCCTTCTCTATTCTCTATTCCTTGTCTGTGTTTTCTCGACTTGTTTCATTTTATTTTCTTCATCGTTGGTTTGTTCCGTCTTTGTTCTCATTTTTCTTCTCCTTCACTTCTCATCTTGTTTACTTTTATTTTGGTTCTTATCTGGCCAATCTCTGGGGTAGGGTCAAAGTCGTTTGTCTGTCAGCCTAGTCTGTGAGTTTCTTTAATAATCACTTTTAGTTTATAATTCTTCCTCCTTCTTTCTTAATTACATTTTATATTTTTATTCTCTTCATTATTTATTTATTAAAATATATAATTTTTTAGCATTTCTTACATACTTATAGTCATCAAATATGATCTGAATTTGGCGATGTTATATAATGCCCTTGCACCAAAATTGATCATTTTATAAAACGTGATTCTAAGTTTGATGAAATTATCAATTGTATTGTATAATTAGTAAAATAGTTTACCTTTTTCTTGTCCGTCTGGTGGCCTTTTCTCTATATTTAATTCAACGCGTTTCAGGACATATGCCCCATCATCAGGAATATCCCTTGTTGACGACCAGATGGACAAGAAAAAGGTAAACTATTTTACTAATTATATACTATAAGTGGCCTGGATACCGAAAAACATGGATCTAAAAATTGTATTGTATCATTTTCTTCTTAAATTCTCCTGCTTCTTGTTCATTTTTATGTTTAATTCTGTATCTTCTACTTCCTTTCTTCTGAGTCTTTTCTTCCTTATTTTCTCTTATTACGAACTGGCTTATTGATTTTTATATTATAAATTATTCCCTATAAATCTTATTTTCCCTAACTATCCCTACTTAGTAGCTGAAATCGATTCGGATGGGCTCTATTGGCTTACCTAACTCCGTCATTCAAAACTACTCTTTTTCTGAGGTCAGGGGAACATCATCCCTGCTCAGTTAAATGATTGCTGGACTTATTCAACAGTCAATCTCAATTAATGAATCTTCAATACAGTCATCTCGTGACTCATAATAATAATCATAATATTTGTTGGGAATCTTTTACTTTTTTATTTCATTATTGCTCAGTTCGAGTCATATATTTTTTCATCTTTCTTTATGAATACCATTTAATAATACTTGAAGCATTGCTTTCTATTGATACAATTAACATTTTTATTCATTTTTAATTACTCTTTGTTTCATCACATTTCATATTATAACTCTTAGAATGTTTATTTTATTTATTTCGGTTTTTGATCATTTGTTTATTTTACTTCCCATATTTTTCTAAATAGTTGTGGAAGTTGATCATTTTGATTGGTTTTTTTTTTACAATTTTTTAAATATCATAGTAAGTTAGTGTGTCTTAATAGTTAGGAATTTTTGTAGCTCATGTCTTTATAGTATGTTTTGCTTTTTTGCCTCATATGTTGGCTAGAGATTATTGTAATTTGATCTTACTTTGTAGGAATTTGTTGTAACTTTATTCCTTCATTTTATAATTTTTTGTTTAAATATCATAGTAAGTTTGTGGTTCTTACTTTATAGGAATTTTTTGTAAGTTATTCCTTTATTATTATTTTTTATATTATACTTCATATTTCAACTTCATATGATTGTAAGTTGATCTTACTTTGTAGGAATTCTTTGTAACTTTATTCCTTCATTTTATAATTGGTCTAATATATTATCGAAATATTTGTGTAAGTTGTCCTTACATAACTTTTTGAATTTTGAAATTCATCTTATACTTTTCTTTATTATTTATTTGCAAACTTATTCGTTTGTCTTGTTATCTCTTTTTATTCAAAGTAATTTGGTTGGTTTTATACCTTAAGTTTTTTCCCGTCATGGCTGATCGTCATAATATTTGTCTATGTTCTCCCCTTCGATGATTATCTATTAATTTAGTTACTTTAATGTTACTTCTTTTCCGTTTGTTGGCTTGGTCGGTAATCAGTAGTTCAGTCCCATATTCCAGTGTTTATCTGCACTTGGTTTATCCGTGGTCCATGCTTACATGAGTTCCCTCCGTTGTTCGGATTGCTCTGGTGTGCATAACTATTTCTGTCCGTGTGATATAGGTCTCTTCTATCTGGTACAGCCATTCTTCTAATACCATGTGTTCTCTATGATCCATTTCTCCCTCAATTACTTCAGCATTTTGGTGATAACTCAACGAAGTTACTCGTACTTCCATCATTTCTCTTCTCATTGATATTGGTTTATTTTGCATTTCTATCTCTGTTGTATTCAATTTTCTGATCGCTCTTCTTAATTTGTCATACATTGTTTTGTTGTGAGGCCTTTCTACCTTGGGTATCTTCCATTTAAAGATAGGTTTGCTGAAGTTATTATTCGCTGGTTGATTGTTAACCCCTCCTAGAATTTCCTTCAGAGTTCTCCTACATTCCATCAAATTCATCATTTCAGAATGGTCGGTCATTGGTAAATTAAACACATTAATTAGTCCATGCTTCATCATCTCCAATTCTTCTCTAGTATTGATTAGTTTTCTATGATGCATTTTCTGAGTCTTTATTTCCATTGTTTGGATATTCTCTTGGTTTTTTTTACTTTTATTCTGAGATGACAGTGTACTTGGGTGTTCTTTACTTTTTATTTTTCCATTAGTTCCTCCAGAAGTGCTGTCTAGCGTTTCATTCAATTTCTTGAAACCCCTATCCATTGTTTTACTTAACTTTCTGACATTCTCTTCCATTCTGTCGAATCTTTTGTTAATTTGTTTTATCAAACTTTCATTATTTTGTCTACTTTGTTCAAGCATTGCTTCCATTATTTGTTGCCAATTTGGTTCTCCTCTAACTTCTCCCTTGTCACCCGCCTGTAGTTCCATTTCTTTGTCTTGGGTTGGTTCTGTTGTGGTTATTGTTGTCTCCACTTCTTCGATCGATGTTCCTTCCTCTTCTTCCCCTCTATTTTCTTCCCTCTCTTTGTCCTTCGCCAAATTTTTCGTCACTCCTCTAGTATGCATCTTGATCTCCTTTCGTAATCGCCGCTAGAATTTCATATCTCCCTTTCTTCTAGCCCCATCAGTTAGTCGCCAATTTGTAACGTAGTCTTGCGCCGTCCGTCTGTTTCTGCAAGAGTGTTAACGTGTCAGAGTGTAACTTGTGTAATGTGTCTTACCAATCCGTCGTCGCTCGGTAACGTAACTTACGCTGCTTGAGTCCGTCGCGAACGTACGAATAACCAGGTATCGTCGTCCTTACCTGAGGTTCACTAGGAGTGTATAAATCCCAGGTGGTGCCAAATTGTTTATTTTAAACAATTAAAAAAATTTATTATTATCAGCGGTTCCGCTCAGGCGGTGTGGAGAATTCAAACTTGTCCTGCCGCTTATCGATTTTTTCAATCAAGCCAGCAGTTTGCTGTATTCACTGCTAGAGCGCTAGTCGCCAATTCATAGATGTCCGCTACAATGTACAATATTAATAATACACTTTCCTACTGAAAATAAAACACATTGGTTATACACAGTATTGATTTATTAATGAATGGTTATTACTTTTTTATTGACACTAGTTATATTTGGTTTGTTATATTATTTTGCACCGGTCATTTCTCTACGAGACAATCTCTCTCTGGGTTTGACAAATCGATTTTGAACATAACAGATAGTGGTGGCGTCTGTTGAATTAATACACAAAATATTTTCGTTCGATCGTCTGGATTCTTTAGATTACGATAAAAGGATTAGATGCAATTACAATAATAAAAATACACAACCTTACAATATTTCTACTTAAATCTTATAACATGTAGCTATAATTAGTTTGTTGGAGTGTAGTAAAAGTGTTTTAAAGGTTCGTAAACTAACAATAGGTTAATTTTATAATTTGACAAATTTTCAGTGTCTTAGTATTTTTATTTAATCTTTGAAAGAGAATAAATTCAGTTCAGTGATATTTCCTAGTATAGTGAGAAATATTTAAAGTGAGTTTTTTCGGAAATTTGGATAATTTATATGATACTTAACAACTTCATAGACTGGGGTTAATCAGTTGGTCTGGTACAAAGGACTGTAGCTGCAATCGTATTCAATTTTCAATTATTCGGGCTTCTGGCATCTTTTTCAATTTATTTGGATTAATTTATTCACTTCGTTTTGGATTAAAAGGTCTTCGCCATCAGTTAATTGGTTTCAGTCATAGTCTGCCTCCTTCTCGTTCAATTTTGGTAATTTGGTTAACTTTTATACCACTTTAAATTAAAAAATTGGTTGTTCAAAACGTGGCTTCTGTTTTCCAAGAGCGTCACTTTACGAGTAACGATATTCAACGGTAAATCTGTACTTAACGGTGGTTGCTATGGTTACTCAACAGAATCTGATTGGGTAATAAGGCATAAATCCATTGTTATCAAAATCTGAATTCTTTTCAAAATCCTCATATATCTTCTGACTGTCTTCATTCCATTATCTTCCTTCCTAAGTATTAATTATTAGCACTGTTATTTGTATTTTCTTCCAAAGATTATTTTGGTATCCCACAAGATTGGGTTATTTCCTGTTTTATAAGTTTACAATTATTTTAATATTTCCTAAGTACATTTCTCTGTTAATTTAACTCCTTACTCTAATATTTTGCTTTTAATAAGATTTACAATTTATCCTTGGTTGATTAGTCACCTTGCATTTGTTAATTACTTGGTTATTTTCGTACAATTAGTATTTGTTGGTGTTTGACAGTTAGGCCTTTCTCAAGTCTAAGTAGCCATTACTGATTTTTAATTATTTCATATACATTACATCTCATTTTAGCCTAGAGCTTTATTTTGTTCTTATAACTAGGTTTATGTGTTTTGTTGTGTTAACTAGGTTTTGATGTGTTTTGGTTCTGTTTTTGTGTAATTTGTATGTTACTACTATTTTATACATCATGTATTGCTAACTACTTACTAACTGGTTTTCTCGTTTTCTAAATCAAACATTGCTTTCTTTTCTTACTTATTTACTCCGCCAATGTCAACAATACGGCTATTAATTACTATTTTTTCATCACATAAAATACAACATTTAGGTCTATGGTTGGTATAATTACCCCAGCCATATCCTATTCATAAGTTTGTTTAAACAATTATTTAACACTTAATATCTAATATTGGTGTACAATTCATTACCTTTGATTTTATTTTTTGGGTGATAAACAACCTCACTTCTTTTGCGCTTGCTTCAATAATCATCCCTTATAACATGATTGTTTTAAACTTCTTATTATATAAATACTCTTTGCCTTCACTCCATGGTAACACTATCTAATTACATTTTCATGGGGTTCTCACCTTTAAATTCTACTATATACTTTTAAACTCTACAATAAGATTCTTTTCTAATCTATACAGTTAATATCACTCTTCAGTGTTCATTACTACTTAATTAATGGTTTATTTTAAATACTATTCTTAACAACTTTCTTAAATATTATTGTTCACTATTAAACCTTTAGTGTTTGTTATTTTTACTAAGTGTTTATCTTAGCTTCACTATTTTTCCTATTGCTATCATGACAATATTTTTATTTATTCATCACCTGCACTTTTAAATTATCTTGTGTTTATTATAATTTACTTAGTGTTTCTTTTTCTATCATTTCACTTTATGGTAATTTCACTTTCACTATGTTAAATTCCGTTTACTTCTCACTATTTCAATATCTCTCTCTTTCTCTACACATATTATATATACTTATTAATATCATGTCTTTCTCTATTACTAACTTACATGTACTTCTAATTCTTTGGCTAGTGTATTTTTAGCTATCGTGTTTTATTAATGACTAATTACAATTGTCACTCAATCACTACTAACATTTATTTTTTATATTGGTTCTTTACCGGTTTGGTTTCCTTTATTATATTTGATTATATTATTTCTCCCTTCTCTATTCTCTATTCCTTGTCTGTGTTTTCTCGACTTGTTTCATTTTATTTTCTTCATTGTTGGTTTGTTCCCTCTTTCTCATTTTTCTTCTCCTTCACTTCTCATCTTGTTTACTTTTATTTTGGTTCTTACCTGGCCAATCTCTGGGGTAGGGTCAAAGTCGTTTGTCTGTCAGCCTAGTCTGTGAGTTTCTTTAATAATCACTTTTAGTTTATAATTCTTCCTCCTTCTTTCTTAATTACATTTTATATTTTTATTCTCTTCATTATTTATTTATTAAAATATATTATTTTTTAGCATTTCTTATATACTTATAGTCATCAAATATGATCTGAATTTGGCGATGTTATAATATATATATATATATATATATATATATTTGAGAAAAAAATATTAAATACTGGGCCTTATATTTATGGTTATATTTACAAACTTAATAATAGCAAGGACTAAATTATTTGTCATTTAATTATTATGGTTATAAATTTAAAAAATGCAGTAATAGGAATTTTTAGTGTTTATTGGATTAATTAATAATAACATAACAATAATATCCATCTTCTTTACAATT
Source organism: Magicicada septendecula (assembly GCA_034769895.1). Lineage (NCBI taxonomy): Eukaryota > Metazoa > Arthropoda > Insecta > Hemiptera > Cicadidae > Magicicada > Magicicada septendecula. The sequence goes on from CM068375.1 coordinate 431,988,532, forward strand.
AGTAATTTATAAAAAAAAAAAAGTAATCAGGGCGTTTGTAATTTTTCTGATATTTAGTAAATTATGTAATACTCAAAATTTATTTAATAATAAATGTATGTCATTCAAAAAGTTGAGTAAGTGCTTCAGCTCAGGGAGATTGCTAGTATAATATTAAATTTATCAATATACCAAGAAAAGAAAATGTGCTAAGTTCACACACACACACAACTTAGTTTGGAAATTCTACTGATTAACACGATAATCCTATTAATCTCTCTGGAATATGAAAATAAAAAATTACATATTGATGTCACCATTCAAAAACATAGTAAACAAACTTCAAGTAAAGTTAAACATTACAAATTTCTAAACTGTCACGTTGCAAACAACATGCAATTTTTACATGATACGTTTCTAAACGTAATTATCACTACAGTCAAAAATACATAATAATTTAATTACAAAAAATTATCAGCTTGTTTTTTTAATCACTTTTTATACATTATTTTGCTGTTATGTCTACATCACTATCATTATCTTCGTAAATAAACTGACACTAACAATGAAATAAAATGTGTCAATTACAAAACAAATCAAAAGAATTTAGCGCCGATCTTATAAATTACACACAATTTTATAATTGCCTTACGCATTATAATGACCCACATTACCTGGAAGGTTAATAACAAAATTGTAAAGTTTCCTTTTTTATGATTCTTAACTTCAAATATGAAAGAAATATATTACACTCTGTATATTTAATTTTGTCAGGAAATGAATGTTCAGATCAAAAAACAGAATCATAAATTTCTAACAAAAATTTCATCATTCACAAGGAAGTTCAACACTCATCCTTAACCATTAATTATCTTCACTGATTAAACCTGTTTGGGTATCTATTTACACATATCTTGATTATCACTTATAAACATGTCAAAATTATACTTCTTGGACTACAGTTGAGAACTGATTTAGAATTCTTTATCTACTATGAACTGGGGGGTTTTTTTTTTAAATCCTCGTAATGTTTGGTGGTAAAATGTATTTTATAATTTTATACAAACACTGCTTTGCTAATGTACTAACAACTTGAGAAAGTATAACATCTTTACTTACGTTATAACATCGGGAACCCGTATTAATTGACTCTGGCCAATTATACAGGCTGCCTTCGTTGTAACAAGCTGAAAATTAATCAAATCACCAAAACAATTAATATAAAAGGAAACGGGAGAGGGGAGACTACTGATTTATGCACTCAATTTAGTATGTACTAAAGATGACATCTCTTTATTTATGACTGTTAGATTATACATAACATATCAAATTTTAACTTACAGTGAAAACGTAAGGGGTTTTCTACATTAAGATTTATAATACAGTTAGCGCATTTTACCTCGGATCCGAGTTTCTATATATTACTTAGGAATTTCAAGTTTACTCTACTCCATTAATGAATTACTTTATTACTCTTTATACCATTTGAGGAATGATTTCATTTAGTAGTGCGATGTTCCAACGCTACATCACACGAGTTATTTTACAACTTATGGTTACTGAAATTACTTGTTACAACATTTATTCTTAAACTTTAGAGATTGTCATTTTAAAGTCTTTTAGTTTACAATTACTTCTATTTAAAAAAAAAATACATATTGTAACGTAACAGATTTGAGGTCCCCAACGTTACATAAAAAACAAAGTAAATATGGTTTAGAACAATACCCAAAGCCGGTTATAATTGAATACCAGAGGGCCCATATCACCTGAAGAATACATTATAGGTACATGTTAAGGTTACTAAGTAATTAAAACATCTAAAGTGTACCTAAATCTAAAAAATGTAATAAATAATATGGGATGTAAAACATACACATTGTGTCAAAGGGGAGGAGTTTAATGTGTAGTAATGAAGTATAAAATACTATTCAAATTAATATTTAATATGTTATAAAATGTACTTGGTGTTATGCTGTAACATGATGTAGTGTTTACAGAATATTTATGTTATGTTTTGTGGATAGTAAGAGTGGAGTTGTTGCTTTAAAGAAGTACTTAGTCTGCGGTACTCCTTTTATTTATGTTAAAATTGTATTAGAATAATTAAGTATAAGTACATGGGTTACGTATTATATTATGTTGAATGTATTTACTGTAATTGATTAATGAAGATGTTTGAATTAATGTTTGTAAACTTGGCCAGGAAGGCAATAAGTGTTAAAAAGTTGGCAAGCAGTTCTTATAGTTATGTTATAAAATAATGAAGGGTTCAAGAATGAACTAATTAATATAATGAATTAAAACCAGGAAATATAAATTAATGTAAGTGGCCATACACCAGTGACTATCTGTACAGTAGGTCAGGTAAAGAAAAATTAAGTTAAAAACAAAAACAATGTTATAACAGTTGTAAGAAACCCTATAGGCCTAAATTTAATATTTGTAAAAGGAAAGTAATACCTTTTTAATAAGTCCAGTCAAATGAAACTATAGTAAAATATATACGGTTTAATAAGGTAGATTGGGTGAGAGTTTTAGGTAATTTGGTATAATTCCAATAATGGAGTATTTTATTAAAAAAGAGTAGTAATATTTTATAATTCTGGCTCTAGGATATCAAATATCATCCAATGACAGAAAGTAGTGGTTGTTAGGGTAACTAAAATGTAAAAAAATGTTGTTGATTTTCAATTATTCGATTGTTATATGCTATTGAGTGCAGATCAGTAGACAAATTTAAAAAAGAGGACATAAATTAACATAAAATGAACAAAAATTAATAAATTAAAGTAAAAACCAATTCCTGTAAACTAAACCGATGAATAATCAATGAATTAGATTTCAAAAATATACCCATATACCTCCAAATGGTCGAGGAATTCTTATTTCACTCTTCAAGATAATTCCAATGGATTTAGTATTGAACTCGATTTCCCATTTAACCAGGAGACTCATTGATGGAATAAAAAGTCTGAATTAATGGAATTATAGAAAAAATATACTCAAGGACCTTTGTTACTGAAGAAATAAACCTCACTTTCAAGAAAGAAATTATAATACGACACCAATTCCACTGGGACCGACAACCACAAGGATCGTGAAGGAGAACGAAGATTAGAAGAGTTCCCGTTGCCTTCCAGGACATCACCCCTTCAATTTTATTAATAATCGGAACACCTTCCCTGGATTAACGTAACCTCAACTGTAAATCTTCAACCATTTGCAAACAAGCACTGCTACCTTGAGAATCGTCCAGTACGGTAACACCAGCTTATATTTAATTTTAATATAGTAAGAACTAATAACATTTTGTAATACTTAATAACCTTAATTTTGCATTACCTGGCCTTACTAATCGTTAAAAGAATCACACGTACCCTGGGATAAGAGATAATTAACATTATATTTAATTTGTATTAAAAAAAGGGAATAGTCAACTAACCAATCGATTCATCATTGTACAATCGATATAACTATATTATAACCATGAAGAGCACTGTTAGAAGTTAAATTAAAAGGTAATATAAATAAAGAATCCTTCTTGTATATGATGATGTTTTATATTATTGTAGAATAGGTATTGTATTTTGTGGGTGGAGTAATTTACAGGTAAAAAGGATGATTAAAATCTGGTGAACAAGCTAGCCTAGAAGCGTAAGTCAATTACGAATAACAGCGCTTATAGTCAACAGCTGGTAGAATGTGAGATTACCGAACTAGCGTGTTTCCTGCACAATTTTTGAATTGATTTACATAATACGGACTGACTAGGGTTGGAGAGAATTCTCAATTTATTAATTAAATATATGAAATATAGAATTAACATTGAGTAAACATTGAGTAATTAGGTAAAACCGTGTTATGGTCTACATAAAAGTTGCAATAACAAAATAATAAATAAACTTGTCTATCAAAATTGAGTTACAGGAGGTCACCTATAAGACTACATAATAAACATTTTCTTTAATAACAGCTTGGTTCATTATACAGGGTCGCATTAGCAAGAAACCTGTAACCGTATTACACTCGCTACACACGTAACATTGACAAGAAGGATTTTATTTCAAATTGGCGCTCACTACAGTGTGACATCATTATTTTCTATTTGCACATTGGGTATCAAATTGGCGCATACCAACGTGGAGCTTGATTAAACCCCGAAACCTAAAATAAATCTTATTGATCTTGATTAATTTAGTTATTGCAAATTGGCGAACCCAACAGTGGGGCTTTTAAACATTCTCAATTATAATTAAAACAAAAAACATTAAAGTTGTAACAATATCCACGGAAGACCAGCTTCCGTGCTACCTCTTAGTTAAGTGTTTTAGTCCATGTCGGCCACGAGTGATTCTTCCGCACACTCTAGGTAGAGGGTTGTCATCGTGGTCGTCTTCCTGGTGAAGGTCCTTGGAGTCAACTAATGATAGAGAGAGTTACGATGTCATGAAGTCGTCCTGTTCCTTGGTGGTTTGGCGAATACAGTTGAGGTCTTCGGCTTCACATTTTACATTTGGTAATAGAACGGTTGTATTTTACTTTACATATACAACCCTAAAATAACTTTAACTATCTTTCTAGATGTGAGATGTCACCTTTCGCACTTAATCTTCTACATTCTTCTTTACTGATACACACTACATACTCGTTACATAACTCTTCACACGGTTATTTAACTTAATAACAAAATAATAAAACATATTTTGTTGTAGCGCTCCGTTCTGAGCTGCTTACTGGCCGAACGACGCATCTCAAGTCACTCTTACTATGTTAGGAAGGGTCAGTTAATCGCGCAGAGTTTACACGTCGCAATAAAATAGTTCCACATTTATCTTCTATTTAAAGGGTTAAAGTTTGACCTTTTAATTATCCAAAGCTATTCTTAATTACAGACTTTATTATAGTACACTACTGTGGTCTTGTTTATTTATTTAATTAATATCAAATTTACAAGTATTATTAGTTTGTTTAGGGGTCGGTATTCAAGTTAATTCCGGTTAGCGCATGTCTATACAGGGTTAATTAACAAGGTTTTCCCTATCTGTACACTCGTATTCCTTATTATTTTATTATTAAAACACTTTATTAAATATTATTATAATTTTATGATAGCGATAAAATTTAGTTTAAAAGTGCGATTTTATTAAAATTTAAAATTTCTCAGCTTTTACATTACCTATTTATTATTTTATTTTTTAATTAATGAAATCGTCACAAAAGCCATATGCAAATAAAAACCCAGTCTGGTAGTAAAACCAAGTCTAGTGTAGGAACTTATGGCTAGCACAGACTGTACCACACACATGTGCTAACCCCCCCCCCCCCCAATATCAATATAATAGTAGGGAGGCAGAGAACCAGTACAACCCCACTACGGGTGTCTCTCCAACCTCTGCAGATACTACCTGCCAGTTTTGGAGTAAATGTTTGAATCAGATTTAATGCGTGTCATCCAGGTGTATGTGTCATATGAGCAGCAGCCAGGGTAGTAGGCCAGTTCCTAAAAGTAGCCCTGTGAAAGTTAGTCCAGTGGCACCTTATTATATCACTAGTGCACCCAGTCTGTCCAAAAAATCACCCTTCCTGCCAGTAAGTTGGCATCCATGGAAAACACTACACTGCATGGCAGGTTATATCTCCCAATTGCCAGTGGTCCTTTATTTCCCGCGCAGTATCTTTCAGTGTTAGGATTCTCTGACTGCATTACAAATGTTGAACAGCACAAAATAGTGTTCATTTTTCAGTGACTTAACGATTTATTTGTCCTGGCAGGAAGAGGCCTAAGAGTACACCTTTATCTGCTAATATGCCTGGTGCCCATGTTATGGCCATGCTGGGGCCTATCCTACGGGCTTGCAGAGCGAGTAAGGTTCTCTATGTCACCAGTCTAGGTAAAAAAATTCCACACCCACTTAATCCCTGCTTGGCTATGTTCTGTCTTGTATTACCATGAAAACGTTTTTACATACTATAGCAAGAAACTATGTTGTACTCTAAAAGGATAGGATACCATTATGCTCAATGAAATCACCAGTAACCCCTTTCTGGAAAGCTGGTATCATTCTAGTTACCACTCTTCTTGATGAGCCCCAGGATGAAGAGTCTATTATAGGACCTTACCTAAAGTTACAACAGAGAAATACTGCTGCTCTCCTAATACTGACAGTACCATAGTTATGCCCAAAAATTAGTTGTACATAACACAGTTGTGTGTGTGTGTGTGTGTGTGTGTTTTCATTAAGTTACCACTGAATAAAGATACCTAAAAAAGGAAACTTCTATTAAATTATTTCATTTAATTTTTCTTCTTCATATAACTGAAAGCTGTACAGATGCTTCCCCAGCCTTCTAAATTTTCTGAAATTTTCAGTGTTAAGTTAGTTCAACACTCATGTTTTTATTCTAAAAACAATGTTTTGTTATTTTTATTGGTTACTGTTGTAAATATAATAGAATAACGAGTATTTTTGTATTTAAATTTGGTAATTTACTATTATCAGTAAGTTTCTAAAGAAATTAAGTTAGGTTTAACACATAAAAAACAAATCTAGAATCTTTGCAAACAAAAAGTATTCCGAGTGAAGAAAATGCAGGCACTAAGGTCAGAGCTTCACCTTCACTGGTTACACTCCAAGTACACAAAAACAGGTGTTAACTGCAGCTGCATTATTATCAAGTTTCTGTAATATATGTGACCCTGAAATTTACTTTAACCATTATAAGGGTGCAAAAAATTCGTACTCAGATAAAACACAAACTTATTTATACTGTTCCATAGATGGAAACAGCTGGGAAATATAATGGGAGATTAACAAACAGACTCAATAACTTAGAACATAATTAACCATGTGTGCTGTGTATGGCATAATATATAGGCAAATAAACTACAGCCCACTATGATGTAGTCACTTGTTGTTTTGAGTGTGTATTCTGCCATATCTACACCAGCCTTTAGCGTTCTATACTGTTGAACATTAGAATTAATGAAAAAAAGGAGTCATAGTAGCAGATACATTTGCTCTGTGGGAAAACTTCAGACCAAGTTTGGAGAAAAAAAATTATTGTAATTTTTTTATTTCTTTAAAACTGATTGTTCAGTCAGATCAATTTCTATAAGTATCAGGTATAAATTTTAAATTTGCAGTTGAAAATCCATCCATCCATATGTGTGTGTGTACAACTACTGCCATCTATCGCCAGAGGGTTCTGTCATCCCATTCTCCTAACTGCAAAATCGTTTTCCCTTTTCCTTCTCCTCAAATATACTCCCTTTTCACAATCTCCCAGGTCTACTTCATTTCCCTCTTCTATTTGTAACCCAGTTTAACAACATTTAACAACAATCATCAGCCATTTGTTCTATATAACCATACCATTGTAATGGGACATTTAGGCCTACCCGGGGTAATTTTGGGGAAACAAAAGTATAAATAATAATTTTGGGGTAACAACATAAATAATAATTGTAAAATTTTATAAGACGTAGTAAGCAGGCGACTGAAAGTGAGCCAAGGTCAACATTCCGACGCCAGCAAAAAAAAAAGTTAAACATAGCCAAACAAACTTTGACCGATGAAGTCACCAGTTATATAACGGCCAAGCCTATAAATACGTCACGTGGAATGCGATGCGTAGTTAGCCTTGCCTTGGAAATTGGTTCGTCACATAAATCAGAAAACAATGAAAGTGGTCATGTGACCCCCCTTCCATCTCAGATTTTAAAGCCATTCGTCTTGCCCCAGTCTGCAATAACAACTCGTGCGAATAACACGTAAAAGTCTCGAAAACAAATATACCGGCGCCCGTAATAATCCAAAATGTAAAAATACGTGGATCGACAACCGGAGTGCTAAATAAATAAAAATGAAGGAATAGTTGTTCCATTAACAGTTTCGAGTGATCGGGCGAGAGCTAAAATCAAAGAACGAAATGTGCGGAATGATGAAAGCAGACGTACGGAGGATGGACTGATTTTGGAACTCAATTGCAGATAAGTTAATATTGAAATCTTGAAAAGAAACATGGAAGAAATCTAAATTTTACAATTAACAAAAAAAAAAATAGGCAATAGAATATACGTTTAACTTAAAATAGTGAGCTCACAAAGGGGGTTTTAAACAAAAATTATGTAAGTTATGAAAAGTATACATGTGTGTGTGTGTGTGTGTGTGTGTGTGTGTGTGTGTGTGTGTGTGTGTGTGTGTGTGTGTGTGTGAAGCGCTGGTTCGTGCTCAATAATAAATTTTGATTAGAATTTTAAGAACTTATTATTTTATTTAGAGGGTAGATGACCCGCATAAAAAAATGACATGTGTAAATAATCCTTGTTCATTAACAAGTTTTTTGTCTGAAATGATTTTCTTTTGAATGTGTTAACTGGGGAAATTGAAGAAAATTAAGTCTATGTAAAAAATTAAGAAGTATTTGAATTAAAAGGGGCTGAGTAAGAAAAACCAAAAAACAAAGAAAGATCAATAAAATTTAATGTTTAGTAAACTTATAAACACTTAGTTATTCCAAGCAACCTTCAGCACGTCTAATTCGAATCCTGGACCTGGTAAGTAAAATTAAGTTGGTAGTAGACAACATGGCAACTAATCAGAGTTGAAAGTGGTAAACACAAAGTACATTAATAAACTTATATTAATAAAATAAATAAATAAATAAAACTTAACACCATATAAAAATACACTGTTTATTCTAGGAAGATTTAAGAGGGGGAATTCAATAAATACAATAAAAGGATAAGAAAAGCTGGAGACACAGTTTATAAAAATAATATAATACAGAATGAACATAATACTCGTTTCCAAGAAGACAACTTACTCTGCTAATAATTTTCATACGTATCATATTGTTACGATGGTCTCAATGATCGTCAAGTGGTACAGTGGAAAACAAAATACAAGACACCAATAAAGTCACTAAAAACCAGCTTTAATTATCGCAATTAACAGTTTGTAATCAGCAAGCTATTCAACAAGATTATTCTCGTACAACAGTTCAAGTTAATCTGTCCACACAAATAATAATGTCAACTATAAAGAATTACGCACTATAATCACTTTTTACTAATACACCACTTGAAACTCACTATGTAAACTGCCTGACAACAATTCAAAACGTACTTGAATAAATCACCACTTAAACTGAAACTAAGCATCGCTGAATGTTTATATTTATACCCTGCTGACATTCCAGAATAATCCATAATACGAGTCAGCACTATTAGAAAACAATAGAGCGTAACTGCTTGTGGCCTTGAACACAGTGTGCATGGACCGGTGAGTCTGGAACAGCCTCGTTAAAATCACATACGCACACAAAATTACAGTTGGTTCTCCTGGGATAGCCGAGAAACATGTAGAACATTCTGTAATGGCATAACACTGCCCCTTCCTCAAGACTGTTCGTCCCGAACTGGCAAACCATCTCTGAAGTAATACTAAGCCAGGTAATCTAGGTGAATGGTCTTTAACTTTCGCTGTCCTTCCTGTTGAATCTGATAAACAACACCGTTGATTCTTTTTTTCACAGTGTAGGGTCCTTCCCAGTTAGTCTGAAGTTTAGGTGAGCGACCACAACGGCGCTTTGGGTTGAACAACCAAATCTGATCTCCTTCTTGGAAACCCACACTATTGCTGCGAATGTCATACCGAGTTTTCATTATATCACTTGCTATCCTCTTATCAAACGATTAATTTCTCGCAGTTGGCTTGCTAATTGTCTGAAGTGGGATAGAACAATTAACAGTGGACACTTGTACAAGATTATTGTAATTTGTATTTAATTGGTAAACATGGTTGCCAGTCAGATGCTGGAAGCTTTCCAAGCGCTGCTACGGCAGACACAGGAACAACAAAAATTAGAAGACAAAAAGAGCCAAAACAAGCAGAGAAACATCAGGATGTGAAATGCAGACCAGAAAGAGAAGAAGCAGAAAAACAATAAGATGAAAAACGTAAGCAGGAAGCAGGTAAAATGGAAGCTCTTTTTCAAGCTATGCAAAAACAATTGCAAGAACATACTACTGCAGAGTTGGGTCTCCTACATGGTGACTTAGGGGAATTACGCTGTGATTTGAGTGGTCAAGAGGTAAGATTGTCTATAGGCGAAAAATCTGTATCAAATATAGAACAATGTCAGAAAAAATATCTGTAGTGGAATACTCAATTACAAACATAAGAGAAGAAAATTAAAAATGAAGTCGAGCAGTTCATGAAGAATCCAACCAAAAAAATTTCTGAACAGACTGTACCAATGACAAAAGACAGAGAAAGACACAGAAAATAAGAGAAAGTCACTTTGCCTGCAGTAGGGACAGTTCATGTCAAGGCTCCAACCTTTGACGGAAGCAGTTACTGGGCGATATATCTAGCCAATTTGAAGCTGCTGCAAGTGCAAATAATTGGACAGAGAAAGACAAGGCAGTTTCACTTGTTCTTGCTTTAAAAAGACCTGCCGCAGAGCTTGTAATTGTACAAAACATCTACAACATAATAATTTAAAAAAAACACTTCTTACCTTCTCGGATTCCAGGGTTCTCACTCGAACTCGTGGCCTATAAACATGATTTAGGGTTTATTTTATTAATGAACTCGACTCTCATTGTAATTTTTTAACTAATTCAACTTTTATTAGACATTTTGTTTAATCTTCTCCTTTTCTTTTGTGAATCAATTAAAATTAATACTTCTAACTCTATTCTCCAACATTTAAATTAAACACATTTCAACAACAAAATTTAACCTCTCTTACTCCTTATAACTAAATTATATTATTATCAAATTAATTAAAGGCAACCCAGCATTTTGCTCACACACACACACTCTCATCTCTTTTACCTCCTTTAATTTAGCGCTTTTTATTTTTTTTAATTTTCAAAATAATATTTATATTATACTGTACTTTCCTGTGGGTGTCCTTGCAGACCACGTGTTGCACTTATTTCATTTTCTTTCACATTTTTTTTTTGTCCAAATCGCGTCCTCACTAAATTTCGATCACTGCCGAAACTGTTCAAGTTTAATTTCTTCCCTTTTCGGCCGGTCGGTCTACATGGCTGTAATTTAGTCGACCCGCGCGCCAACGCAACTGCGCGGGTTAGATGTTATTAGCCGACTGCCCCGACGCCGACGTTTTTCAAGATGGCCAAGACGTTCACTTTTAGCGGCTACTTGCGTTCTCATAGGCTGAGCAGGCGTCACGTGATATCTCTTTGAGAGCGAGTTTCTTACCATAAGCTTGCGCTCTGGGGCTCGCAAAAAGTTCGTGTCAATTCATCTGTTCGCGCGGGCAGACGCGCACACTTTCACATTCCACAGCACCTGGAATTGTTGCCTGTTGCGGGTTTCACTGGACAAACGTGCAACTGGGTGTTCCACAAGTGAACGATGATTTTTTTTTTTTTTAACAGAGGTCCTGTATGGGTAACTACCTTTTTTACCATTGAATTTAATAAACGAAAACCCTTTAATTTTGTACCGTTACAAGCTATTACAGAAAGTGCTACCTGACAGCCAGAAGATCCATGCCGAATTAATAATAGCTCTAGAATTAGAGTATAGTGATAAACATTTTTAAGATGTGTACTGCAATCAGTTGAGAGCAAGGCTACAGCATTCCAAGGAGAGTCTTCAAGAGTTTGAAGCAAGTATCAACAGACTAATTAGTTGCTTTGATAGTTCATCTTCTTCATTCACAGCACTTAATTAATATTGATTGTTAAACTTTCACTTGTGAACTTACTTTGTTTTTTCCCGTACGCGTTTCGGCGTGATGTGCGCCTTCTTCAGTGGTGTGAGACAGAATGTCCGGAACTTATAACGGTTTTTTAGTTGGTAGGTTGAGTGGGGGGGGGGATGGGAATTGGCACGGGGTCCGAATTATTGTATGTTTTATGTATAGTTGTGTCAAAGAGTGCGTGTGGTTTGAAATCAGCAGAACAATTTGAAATATACAAACACCACACAACACAACCAAACAACATACTTAACGACCAATTACACTTTAAATCATACGCACTCTTTGACACAATTATACATAAAACATAAAATAATTCGGATCTCCGTGTCAATTCCCATCCCCCCGTCAACCTACCAACTAAAAAACCGTTACAAGTTCCGGACATTGTGTCTCACACCGCTGAAGAAGGCGCACATCACGCCGAAACGCATACGGGAAAAAAACAAAGTAAGTTCACAAGTGAAAGTTTAACAATCAAGACTAATTAGACTGGCCTATCCTGAAGCACCAGAAGATTTTCGAACAAGGTTTTGGATGCAGACATTTACTGATGGTGTCCGAGATAATGAACTACAGCAAGTGTTATGAATGGCAAGACACCAGAATAGTGCGGGCGCCCTGGTACGTACTTTGCAATTTGAGGCCGCAAAGTCAGCACCTGGTTGGACAAGTTATAAAGTGTGCGCTAAAAGATCGTGACGGCACAGACAATGAAGAAGAAGAGCAAGGAACAGAGACCCAATGAGTGGCGCCACAGAATAAATCGCCACTTAAACTGAAACTGTGTCACTGAATGCTTATAGTAATACTCCGCTGACATACCACAATAATCCATAATACGCATCTGCACTATTAAAAAACACTAGAGTGCAATTGCTTGCGGCCTTGAACACAGTGCGCGCGGACCGGTGAGTCTGGAACAGCCTCATTAACGCATGTTAAGAATCGCATGTGCACACAACATTATAGCTGGTTCTGCTGGGATAGCCAACATTCTGTAATGGCATAACAATATTAAACTAACAGTACAATAATCATTAGGGTTACAGTAGCTGCAGTTTCTTTTAACAGTAAAAAATTAAACTCTTTGAATTATAATGGAACTTCAAATGTTATATAGATATTTTACCCATTAATTTTACTATTACTTTGTTTTATTTGTAATGAAGGGAGTATCTTCCAGCTATACTTGCATACAGGTAAATCATAATCTGATTTCAGATCACACATGCATTGTTTTAACAATAAGTGGATCAGTTATGATGAAACAGCAACCTTCTATGTATACTAATAGGTTAACTAATTGGCATGGATTCAGAAAAGAGCTTGAAGAAAATGTCAAGTTTCATGTATCATTAAAAACAACAGAACAGCTTGACAAAGAAGCAAAACAATTCATTGTTGACTTACAACAACAGGCAGCATGGAATGACATGCCCATGCTTAAACCAAAAATACTGGAGCTTAAATTACCTCAGAGAAATTACAGAAATGGTTACAGAAAAAAGAAAAGCAAGAAGGGGGGCAGCAAACAAGATCACCAGAAGACATAAAGCTGCTGAATAAACTTTGCAGGCAACTGACACAAGTAATTCATGAAATGAAAAATGTAAGTCTTACATTCTGAGCAATCTGTCTGATGATAAAGAGAGTACTCTCTCTGGAAAGCAAATAAATATTTTTAAAAAACTCTTATTCCACCAATTCACAATGATGATGGGAGTTAGGCATGAGATAATTTTCAAAAAGCTCAACTGTTTGCAGAATATCTGACCAACACTTTTCAGCCACACCCCAGGCAAACATCAGATGAATACTTACCTCAAACTAATAACAGAGATGAGACAAACTTAAAGCCAGTAACTCCAAAAGAAGTAGCATGTGAAATTTATAAAAATTTAAGCTTAAAGAAAGCTCCTGGCTATGACCTGATAACCGGGCAAATAATGAAAGAACTACTAGCAAAAGGAATTACCAAGCTTATACACTTAATCAATTCAGCATTTCATTTGCATTATGTACCAATGCAGTGGAAAGTAACACACGTAATAATGGTTCCAAAGCCTGGCAAAATCACCAAATGATACAGCAACATATCGCCTGCTACCGATCATTTCCAAGATATTTGAGAAGTTGCTTTTATAGCATCTCACACCTATTACCAACCATCAATTTGGATTCTAAAATAAACATTCAACAAATGATCAAGTACATAGAATTATAATTATTAATATTGATGGACTTTCTCTTGTGAACTTACTTGTTGTATTCTCTCATACGACGTTTCGGACTGTTGTTCTCCTTCTTCAGTAAGGTTTGTATACAGAATGTGCCAAGTTGTCGGTAATTTGTAACGGTTTTTAGTTAACAGGTTGTGTGTGGGGGTGGATGTGGAAGGGGATTGGCATGGGATTTTGAATTGTTGTATGTGTTGTTTATTACTGTGTCGAATAGTGTGTTTGATTTAAATTGTAATTGGTCATTGAGTATGTTGTTGGTTGTGTTTTGTTGTGTTTGTATATTTCGAATTGTTCTGTGGTGTTAAGTTTGCGACTTTTGGGTAGGTAGTGTAAAATTTCAAGGTTGTATTTTATGTTTGTGTAACTGTGGTTTTCTGTCTGGATGTATATGGAAAAATTGGATTGTATGTTATTATTGGTTAGTGCTTTGGTGTGTTCAGAAAATCTGGAAGAAAAAGATCTTCCTGTCTGGCCTATGTAGAACTTATTGCAATCGTTGCATTTTAATTTATAAACACCTGTTTTGTTGTATATGTCAATGTCTTTGTTTGTGTTGTTGATGTGCCTTTTGATGGTGTTGTTGGTTCTGTATGCTATTTTGTAGTTGTATTTTCTGAATGTGTTGGCAATTCTGTGTGTGTTTGAGTTGTACTATGTGAGTGTGATGTATTTATATTGTTGTGTGTTGTTTTTATTTTGCGGTTTGTTGTTTTTGTTTTGGATTTGTGTATGTAATTTGTTTATTAAATCAGGGTTGTATCCATTTTTTAGTGCTATGTATTTTATGGTGTTAAGTTCTTCTTTATAATCTTGTTTATTTAGTGGTATTTTAGTGAGTCTTTGTAGCATATGGTTGAAGGCTGCATGTTTATGTTGTGTTGGGTGATTTGATGTGTTGTGGATGACCATGCCAGTTGTGGTTGGTTTCTGTAGATTTTATATGTGTGCGTATTGTTAGTTTTGGTGATTGTTAGGTCTAGAAAGTTTATACAGTTGTTTTTACTTCCATGTTCCTTAAGGAAATGGAAGTATGGTGATGGCAAAAAAATCGTGTTCGAGATTATTGCAGATTCTGATTGTACTACACTCAAAACATGAAAAAAAGTAGTTTTTCGAAAAGTGTCTGTGTGTGTGTCTGTGTGTCTTCTGTCTATCTGTAGATTTTTTTCTATGGCAAACGATAACAGCCGCAAATTCAAACAGACTCAAATAATTTTTTGCATACAGCCCTGATTTGTAGAGTACTCACGACCTATTGTTTTTGGTGAAGATCAGTTGAGGGAAAGGGGTAGTTTACCTGCAACGGTTTTTTTTTATCAAGGGTAATTTTTTTTTGGGGGGGGGAACGATAACAGCCGCAAATTCAAACAGAATCAAATAATGTTTCGCATACAGCCCTGAATTGTAGAGTTCTCAAGACCTATTGTTTTTGGTGAAGATCGGTTAAGGGAAAGGGGTAGTTTACCTGCAATGTTTTGTTTTAACAAGGGTATTTTCTATGGCAAACGATAACAGCCGCAAATTCAAACAGAATCAAAAGATTATTTGCATACAGCCCTAAATTGTAGAGTTCTCAAGACCTTTTGTTTTTGGTGAAGATCGGTTAAGGGAAAGG
The DNA here is from genome assembly GCA_034769895.1 of Magicicada septendecula. NCBI lineage: Eukaryota > Metazoa > Arthropoda > Insecta > Hemiptera > Cicadidae > Magicicada > Magicicada septendecula. Next base: position 432,004,114 of record CM068375.1, read on the forward strand.
GGTAGTTTACCTGCAACGTTTTATGTTTTAACAGGGGTATTTTCTATGGCAAACGATAACAGCCGCAAATTCACACAGAATCAAATAATTTTTTGCATACACCTCTGAATTGTAGAGAACTCAAGGCCTTTTGTTTTAGTGAAGATCGGTTAAGGGGAAGGGGTAGTTTACCTGCAACCTTTTACGTTTTAACAACAGTAAAGTACTTGAAAATTCATTTAAACTTTTTCAAACAATGGTAATTGTTAAAAATAAAATAATTTTGTTGCCAGGCAATAAAATTATAATTTTTACTTCCATATTCCTTCAGGAAATGGAAGTATGGTGATGGCAAAACAAATCGTGTTCGAGATTATTGCAGATTCTGATTGTACTACACTCAAAACATGAAAAAAAGTTGTTTTACGAAAAGTGTCTGTGTGTCTGTCTGTCTGTCTATGTCTTAGATTTTTTTTCTATGGCAAACAATAACAGACGCAAATTCAAACAGAATCAAATAATTTTTTGCATACAGCCCTAATTTGTAGAGTACTCACGACCTATTGTTTTTGGTGAAGATCGGTTGAGGGAAAGGGGTAGTTTACCTGCAACGGTTTTTTTACCAAGGGTAATTTTTTTTGGGGGGGGGGGAAACGATAGCCGCAAATTCAAACAGAATCAAATAATGTTTCGCATACAGCCCTGAATTATGGAGTTCTCAAGACCTATTGTTTTTGGTGAAGATCGGTTAAGGGAAAGGGGTAGTTTACCTGCAACGTTTTATGTTTTAACAAGGGTAATTTTTTCTATGACGAACGATAACTGCCGCATATTCAAACAGAATCAAATAATTTTTTGCAAACACCCCTGAATTGTAGAGAACTCAAGGCCTTTTGATTTTGGTGAAGATCGGTTAAGGGGAAGGGGTAGTTTACCTGTAACTTTTACGTTTTAAAACAGTAAAGAACTTGAAAATTCATTTAAACTTTTTCAAACAATGGTAATTGTTAAAAATAAAATAATTTTGTTGCCAGGCAATAAAATTATAATTTTTTCATTTTAATGTAAATCATGTATGAGAGAAAATATATCGTTCGTGGCAGGCAAGCATATCTCAGTTATGTAATGTTTACGTTTCCATTTTATTATTATGACTACCACAATAAAAAGGCAGGGAAGACACACACACACACACACACACACACACACACACACACACACACACACACACACACACACACACACACACACACACACACACACACACACACAATTCATGTTTATTTTCTTACATGTGCACACTTTTTAAATGGAAAGTGCCGAAACCCACACCAACATAACGCGTGCAAGCCGAAAAAGTGTCCAGCGTGGATAGCGATTTGCTTCCTGTGGATCACTGGGCAGTGTAACTGCATGTGTTTACAGAGGAACGATTCATAGACAGACTTTTCGTCTTTAGGGAATGAACCCTCTGCAAGATGCTGAGGGTCCATGAGTGACTTCGGAGCGCTCATTCTTTTCCGCGTGTTTCTTCTGTGAAATGTACACTATAGATTCGCAGCTTAACTCTAAGCAACGCTCAATAGGAAATGTTGAAAATTTTTGTCCACGGTGTACCCTCATACACACTAAACCTGCTCTCATGTTTTAATTACGGACATCATAATATTAAAACTTTGGAAACTTGAGCACTACTTAATGGAGATCAAACATTAACTTATACAAGCCATTAATTTTATGCATATTTTTTATATATGTGTGTACAACGTTATCGGCAACAAAGAAGTAGTTTTTGTTAAAATTCCGTCCCGGGATGTTTGGCCGTAGTCCAATGTTTTCTACAAAACCAGACGTTTCGGCAATGCCATAGACTTCCATCATAAGTGAAAATCGAGTGCGATAACGTGAGGTGGTATATGTTAGTGACCACAGTACTGTGGTTAAGGCTGAAGCAGTAAGTAGAAAGAAGTAGTTTCTATGGTAATATTTCATTTCGAAAATGATTTTATATATAAATCTTAGAACTTGGAAGTCATGTATGGTATTTTTCTATTTCTATGGTAAATTTGAGTTTGGGGTGTATTGTGTTAATGTATTTGTGGAAATTTTCTACTTGTCTTTTATTGCCTCTGTATAATAATAATATGTCGTCTACGTATCTATGCCAATATATGATTTTGTTGGTATATTTGTTGTTATGTATTAGATGTTCTTGTTCTATGTGGTGTATGAATATTTCTGCTAGTATACCTGATATGGGGGAGCCCATAGTGAGTCCATCTGTTTGAGTGTATATCTTGTTATTGTATGTGAAGTAATTTTGATCTGTGATTATTTTAGTGAATGTGATGATTTCTTGTATGTGTGTTATTTTGTCTGAGTAGGTGTTCAAGTGTTTGTATGGTTTCTTTGACAGGTACATTGGTATATAGATTCGTGATATCAAATGATGCTAATGTTGAGTTGTGTGGTATGTGGATGTGTTCTAGTTTTTTGAGTAGATCAATGTTGTTTTTAACAGATGTGTTGTTGATTAAATTTATGTGTTTTCTGATTAGTTTATCCAGGTGTCTGGCGATTTTGTGAGAGGGTGCTTGTGTGTTATTTATCAATTGTCTAATGGGTATATTGGGTTAGTGTATTTTAGGTAATGCGTTTAGAATTACCAATATCTTTGAGAAGGCACTAGAAGAAAAATGTATTTGCTCCAAAATATTCCTGGATGTAGCACAGGCCTTTGATAGTCTGGCATAGTGGGTTGGTGTAACAAATTGGAGAGAGAGTGTTATCAAACCATTTCAGAAGTTATTGAAATTCTATATTTCTGTCACACATTTCTGAGTAAAACATGAGGACTGTTATTCTGAATTAAAAATAAATCATAACAGTTGGTGTCCCAAAGGCAGAGTATTAGGACCAGTTCTACACCTGCTGTATACGAAAGATATACCAACCTGTGCAGAGGCCGTAATTGCTACCTTTGATGATGAGGACAAGAACTGAACTTGACCAAAAAGTCGACATTCTGAGTTGTCTGTACATAATAAACTATTGGTATATACACAAGTCCTTAAATCTGTTTGGACATATGGTGTACAAGTACAGGGATGTTGAAGAAAAGTAACAGAAAACTTAGCCAGATATTTCAAAACAAAGTAGTGAGGTATATTGTTAATACCCCATGGTACATACAAAATAAGGACATCCACAGGAATTTAAAGATTGCTTCAGTTGAAGCTGAAGTTCAGTGATTTGCCAAGAAGCATAAGAGACGTCTGCATAAACACTAGAATGTCGAGATGCTACAACTTCTCGACAATACTGAACTTATGTGAAGGCTAAAAGAAATTAAGTCATTTGGGGTTTAGTGTAGTGTGTCAAATGACAGGCATCATCACAAGAACAAAGTGTGTGAATTATTTTTTTAAGGAGGATTCCATAATCATATCCCATAGGATTATGAGATGCACCTGAAGACGACATTATACAAGAGACTGTTGACAAGAACCAAACAGACTTGGACCAGCTAATGGCTTATAGGTCGTCGTGCGGTTACTAGTAGTTGTGCGGGAGAACTTGTCTTCCTGGGAACTTGTAGTTCAGATCACCCAAGACTGAATTCGAAGATCTACAGAATTATTCTTCCCATTTAAACCAACTGCCTAGATTGCCTGGCCAAGTATTACTGCAAAGATGGGTTGCCAGTTTGGGACGAACAGGCTTAAGGAGGGGGAAATGCTAAAACAATTACATAACACTCTTAAAAATTCGAGAGCATCATTCTACATGTTTATCGACTAGCCGAGTGGGTGCAGCGTCTGTGTCAAGGTCGTGTAGTGACATAGTTTCCAGACTGTTCAAGCTCTTGTAACTATGCAAATTATGCCGACACACTGCCAGGAGAATGGAAAACTATTCTGGAACCTCTGAGGGGTATATATAAGTGTCTAAAGCTGGCTTTGAAGTTAGTTACAGTTGGCGAGTTATTTAGTGTGGATCACGTGATTGTTACAGATTACTGGTGAGTAATTATTGTGTTAATTAGTGCAGTACTGTAATAAGGTGACTTTATTACTGCACATGTGCAAATTTCATTTGAAATAGTGTATGACAGTACCTTGTTGATTTCAAACTGTTATTTATGACTAATTAAACCTAGTAATTAGCGACTCCATTGGTGTCTGTATTTTGTTTCCACTGTACGATGATCCGTGAGACTGTCATAACAGTATTTAATTGGATATCTATGGAAAGAAGATAATGCAGACTGAGACTGACATGGAAACAAGCTGTACACGAGGGAATGATGGGCAGACAACTAACAGTTGACGATACACAAGACAGAAAAGTGGATATGGTAACGACAATTGCTCTAAACATATACATATACTAATAAACCTCCACATCCACAACTCATTTGTTATGTTTAATAAAATATTTGGTAAATTGCCATATTATATAATTATTCAATTATCAGGAAAATTACAAAAACCACAATTACTTTTTTTTATCGTAATAACATAACAATTAGACAATTTATAATTTTACAATCAACACTAAAAATTCCAAAATATTCCAAAAAATTCCAGAATAAACACTAAGAAATTCCAATATATTTCTCAGCAAACTTTATGACCATAATGCCTACATGACAAATAATTTAGTCCTATCTTGTAGTATATGTATGTTATCACAAATATTTATTGGTGTATATCTGATACTTTTCATAACTGACAACAATATGTCAAGTTTTTTTCTATGAACACAGTTTACAAATTTTTGAAGGTGCTCTAACATTTGCAAGAAATTTTGACACATATTAATTTTGTGAATTATTAAAGATATCAAGATTATATTTTGAACAGAATTTCTCATGTAATCCCCCATATAGACTTTTACAATTTTCTTAAAATCTTGCCTTCCATTTTTGGCCCATGGTGCTTCTAAAGGTAAAAATTTTAATAGTAAACATTACATTTGGATTTGGATTAAAATTCCCTTTAGTTGCCCAGTTACGTTTGGATTTTTACAATTTTTAAATTTTTTGATCAGTGGTATCTTAAATTTTTCAGATTTTCAATACTGTACACTACATTTAGATTTTGGTTAAAATTACCTTTAATTTGATGCCCCCACATGAATTACTGAAACTTTTTTTTTACAATTTTGGCCCCTCACACTCCAATTCTTTAATGGTGGGATCAATTCAAAAACAGGGACCTACATGGTAAACGTATGGACACGCATTCCGATTTTTTCTAAAATTGGTTGATGCATCCAATTGTAATTGTGAGACATACCACAAAATAGTAATTTTGGATAATAAGCAAAATTGTAAAAATTACCCACCACCTTTTTTCATAATTGCTCAAAAGTGCTCTTGTAGTAACACTGTTTATATTAATATTGCTCACAATACAAAATATTGTTTATTATTAACATATGTACAAATCATTATACATACGGTATTTCCTCTTTCTGCTATAACTAAGGATTTCTCTATCTACAAACTTTACAAAATTTGAGTCTCCTACAACAAAGTTTGCTTTTTTATGCTCTTTACATTGTTAAATGATCTGATAAAGCCAAGTTTTCAGATGTCCTAGGGGGGGGGAATCACTTTTTCGTAGTAAAAACACAACAGTAGTACTGTGCTTGAGAACACTAAATTATTACATACAGTAATGATTTTACTTTTGTAAATTTGTACTGTAATTTTAAGAAACTGAAGCAAATACTTAAATATAAAATACTGCACACTTTTCTACATTTTAACACACAAAAAAAAACATTTATTTATTATCCAAAACTGTGCAGCCCCATTTATTTTAGTTAGGCTAACAGAAGTTGTACTATATTTTCATACTATAATAGTAAAATTTGGCAAACAAAAACATTAGGCTATAAACTAAATCCAAATCAACTCATTATGTATTGTACTTCTACACAAATCTCAAACAACACCAACTGCAATTCATTGTGGCCATAAGGTAACAACACATAAACACAATAAACAGAGATAACATGCTACTAGTTATAGTTCAGAATACACACTACTACTGACTACTGTTGGACTTGAATATACATCTTTTTCATGTTTATCTTATCAAACTTTTACAACCTTTTTATCTTTAAATTTTACAATTATTAAATTACATAAATTAAATTTTATAGCCGTGTTAGCAGATTACTAACACACACACACACAAATCCACATAAAATTATATATGTCAATCTACTCTTGTTATATCTGCAAGTTAGTTAATTATCCTACTGTATTGAAAGCACGCGCGCGCGCGCGCGCACACACACACACTTTTCTGTACTATGCTTACCTAGAGTCATATCTTTCAGGCTTGCCTGTACTTCTGGCATTTTGTTATCACCACCTGTAACAGTTTGTATTATTCGAAAGTTACACTTTAAAGTAATATTTATCAAGAACTAAAATGTACAATTCCGACACGGAACAAGCATTTTGGATACAAATTTAAAAAATGGTTATCATATGGCCATAAATAGTTTTCGCTCATTGCGAGCTTCATCAGAGGCTGCCGCTTGGAATCCTGTCTGACCTGTTTTTGGTGACGGTGCTGTCGTTTGAAAGATTGTTGTTGTGTGTGTTTTGTAATGTGTTCAAATAATACGTGTTATTTAAATTTTGTCTGTTCGCTCAGGATGCTGTTTCCATGTTTTTGTGTTTGTACGTTTCCAGTTGTTCATATATTTATACATAGACATTGCATACAGAACCACACACAGCTAAACAAATTCGATTTACCTTGCATTTACAAATTAAACTGGTCAGAAGGCAACACATTCTATATTAGTGACAGGACACACCCTTAAAGATACACTGAACACATAAAAGCACTACATTCCACCACAGAATCCACATGTTTTAGATTTGTAAAACATCTAATTGATTCTGACCACACATGCACAAACATCAACAGCAACATAGAACTTATACACATACAAAAGAAAGGCCGATAATTAAACACACTCAAACAACTGAAAATATACAAACACACAAAAACACATAGAAAAAGAAGCATCCTAAACACACACACACACACACACACACACACACACACACACACACACACACACACACACACACACACACACACACACACACACACACACACACAGCAATGACCTTATGAGCGATGGCACCATCACCTAAAAACCGGCCAGACAATGCACCTACCGCCAGCCTCTGATGAAGCTCACAATGAGCGAAAACTAGTTATGGCTATTGAGAGTTTTTTCTGTTTTGAGATATGCTGAGTAAAATGCCTCTTTACACTATAAGGTAAACATTTTAAAAAGTTTTATCGAAAATTCTTGTATTCCGTGTCAGAATTGAAGTTTTTTGTTTTTTTAATAATACTCAGACACATCATGGACAACAAAATACAAGAATTTATATTTTATGATAGCATAAACCAAATACAGTACGCCTCTTTAACAGCATTTCTATAGTTTGTTTCAAGTTCTGTCTAATAGTCTTGTGTTTTATTATTCCATTGTGCTACATGTTTTACTATGTTTATTTCATGTTGACAATCGTTCTGTGCTGTGGAATGTTGTGTAGTCTATGTAACATGAAGATAGTTTGTGTTCTAGGGTGATTGGGGAAGTTGAGTATTAGTGTGTTGGCTGTGATAGGTTTCCTGTACATTTTGAATGTGTGCCCAGTTCTGAGCAGTTGGAGTTAACAAATGTATGCTATTGTCTTTTAATATTGAAGCTGATATTTATAACTATTTTGCTGATGTGGGCGAGTTGTTCACACTGTGTAGTGGCATGATGACATCTACATATCTGTAACAATATATTGTTTTGTATGAATCTGTACCAATTCAACATTTGTAAGGAATTTGCTTTCTACATGCACTGCGAAAAGATTTCAGTTAAATGCCAAAGATGCGGGCACTACAGTCTGTCATGTTCGTAATTTGTTGTCTACCATGAAATCATCACTGTCACTAGCATCTGGATAATGTCATACTGTTCACATCGAAAATTATTATTCTGCACATCCCTAATATTTTTTTCACATAATTCCATAACCTCACTTTTCTTTAATGGAAATGTAATGGAAGAGCATGGATAACCTATCCGCTAACCAAGAAGAAAGAAAATCATAACGCTATTACACTGAAAGTTACAAACATTAATTGTAATGAACTATAATTCTATGGGTCTCAGGTACATGCTGACATACCTTGTGTATTTACGGTTTTCATTGTTTTTCCAACAAATACATATTGCTTTCCTTACAACCAGACAATGTATGATAAACAAAAGCCTGTCAGAATAAGTTACAGAAATTAACTATTACAAGAACATTAACTTAACAACACGGATTCCTAATATATTTTTTCGTTGTTCCTTAGTTTTCAGATCGTAAGAAGAACCTATCAAGTGCAAAAAAGTTGGGAGTTGACCACAGTTTTGCATACTGTTACCGTGAATTACATTAAAATTTTATTTTTATTATTCTTATTCCCCATCATCTCAGTTACCAGTTACATTTCCAAGTTTTGCGGTAGGTGCCAAAAAAACGCGATGTCTATAAAACATCTTTAAGGCCAGTCTCGTTGAATTTTGCATACGATTAAAAAAAATAATCTTAAGATTGATAATAAGGAAAATAAAATAACGTTGTTTAACGGCGCATACACAAAAACTATTTTAAGTTTCCTTCATATTTCTTGTTTTCAAACTTTTCACACATATATTCAAGTTTCATTCATAAATTGAACGTAACAAATTAATGATGCAATATGTAGGTGACAAACAAACGCGTATGTCTAAAAACATCTTTAAGCACAGTTTCGTCAAACTTTACATGGAATTTTAAAAAATCATCTTACGATTGGTAACAAGGAAAATAAAATTACGTGTAGTTTAAGGGTAGATAACCAATAAAAATACACAAACTATTTTAAGTTTCCTTCATACTTCTTGTTTTCAAACTTTTACAAGCAGGTATTCGAAATTCCATTCAAAAGCGAACGGAGCAAATTAGTGATGCAATATGTTCTACAATCTTTGAACATCTTACCTTTATCGTCTCGTATATATTAAAATTTATACGACTACAGACTCGTCAAAAAATTTTAACTACAAAAATCACCTTTCAATTCTGCACAGCGTCTATACTCACCAACTGATTTAATTAATCAAAATTCACTTAAAAACTGATCACTTATTTGAACCTCTTCTTATAAGGAGACAAGATAAAAAGATAACCTCAACCTCAACATCACCGTGCAGTAACGTTGTCACTGCTTGTCACGTTTTATATGTATTGTTGGATGCCTAAGCATCCGGTTGAGCACCAGATTACAAATGCGAAGAACAAAAGTCACATTTGGATACTTATATATATAGGCTTGTCATATATACACTTTTCTCAAAAATTCTATACATGGTAAATCTGTCAATTTCTGACATAAACACGAATATCGATTATTCGTGATTTTAGTTTAGTATCTGGGACCACACTTCCAGTCAAGTTATTTACATTGGTCATTTAACAGAAATTTGTGACCTTATTCATGCACAAGTGAATCTAGTTTCTAATCATTGCCACTACTAAAGATCAAAATAACTCGGTGCGAACTAGAATTCTCCGTCTTAAATTGTTTTTTCTAATGTTTAATTGTAATATCAAGTTTTATTCCATTGAATTATTATTTCATTCAATGTCAGTTAGGTATTATGTTTACTTGTGTGAGACAATTAATATGTTCACGTAAATTGTTAGAAAACTGTCAGTTTTGTCTTTTCTAAATATTAATTATTAAATTGTGTAGTACTCATTGTTAATTTATGACTCAGAAGGATTATTAATCTGGGACATTTTGCAGCACACTCAAGGAAAGTAAGAAGCAGCTAGGTGGCAATACAAGCAAATCTACTTGGGAGTACGACTAACTGATGATTACTTAGAGTTTTTACTTGATTTCATTGTTTTTGCGCGTTTAATCAAAACTGGAGTAGACAAATTGTGTTAGAAATGCTTAATTACGATGCTTACGTGTTATCGTATTTCAAAGCAGTACTACTTTTTTGACCATGTGAATTGTTGTAATGTCGTATGTATTCATGCGCACCACCTCAGAATAAATTTTCTGAGAAGGGAATCGGAAGCAGAATGTAGGTGCTGTTAACAATGATTTAACGCTTTTGCAGAATTTAGTGTTATTTTAAGCATAGAATGGATCAAGCAAAGCACCAAACGTCCAGGTTATTCGTTACTTCAGTAATAGAGAACAAGAAGGATGAAATTGAAGAGGTAAACGCGACTTTATTTTGTATCCTACCCAATGATTATAGGGAGCCATTATGTCGTAGTGTACAGTATAAAACGTGTAGTTCACTCCCGCTAGGCGCGCAAGAAACCTTGGAGGGCAGTTTAAAATCGTAATATGATATTTTGCGAAATAATTTGAAAATCAAAAGAACGGTAGGCCAAAATGAAATATTTGTGGTTACTAAATGCTGTAGTGATCATAAGAATTTTACGTGGTAACATAACCACACAATGGATAGTGTTTTCATATACGTATAGAGATAATTCAAAAGTTTGTGTTTTGTAATATATTGTTCGTAATCGAAACGTACAAGATTATAGTTTGATAATGAAACTGGGTTGCGTGTGTGTGATAGTAAGTGTTGAAAATATATACACATTTATAAAATATAAATAAATAATCCCGTCGATAATTTAGAATACTATTAAGTACCACACAGGTTCAGTTTTGGACGTTTCATTTGATTCTCGTGTGTTAAAAATACATTATATTCAGTTGCAAAGTAAATTTGTGATTGGAAGTAATTATAAATATTATCATACTTTTTTTTCATATGTTAGTGTTGGAGTTCGACTATTATAAATATTTGAATAGTAGGCCTATAATTGTAAATTTAAAAAAATTGTTGATCGTCATCGTAATACAAAAAAAAATTTTGAATTTGATTTCTTGAGTTTTATTGTCACTGTTATGTTGCTTTATTGCATTACAAGTGGTAGATTATTCCAGGATGCGTTCAATATGATATGGAAACATTAGGTAATTCTGGTGTAGTAATTCAAAATGAATAGAGAGGTTGTAAATGTTTGTGTTACTGAAGATAGACAATTTTTTAACAATAGTTTATGATAAAATTGTGCTTTTTCCAACTGTAATAGTAATTTTATAAATACAACTATTTCATTAACGACTCTGAACACAAAGTTTTTTTATGAGTAAAAACAAAGTTTTACCTTACAACCTGAACTGGTTTTCACTTTTAAAAAGCTTCTTCAGAGGTTGCCGCTGGTAGCGCTGTCCATCCTGTTGTGGGTGGTGGAATCGATTTTTGAAATGAATGAAATAATAACAATAAATTTTACACACCACACAGAATGATGGTCTACCCATGGGCTCCCCTGTATCCAGCATTCTAGCAGAAGTCTTCCTCCAGCACAGAAAAAACAAAAATCCTCAAACAATGACAGACACTCACATAAAATACTATATTTGCACAGATACATTGATGACATTCTAATACTATACAGCGGAAACAAAAGATAATGTGAACAGTTACTAACGGACATAAACAAAATACATAAAAACATAACCTTTACTGTCAAATACGAACACAACAATACCATAAACTTCTTAGACCTCTCCATCACAAAACTTGAACACAGGCACAAATTCAGTATATACAGAAAACCGACTACAACTGACACACTAATACACAACTCCCACAATCACCCAATTCAACACAAACTAGCTGCCTTCAGAACTATGATACATAGACTTAACAACATCCCCCTAGATGAAAAATACTACAAAGACGAACTAAACGCGATAAAATATCAAGCAGAATCTAACGGATATGACAGAACAATAGTCAATAAACTCCTACAGAAAAAACAACAAATTCATAACACTAACATACGTAAACAAACAAACTGAAAAAATAGTCCACAAATTCAAAAAAGCAGGATACAGAATCGCTTACAAAACTACTAACAAAACAGAATACACACTATCAAAACACACACACAAAGCACAAAACAAATTCGATCTACCTGGTGTTTACAAACTAAATTGCTCAAATTACAACAAATTCTACATAGGCCAGACAGGACGTAGCTTCAAACAAAGATACATTGAACACACAAAGGCACTCCACTCCACTACAGAATCCACCTTTGCAGACCACCTCATTGAAGCAAACCACACATACAAAACATTGACAATAACATGAACATTCTACACATACACACAAAAGGCCGAAAACTAGACACTCTAGAACAACTGGAAATATACCTGTCGCCCACAACAGGACGGACAGCGCTACCAGTGGCAACCTCTGAAGAAGCTTTTTAAAAGTGAAAACCGGTTCAGGTTGTAAGGTAAAACTTTATGTTTTTACTCATAAAAAACTTTGTGTTCCGAGTCGTTCGTGAAATAGTTGTATTTAGTTAAGTAATGGACACGTCATGGACAATGAAATCCAAGTAATTTTATATTGTTTACAGACGATTTACAGTACATTATAAGGTATATCATTAAATCCCAATTTGCTTGTAAAAGGGTTGTATTTTTTGCATGTGTTATGGACTTTTATGCAACACGTTTAGTTTAATCAATATATTTGCAGATTCAAAATCTAAATATTCAGGTGTTATAGAACATGAAAGAAAAACAGTCATCTTTTAGTATATAATTTTGTACATCAGGTTGTTAGGAGTATATTCAAGTACTTCTGTTTCTTGTGCAGTTGAAAAAATTATCGGCAGTTGAATTTAACTATGAAACAGTCAACAAGTGAAATTCTTTGATTTTTATTCTTTTATAAGTATGTGGTATCATGAAGTGCATTTGAAAAGGATTGAACCTATGTATTTGTTCCGAAATAGTTTGATTTGATCTTACAACAGACATGTGTAAATTTGTAAAAAGTTAAAAACTGTCGTACACCATAATTAACTATACAGTCACGAACATACTTATTATCAGCATTGTTTCGAATATTATACACTATTTCGAACACATCGATATTGCCATATTGTGCATCGATATTGGCGTACTATATTACAAAATTTCTGTACTAACACTGTAAAGAAAGCAGTCTGTAAGTAATTTGTAACAAAGTATGCACAAGTACCCAGATAATTTACAATAATAATACAGACTAGCATGATATTATGGTTTGCTAATGTGTATGGTGAGATTATAATACAAATAAAAGAACACAAATCTTGTAGCAATTTAATAATATAGTGCTGTAGTATATATGTAACCATGTTGTTATTAGTACTGATAATAATACATATTAGTTTTATGCTCTTCTAGGTAACAGAATGCAATGCAAATTGCAACGTAATTGGTTACATTATATCTGTTAAGATTTATGTTTAGTGCTTAACACACTTTTGTTAATGTTGTAATCGAGATCTATATCAGTTTTGTCAGTTATTGGTCTTAAAATGATTTTTTGTTTGTTCAGAACCGTCTAAACTATTTTCCTACTTAGTTTAATCCTGATGTAAACAAACAGGCGTGGCAAATAAGAAACACTATTTTCTGCTTGAATTAGAGGTGTGTCGCACTGACATAAGCAGTACAGACAGGGTACATATAATATTGATACTGTATCACCCATAAATTATAATAATTTGTCCTGAACAAAGTAAAATTTTTATGACTGTGTCAGACCATCAGTGAAATATTTTATAACACCAGTTAATGTTTTTTTTTATTAACTGTTTAAAAATCACAATAAAAAAAAATAGTTTATTTAAAATGAAAATAGAAGTTGTGATCATTACAAATGTTCCGTATATTATCAGTTGCTGTCGGAGAGTAATTCAGTCCCTTCCATATATATGTCGGAACTTGGATCGTCACTTGAGTCAGCGTTATTATTGATAAGACTGTCCATAATATCATCAGTAATGTGGGCCAGTTCCCAGAGGTTATCTTCATCCTTAATTACTGCTTGATACAATGATGCCACTTGTCCGCCATTTTTCATATACCTCCTTCTCTGTCAATTTTTTTATCAGACAGTTTATATATATGTTATATTTAATATTTATAATGACTTTACCAAAAGATGTTTTCTCTTTATTTGGAACATGTTTTGGGAAACCTTGTGTTCTCATCTTCAGCCACACAAGACTTCCCGAAACATGTTCCAAATAAGGAGAAAACAACTTTAGGTAAAGTCATTATAAATACTAAATATATTATATACATCAAGAAACAGACTGTAGCAAAAAGTGTGTGTGTGTGTGTTGTGACGGGCAACATATCTTTTCAACTGGCTCCATATTAATTCAGTAGGATTCAGAATACAATATAAGGAGGAAGTCTTAAAACGATGTGCCCCGATAAAGACAACTCGCACACGATGATGCAGACAATCCGCACATGTGCGTAATACATTACAGTGTCAACGCCCCTGACCAGTAGTTTTTCAGATTTGCCACGTGGGTTTATTTACATCAGGATTGAACTAAGAAAGGAAATGGTGTATCTACGTACTTCGTTGAGAGAGGGGGGGTCCTATCCTTTCTGTATTGTTCTCAATGGCTGTTGTATATGTGAGATTGTGTTTATTGTTTATTCACTGTGTGGCTAAATAGCTAATTTGAAACTAAAATATATCCCCTTAAAGTTTATTCCAGTTTTATACAGTCTGTATTTTATAATAATCAGAATAATTGTATTTTTAAATTGATTAAAAATGATTTTTCTGATTTATATATTTTAAACTTTTTAAAGAAATATTTAGTTGTGTACTATTATAAACTGACTTAAATATAAAGAATATGATTATACACTTAAAAAGTAGAAAATTAAATTAATTAAACAAGAACTTAACTATTATAGAATCTGTATATACAGAAGTTAAGTGCATAAAATATAATTCTAGTAAAGAAAGAAAAACTGTCAAAATTTTGTTAATAAATAAATAATATATTCTTATAAAAAAAATCATTGTTCACTAAGATTGTATGCGTAAAACTCGGATTGTTCACTTTCATATAATATAATTTGTATTCAGAAACATGTTAAAATGTTTATTGTAAGCATACAAAATTTTCACATGTTTAAAAAAAATGTTAAACACAAATTTTTTCATTAACGTTTTTAATAAACACAATTTAACCTGTAAACGCAAAAAGGATATTAAGAATAAATATAGAAAAACAGAGACTATTTACACATAAGGATTTCATTATTTTGCATATGTGATGCTTTAGTGGGAAATATAGTGAAGCTGTATGGGATACACAGAGAACATTAGTCCCATATTTTACATTTCGTTTTCTTTCCATCGGCTTCCATTTTTGCCAGTACATACTTTGCACTTGTGGAAAATTGAAAGCGAAGAGACAGTTGATAGATGAGTTACTAAAACTGTTTTGCTTCCTTTGTAGCTGTATGCCACTTTGTTTAACCAGCTCCTTAACAAGACTTATGAAGTCAGTCTAATAACAGTTATTAGCTTCTCATGACAGTTTATAAATCATAAATGAATGTACAATGCTCATTGCAACTAAAAAATAAAACAATCAGTATAAAACACTTTCCACCATTCCATACTATTCCTGTAAACACATAGTAATTCCTTAGTTGCTGAACTACACTTTTTTTGCTGTAATCTAGAACTGTATCACGTTTCACAACTTCACTCTATTCTGCTGGATTGGAAACTCTTGACAGAAATATCATAAGTTTAATGAAGAAAGTTGTGTTTAGTGGTTATAATCACAAACAGAATTATCACTGTTGCACACCACTATAGAGAACCATAAGTTTGTTAATCCTTTGGAAGACTATGAAATTGTAAAAGTAGTAAATAACACAGTTGAAAGGAAGCTTAGGGAGGACTTAGAAATATTGAAAGAAAGAGAAAAAGGGTTAGACAATTTAATGAATTCTAAAACTAAATTTGATAATGAAGAAATATTTTATAATATAATTAAAAAGTAAAAGATAGAGGACGGATAGATAACATTAAGAGTTAAATTCCATAGGACCATATGGATGTTTTTGAAATAAGGGTGAGTGACCGCACCCATAAGTGTGAATGAGAAAGGCGGTACGTTAGGTTTTAAAAAGAATGTACACACATGCACACACAACACATAAACACAAGGAATGTGCTAGAAAAATATGTAACTGTACAGACGGAGGGTGACAGGGCTTGGAGGTTGGGAAAGGACATTTGAATTATAGCTTTTTGTGTGTGGTCAGTGGGGGGAGGGGTTGGTTTTACCCTCTTCTTGTTAATTCCAATCTGACGATGAGCTGAGAAGCTTGAAAGCGCTAATCGGAATAATTTTTCTTTAGTGGTGTGCAACAGTGATAATTCTGTTAGTAATATCATAAATGATTTTTATGCTGAAAGGTACACTCAACTTTCTTCAGTTTCACCTGTGAAACCTCCTTCAACAGCTAAAGCGTTCTCCTACAAATAATCAAATATAGAAACATTGGTGTAAAACCAATCAGTGTAAATTGTGTGTCCATCTCCACATGGCCACAACAAAGTTGAAGCATCAGCAATAAATTCTGTTGTCATTCTTGGCTCGAGATCTGTGTACATCTGAGCATTTAGAATATCACTGGTTCCTACTTTGCTTAGGTTGTAAAACTTCAAAACATATTTATTAGGTTTATTTTTCATGTACACATGGAAGCTCGCACACCTGTGAAATGGATACGTTTCTTCATCAACAGTTAGATTTTGACCAGCATAAAAAACTTCTTATATTTAATTTAAAAAGTCAAACACTGACACGTTGATTTGAGGCACCAAGAAAGCGTTGCCATTGACACCCAGATTGTTAGTATTTCACACAACCTGTCATTTGCTAGCAAATGATGATGCCAAAACAGGCTAAAAGTAGAATGAAGAGGATGAGTTGCGCTTGTCCTTGTTGTGTTCAAAATCACCAGACTGCAAATTACCAAGACTGCACACTAAAACAAAAAGTATACGCGCGTGTGCGTGTGTGTGTGTTTACATTTCATCAAAAATGACACCCGTAGCAGCAAAATCATATTTATTTGATATAACAAACAAACAAACATGTTTATCAGATTCTCAGGAATTAACACAATAGATGTAATAGTAGACAGATTATAATAAAACAATAGAAACAAGTAGAGCCTAGCTCATCAAAGAATTATACTACAAAAGAATCACTTCTTGTGTTACAGACAGTACATAAACTGTTGGAAATTAAGAAGTATTCATTTTTAACTTTCCAGCACTACCAATCTGGATATCACATTATAGAATGGGTGAAATGTCGGGTACTAACAATGGTATCAATAAAATGAGTCGACTGAAAAACTGGTATTAATATTAATCATTATTTTTTTCAAATTTTAAACATGACAGTCATCAAAATCATATGGAACGACAACAAACAAAACTCTAAGAAAAGTGTGAAATTTATAACTGAACTATAAATATCAAGTTAAAATAAAAACAAAAAACAGTGACAAACGAGATAAAAATTAACCTGTATGATGTATTTAAAATCTTGAATTACTAACTGTGACAGAGTCAGCATCCATTTGTTCAACCAGACCTAATCATGAACATGTACCATCAAAATGTTTGTGTGAAATGTTTGAACACAGCATCAACATTCCCCTGTATTTTTGAAGTTGATGAGAAACGTGTTCATTGACTGTTCAAGGAGTCATAAATCACAGTTTATTTTGCCTCTTTATGCAGTTTGTTTCAAAAATCGATATGAAAATATTCCGGACTTCAGCAACAGTAAGTATCATCTTTGATAGTGTAATATAAGAACTCTGCCCCCCGGTTCATCATAAAATTAATTTTTGAGTGAATCCTTTCAGATGACATTATTTCACATTGACAGGTGTGGTTGGTCTAATTGCTGGTGAATAATGTTGTGCTACCCATCACTTCTCTTGAAATCAAATATATGTCAGATAGCTATATTAACCAGTAGTTTTGCACCGTATAATAAATATAAATTGACTTATGTTTTTAAATTGTGCATTTGAAGTTTGCCTAAGACATGTAATTTATGGATACTGTCTGTGACAGCATTACAGCAAGTCGATCTTTTTCAGCCTTGAATCCTAGTACAAATGAAGCTGTTTTCAGATGTTAAAGACAATGCGTTTTATTAGTAACTGCCATTGTATAAAGACCAAACTTGTTATGGTTGTACAGTTTGACTCTACTCACTTTCCTTGCGTAGTTTCTTTAATGGTAAACAGCATCTGTTGTATTATCTACACTTATATTTTCTCTTGAGCTGTCAACGTGTCAAACACCATAGTAGAACTTATAAGTATCTAACCATAGAATTTTTGCTTTCAGTAAAGTATTCTTACTATGTTTAACATGTTTTTTTATTATTCGTAAGAGTTAGGTGAGTTTTTGGCTATTTTTCTGACTATATGTTCTTAAATGAACCAGCAATACAGTGATATCCAACTTTTATTTTTAGCTTGTTTGATTACTTAATATTTGTATTGTTTCCATTGGTATTTTCAGTCTTCATCAAATAATTTCAGTTATGTCAACTAACACCGTACACCGTTTAATGTTATGCCCTTCCTATTAAATCAGTTGCAGCAATACTTTTGTATCACTTTCACTTTTTCATAAACATTTAACTGTTTTAAATTTTGTGATAAGGTCAGTACCATGCACTTCCATGATTTCAGCTGGTTGTAAACACAAAAGAAAAGCTGCAAAATATTGTTAGAAACAAAAGGCTTGTTGTGATGACATCAGCTGGCAGGAAAACAAGTGACGAGTAAATACAAATTTAAAAGTTTGAAATTGTGTGATTATAAGCTAATGACATAGCTTTTCTGTATATAAATCTAAAAATAAAAAGGAATATTCTATACTGTCCAGTGTGTCTTTAGTGTGTGATGTTGAAAGATCAAATTACAGTAGTGTTATGATAAAATTGAAAGTATAACTGCATGGAAAACCGTGTACATGCATTCGTTTGTAGTTTATAATTTATGCTGTTTAGTAGTTTTTAATATATAAAATAGCTAAAAATGTTGGGTTTATCATTAAAATTTTTTTGTTTGGAGTCTTGAGTGTATATGGGTAGAAACATGGTTCTTAAAAGGAAACAGGGATTCAGACTGTTTTAGAAAGTGGTTCAGGAGGAGAATATCAGGCACATAGTGGGGACAAATAAAGTTGTAAGAAACAAGTGAAGTAAGGATCTAGGTAGACATGAGGAAATAAGGTTGTTTTGATTCAAATTTTGGAGGACTGGCAGATTAAAAAAAAAATTGGTATAGTTACTGATTGGAAAAGCTAATTTGTGATTGTGATAGAAGAGCAGTAAATTGAATTTAAAGTGTTTCATGATGTGAGAACAGGAACTAAAAAGTACATAAGCTGTCATGCCCAGTGTCGATACGGCTGGGCTATTAGTCCATGGTTTAGGGTCCCCTTGTGGGCTAACAAGGTGTCCTTATTGGTAGCTCACACCAAAGAGACCATAGATCACAGCCCAATAACCCAGAAACTGAAAAGAGGAAATTTGAAAGAAAATAAATTGGTATCAGGAATGAGAATTGGTAAACATAAGCAGTTTATTGACATATTATGTAACAATTTCAAAAAAACATATGACAGTATTCCTACAGCTCAAGAGATGAGATGTGCCAGATATGCAAGAGGCATTAGCAGTTGAACAGGAAAGGTGGTAGACATAGAAATCTAAAAATCTGAATTCACATTCGCTCTAACTGAATTCTCCCCTCTACCAACTAGTACTGGTTTACTGCACAGCCAAAGCCATACGAGTTTGTTGTCAGCATGGAACATCCATTGGTTCGGCCTCCAAAACCATCAGCCTTTTTTTTGTCTGATAGCTTCACAAAGATATTTTATTATTTTAAGATAATAATTCTTGTTCATTGTTGTGTCATGTGGAAGAAATTTATGTGAACATAAAACCCTTAGAACCCTTAGAACCCTTAGAATAAAAAAAATTGTCAGTATGACATTAACGTTTGACTCTCTACTTGTCCTGCTTTTTACTTCCATATTCTTTAAGGAATGGAAGTATGGTGATGGCAAAAAAAATCGTGTTCGAGATTATTGCAGATTCTGATTCTACTACACTCAAAACATGAAAAAGTCGTTTTCCAAAAAGTGTGTGTGTGTGTGTGTGTGTGTGTGTGTGTGTGTAGATTTTTTTTCTATGGCAAACGATAACAGCCGCAAATTCAAACAGAATCAAATAATTTTTTGCATACAGCCCTGATTTGTAGAGTACTCGCGACCTATTGTTTTTGGTGAAGATCGGTTGAGGGAAAGGAGTAGTTTACCTGCAACGGTTTTTTTTTATCAAGGGTAATTTTGTTTGTTTGGCAAACGATAACAGCCGCAAATTCAAACAGAATCAAATAATGTTTCGCATACAGCCCTGAATTGTAGAGTTCTCAAGACCTTTTGTTTTTGGTGAAGATCGGTTAAGGGAAAGGGGTAGTTTACCTGCAACGTTTTATGTTTTTTAGGGTATTTTCTATGGCAAACGATAAGAGCCGCAAATTCAAACAGAATCAAATACATTTTTGCATACAGCCCTGATTTCTTGAGTACTAAAGACCTATTGTTTTTGGTGAAGATCGTTTAAGTGAAAGGGGTAGTTTACCTGCCACGTTTTTTGTTTTATCAAGGGTATTTTTTATGGCAAACGATAACAGCCGCAAATTCACACAAAATCATATAATATTTTGCATACAACCCAAAATTGTAGAGTTCTCAAGACCTGTCGTTTTTGGTGAAGATTGGTTAAAGGAAAGGGGTAGTTTACCTGCAACGGTTTTTTATCAAGGGTATTACTTCCATATTCCTTAAGGAATGGAAGTATGGTGATGGCAAAAAAAATCGTGTTCGAGATTATTGCAGATTCTGATTCTACTACACTCAAAACATGAAAAAAAGTCGTTTTCCGAAAAGTGTCTGTGTGTGTGTGTGTCTGTCTGTCTGTCTGTCTGTAGATTTTTTTTTCTATGGCAAACGATAACTGCCGCAAATTCAAACAGAATCAAATAATTTTTTGCATACAGCCCTGATTTGTAGAGGACTCGCGACCTATTGTTTTTGGTGAAGATCGGTTGAGGGAAAGGGGTAGTTTACCTGCAACGGTTTTTTTTTATCAAGGGAAATTTTTTTTTTGGCAAACGATAACAGCCGTAAATTCAAACAGAATCAAATAATGTTTCGCATACAGCCCTGAATTGTAGCGTTCTCAAGACCTATTGTTTTTGGTGAAGATCGGTTAAGGGAAAGGGGTAGTTTACCTGTAACGTTTTATGTTTTAACAAGGGTATTTCCTATGGCAAATTCAAACAGAATCAAATAATGTTTTGCATACAGCCCTGAATTGTAGAGTTCTCAAGACCTATTGTTTTTGGTGAAGATCGGTTAAGGGAAAGGGGTAGTTTACCTACAACGTTTTTTTAACAAGGGTATTTTCTATGGCAAACGATAACAGCCGCAAGTTCAAACAGAATCAAATAATTTTCTGCATACAGCCCTGATTTGTAGAGTACTCAAGACCTATTGTTTTTGGTAAAGATCGGTTGAGGGGAAGGGGTAGTTTACCTGCAACGTTTTTTATCAAGCGTATTTTTTATGGCAAACGATAACTGCCGCAAATTCAAACAGAATCAAATAATTTTTTGCATACAGCCCTGATTTGTAGAGTACTCGCGACCTATTGTTTTTGGTGAAGATCGGTTGAGGGGAAGGGGTAGTTTACCTGCAACGGTTTTTTTTTATCGAGGGAAATTTTTTTTTTTAGGCAAATGATAACAGCCGTAAATTCAAACAGAATCAAATGATGTTTCGCATACAGCCCTGAATTGTAGAGTTCTCAAGACCTATTGTTTTTGGTGACGATCGGTTAAGGGAAAGGGGTAGTTTACCTACGTTTTTTTAACAAGGGTATTTTCTATGGCAAACGATAACAGCCGCAAATTCTAACAGAATCAAATAATTTTTTGCATACGTCAGTGAATTGTAGAGGACTCAAGGCCTTTAGATTTTGGTAAAGATCGGTTAAGGGGAAGGGGTAGTTTACCTGCAACCTTTTACGTTTTAACAAGAGTAAAGTACTTGAAAATTCATTTAAACTTTTTCAAACAATGGTAATTGTTGAAAATAAAATAATTTTGTTGCCAGGCATTCTGAAAATTTCAGATTTTGTCCCACAAAATCTGAAAAGATTATACGATAGTTTATGAAATGGTTAATAATACGTCAGTGGAAGGTGTAATGAGAAATTAGCAGAAATGGAAACCTGGGGAATGTTAACTGTTCTGTAGATACAATTTTGTCAGAATGTTTGGAAATGATCATCAACATTGAAGAAAAAGTAAGCATATTAAGAAACATATGTAAGTACTTATTATAAAAAAATAATGTTTGTTTTTTGATAAAGTCATTTTGATTATAAAATATAAATATTTACAACAAGAAAAGAATTTTCAGTTTTCAAAATTTAAATATATTTTTATAAAACAATGGGTTCTTCATTGAGGTGGGGACCATGTCACTCACTCCATCTCAAGCCTCCTCTCCCATTTTGCAGAAAAAGAGGACCCTGTCAAGGCTGATACTTTGACGACAGTGACAGGGCTTTCCACCAAATTCAGCAGAGTGACAGGTAGGCCCAACTCTGATTGGCTCCTCAGATTTCCCCAGCGTTAGTAGGTTCTATGAAAATATTTTATTTCAAAAATGATTTTAAATATAAATCTTAGATATGTTTTATAAATCTCATGTTTTATGTTTTAACATGGGTAATTTTTTATATGACGAACCATAACTGCCGTAAATTCAAACAGAATCAAATAATTTTTTACATATGTGCCTGAGCTATAGAGAACTCAATGTCTGTTGATTTTGGTGAAGATCGGTTACGGGGAAAGGGCAGTTTACCTGAAACATTTTTTGTTGTAACATGAGTAAAGTACTTAATTTTGATAAAGTATCCTGATAAGATCTTAATAATCCACTGTAGAAACGTAGATGAAATATCTATAAATGAAGAGGCTAGTTGAACGGGCTGGGGGTAATTTTCTATAAATCAAAATTATAGTTGAAGGGGGAGGGGATAATATTTTTTATATGTGTACTACGTTATTGGCAAGAAAGAAGTATTTTTTTGTTAAAATTCCTTCCCTGGCTGTTTGGCTGAAAATGATTTTAAATGTAAATCTTAGAATATGGAAGTCATGTATGGTTCTCCATACCGATATTTACTTTTTACTTCCATATTCTTTAAGGAATGGAAGTATGGTGATGGCAAAAAAAATCGTGTTCGAGATTATTGCAGATTCTGATTCTACTACACTCAAAACATGAAAAAAAGTCGTTTTCTGAAAAGTGTCTGTGTGTCTGTAGATTTTTTTTCTATGGCAAACGATAACTGCCGCAAATTCAAACAGAATCAAATAATTTTTTGCATACAGCCCTGATTTGTAGAGTACTCGTGACCTATTGTTTTTGGTGAAGATCGGTTGAGGGAAAGGGGTAGTTTACCTGCAACGGTTTTTTTTATCAAGGGAATTTTTTCTTTTTTTGGCAAACGATAACAGCCGCAAATTCAAACAGAATCAAAAGATTATTTGCATACAGCCCTAAATTGTAGAGTTCTCAAGACCTATTGTTTTTGGTGAAGATCGGTTGAGGGAAAGGGGTAGTTTACCTGCAACGTTTTTTTAACAAGGGTATTTTCTATGGCAAACGATAACAGCCGCAAATTCAAACAGAATCAAATAATGTTTTGCATACAGCCCTGATTTGTAGAGTACTCAAGACCTATTGTTTTTGGTGAAGATCGGTTGAGGGGAAGGGGTAGTTTACCTGCAACCTTTTACGTTTTAACAAGAGTAAAGTACTGTACTTGAAAATTTATTTAAACTTTTTCAAACAATGGTAATTGTTAAAAATAAAATAATTTTGTTGCCAAGCAATAAAATTAAAATTTTTTCATTTTAATGTACATCATATATAAGAGAAAATATATCGTGCTTGGCAGGCGATATTAAGATTTAAATATAAATCTTAGAATATGGAAGTCATGTATGGTTCTCCATACCGATATTTTGGTTGTGGGACACTTGTGATGCCCACTGTGATGAGTGAGTTTTTCTTTCAATATTATATTCATATGCCCGTGTCTCATCTCTGATAATAATGTTTTATCTCACCATCTTTTTGTTCATCACTCAAAAGGCAAGGTACAAATTTGGCTGCAGTGGAGCTCATGCCTAAATCGTGTAACGTTTTCAGGGTAGACTGTTTTTTGAAATGCTTACTTCTTCAGCTACCTTGTGAATGGTTAGAATGAACACTTTTCCTTAACTTTTGCAACAATTTTATCAGTTTTGAACGACGACAGTTGGCCTGAAAGAGGATCATCGCCAGTTGAAATTTGGCTGTCATTGAAACGTTTCCTCAACTCATAAATTGAGTTGAACGATTTTTTTGAGTCCAGCTTAAAACCTCATTCTCATTTGACGATTGTGACTTTTCAAATGTTTTTGCAAAGTATTTTCACACTTTAACACAGAATTTCATGTTAATTCATTGCTCGTGGAAATTGCTTATTTTAAGTGCAGTAAAAATCATAGGGCAAACGTAATCCCCTTGTTGACACAGATATGCACAATGTGAGGACCAAACAAAAAATTATATTGAGGTGACTACTACACTGCTTCCCACTGCGGCTGCTAGGAGTGTGTAGCCTATTACACATAGCCTACTGTTAGTAGTGCTACCTGACGTGCCATTTGCAAAGTTTGGGAATTTTGTGTATGCATCTTGTGTTACAATTGTAGTATCAGAAATGTAGTTCTAACTAACAGATAGCAAATTATCCTTATTGAGAGTAGGTTACAGTCCTACGTTGCAACATACCTGTAACTTCACATGTGGTGATGGACTTGTATTGTAGTTTTTAATCAAATTAATGTACTATGGATCATTATATGTACATCTGTTGACTACAAAATAGGCTTATGGCAGTAGTAGAAAAACAGAATTGCTAAGATTGTTCACTGCTGGGCTATTAGACCACGGCCTAATAACCCGTCAGTGAACAATATTAACAGTATTGATGCTGGCTGTGAGAGCCTTAGACATTCATTTCAATTACTAAGATGTGTATTTAAATTCTAAATTCGAAAATATAATAGTGAAATATAATATTGAATTGTGTGGAAACAATAACACTTCAAAACAGTGATTCAGAATTGTTTGTACCTAACATTTATGTCAAAAGTTGGTAGGTAATTGTCTCCTGGAAAGGAAATCAGAAACGAGATGATAGGAAATAGCTATGGTTTAATGATTTATTGCACTCACGGATTTGTTATGATAGTGAGAAGTTATGTGTTGATAGCTATACAGAGAAGAAAGAAAAGAATACATGATATAGGAAGAAATAGTACTGTACATGGTTGGAAGAATGTGAGAGGTCTTGTGTAGGAAAGGGACTGAGTTGGGGGGAATCATAATAAATAGATAGGATTACTCCAGAAGGTCTTTAAGCATTATTAACTGAATAAATGATAGTCTGGAAAGCGGGTTAAGATGAAAATGTTACTACAAGATTTTCTAATTTACTTAGTGTAAATAATATATTTTAAATTGTAATTTTTATATTTTTTGCAGCCAAAGGGAGGGGTGAAAAAATTTAGAACTTAGGTTCTATCAAAAATATATTTGTATTAAACTTGTATTTGCAACCACTAACGCACAATTATACTTTCCATAAGCGTTTTCAAGCCTCTTGGCTCATCTTCAGCTGGAAGATTTAGTAATCTTCAGATACAAGTTTAGTAAAAATTAGACCTAACCACTAAATTGTGTTTATCTTTTTAGAAGATATTTTGATTGGTGCTAATTATATGTGTTATTATGTTGTTAACAGAGATTTGATCACGGATATCACACACTGCAAAGTCTAATTAATGGACTGTCAGAAAAAGAAGCACATGATGCGCTTAACAATGCAGTAAGCAAGGATAAGAGTCATGAAGAGATCGTTTCCTTAGGCCTTATAGCTGTGATATTAACCGAACCTCATAATGCGGCAAAGGTATGTTGTGTGTGTGTGTGTGTGTGTGTGTGAGAGAGAGAGAGAGAGAGAGAGAGAGAGAGAGAGAGAGAGAGATAGATCTGAGGTTAGGCGCTTTGCCTGTTTTGGTTTCAGAGGCTATCTTTCCATCTTTAAACGCTTCTTCCTCATGTGTATTTCAGTGCTGTTTCAGAGTTTGTCCCACGGACATTCTCTTTCCATTGATGTCTCAATTTCCTCCAGTGTGTTACTGTGTCATCCAAGACACTCTTGATTCCCAGGTCATCTCATATAACCTCGTTTTTCCATCTGTCCAGTAGTTTCCAACCTTTAACTTTTCATACGAAAGACAACTCTTGACACCTCAATCTTTGTTTTCCAGTTAGTACCCATCTTGGACACTGATACAAAAAGGATACATTTGGCCAGGGACTTACAACAAGTCAGCTTTATATCTTTCCTAAACTTGTGCTTTAGCATTCTGTAAAATCTCACCCCTAGACTACCCTAGTAGGACTCCATTTTCACATTTGTTACAACCTGTAACCCCATAGAGATTGCCACCACCTTGGAATAGCTTGCTTGGCTTGACACAGTCCAAATAGGTGGGAATGGACTTGAGCTGGTATGACTGAGTGCTTTTTCTCGTCATTTAACCAGTAAAAATATGTAACTAAACATCAGTTCTTTTAGAAGATCACTAATCTCTCCTAGCAAAGCAGCAATAGGTATCCGCACCTAGCGGTTCCCTTCTAGTCTTGAAACTGTAGGCACCACGTATCTGTGCAAGAATCTGCTGCAGTGCATTAACATGGAGGCAGCTAGCACACCATTTGGATAGAATGAGTAATGGTAGCTACACCTGTTTCTTTTGCAATTGAACTTAGGTGAACAGGTTCTTTTGTGTAATTGAATTTTTTTATAAAGTGACATTTCTTCATAATGTATTGTCATAAAAACAGGAAATATGTTTAGAAAATGTAGTGGTGTGTGTGTGTGTGTGTGTGTGTGTGTGTGCGCGCGCGCGCGCTACCACACAAGAATGAACTCAAGACTTTTTCATGTTGTGTTTAGTGCATGTTACTATAAAACTGTTCAACTGATGTAAGACTATCACCATTTTAAGTAAGATTGGCATTTAAATGAAATTGTTGAATTTCATGTTTACTTCTGATTATTTTATAAATAATTTGATGTTGTATGTGTGTTTAGAATTTTATAGAAGTGCCAAAAAGGCAAAGCTATACAGTATAGAGCAGAGGAAATGCCTGTTTTTCACATAAGAATAACTTTGTTTATTTTCAAGAAAAGAAATGTTTAATTACACAAAAAAGAGGGTATTGTATTGCAAAGTGCAAAGTCCTGCATCACATCGTCCAACACTTTTTCCAACACATATGTGATTTCTTGACGAATGGAAAATTTCAGTTGTGTGTGATCTGTTTGTGTATAGTCTTAACTTGATGTACTTGTGTGGAATCTCCACAAAAAAAAAGTTGCAAATCAGTAGATCGTGGCAGTGTGGGGGCCCAAAAATATCACTGAAACAGGAATCACATTGAACAACTTCCATTGGTGCTCTCACTGTGTGAGCTGTGCTGCCATCCCACAGTTATCTCAATGTTTCACCCATACTTTGGATGCCGGAAGTTGGCGAAGTCACTGCAACTTCAGTCTCCCCTCCCCCAGCGATCCCCATCATCAAAACACCACACCACGCTGTCACTTTCGAGCTGTGGAGAGGTATTTTGTGTAGTTCTTGTTAGTTCTCTATTGCCCAGAACAAACAGTTCTGTTTGTTCACAAATCCATTCGAATGGAAATGTGTTTTGTCACTTGTCATTGCCATAGCGTTGGCATCTTCAGTCAGAATGACAAGCATTTCCCCATAAAAGTCTATGTTGTGCAAAAATCTCCTTTGCCCAGCTGCTGGACAATCATTATTTTGTATGGATAAAGTTTTAATTTGTTCTGTAAGGTGCGATGTAGCAAGCGACGTGACATTACCTATAGCTAATGCCTGATGACTAGGAAGAACCCCCCTTCACACTGTGTCAGCGTTTTCTGCGGTCTGTACTGAACAGGGAAGGACAGGTGATTTCCTCTTTGTGACAGAAATGGTAGTTCTAAATGCTGCAACCCATTGGAGTACATTGTTTCATTCTGGAATTGCACCTCGACACTCAACATTGAACTTCCAGTGGAAAAGATGTTGGACATTAACTGCGGAAACAGTGTGTTCCTATTAAATAAAAAGACCTGTACAGGTCAGTTGTTCCAATGCGCCATGGCTACTGAAACTGCATTGTCTGCGCTATCCGTCAGCTCACACCCAAGGTTATCAACCCCGACCCTTTTTGAGTACGAGTTGTTTGAAAAACGTACATTTTCTCTGCTCCACTCTGTAAGTTATTTTTTTTTATTATATTAAAATTCCATCTTGTGATTTCTAGAACTAAAAGTTTGTATGCTGAATGAAGGTATTTATGGAATATGCTGTATTATGGTTTTTTTTTCAGAGTTACCGAGACTTAACCCTTGTTACTCGAGATGGTCTTGCTCTTGTCTTAGTCCACTTATCACAGTTAGTACTGGAACGATGGTTGAGGTTACAGGACATCGTTCGTTCACAGTTACTGTGGCTTCTCAGGGAACTTATCCGTAACGCTGTGGCCGGTGTAGAGACACTGTGTTGGAATGTTATGAGGCATGCAGCTGGTGGTGATGTCTCTCCAAGAAATCTCTCGCTCATAGAAATGTTACTGGACATATTTTTAGAAAACAGGTTCTGTATCATTTCTATTATGTCTAAAATGGTTGCTGTTAGTGGTCAATTAGATAAATGAAAATTGGTTGAGTCATTGTATATTATGTACAAAATTTGTAAAATCTGATTATATGAAGAAGATGCACAAACATTTTATTTTCATAAATAATCTTTGCTGGTGATATTTTTGTGAAGTTATTTTCATATAAATATGTAAATTTGAAATTGATCTAATTACCAGTATAATATTTGACTGAAAGTTTGTTTTTTTCCTTTCTAGAAATTTTTATTTAAAAAAATGGAGTTGATTTGCTGTTTTTTGTAATCATTATATTAAAGAGGTTCACCTTAGATAATACTTTTCTTTGTTGATTATAATATTTAATCAATTTATTCTGTTTACAGATTGTGGCTAGACAAGTACCCTTTATTGTTAGCATCAGCTGTATATACATTCTTGCGGCTAATTGAAGACCATGCCGCTACTACACTGACGGCTTTACGGCAAAAAGAAGTAGTGTTCACTATCTCCTTATTGAGAGAAAAATTTACAGAATGTCTGGTGATAGGAAGAGATCTTGTAAGATTGTTACAAAATGTTGCTCGCATTCCTGAATTTGAACAGTTGTGGAAAGATATTTTGCACAATCCGAAATCACTTAGTCCTTCATTTAATGGTAAGTATATACTTAGGAATTTTAAAACATACTCAGTCTGATTAACTAAAACTTCCGGGCTGAAAGGCCGTGGTCGAGTGCTTGATCTACTGTAGCTAAACGTTTCGGCCACACCACCGGTTGCTTGTTCCCAGTTCATTGGGAGATGTGTTCGGCGTGTCATCTATTCGAACACATTTTGCTACTGAAGATGGCCACCGGTGGTGTGGCCGAAACGTTTAGCTACAGTAGATCAAGCACTCGACCACGGCCTTTCAGCCCGGAAGTTTTAGTTAATCATAATGACACCGGCCGTGAAAGCCTACGTACATACTCAGTCTGTTAACATTTCTAGTACTTTCAGAAAAATAAAATAGTCACTTGAATTTGTTCTTGTTTCGACACATCAGTACAATAGTGTGATTTCTTCGTATTGTTTAAATTAGCAGCCATCCTTACTTTTCTTTTATAAAATTGCTAAACTGCTACAATTGGTTGTTTAAGACCTGAAGATGTCAGTGATGACGAAAAGCTTTGTCTAAAAAATAACAATTGTAGCAGTTTAGCAATTTTATAAAAGAAAAAAATAGTGTGATTGTCTGTTTCTTTTGTCTTAATGTTCTGTCAAGTATTTTGTATGTACATTTTTATCTTTGTATTTATATTTGTAATTACAAAAATAATGGTTCAAACCACATCTCAATGAATCCCAAGCATCTATGAGAAGTAAGTTTTCTGTCTCGGTCAGTTCAACCTCTACTAACAGTTGAATGAAGAGCAAATGTTTGATTATGAAATTGAACATGATCAAAGTTCTGTTTGTACCGACACACAGTTAGTGATTTGTTTATATCTGTCATTTCGTGGATATATAAAAATACAGACCAAGATGTGGAGTATAATTAATTTAGTCTTAGTTGTAA
Organism: Magicicada septendecula; assembly: GCA_034769895.1. NCBI lineage: Eukaryota > Metazoa > Arthropoda > Insecta > Hemiptera > Cicadidae > Magicicada > Magicicada septendecula. The sequence continues at coordinate 432,034,591 of CM068375.1, forward strand.
AGTTATTGCTCTGCAAGTTCTCATACCGTAGTTCCTTCAGTAGTCATGAATTTGTAAACCATTTATAGAATCCATTCTTTTTTCTAAAGTGAGAAATTACATACTTATTTAAATTAATATTTTTTAAAACAATACATACAAACTCGTACCTATAAGTGATTTAGGGTTAAGTGTTCTTTAATAAATTACACACTCTATCTCAGCATTATATAGTTATATTTATTCAACAATTCTTTTTAAATTTTACTGACTTTTCATTTATTTATTCTCAAAACTATCATTGACCATTCTAATTACTTTCCAAAAAATACCAACAAAACATAATAATTTACTTTTTCTGATAACTACTTCAAATATTCTTTGTTACTTTTGAGTTGTTTTTTTTTCTCGGAGCTATACTCCAAACAATATTTAAGTCAAATACACATACGACACATACAATCAAAGTTCACTTCCTACTGAATAAAATATAATGGTCAATTTAATCTATACAAAGGTGACCCAGCATTGCACACGCTCACACTCATTCAGTTTTACCCATAATTTTAATTTTGAGATCTCATTTTTTCAATTTATTTCGCCCAAGATGAATCAAAATTTTTCATTGTCTTCTTCGCCCATATATAAAATAACTGTACACAACTTACGTGGTCTGACACGTGTTCACACACTTTTAAAAAATTTAGTTCATGTCTCTGGTTTTATTCACTTTTTGATAATGTTTGAAGAATAATTATATTTTGCGAAATTAAGAACCTTTTATAAAAAGGAGACTCGCTTTTATTTTATAAGTGAGCCTAAAACACCCGGCTGGGTTTATGACTGAGCGGAGACTGCCCACAAGACTCACCACTATAGCTTGTTGCTGAAAAAGGAAACCACTGCCTTCAAGCTGTGACTCTTTCGTTGCTGTACACGAAGTATGGACTGTCTATGTGCTAAAGGAGCTAATGATGTTAAGCAGTGACGATATAAGAGGCTTAGGTGGGTGGAGCCTCTACTTGATTTCCTCCATCTCCAGAGCACATGGCAAGACAATCTTTCTGCTTCGCCATTTTCTTAGCGTCGGTTCCGCCTGTTGTGTGTAGATGCTGCGCCCGGGTTTATGTACGTGCACAGTCGTACATGACAAACATTTAGTTTCCAACAAGTATTGCGTTCTCTTACAACACCCAGTCCAAAAAGTTATGTCAGCGTTCATTGTTTGAATCCAACGCTATTTCATATGGGACTTGCCATGATGATACAAAATAAACTTCAATAAATTTAATGAAAAATAAAAACCCCCTTTTTGACACATTACAAAAGTGAATATGATATTTTAAAACTGCGCTGTATTTCAAAATTGTATAGTGTAACTTGGGCAGTGTTCACAATCTGACTTCAGTCGTTTGTACTCCGAGCTTTGTATTTACATTTCAGAACTTTAATTGGATTTATGTTATTGTCTACAGCTTTTAGCTTATCCCCACAGCTTCTCACTATTCCTGTTAAAACTCCAGTTCTTCCGTTTAATTTTAGTGGAAGTACAAAACATAGCCATTGAATTATCAGATTTTTATGTGTGTTTTCTGTTCTATTTGTACATTTTATCTGGAAGTGCTGCTTTCCAAATCAAGACAATTAACAATGCATAGAGCCATATGTTAGTTATTTGTCTAAATGTACAGAAACTTTCTTAAATATAAATGTTTTGACAGGTTTTATGTTAAATGAATCCAGCTCTGAATGTTTAAATATCATGATGAACTCCTTATTATATTCTGTAAACATTATACAGTATTCATAAACAATGAGTACAAAAAGGTTGGAAGAAAGCGAATACACATTGTAGTAACTTCATAATACTTCTGTGCTTGACATTTCATTTTCATTCTGATTTCTCTTAGTAATGTAAGTTTATATTGGAAGTAAAGAACTTAGTATATCACTGTTTATATGATAAGTTTTGTTTGTTTGTTTCTAATCTGTGTTTGCTAGGAGTACTGCAAATGTTGCAGACACGTACCTCACGGAGGTTTTTACAGTCCCGATTGACTCCTGATATGGAAAGGAAAATGGTTTTCCTCACGTCCTCAGTCAGATTTGGTAACCATAAGAGGTATCAGGATTGGTTTCAAAAACAGGTAATAATTTTTACTATAATATAAATACATGCCTCACAGTTATTAACTCAGATATCTTACAACTTTATAATATGTTACAGTTGTAATTCTGTAAGTTCACTGTAATTCTGTCCTTTCTGCAATTATTTCTTTCATGACTCTGATCCATATATGTTTTATGGGTTTCAAACTCACTTTTTTATTGGTTAAAGGTAATAGTACAGACACAGACATTCATTTTGTACACATTTGAAATGTTTACTGATTTACATGCTATACATGTATTTTAATAATTCTTTATTAGATGTCACCTTTTCAATTTTTATAACAGAATCTTCCATTGCATTTTCAATTTTTATTGTATTTCTCTATCTATTGAAAATTCTGTATTAGAAAATGATATAGTGTTATATAACAGTTTTATTTGTTGTTTTATATATATATATATATATAATGTTTTTTGTTGTTGTTTTGTAGTATCTAGCGACACCCGAGTCGCAGTCATTGCGGTGTGATTTAATACGCTTCATTGTGGGAGTGATCCATCCAACCAATGAGCTGCTGTGTTCCGACATTATTCCTCGATGGGCTGTAATTGGTTGGTTGCTTACAACGTGTACTTCGAATGTGGCAGCATCCAATGCCAAACTGGCGCTGTTCTATGACTGGCTGTTTTTTGAGCCTGACAAGGATAATATAATGAATATAGGTAAAAATTGCTTGCACATTATGTGTGTGTTCGTAAATGCTTACATATTAGCGTGTGTTGTAAGACTGTGTAAATGATTTCTCCCCTTAATGGAATTGACCAGTCTGCAGTTCTTATCGAGGTGTATTCTGGAAGAGGTTATCTGTAATCAGTCAGAGGAAAGAACAACATAGTTGTGGTCTTTATCTAACATCCGTATTATGTTATCTCAGTTTTACATAAGGCAGTTTGTGAATGCTACAACAGGACATCTGTTTATTGTCTCAGTGTGAGGCCCTATTTTAGAATAGGCGACAATAAATGCTCGCTAAGGTCCATTATTAATTGTCTACACTATGGTATTGCAGTCTCTCAGTATACATGAGTATAGGTCACTTTTGATATACTGTATCTGTCTTATTGCATTGCAAGTGTGTTTGTGTTGTGTGTTTTACTCTATTAATTGTTGTAAATTTCTGTTTACAGAACCAGCTATACTTGTGATGCATAATTCTATGAGGTCACATCCTGCTGTTACAGCTACACTTTTAGACTTTCTGTGCAGAGTAAGAACAGTTTTTATTCGTCTTTATTGTTTCAATTAGATTTTAATCTTTAATGAAGAATTTTGTGTTAGTGGTTGAAATCACAATCAGAATGATCACAGTTGCACACCACTATGTAAAAATTATCCCAATTAGCGCTTTCATATAGGCTATTCCAATCTGACGATGGGCTGTGAAGCTTGAAAGCGCTAATTGGGATAATTTTTACATAGTGGTGTGCAACTGTGATCATTCTGATTTTAATCTTTACTCTGTAAATTCTAGGCGTTTCAAACCCCTATAAAGTTACATTCAAAATCTAAGTAAAAAAAAATTTTGTTACATATATTGTTATCATGATAGAAGATTGATATTTTCTGATTTAGCAGCCACATCATCCCAATCATAATGGTTGTGAATTCCAAACTAGAATTCCATCAGTACTCATAGATTTAAGAATTGTCAATAAGGAAGTTTCAACTTATCAGTTGTTTTTGTTTTACATTTTTCCCAGCTTTTTGGAAGAATACTTCGAAATACCTTCAGTGACTGACTTATCTCAAATTACATGGAAGCAGCAGCAACTTTTTTTTCTGTGCTGTGCCAGATACAGACATATTGTATATTATACCGGTATTTAAAGAAATTTAATGTTTTTTATACATTATTTATGATGTCAGAGAATGGTGTGCAAGGGCTCTGCAAATATTAATAACTGGTTGGGTGATATACACAAATGTTTCTCATAGCAGTACAGTGCATACGAGGGGTGTTTGATAAGTTAGTGCAAAAATAAAGAAGACACAATTTTTTGGGAAAAATTCTTTTTTATTTCTCAACATAGTCTCCTTTCAAGACTGTACATTTAGTCCAACAATCCTCAAACATTTTGATCCAATCCTTACAGTATGATTTATCGAAGTCTTCAAAATACGCAGTTATTTCAGCAATAACTTCATCATGTTGCATAAATCTCTTTCCAGCAAGCCACTTCTTCAAATTTAAAAATTTAAAAACAGATAATAATTTGAAACTGCTAAGTCTGGTGAGTGTGGGGGGGATTGGGTGCTGAAGAATTTCATAGCAAAATTCAAACAGTTTTGCTGTCACAGTCGGTGAAGAGTGAGCTGGTGCATTGCCTTCGTGAAAAAGAACCTTCTTTTTCATCAGATGTGGTCGTTGTTTCTTTATTTCCTTGTTTAGATGATCCAGCAGAGACGCATAACATTGCCCAGTTATCATTTTACCCTTCTCCAGAAGGTCAATTAAGATTATGCTACGAGCATCCCAGAATACAGTGGGCCATCACCTTATCTGCTGAAGGAACGGTTTCCGCTTTTTCTGGACCACATTCTCCTACTCCAGCCCACTGTTTTGACTGTTCCTTGGTTTCAGGTTGGTAGTGATGTATCCAAGTTTCATCAACTGTTATGAAACGTTGCAATAATTCTTCTCGATTGCGTTGACACAGCTCCAGACTATGTTTTGAAATGTTTATTCGTTCATGCTTTTGATTAATTGTGAGCATACGCAGCACCCATCTTGCAGACAGTTTTTGCACATGTAAATGGTCTTGAAAATATGATGCACCTGTTCACTTGAGATGCCTATTGTATTAACAATTTCAGGGACTTTCAGTCTTCTGTTTTCCATCACCATATCACAGATTTTTTCAATATTTTCTGCGTTGTAACCTCAACAGGCCGTCCAGAACATTCACTGTCGTTTGTGCTCGTGTGACCGTTACGAAAATAACCAAACCATTTGTAAACTGTTCTAGTCGATGTAGCTGACTCACCATAATATTTATCCAGCTTGGATTTAGTTTCCTGTGTGGTTTTGCCTTTCAAAAAGTGTTTCTTTACCACACAAAATTCTCTTTCATCCATTTTTTGCTAATCACAATCCTTCATCAATTCAAACAATTGGCAACAATAGAATTATGAATGTATGTTACTGAAACGTGGTGTGTGCTCCTAGTGGAGATGGAAGAAACTAAAAATGATGTTTTTTATATACTACAACACCATTTCCTGGCTTTGTACGGACTTATCAAACACCCCTCATATGTAGTAGCGACCAGATACTTTCCATACTTAAAGGTAAAGCCATGGTCCAATTTGTTTATTTCTATCTGAGTAGTGATCGATAGAACATGGAGCCTATCCTGCCATGTGCTGACGCTGTATTCTGCTGAGAGTGAAACAGTCCAGCCTTCGCCAGGACCATGTGAGACTGTGCCACGAATGGCCAGTCACCATCAAGTCAAAGGTAGAAACGTGACAGCTAATATTGAGCAGTGAAATGTACGAAACCAACCAAAGGATTACTCCCACTTAAATATATACATAGACAGGAGACTGCGGTAACCGTTTCTGTCTCACTCATACACTGTCTCTTTCTCTCTCTGTCACGACATTCACATACTTCTAACGTTCTCGCCAGTCTTGTTGAAACAGTGTATAAGACTGTTGTGCACATGTGCAAAATGAATGGAAACCTTGCAAGGTGTTTGTCTGCTGCACATGTACCTATGAGGCACTGTGGCATTGTTATGACTGTCAACTATTGACTTAATTTGCCAAGTACCAGTTGTCATGGGGTGGAATATTGTGTAGGATAGATGCAGCATATTTGAAAGCTCACATGTCCGGGAAGTTCACAGATGCGAATAGCAGACAATTGTACACACATGCTGATGGTAGCCAAGCAAAGGTGACAAGATGAAGGCCTGGTTGGCTACCCAGTGGTGTGAAACAATGTGGATGACAGTAATGACATCAACACTTGACTGGGTACCTTGGTGGTATCATTTTTCAGCGAGGGAAACAGATGCTGGTACAGTGATACAAAAAAAGTATCCTGCACATGGCTGGTGATGTGGGCAAGTAATAGAGTATGTACATAACTTTTGTATTTAATAAACATATTTTTTTGCCGTTCTCATTATTCTTTAAAAGCCAGTAGGAGGTTTAATTTTTGGATAGCCTCCTGTATTTAAGATATCACTCATAACAACTGTGTAAACAAACATATGATGTTCAGTTTGTTGGTATTATAAACAGTGACTGACTTGTTAGTAACCCATATCACTTCATGCTGTTTAAAGATCTAAATTATAAACAATTAATGTTATGTTGTGAGTTTTTATACTATTACTACTTGTTTTTGTATGTACTGAATGGCATATCTTTATATAAAAAATTGGTCAGTATTTATAGTTGTGGCTAGTTTTATTATATTTAAATGTGCTACTTTCTGTGTTAACAATGCCATCATTGGTAAAACATATTATGCTTTGAAACTAATTGTTTCCGCATTTGAACGGTAAAAAATGTTGTCAGTGTCAAAATGTTAGAATGTTTTCAGAAGCAGCCGGAGTAGTAAATATGTTTTGCAGTTAAAAAACTCGTAACTAAAGCAATCAGAGGTAGCAATCCACAGACTGTTTAAGCTTGCAATAGTTGGATTTTAATAAATGAATCAAGTTTTACTAAATATAAATTAGGTACAGCTTGTCTATGTGGTGGAGATCTCTGAACAGCAAACACAGTGCAGTCTTATTACTTTTCTCATTTTCTCACGCTACTCACAGATTCTTTACTTTTCTCTGATCCACATACTTTGAAGTCATACAATGACTTCCACATGAAATAATTTCACAGCAAATGAAAATATTTTAAATTTAAAAATGATTGAGTCTGCACTTATAACTTAATGAATAAAGGTAATGGCAAGCAGAACAGATATTGTGCTATTATAAATAAATACACAATTATAAAATAATATTTAATGTCTCACCTACCTTAATTGAGTCCCGGTTCGTCACACGAACTGTGAATATCAACGTGATTTTAAGGTTACATCAATAACGTACACTACCCTCTTTTATATAATAGAATTCACATTTATTCCTTCAAATTTCTTTACTATATCATTTCTCAATTATTAATAAAACATTTATAAAAAAAATGAACTCATCAAAACATTTATTGCCAAAGATTTACTTCACTCTGAGCTATTTATTCTAATTTATTAAAGCTACGTAAGACGACCCAGTTTGCTACACTCACTCATTTGCTCAATTTAGCCCCCATTTATTTAATTTAGAGATCTCTGTGATTTTATGATTTTAAAAGGAAGATTATACAACTTTACGTGTCCCTCGGTGTCGACTCCCGTCACATGTCACACTTCGGATGTTTGTCCGTTCGCCACATTATCGATTTATTCAGTGCACTTATTTCATTTTGATACTGTCACTAATTTGATTCGGTTGTTGTTTTCTATTAAAATTTACAAGAACTTATTTTGGATCCACGCGTCTCGTGGTCGTCCTGGTCGGGTTCAAAACTGTTAGGTGACTGGGAAGAGCGTTAACACAGTGCCCACCTCCAACTGTTGCTCAAGACGGAAATGCACAACCTGCCTGCTACGAACTGTTCGTCAATTTACACAATCTCTTCTCTTTTCCAATCAAATTTATCTTATTTATTTATTAATTTCAGTCAAAATTCATCTTTTCTGTAAATGACAAAATTTGTGTAGAACGCTAGGCGAACCCTTATGAAATACCAAAACGGAGCCCTTACTCCGCTCATCTTTTACATATTTATTTCTTGTGATACTTTATTCTCATTATTGTACTTACAAAACATAAAAATATCTACTGACAAAATAAAATAGTTACAAACTTAAATTGAATATCATACACAAACCAGCGCTCCTTTTTTATTATTCTTCATTCACTCGCCCATTCAGACATACCTTTTTTCCCTTATATGAGATCTCATTTTTTTAAATATGATCATAATATTGACATTTTGGTTGTTTTGCCCTTATTTAAAGATAGTTCTGCGCCCCGTTTTGTTACTTATCTTGAAACCAGTCCCGAAGATGTCTCATTGCTCCACGCGCACTACGTAGATTATTTCTCAATTTTCACTGACTTTACATGGTTTTAAAACTGTTAATCACTCTGAGTAAAGTTAAAATTTTTACTTTACATTTTTATACGTGCGGGCGCCCGCGATTTAAGTTCCGGAACTTATACGTGCTATTCGCATGAGTTGTTATTGCAGACTGGGGCGAAATTTAAAGTCTCAATTTCCGAAGTAGTGAGGGAAGTCACGTGATGGCAAACTTTTGTTCTTACAAGTTTAAAGTCAGATTTTGGCGACGTTATTAATTTGGCTCTACATTCCAGCAGTGAATCATAGCTGGGCTCGTCTCTGACGTAACTTGGTCTGACTGCTGAATTACATAACTTGCATGTCATGTGGCTAAAAATAACTGTTCATCTTGCATCTAAAGCTGACCTTGACACAAATCCACTCGCTTGCTTCCTACGTCGTTATATTCATGAGTAAAATTTGTTTATTATCCCCATAATTATTATTTATACTTTTATGTTTCCACTTTCCCCAATTTACCCCGGGTAGACCCAAACTGTCCCGTTACAAGGTTGTGTAATTGAAGTTGTGTTGGGGGGGAGGGAATAGGCTAGCTTCACATTAGACAAATCAATCCTTGGATGACAGGTTGCATTGTCCAAGAACAAAATGACCTTACGACCTTGACTTTTCATTCTTCCATTAAAAGAAAGAAGCCACTCTTCCATTATAGCACTGGTCATCCAGGCTTTTTTATTAGATCGTCAATTGACTTGGAGGGAATTACGATCCAGGTGTCGGAAGGGCCTGGGACATGCTGATTTTCCAATCACTATAGGTTTTTCAATTTCACCAGTCATGTTAGCACAAATAAATAACGTAAATCTTTCTTTAGACAGCTTGCCACCTGTGCATTTATCACCACGTACAGTCAGTGTCTTTGAAGGCAACACTCTAAAAAACAAACCTGTTTCATCACCGTTATACACATTTCTAGGTTCATATCCCGCAACTAGATCTCCAATTTTCCCTTTCCAGTCCGCTACTGTCTGCATATCAACATCATTTGCTTCACCACACACAGCATTAAAAACAATGTTATGGCGATGTTTGAAACTCTCGAGCCACCCATTGGACGCTTTGAAATTGTGCTTGCCTAATTTTTTTGCTGTCTCTAAAGCTTCAGTCTGTATCAATGGTCCAGAAATAGGAATTCCTTTAGCACGCGCACTAACGAACCACTCGAACATAGCACGATTTATTTTATCATAGTCCGTAGATTTTGTGACGAAACTGAGAATGAATACACTATACAGTACCAAACACTTGTACCCTACCATGTGTATTACAAGAGGGTTGGAAGAAGTAACGGTACATTGCTTTCACTTACAGATGTTGCCCCACGTAGCGTACCTGCTGCGTCCTTGAAGAAAGATTAGAGTTAATGGTTCCTAGAACTTCGGTGCAAGTACAGTCGCGCTCAAAATTAATGCCTATCCATTTTTCAAAATTTAAAATGCTCAAAAAAATTTAGTACGTAGCTATGTATTACGCATAAAATAATCCGTCTTAGTCAGGTTATTTACGCAAACTTCCCGAAAATTATTCCGTTTCCGTGTTAGGCAGTTTTCTGGTTTAGAGTACAGTAAACCCTCGATTTAACGGGGGGGGGGGGGGGAAGCATGTTAATGTTTTTAGGCTTTTCAAACGTATAATGTGCATGCACTGCAGACTCTCCTGTTCTGGCGATATTGCTTGGCTTTGGCTATCGCAGCATTCTTTCGTTTCTTTTCTTCTTGTTTCTTGTTTTGAAACACGCAAATTTTCTCATCTTCAATTGTATTTGATGAGAACGGAGTATTCGTCAAGAATTCATTTAATTCTTCACGATCCCTGTCTTTGCGTTGTCGTTGACGCAGGCGTCGCACACGTTCAGTGGAAGACATCACAACGACTAACTGAACAATATACACTGATCAATATAATATCTTATTTCACTGTGAAATATTCGTCCATCGGCTAATACAGCAAGCATTACACTGGCACGTAATTTTTCATTTCCCGTAATCTTTATTGTTACAGATTTGGTTCCCTTTTGGTCCACCGTAAATATACGTAAATAAAAAATACGGGCATTTCATCGGCATTTCCCATGTGTTCAAGTGAATAATTATGCTTCTTGCGTAAATGAATGACAAATCGCTGATACTGTAGGAGTTTTTCTTCGTAGTCACTCGGTAGTTTTAGCGTGAGTGATGTACGTCATTTAAGCGCAAATCCATTTCGCCGCATCATTCGTCTTATACACCCAAAGCTGGCTTTGAAACCGGAGACTTTTAATTCTTCTGCGGTTTCTAAAGCTTTTAATTTTAAAACATGTCTAGTGACAGGGAGTCCTTGCCTTCTTAAAAGCCGTACGTATTCACAGACGCTGGACTCTACTGCTACAAAACGCCCAACTTGAGGTCCCGCGAATACTCGTCGCACAGTATTTGCATTTAAAAGTCGTTCCTTCTGTTTTCTCCATCGTCGAATACAGAATTCATCAATATCAAATTTCCTTGCGGCTTCGCGATTGCATGTTTTTTCTACATTTTGTATCACAATTAATTTATAATTCGCATCGTACGGGTTATGTTTAATTTGATTTGACTGCGTGCCTTTAGTCTCCACAATATCACTAATACCGCAAACGCACTACAAAAACGCCGAATGAAAACAAAGTACAGATAAGCGATGTTGTTGCTGTTACAATAGAAAACCACACTGGCAGTTTACCCATTATTTAGAAACATGTTACTCACACCCCCTCTACTCATCCTTTGTCTTGCTGCCTACAGAAGGGTGCGCGCATGCGCACGCACTTACACTTTATCTTCCTATTCTTTCTTCAGTTTGCTGTTAAAACATTCGGTTGTAGTCATAAATCATAACGCCAGAGTTAACTACAGCCGACAGGTAACGCCAGGCAAACTGCTGTTGCGTAGGCAGTAAACAACTCATAGATACCAAAAGCGTTCGTCCCGCCAGAAGTCAGGTATAACTTCCAATTTCGTTAGCGTACGAATGCAAGCTGCAGGCCAAATTAGCGACCGTGTTTGTAGGAGAAAAAGTGCGGCTTATATTCGGAACAATACAATATTTGCATGATATTAATAGTATTAAAATTTCAAGTGTTATAGGCCTATATGATTTAAATATATCCTCAAAAAACAAAATTTGCGATTTTATGGACTTTTGATTTTACGGACACCCCTCAGCCCCGATTAGTCCGTTAAATCGAGGGTTTTACTGTATTATTTTACATAGGAAATAACTCCATTCAGAAATTTATTTTCTGTTTGTCCAGGTTTCCGGTATATAGGGCGTCCGGCTTAGGCAGGTTTCACTGTAATATGGAACTTGTATTGAATAAGCACTGTTTAAGAAAGTCATATTAAGTGGTATGGCGTGTTTAAGTAGTTGTGTCTACCAACTATTGAAGAATTACTCAGTAATTAAGTTATTAAATTTGTTCCTTAGTTCGGATTCCAACTAAAACTGTATCGTATTTATTATGTAATAATATATTTTACGTAATGCAAAGTTAAAACAGGATTTCGTCTAGTGTACTTTGGCAGAGAATAATAGGCAAACACAAATAACAAAATGCATATTTATCAAGTTAAAATAAAATATTACTTTATTTTCTTCAGCATGACATTTTCTTTTTTGTTTGAATCTACTGTTATAACTCCATTCTTGTTATCGAACTACTTGATACATAGTGACGACTTCTGCGCCATGCAACTACTACTAATACAGACAATATATTTTACATCTTGTAAAATCTTAATTATTAAATTATGTATTCTATAATTTAAGACGAACCAATTCTTTGTTATCGCACACACACACATCCGATTACCCCATTCTTAAAGATTTTGCTCAAAAATGAATTTAGTTTTGAAAATTATTTTCTTTAGTGATAATTATGACTGGTATAAAATAATGTTGGGTACTTATTCTGGCAGAGATCCCACGTTGTTATGCGGCATGGGTCGCGCACTGTTTCACCATAGTTTGTTCATTTTATAATTTTAGTCTTCCGCCACTCATTACGTTTGATTTCCTGGTCACATTTAGTTTCTGTTTAGTTTCTACACATCTTATTTATAAATTGGTCCGACTTACTTCGGTGACTTACACACACACGCGACCGTCCGGTCTTGACACCGGGTGTGAAGTGACACCTCGCTACAATGGCTGGCGAGGATTTCTGTTTCCACTGCCCACTAGATGTTGGCGGAAATACGATGACGTTCCGACGGTTCATTGGTTCTTTTCGATCGTCGACGCTGTTCTGTGGCGATACCACAGGCAGTGGCTCACCATTTCCTTCGTCTTCACAGGCTCGCAGTGCAAATTTTTTTGTCTCGCCATTTTTTGTTACGGCGTCCTTTTCGCTTGTGCGACGCAGGTGAGGCGCTTGTGCGTGTGGACTCACATTCTGTACGTGACAATTCTCGAATTTTGTACAGCGCACACTGTTCCAGACTAACGTATGCTTAAAAAGCTCTGCTGTAGTTCTTGGTGCAAGCTGACGTGGGAATTTGCACTGTTCCTTTTAATATAGAAATTAATAAAAGAAACCTCCCCATTTTGTCCTATTACACTATACCGCGTGGGTGAGGAACGAAGAACATGGTTCCTCAGTCAGATCAGATGTTGTTAGAGATCTCTAGTTGATAGGTAAAATGTAAAGACTTATTAAATGCTAAAAATAAATGTTTCACTGTTTTAGAAATTATCCAGAAGTAAAAGATGTTAACAGTAATAGACTCAAATTAATGCTAAACTATGAAAATTGTTTGCAGATAATTCCTAACTTTTATCCTCTCCTAATGGACAAAGTAAGGCAAGGAATTTTCTCCTCATTACGTCAGATCTTAGAGAAACGTGTTTTACCATCTTTATTTCCATTATTTGATAGCAATCGATTAGACAGAGAATTACGGGGTATGGTGCGTGAAACATTCACAGAATTTTGTTACCCACCACCCATAGAAGGTAAGAGAAATACATATTACTATAAATTTATTAAGAAATTGTTTTAAATATTAAAATCTAAATCAATGGAAGTGCGTATGTGCCAACTCTGAATTTTCCAGAAAACGTCTAACATTTACTTCATTACACAGTTTTGTGAATTGTCTTGATTTTAATAGACGTGGGTCAGTTTTTAATAATAATTGTGTTTGTTAGTGTAGTGTACAAGACAGTAGTTCAGGACAATACATTCTTGGCATCACATAGAATGATACCTTCAGGAGCATATTTGCACATTATTAAGAACATGTTGTCTTAGGTTAGTCATTAGAACATTGAAACTCCTATCCTCTATGTAAAGTCTGATAAGTGTTTTTAACTGTATTAATAAAATCATATATAAATTACACTTGTCATCTGTCTTCCACTTTGTCTGCTATAAGCAAGTTATTGAATTTGTTTTTAAATAACTAAAAACTGTTTAGTTATTCTAAAGACATTCTTAATACAGGACTGTCTTAGATTTTATTCTAGCATTGTATATTGATTTTTGTGTCATTTTCAATATCCCTATTCAAAATTATGCATGAAACTTGTGGTGAATTTTTTGTGGAGGAAGACATACAATTGACACAATATTTTTTAGGTATTAATTATATTACTACTTCCTTTTACTTGTGATTACGTGATTTTTTTTAAGTTTCCTTATGTATGATTCTTTAGTGTATCATAAAGTCTAGTCATTTTCACGTATCATCAAGTATGTAAATATTTTAAAGGTTAGGAGTTCTGACAGTACAGTAATGATATTCATATATAGAAGTTGAATTGACTTCATAATTCTGGAACTTTTTAAGCGTAGACTAGATAGATAAAAATAATGGCCTACATGTTCAGTGTGTGTACATATACTTGTTTCATATTTTGAGTCTATTATTTTTATTTTACTTTTTGTAGGTGGTAAAATAGATGATGTGAAGGATGAAATGGTCAACCACATAGAGAACACAACGAATCACACCTTGCCAAATAACCACGTGGACCAATCAGAACCTACTTTTAGTGATGAAGAATGTGATACTGTGATAAAATGCAAGGGTGAAGATGATGATGATGATGATATACCTTTAGGTAATTTACATTGTACAAAAAAAAAACTAATTACAATTTAATATTTAATGTTGTGATGTTATACAATTTGTTTCTTCTCCAAGTAGTCTAATTTCATTTTTTCTTTTTTAATAACAAATTAAATAACAAAGAAAGAAATATTATCCAACAAATAGCAGTTAAAAATGGATACAAAATAAAAACTATTAATAAATTAGAAAATAAAATTAAACGTAGAATCGCTAATAAAATTCCCAAGAACACTACATCTAAAAATTCACCTATTAATAATAATAATATAAAAAATACAACCTTCACTTATTATGGAAATATAACTCAAAAACTAAATAAAATATTTAAAGATACTAATTTAAAAATATCTTAGTACAGATAATATAATTTTTAATATAATAAAACCTAAAACTAAATCCAATATTCACAATAAAAATGAATTATATAAAATAGAATGTCCAGATTGCAATAAATTTTACGTAGGCCAGACAAAGAAAAAACTACTAGATAGATTCCTTCAACACCGCAATGCATATTTAAAACCAAATATTTATAAATCTAATTTAGCCACACATTATCTAAATAATAACCACCAATTTCCAAACATTGAAAATATAAAATTAATTTAAAACATACAAAAAGGCCAAAAAATGAATATCTGGGAAAATCTTAATATTTACAAACACAATAACAATAATTTATTAATTAAAGAACAAACCCAAATAAAAGTGAATAAAATATAAACATTAAATATTTCAAATATACCGAGAAAACAGCTGCTGAATAAAATAAACATTAAACAATCGTTAACTAATCGACCTAAATCGATTATCAGTTATTTTACATTAAAATCGATACAAATTCGATTATTCGTTAATTTCTATATTAACATAGAATTATTTCGATTGTTATTAATTTACTTACAAACCTCTGATGATACTGATATTTTTCAGTGAAACGTGCGTCAGGTGTTAAAAAGAAAATATACGAAGTTAGACTACTTGCAGAAGAAACAAATTGTATAACATCACAACATTATATAATTGCTGCAAGAAACTTCGAGTTTCCTATATAGAAAATTTAATATTTATAACAATATACATATATGAAAAGTCTGTCAAGTCACGGATAGTACCAAAATCTCACGTTATGTATGAAACTGTTGAAAAGGTTAATGGCTAAATTTAATTAAATTTCTTTTAATTGTAAAATTCATCATAAAAGTAAATAAAATGTTAATAAGATAAATCCTTAAATTTTTAATGACCGTCAATCAATGAATGTTTTAGTGGATGGTTAGTGAGGATCGGTCAGTAATACAAATTTTAGTTATTTTGCGTCGACGTTTCGACAATATTTATTGTCATCTTCAGGACCTGTGTATGTAATACAATAGAAATATCAAACATAACGAAACAATTAAATATTTGGGTGAACGTGTTGGTGATGTGAGTGTGTGGGTGCGTATGTATGTATCATATTATATGTGAAGACTTATGATAGTTTGTTTACATCTTCAAATTATCTTTAAGAAAGCGAGCAAATTATAGTATGAGAGAACTTAATTTATACAGTATTACAATTTAAATTACTAAATGTAATGTTATTTTAATTAATTAAACAAACAGCAATAATCAACAATTGGATATTAGATTGGTACATAAATTGTTTATACCTACAACAGTCAACATATAGCAAAGTAATATATTATCTATAACTAAAACAGATTAGGGGATGTTCACTACGTAATTATTAAAAGTTATTTTTACCATGTTTCACTCCCTACTGGTGTTAACAAACAATCATAATTTAGAAACATACAATTTACACAATACTGTAAAAAATTACGACTTAAATCAGATAGTTGACAAAGTTACAAACAAAAGTTTCTGGTAAATTTTACTAACAGGTAAACTTGGATAATAATTGTAATCATATTGCAAATATAAGTCAAGAGTACTATAGAATAATGTAATTTATGTATGTGTCCACAATCACCCTTCTCTCTCACCCATGCTCCCCCTGCCAGTCCTTCTCACAGCCTCTCACTCTAACCTGAAATCGATCTATCACTCACTATCACCCCACTCACTCTCACACTCTCTCTCTCTTCTACATCTCACTCACTGTCTCCCTTCTTCCCTCTCTCACTCTTCCACCCTTTCTCTCCCCCTCCCCCCCTCTGTCTCTCTCCCTCTCCCCCTCTCCCTCTCTCCCCCTCCACTCCCTCCCCCTCCCTCTCTCCCCATCCCTCCCTCTATCTCCCTCCCTCCCCCCCTCCCTCTCTATCTCCCCCCCCCCCCCCCTCTCTCTCTCTCTCTCTCTCTCTCTCTCTCTCTCTCTCTCTCTCTCTCTCTCTCTCTCTCTCTCTCTCTCTCTCCGAACTACATTGACTATGGTACTCTGTATAGACCAAGTTCCAGGTAAATATCATTGACCAAAATGTAAATATTAAGTAATAACCATTTTCATATAATAGATCTGTTATCTATAATGTTGTGTTATAAAGTCTGTAACCCTTTAATACAAGTTGGTAAATCATTTCTGTTATCGTGTGCATAATTCTCTATTTTATATGAGGATGATAGTGTAATAAAAATGATGTGTGTTTTAGAGTGCAAATCGTGGACAATGACAAATGAGAGAGAGAGAGAGTGAATGAAGAGATATAATGGGAGGGAGAGAGAGAGAGTGAGAGAGCGAAGGGTGGAAGAGTGAGAGAGGGAAGAATGGAGACAGAGAGAGTGAGAGAGCGAAGGGTGGAAGAGTGAGAGAGGAAAGAAGGGAGACAGAGAGAGTGAGAGAGCGAAGGGTGGAAGAGTGAGAGAGGGAAGAAGGGAGACAGTGAGTGAAATGTAGAAGAGAGAGAGAGTGTGAGAGTGAGTGGGGTGATAGTGAGTGATAGATCGATTTCAGGTTAGAGTGAGAGGCTGTGAGAAGGACTGGCAGGGGGAGCATGGGTGAGAGAGAAGGGTGATTGTGGACACATACATAAATTACATTATTCTATAGTACTCTTGACTATATTTGCAATATGATTATAATTATTATCCAAGTTTACCTGTTAGTAAAATTTACCAGAAACTTTTGTTTGTAACTTTGTCAACTATCTGATTTAAGTCATAATTTTTTACAGTATTGTGTAAATTGTATGTTTCTAAATTATGATTGTTTGTTAACACCAGTAGGGAGTGAAACATGGTAAAAATAACTTTTAATAATTACGTAGTGAACATCCCCTAATCTGTTTTAGTTATAGGTAATATATTACTTTGCTATATGTTGACTGTTGTAGGTATAAACAATTTATGTACCAATTTAATATCCAGTTGTTGATTATTGCTGTTTGTTTAATTAATTAAAATAACATTACATTTAGTAATTTAAATTGTAATACTGTATAAATTAAGTTCTCTCATACTATAATTTGCTCGCTTTCTTAAAGATAATTTGAAGATATAAACAAACTATCATAAGTCTTCACATATAAAATGATACATATATACGCACGCACACACTCACATCACCAACACGTTCACCCAAATATTTAATTGTTTCATTATGTTTGATATTTCTATTGTATTTCATACACAGGTCTGAAGATGACAATAAACATTGTCGAAACGTCGACGCAAAATAACTAAAATTTGTATTACTGACCGATCCTCACTAACCATCCACTAAAATAATAAGATAAAATTAAGTGTTTGTATGCATTATGTTACGGCTGCATGCTCAGCAATTGTCGACTTTTCAACAGCTAAGTTCTTTGTATGTCTGACATGTTCTTGGACTCTTGTGGAAATCAGGCGGCCTGTCTGTCCAATGTAGACCTTTCCGCAACTGCATGGAATTTTTAAATACCGTCGGTGTTAAACCAGATTCTGCCTTTGAATGGTTTTAAAAATTGTACCAGCTTCTTATGTGGTTGAAACGCTGTTTTAATGCCATATTTCCTCAACATACTGCTAATTTTGTCTGTGGTACTTTTTACATATGGTAAGAATGCTCTGTGGTTATTATCTTCTGATGTAGGCGTCTCTGGAGGTTTTTTGGTCTTCTTAAATGCTTTATGTATAGCATCCATGTTATAGCCATTCCTTTCAAGAACGTCTATTAGGTACTTTTTCTTCTCCAGGAAATGATCGTCATCAGACACCCACTTCACTCTGTGAAAAAGTGTGTTGAGATCAGCTTGTTTTTGTGCAGCGTAATGATGAGAAGTTTCATGAAGGTATCTGTCTGTGTAGGTAGGTTTTCTGTATACCCGACGACCTAGAGATCCGTCCATGATTGTATATATATGTAATGTTTACATATATGGTGTTACTAAAAATTATCCTAAATTACATTGTTTCTGTGGTTATATCACATTTATCATAAAATTTATAATTTTTTGCACGCATAAATTGTAAATTGCATTGTTGTCACAGTTGAAAAAGAGAACTTTGTGATCACAGTGTGTCGGAGATAAAAGTTCAATTCTTTATAGACACATTTCTTGATAATAGAATGCATAGAGTATCACACAAGAGTTGGCAAATAATTTGTGTAGTTTTAGAATTTCCCATGTAGGAATGTCTAATTCAAAAGTTTTTTGTGACAAAACGTACACCTTACGTGCCTGTTTTATAACTTTTACTTGTTAATGAATTTAACACTCGCGTTCATTAAATACTTTCTTCACCTATTTTTTATTTATTTGAATAATTGTTTAATTCGATTTTGATGTTTTTGTTTATTTATATTTGAGTAATTATTTGGTTGTAGATCCGTTGTTGAATGTAAACAGTTGCGTAGATTGTTGCGTAGATATATTCAACCCTCCTGTTGAATAGTGTCGTCTGTGTGTGTCAGTGTATAGTCTAGACAAAGTTATTTTATATAAATTAAACCTTCACGTACCTGTGATGTTGTACTGGAAGTTCAGTCGGTCACAGGTGGTTAATAAACTGTCAAGCTTTTGATCAAACAGTATATTAATGGTGTGAAAGCTTTTTGTGAGCACTTTTAAATTTTACTTGGGCGCCATATGGGCTTTCGAGAGAAATGTCCCATAAAAAGAATTCTTCTGAATAATTTACTAATTAATTCTGATATTTTATAACTCAATAATTGATTAAATAGTTAATCAAGATCAGGCATAAAACGTTACGAGTTTTATTAAGTTATTGAATACTGAATTCTGTTACTTACCTTTGCTGAATAAATGTATTTATTTACCAGGGTGTCGTCTGATGTACTTAGGCAGAGAAAACGACAGGCAGTGCAATGACAAACACCTATTTTGCAAGCACAAATAAATGATCCTTTATTTTTTGTAGCATGACAATTTTTCTGTTCACCTTTCGGTTTAAATTTACTGAAATAACATTCCGAACAATATTTGATTCACCTAGCCATACTAGTTTATTTAATATCTTTTATACTTTTACTATTTTAACATTGACATTGTACATGCTTTATTTTGACCACAACTTTCAAGATATTATTGATAATTAAACTGTTGAACACTAAAACAAATACTGTAAAGAAATAATACTAAACTAACTTCTCTTAACGTAAACCAATGCTTTTATGTTATATTAAGATAGGTACCTACACACAACCACGCAAACACACACCCATACTATGTTATACGGTACATTTTTTTATCTATTGAGCTCAAAATTTAGTATTTTATTTAAAAACCAGTATTTTATATAGTTGGATATATCATGTCTACTTTCCTGATGTTGCGGATAAATTCCACTCCATAGGCACTAACTCGTGGCTTAGAGTTTGCTGTCTCTCGTAGTTCTCATTTTTGTTTTTACGGCCGAACTGTTAGATTTTTTACCAATTTCACTCACTGTCTCTACTTTGTAGTTATAATACTTTTAAATACCAAAATATATCAAGATACACATTTTTGTTACATTGCGGGCCTGCAATTTACGTAACGTGCCACTTGCACGAGAGATGGCTGTAGACTGGGAATAGGCCACCGGCACTATTTTGTGAAGCGGCCTTGGTTATATAACCAATTCTTATTGTATTCAGTTTGTATTCATCCGCCAGCATACGGTTTTTGCATTACACACCGAATTCCATCATGGGGATCGTCTCTGACGTAATATCGCCTGTTGTTCCGTTACATAACTTATTGACAGTTTTGTGTATCATTGGTTGACCTTGGCACAATTCCAGCTCGTTGATTCTGTGTTATAGAAATTCACTAATAATTTTCGCAATCAGTGTTACCACTGTCGCTAACAATAAATTTACCTTTGTTTACGTTATTTCCCAATTATCGAAAAAAAATGTTATTTACTTTATTTAAAATTACCAATTTCTTTATATTGCCTCAGGTAGGCCAAAATGTACCGTTACAATACCCCCTCAATGAGATATTTTATGCCGAAGCATAAAAAATCTCATTGACACATTCATACTTGCTAAAGGGATCAGCCAGGATATGTCGCCACAACCCCCTGTATGGTTTACAAAAAATATAATCAACTCACCCTTGGTCCGGTGACTGTGACCACACCTGAATGACATTACTGGACTTCTCTCTCGAGATCCCAACACCATAAAGTCAGACAGATACTCAACGCCCCTGCTCTGACGCGCTGGCAAGCTCAGGTCCGCCGCCACAGCATCACCAAACACTGAAACAACAAATCAAATATCAAATAGTGGCCTTATACAACACCATATCCCCAACTGATCTGTTTCCCCCTAGCGGTGCTGGTTTGCGCTAAGAAGCACTGGTTTTTTCTCTTAACCTCTAACATATATATGAAGCCCTAACAACACAACATGATACCCATTTTAAAATTCCATAATCTCATTCCGTCTACTTTCTCTTATTAACTTTAAAATCCCAAAATTCAAAATTATTGCCCTGATTCCCATCAGAATTTAAATAAACATTTCCCATTACTATATTACACATCTCTCTCATGCCCAATTTGCATTTAAAATATTTAAATTCATAAAATTCTCTTACACTAACAAACACAATACAACATAAGAAAGCATAGTACATTAATAATTCACATTGCTATTATTACATTAAAACAAACAATCTACATTTAAGTTTGAATACAATCTACACACTTCACATCTTTAAATTTGCATATCAACTCATAAAGTTACCTTTTAATCTCAATTGACTTTTATTAATTGTCTTTTTTTACTTGGGTGATTCTCAGTTATCCATTTGGATAACTTTATCAACTTGGCATTTACTCATAATCTTCCCCTTTTACGACTCTAATACTCACTTACAAAATCCTTATCTAATATGACACCCCAATATATTCAACTTGGACTGACTCAAACGTTTTACTCAAACAATTACTATCATCCAACTTCTGTCCCTATAACTCATTGAAAATTTCAACTATCATAAATTTATTTCATTTTTATTGTAAATCTTTAAACACAGAAAACTTATTATTATATTTTTATAATCCTTATTCCTAACATACTACATGCCATCAACACAATAAGACACAATAAACACAATATATAAAATATCTAGTGCATCTATTCTTTCAAATTTTAACAAAATTATTTAGTAGCGCGTCATCATTACTAAAATGCAACAAAATTTTTTAATTCGTTACCCCCCTTGGGTAACCTCCCTGCCACACACACTATGACCCCCCTGGACTGTGGCGTCCAGTTGCGTCCACAAGGACTGAAATTTCGGAGGAATTTGACATCTCCTTGTCCTTGCTTCTGCGTTACATTTGAACATTTGAATATCAATATATTCTTGTTTATAATTATGCGCCCTTAAACGGGTCTACCACCTGGCTTTGCTACCCCCATGCGGGCAGAGTGGTAGCCGCTGTTCCCTAGTTTGGTGATTCCCCTCAATTCCCCCCTATCAATTTCAAAAGTCACCTTTACAACGATAACAGCTATGGTCAGTTAAGGCAGCGCATAATCGTAATGTGCCCCAACCATAGCTGTTAAAGCTAAACCAATTCCACGGTCAGGGTTCGGTGAGGCGTGACCGCCCGAAAAGTTGGGGAATCACAAGTATAATATATTTTTTTTTTTAAATTAAAAATTAACAATTTATATTACATGACATTTCTAGTCTTGGTGGTGTTTTAACCTAATACATTTCTTTCTTAACTTTCCTTACCTTGATCTTCATTTACATAAAATACATAACGTGTGTATAAACAATAATAATAATTTATAATAATAGAATATAAAAATGTCTGTTTATGTATGAAAATTTTAATATCTACAAATACATCCATCATCACTCAGCTAGATAATACTTTTTTAATTGGGTCACATTATAAGTTCCTTTTATTTCTCGAGTTTGCAAATCTACTAAAACATAAGCATTCTCCATTTTCACTTGGCTAACCTCATATGGACCGTCATACAATAGGAAGAATTTCTTAATTTCTTTGTCCAATGCTGATGATTGATCGTGATTTTTTATTAATACTAATTGTCCTACCTCGTATTGTATGGGTGTTAAATTCTGGTCATGTCTCCGTTTCCGCTGTTCGGCCTTACTCAGCAGGCGCTCCCTAGCGATTACCAATTTCCTATCATGTGGTATTTCCGTCCGGGTTGGAAACTTTACTAGCTCTTCTAATATGCGTGACGGCCTTCTCTGAAACATTAACTCACATGGGCTGTAACTAGTGGATTCATGTAAACTATTGTTAATATACCACTCTATCTTGCACACAAAAGTAGCCCACAAAGAATGTTTTTTATGGCAAAAGGTTCTGAACATTCTCCCTAACTCCCGCATAACACGTTCACTTGGATTTGACTGTGGATGATACACTGATGTATGTTTAACTAAAATATTTTCCCAACCTAAAGTTTCCCGCCAGGTGTTGCTGGTGAACTGCGAACCATGATCTGATAATACTATTTGAGGCTTACCTACTTCAATAAGGTATTCATTTACTATTTTCCTAGCCAACACTGATGAGGTTGCCTTTTTAATCGTGTACAACTTTACAAATTTAGTAAAAACATCTAATACAACAAATAAATAGTTTACACCTCCTCGACCTTTGGGTAAAGGGCCATATAAATCAACAGCAACTAATGCTAAAGGACTGTCTGGCATTACATGCTGCATTAAACCCTCCTGTTTACGATTGTTTACTTTAGCTTTCTGACAAATTTCGCATGTTTGTAATATTTTACGCACCGTCCTTTCCATATTGTTGAATTTACATGATTCTTTTAATATGTCACTACATTTCTTGGGGCCTATATGACCATACCTTAGATGGCAATCTCTCACTACTTCAGGTATTATGACTTTAGGGATACACAACTTCCAATCATCTCCCTGTTCATTTGCCCGATGAAATAAGTGTTTATTAAACAAACTAAAATGTTTCTCCCACTTATGAGGTACGTTGGGTATTTGACTCAAAGCTAATATTATTTTATTAAGTTCGGTGTCTCTCTCTTGTTCTGCGGCTAAGTTACTTATTAATTTTTTCATATCTACTTCCCCCGCTTCTTTTATTATAAATATTTTATATGTATTTGCTATGTCTACTTCGGTGTTATTATCAAAATCTGTTCTGGATAGGACATCAGCTACTATATTTTCTTTACCCTTACAATACTCAATTGTTAAGTCATATTCTTGTAATATTAGCATCCACCGCACTAACCTACCATGAGTTAACTTACAGTTCTTTAAAAACGTTAAAGCTTGATGGTCGGACCTTATGATTACCTTATTTCCTAACAAGTACGTTCTGAACTTTCTACAGGCGAAAACTATTGATAACGCCTCCTTCTCCGTCGTAGTGTAGTTCTTTTCACTAGTTAATAGAGACCTACTTGCAAAAGCTACTACTTTGTGGTTATCACTCCCATCTAACTGAAACAACTCTACTCCCAAGGCAATGTCTGATGCGTCGGTGTGTATATAAAATGGCTCTGAAAAATTATGATGAGCTAATATAACTGTGTTTAAGAATTTATTTTTTATCAGCTCGAATATATTTTGCTCTTTTAAATTCCACCGCCATCGATTGTCCTTATTTAATAAATGTCCCAATTGTACGGTTAAATATGAATATTTGTCTACAAATTGCCTATAATAATTGCACAAGCCTAAAAAACTTTGCAACTGTTTAACATTTTTTGGTATCGGAAAATTTTGTATTATTTCTACCTTCTTAGGGTCTGTACTGATACCCCTTGCTGAAATTATATGTCCTAAAAAATTAACTTGTTCTTTCAAAAATTCTGACTTCTTAAATTTAACTGTTATGCCATACTCATGCAGTCTACTTAGTACCATATCTAACCTTTCACAGTGTATATCAATGTCTGGTGATGTAATTACTGTATCATCTACATAAACGGTTGTGAATTCTAAAATCTCTCTCCCTACCACATAATCCAGGCATTTGATAAAAATTGAAACACTTACATTTAGTCCAAACGGTAGTCGGCGAAATTGGTAATTCCTACCGTTGTATAGAAATGCCACATACTGTCGAGACTCCTCTTCCAGCTCTATCTGCCAGTAGCCTGCAGTCAAGTCTAAGGTGGTGATGTATTTGGTCCCACTAAAATGTTGCAGAATTTCGCTTACTGGTTCCGGTGATTCTCTGCCTGGAACAATTATTCTGTTTACTTGTCTTGCGTCTAAACATAATCTTATCGATAAATCTTTCTTTGTCACCACTACTAAAGGGTTGGAATATGGTGATGTAGACTTTTCTATTATACCTTCCCTCAACATTTTATTTATTTCCTCCTGTACTAAACCCCTCTTGGAGTATGGTACCGGATAGGTTTTAGGTGCAAAGGGTGTTTTTTCTTTAACGACTAATTTACCTTTAAAATTCTTTACTAAACCGGGTTCATCTGAAAAAACTGATTTATTTTTGTTTATTATTAGTACTATTTTCTCCCTGTCTTGGTATAAGATTTTATTCATTTTCTCCTCCCAATTATTTTCATTGTCAAATAATTCGTTACTATTTATTCTCAAGTTACAATAATTTATCATTAAGGGTCTACACTCGTTTATATCATTGTCAGAAATTAACATTCCCTTACTAATTATTTTTAAAGCTTTCATTCCTACCATTTTCTTTTGTATGAATGGTATTTCGATTATATTATTATTATTATTTAATTTCATAGTCTGTGTATAATAGTTTAACTCTACCTTGAAATTATTTAAAAAATCATTACCTATTATAGCTCCCATATTTAGTCCTGGAATAACTAAGAAAGGTACATTTACTGTGTTCTCATTTACTTTTAATTTTAGCATTATTTGTTTAGTTACTTTTTTACTGCTTAACACCCGTTACTCCTATAACACTAATTCCCAGTACTGGTAATTGTGGAATTGTTTCTGTAGTCTGATTTTTGATTTTTTCAAACATTCTATCGTCTATAGCAGTCAGTTCACTCCATGAATCTACTAGAAAAATATATTTAGAATTAAACACCTCGGCTTCAAATTCTGCCATCCCGAAAGCATTATTACTCTCACCCGCTTCTTCGTCAGATAAATCATTATGTATATTGGTAATTAGTGACCCTATTGTCATGTGATTACTAGACGGCTGGGGGCTTTCTTTTTCAACCGCCCTTATTAGTTTAACGGATGTGGAGGTGGTGGTTCACTGTAAACCCCCCTACTGTTTTGATTACGAGCTGGTACTTCCACGCCCCGAGTTTCGTTTGGGTTACTAACATATCCCCCTCTACCTCTATGATTAAAATTTCCTGATACTCCTCGATTACTAGTAAACCCTCTCCCTCTATGATTCCCTCTAAATTGATCGCAACCCCTATTATAATTCTCCACTCTACCTTGGGCACTACTCCTCGGACCCTGACACCGGTAACATTGATTCCGCGACCCATTATAATTACTAGCTCCACAACTAGGGTTTGGACATAACCACGCCCCCTCCCCTGATCTACTCACATTACTAATAACATGGTCTGGCTGTCTTATTTCAGTATTTGTTTGATTCGATTCACTAACTCTAAACTGATACTTATTATCCTCTTCCTCTTTCATACTCTGGTATGCTTCTAGTATTTTTTCTAACTCTGCGATATTAGCAAAATCCCGGGTTCTGATTGTGGACCGTATGTCCTTGGGTAAATGTTTACTAATGTATCTTATAAAAGATGAAAGAGGCATTGGTGGTTCTAAATATTTAACCTGACTATATAGTCTCGTCACATACGATGTAATACTCATGTGCTTAATATTAAAATTGCCCCATCCCATTATGATACTACGTAACCCCTCTTGTTTCTCTTCTGACCAGTACTTATTTCTAAATGCTTGCTCAAACTCATTAAAATCTACCCAGTTATCATTATGAGCATCTGCCCATATTTTAGCATCCCCTTTAAAGTACTTTAAAATTCTTACTAACTTAATCTCCCAACTTTCTTGATTATATTTATTAAAACTTTTTATAGAGTTCAAAAATTGTATGGGGTTCACTCCCCTACTTTCATTACTAAAATATCCTAATTCTACTTCCACATTCACTCTCTCACTCACATTACTTAATTTCTGGTTAATGGTTACATTCAAGTCTTCTCTGACTTTAACTATTTCACGCTCATGTTCTGCTTGTTTATTTTTTAAACTAGTTACATTAATCTTAATTGCATCAACTTGTTCAAAGTTACTTCTGAATTCATCATTTATATTTTCTTGTATTTCACTTGCTCGTTTGATTTGTTAACACTCATTAATTATACATTGAACATTACTGTCAATTTTGTCATTTTGCTTTTTAAATTTATCATAAAATTACTTGTCAATGTGTCAAATTTTTTATTTGTTTCTAACATTTTCTCTTTTTGTTTTTCGTTAATTATTTTTATATCATTTTTCATCTCAGTTTGTATTTTATTTATATCCATAGTCAACTCCTCTCTACTCCCGCAATAGTCTTATTCTGTTTTTCTAACTTATTGTCTATTTCTCTTAATTTTTGGTCTTGTTTATTTATTTCTGTTTTCAACTCTATGTTACTAGCATTTATTTCTGATTTTATTTCAATCTTAAATTCATTCAAACTCGTTTTCAGATTATCGTTTTCTGATTTCATCTCATTTTTAAATTCACTTAAACATGTGTTCAAATTATTATTTTCTGATTTGATTTCAGCTTTCATTCCTGACATCATCTCCATCATTAACGCTAACTGATTAAATATATTTACATTATCGCTTATTTTTGCGTCTACTGTCTCAATCGTTAATTCATGTATTGTATTGTCTACACTCTCGTTAATATTTGTCGATATTAAATTGTCTTGCGTAACATTTAAAATTGACCCTCCACAACATCTTCACATAAATTTACACTCTCGCTTTTCTCTGCCATTTTTCGATCAGTTTGAAAATTTTTGTTAACTTAATTTACAAAGTCCATGTTAGACGGGCGCCATTAAAACGTTACGAGTTTTATTAAGTTATTGAATACTGAATTCTGTTACTTACCTTTGCTGAATAAATGTATTTATTTACCAGGGTGTCGTCTGATATACTTAGGCAGAGAAAACGACAGGCAGTGCAATGACAAACACCTATTTTGCAAGCACAAATAAATGTTACTTTATTTTTTGTAGCATGACAATTTTTCTGTTCACCTTTCGGTTTAAATTTACTGAAATAACATTCCGAACAATATTTGATTCACCTAGCCATACTAGTTTATTTAATATCTTTTATACTTTTACTATTTTAACATTGACATTGTACATACTTTATTTTGACCACAACTTTCAAGATATTATTGATAATTAAACTGTTGAACACTAAAACAAATACTGTAAAGAAATAATACTAAACTAACTTCTCTTAACGTAAACCAATGCTTTTATGTTATATTAAGATAGGTACCTACACACAACCACGCAAACACACACCCATACTATGTTATACGGTACATTTTTTTATCTATTGAGCTCAAAATTTAGTATTTTATTTAAAAACCAGTATTTTATATAGTTGGATATATCTTGTCTACTTTCCTGATGTTGCGGATAAATTCCACTCCATAGGCACTAACTCGTGGCTTAGAGTTTGCTGTCTCTTGTAGTTCTCATTTTTGTTTTTACGGCCGAACTGTTAGATTTTTTACCAATTTCACTCACTGTGTCTACTTTGTAGTTATAATACTTTTAAATACCAAAATATATCAAGATACACATTTTTGTTACATTGCGGGCCCGCAATTTACGTAACGTTCCACTTGCACGAGAGATGGCTGTAGACTGGGAATAGGCCACCGGCACTATTTTGTGAAGCGGCCTTGGTTATATAACCAATTCTTATTGTATTCAGTTTGTATTCATCCGCCAGCATACGGTTTTTGCATTACACACCGAATTCCATCGTGGGGATCGTCTCTGACGTAATATCGCCTGTTGTTCCGTTACATAACTTATTGACAGTTTTGCGTGTCATTGGTTGACCTTGGCACAATTCCAGCTCGTTGATTCTGCGTTATAGAAATTCACTAATAATTTTCGCAATCAGTGTTACCACTGCCGCTACCACTGTCGCTAACAATAAATTTACCTTTGTTTACGTTATTTCCCAATTATCGAAAAAAAATGTTATTTACTTTATTTAAAATTACCAATTTCTTTATATTGCCTCAGGTAGGCCAAAATGTACCGTTACAGGCATTAATTTTCTGTTTATTTGTTTACTATAAAAATGCAACTCATTAATTAGTAATACTGATTAATTATTAGTTGAAATAATTGTTGACAATTGTTACTTTACAATTCAGTTATTTATTGCTCGTTCTAGAATAAATTCAATGAAATACATTCGGTTCATAATAACAAACGGATTACAGATCATCCGGTTTTTTTTCTTTTATCTAGCTCAGTTCATCAGCAATGAATACTCTAGTTTTAATTGATAGATTATGTATAATAATTACCTGTCTCAAGGGTGACTTCTTTTAATTTACAGAATAGAACGCCACAGCCTTACTTTACAATGCTCTTATGATATATTATATTGTTAGGTTAGACACCTTTAGTTATTGAAAAGTAATAAACGAAAAGTTCGATTATTCTGAACCAGTTTAGGTTAGTTATATTTTGAGAACGTTAACACATGAAATCTTATGTCGGAATATGTTAATTCCTCTAAATAAATTTAAAACAGTGTTGATTTCTTATTGTATTATTGTTTCTTGCGTCAGTACACATGTGTATTATACTATAATTAATTGCAATGATTAATTATTAACACTTCTAATGATCTGATTCAATGATCGTGGTTGAACACTTCACTTAATTTTGCACATGAACGATTTTATTTTCTTCTGGATAGGCTACTGCCTTGGTTATGTATTGTACTTAACCTCGATCTTTTACACGCACTTCTTGTAAAAGTTTCACTACTATTGTCGATGCACTGATTGAATTATACTTCTTCCTTCTCGTTGATTATTAAATTTTTGATGATAAGTTGGCCTGGATTTGTTGTTGTTAGTTGAGTGAATTTAGACAAAATGCCCCTCTGTTTACAATTGCAATAGTTTATATACATTTTTTAGAATCCCACTTGGCGCTGTCGGCACGCTCCTAAAGTCGTCCGTGATTGGTCTGAAATTATGTCATGATGATGTAATTCTATTTATAGGCATTACATATTTGTATTTTGAGCGTCAGTCTCGTTTGTGTTATTATTTCTTCGTATTTATTCGAGATTCACCAAATTTATGATGCTAACGTTTATATCTCAGTTATTACAATTCCAATTCGTGTTCTATTACTATCATTGTAAAGCTTATTTATTTATCTTTATTTTGACATGGCTTGAATCCAGTTTAGTCATAGTTTTCATTAACATTTCTTTATTTTAAACTTACTAGTGCATTGTTTACATTCGTCATCTGCTAAATGTTGCAGATCCGACTAATAACTTTTTCCTAATATTTGTTTAATTATTCTTAATTTCTAATTTGAACATGATGTGATCTTATTAACTATCTACCACATTTAAATTGTATTAATAATAAATCTCGCTTACCTTGAGTAGCCCAGAGTTCTTCACACGAACCTGTGAATTATAAGCGTGACTTAGGGTTTACCTCAGTAATGTATTCGACTCTCATTTTTTGTTAACTAACTCAGCTTTTATTAAACATCTTTTTATCAGGCAATTTTAAACAATAATATAACTTCGGTTGATTATGATCTTTAGAATTCCAATTCAAAGTACTTCAGCTTTGAGGTCGAGACCCCAATTAATACAAACACATAGACTTCACCATTTTTATTATTCAAATATTCAAATTCTTATTGTTACTCACTTGCTGACTATTGGTTAAAATTACTTATATTATATAAAGGCAGCCCAGTAATTGCTCGTACACACATTCATTCATTTTACCCCATTATACTTTATTTCGAGCTCTCGTTAATTTATAGTTTCATAGTTAATTGAAGATTGATTTATGTACAGTTACGTATTAACGGCGTCCCTGCTGACACGTACTGCACTCCGTATTTCTATCACTATATGTTACTGTTTTAATTCTGAAAGTGGCTGTTGCTTACATTTATTCACTGTATCAAAAGGTTACCATTTTCACTGTTTTACTCGAGTTTTATGAAATTTTCGGCTCGCGGGCCTTGTGTTGAACCGGCCGCGAGCCACATCTGTAGACGACAACTGACGCCAACACCAGCGTCCAAAAAGATGGCCAAGGCGTGTTCATGCTGACCAGCTTGCCTTTTCATTGGCTGAAATGAATCACGTGACACAATTTTCATTTCTCAACTTTTAATCGTTGCCTTATGTTATTATTTCAAATCAAATTAAAGTATTTAAATTTTGTTCAAATAGTGAAAATCTAAGTCCTTTATCAAATATTCCCTTTCAAGATAATTTACATCATCTCTTTCCATTAATTAATTTAATCATAATTCTCAAAATTCCAAAATCCTTTAAATGAATTTACTTTATTACTTCTCTTAACTAGATGCTAATAATCATAATAAACAAAACAAAATAAACAACTTATTTCTATCATAAATTCCCTTATCACTACATTTGTTTACAAAACATATAATATGAACAATATAAATCAGTTAATACATTATCAATACACATAATCAGCAATATATCCTGAACATAAAAACACAACAAACTGTACCTCAAAACAAATATTTTTTTTTTATAATTAAATGAATTTAAATTCCGGAAACATATATTCTGATAATTACAACAACAAAAAAATTATTAAATTAAATCAATCATTAAAAGGACATATGAATTGATTACATTGAACATTATACAGTTCACACCAGTCATCAGCTGATGTCTTACTAACAGGGGTGAATGACCTTTCTATAGGCACACCGTATACAACTAACACAAATACACAAAATTATATAATTACAATCATAAATGTTCTTGTAGATTAAAATCATTGCAATTGAACCTAGCACTTAAAATCGTTTGTTCTCATAAGTGAAATACATCACTAATCATTGAATCATAGTTATAGTAACCATTACTGAACAGGAACTGGGTCATCAACCACCAACCCTCTCTTTAGAGTAAGTGAAATTGAATGTCCCGCTGTTTACAGTGGTCGTTACCCTCTCACTGATTTCTCAGCTACTCCTCCCACTTCATCATTTTCTTAATTCCCCCCTTTTCCCCAGTTACAATTAGGTAACCACCCGCCGGATAAACCGGATCGAGCGTTTGCCTTATGCACAGATGCGTTATCTGTACCCCTGGCTTGTAACGGCCAGCTCCTTTTCCACACACACTATTGTTTCCTGATGGTAGACTGTAGCGTCCATTTGCATCCCCAAGAACTGAAGTTTATTAAGGGTATAGACGCTGCCTATACCGTTCTTGGTTCAGCGTTATGAAAAATTCGGCATTACTGATGTCTGAGGACACCAGTAATCCTACTAAATATTATTTACACACCCTTAACACGGCACTATCACCCCCTATGATGATAGCTGCTGTTCCATAGTTTGGTGATTCCCCTGAATTACCCCCCCCCCCCAGTTAATTTCTAAATTCACCAATTTTGAAAATAATAACAAGCATGGCTAGGATACAATCTGCCCAACCACACTTGCTACCAATAATCCAAATCCACGGTCAGGGTTCGGTGACTCCGTGACCGCCCGAAAGTTGGTGAATCACAAGTAAAATATATATATGTGATATAATTACATTTAAAATTTACCAATTTTCATCACATGAAGTTCCTAGTCTTGGTTATGTGCTATAACACCATACATTTTCTTTCTTAACTTTCCTACTTGTGACCTTCATTAACATAAAATAGTGAGTACAACAAAATATTTACTTGTTCACCTAAACTAATCTATTCCTACTTACACAGTCTATCACCAACTAACGATTGAAACTTTAATTATGATTTAATATACAACTTAATAAAAAGAATTTACTCTCTCTCCTTCCATTAAAAAAAACATTCAATTTGCATCTGAATAAAAATTTTGTGAAGCTACAAACTTGTGTCACATAAAATTAACTAATTTACTAATAAACCTTGAATAATTAATGGGCGCCATGTTGCCAGATTGTGCAACAACATAGATATTAGGCTTACCTTTCGGTCCAGTATTCGTGTTCACGAACCAGTAATTGCAAAATATACCTGAAATAACTCACTCGTACTTGTATTTTTTACCAATGACATTACCTTTTATTATCAAAAAGACTCTAAATACATATGAAATGATTCTATTGAACTATGTGCCAAACACGCACGTTACTATGCCTCGGGGCGTAGTCCATTTATTTTGTAAACATTAATAAGAAATAAACATTGTAAACATAATAAACATAGTATAATATAGTATAATACCTGCACAACCCAGCACTTAAAAGATTTAGGTCTCTCTCTCTCTCTCTCTCTCTCTCTCTCTCTCTCTCTCTCTCTCTCTCTCTCTCTCTCTCTCGTACAATTTATTTTATTCTGAGCTCATTTAAATTTTGAATTGGTTTAAAATTGGTCATTATAATAATATTGAATGAATTTTGAATTGGTCATTATTACACAATGATGTTGATTTACTTGAAATAATAAAAAGGATATTGGAACGTTCTCACCAATATCGGACAGGTCTCACCGCACTGCTAAGATCCGTCGATCGTGCACAATCTTTACATCGATTTCGGGCCCACACCGTCGTGTCTACCCACGAAAACACTTTGGGCAGATTCTATACGCACGCAGTTTTCGACGATCCATCGGCCGATGACACCTGTTCAAGTCCTTACCGCCCCAACATTTCTGATATTTTAAATAGTTATTTAACCACTTTTGGTGGTGTAAAAGTTAAAATTCACACTTGGTGAACCTCTTGCCGGCCGGCTGCGTTCACAATCCAGAAGGAAATGACCCAGAGTCTTTGTTTAGCATTGCGTAGGTGGGGCAAAAACTATGTCACCAGGCTTTTGTCTGTTGTTTACAGCTTCGAGTTGTTTACAGAAAATGTGCATTCGTTCCACTGACGTCATCAGGGCTTGTCTCGTTATCGCTATATGTTACATACGGTTTTTTGCTGTGTTTGCTGGTTCACAATGAAAGTGATCGAAATCCTATCAATTCACATCTGCGTTTTATAAAATAATTATATAGTCCACTCACCAAAACTTTACAGGGATTATGAAATATTTAAATAATTATTACCAAATAATTGTTGAAAATAAATGAATACAATAATTATGGTCTTTTGTACCATGTTTTATAAATTTAGTATTGTACCAGAATTGTACCATCACAATTTAAAAATTACAAACATTTCAAATTTAGGTTTAGTTTCAAATTCTATTAACTCTTTACCTTGTTACATTCTAGTATTACATTTCAATTATGAATTTCTATTAATCATTTTCATCATCAATTGGTTTGGGTGATTCTCAGTCATCCACAATGATCTAATTTATCGAATGGGCATTTAAATATAACCTTACCCCCCTTCTTCCTTCTAACAACCACTAACGGATTTATATAGGGTGACACCAATCTCTCAATAAAATTTCCCTCCATTAACTTACTACTCTAACTCACCTTAAATCATTCTCCTCTTACTACAAAATACCTGATACCCCCTTTGTACTTAGGATGTGTGTTCCCTCCCTTATACTCATTCCCTTATTAGTCCCTGGCCTCTCCCAGGTAACTCCGCCAACGCTCATTTACGGTTCACCTCCCGCCACAACGCCTTTCGTTGAAGACTCCTTACCACACCACCCTCTTTACAAAATTTCACCATCATCTATTTATTCCCCAATTATATCACTCTCACTACTCTACATACATGCACTATCGCTACTGTGTCTCTACTACTACCCCGTTTCTGTATTACTTTTATTCCCAAAATTCTTATTTTGTCTAACACCCATTTAAAATTAACTTTGACTGACTCAAATGCCTTATTATAATAATCATCACCCAAACTCCATCTTTTACAACATTTTACATTAAGTTAACCCTTGAAAATTATACTAGAAAATTCATAACTACCTCAAATTAATTCGTAACTATAAATTAATTTCATCATTTAATTTAAACCTTTGAAACTCATTTAAAATTTATTATTCAAACATTAAACATTTTACTTTATTTAAATTGCATTATAAACTTCATACTTACAAAATTCCTGCATTATTCCTGTCATAGACACAAAATTATAAACATTCATTACAACCAATATAGCGTACTTAACTCCATGTATCTTCTGAAACATTATAACAGTCATATGACTCCACAAATAAACACATTTTACACTTTACATTCCTTTACTATTTATTATCCAGTTCAAATCTCAGAAACATCATTTAGATTCATTATCAAAATTTTTCTATTTTGTTTCTACCATATTTAAATCAATTAATTCGTCTACAATTTATTTTAATTCAATCAGTTATTTAAACACAACATTACTTTATTACCTTCTTCCAAAGCAATTATAATTCATTTATTACAAACTCATTATTTATTTAGTGTGCTAAAATATTATTATTATTATTAAATCAATTTCTACTACATACACACATTGTTTACATAAAATACATTTGACAACACAAACAAAATTAATCTCACTATAAATTTATTTACAATTTTTTTTGTCATTTTTCTTATTTACCACACCTCATTACCTAATCTAGCCAAGTCATTACCATGAATTAAAATAATAAAATGTCCATTCACTGTTTACCTCTAACCCCCATCATCATATATGAGTCTCACTTTTACATAACAATTATTATCTTTAACTACACTCCTATCATTATTATGATTTATATAATAACCCTTGCATATTAATTTATCCCCTCTATCACAAGAATAATGCACCAGATTATTCTCCCCTATCCACTCATAAAACCTGTTTACTTTGGTATTTTTGGTCCAGTCTCCGTCAGTATTTTTGGTTAACATAAGGTAAGTTACTTTATCATATTCTTCTACTATATCCATCACATCATAAGGTAAGTGTTTATCATCGACAACTGTATCATCAAAATAATCATCAGTATCTACTACAACCGGTAAGTATTTCATATCGTGTATTTTCTCCAATTCTAACTTCTCTATCAACTCTTTATAACTTCTCTTTAACCTAAATAATTCTATCTCCCCATCAACACACAACTCTCTCTCAAAATATCTCCCATCATCATAACACCTGTCACAACCCCCCTGAACTACTTCACTACATGCAAAGGGCATCACAAACTTACTATACTTCTTGGCTCTTCTAAGAACACTACAAAAAATTAAGGGATTATTTGAAGTCACCTTGTCTTCCACACAACTACTGGAGGAAACTCTGTCCTCATAAAACACTTGTGAAAACTCTGTTTCACCATATACTTGGGGAAAATCTGCCCTTTGCCCACCTAACCTCTCTTCACACTCTCTCACAACCTCACCAGCACTCGCTAACAACTCTACCTCACCACAATCTTCATTATCACTCTCAACATTAACCACCTTACTCTCTAGCACCACATTTTTAATTACATCATTATTATTCTCACTTTTTACTTCAATATTGGACTCATTACTGTAATTACCACTTACCTTGTTATCAGTTATTTCTTCACTATTTTTCATCATATTACCACTGTCACTTACCTTCTTATTCATTATCTGATTTATTTTACTGTATAATCTTTTATTCATTTCGTTAATCTTCTCCTTGCAATTGTTACTTATCGATTCTAATATCTGCTCTGTCATACTAGCACAACGCGTATCAATTTCATTCACTTGCTTACTAAAATTAATATTTTGTTGTTTAATTTCATCTTTAACTTCATCAAATTTTGCCTCGAACTTACTATCGATTTTCTTATTTTGTTCATCAAACTTCTCGTCAAATTTATTTAACAATACCTGCATCATACTCATCATATCACTACTATTCTCTTTCTTAACTGAGGTCGGCGTCGATTGACTCGTTACGCCTTCCATTATTCTTGATTCAGTCTCGCTTAAATAGACTATTTATCTGACTCTCAGTATTGCTCTCAGTGAAGCTGACATTCTCGTCATTATCTTTATTAGCACTCATTTTTTATATTATTTAATAGATTCTAATCTCACAAAATTTTAATCTTATATGTATTCAGCATTAATTTACTGTTATACTTATTACTTAACTATGGTATACACATCACATAACCTGTACGTAATTTATACGTACTCTCAAATCACGCTTACATTCACTTGTAGGTGTGGTTTATATAAATTATTTTATAAACAGTCCAAGTTCGGATGCGCCATTTGTGATCTTATTAACTATCTACCACATTTAAATTGTATTAATAATAAATCTCGCTTACCTTGAGTAGCCCAGAGTTCTTCACACGAACCTGTGAATTATAAGCGTGACTGAGGGTTTACCTCAGTAATGTATTCGACTCATTTTTTGTTAACTAACTCAGCTTTTACTAAACATTTTTTTATCAGGCATTTTTAAACAATAATATAACTTCGGTTGATTATGATCTTTAGAATTCCAATTCAAAGTACTTCAGCTTTGAGGTCGAGACCCCAATTAATACAAACACATGGACTTCACCATTTTTATTATTCAAATTCTTATTATTACTCACTTGCTGACTATTGGTTAAAATTACTTATATTATATAAAGGTAGCCCAGTAATTGCTCGTACACACATTCATTCATTTTACCCCATTATACTTTATTTCGAGCTCTCGTTAATTTATAGTTTCATAGTTAATTGAAGATTGATTGATGTACAGTTACGTATTAACGGCGTCCGTGCTGACACGTGCTGCACTCCGTATTTGTATCACTATATGTTACTGTTTTAATTCCGAAAGTGGCTGTTGCTTACATTTATTCACTGTATCAAAAGGTTACCATTTTCACTGTTTTACTCGAGTTTTATGAAATTTTCGGCTCGCGGGCCTTTGTGTTGAACCGGCCGCGAGCCACATCTGTAGACGACAACTGACGCCAACACCAGCGTCCAAAAAGATGGCCAAGGCGCATTCATGCTGACCAGCTTGCCTTTTCATTGGCTGAAATGAATCACGTGACACAGTAATTTGCTTCCTTTCTGAGAGCAAGTGTACAGTAAGCTGGCCGACGTACCATAGTCCTAAGGCTCGCTAAAAAGTTTGTTATTATTCAAACGCGCGAACAAGCAGGCGCGCGCTTGAGACATTCCAGAGTACCTGCAAATGTGACTTGTTGACCATTTTTCTGGAACAACATGCAGATGGGCGTTCCGTACAGGAATTTCTGTTGTTACAGATTGAGGCCTTGTGTGGGTGACTACACTGCGTCAGATTCACAATTAAAATTACACGTATCATCCCATTCTGCCCCGTTACAATGATTAATTGATTAAAAAGAATACCTTATTATAGGCCTATATAAATGCTGCATTCAGCTGAACAATATTAATTATCTATTTACATTTGTTGACTTTCTAACATAAACTTCCATATTTTACTATTTTTACTTTAACATGTCCTTATCTCTTATTCTTATAACATCACACATGTGGTGGTGCTTTACATTCTTTTTATCATTGTCATGATTTTACTTCATTATGCTTGGTAGGGTTTCTATCTGATTCTTATTTCCATGACTTAAATTGGTCATTCAGGGTTTGTTATCATTATTTTACAATGTTTTGTTCCCTGACTATTATTACATTTATGTACACATTTTATCTACTTATGATGTTACCTAAACACCTTCAGTGTTTACATTTATAGTTCTTCTTAATTTATGATAATACATATTTGGCTTTCTCATTTTCTTTTACAGTTTGTGATTATCCCTAGCATGGTTCTCTATATTTGTCTTTTTTAAATCATTGCTTTGACTTGGATCAGCTAATGTGCTGTTTTTATTTATAATATATGGTACAATAATATTCACGTGGTTTGTTATTTTACTTATTCTATTTGATTTTATTTATCAAAGGTTTTTTGTTGAGCTCACTTAACAGTTTATGTGGGAAACTTGTCTTGTCATTTCGTCTTTGTCATTCTGTTTATTTATGTTGTAGTGTCATTTAGTACATTTAGTGGATTTACCACTGTTTACTTGAATTCCTTCTCTCCTTTCATTCTTTATTGGTTAATTATTTTTACTGTTACATTCTTCCTGGTTACTCATTTATAGTTCCTTTAGTATTATTCACCCTTCTGGTGTTCATTATTAGTATGGAACATTTTGTGATGTTACACATTAAAACATCTGGGTACAACACAAACATTTCTACCCATGTTGGATACATGGTTTAGATTTGACTACTAATTGAATGAACTGTAGTTGTAAATAGACAATTTTGCAACATTCTGCATTGTAAGATTAAATAACTTGCATTAATTTTGTGTTCTTGCCTTTGATAACATAAACTTTTTTTATTCTTACTGATTTTCAAGAAAATTAGATGGTGAGAATGTTGCAAAAGGATTTTAGTGAATTGACAGGCAACTTTACAATTAGCAAGAAAGCTTGAAAGATGGTGAATCAGTTAAAGTGGGATGATACTAGAAAGTCTCTCTTAACAAAAATCTGTTTAGTAGCATGATCATTCATTTGTCTCCTGTAATTTTTTTAGTACAGTGATCAATCATATGATTATAAAGAC
Source organism: Magicicada septendecula (assembly GCA_034769895.1). Lineage (NCBI taxonomy): Eukaryota > Metazoa > Arthropoda > Insecta > Hemiptera > Cicadidae > Magicicada > Magicicada septendecula. The sequence continues at coordinate 432,074,151 of CM068375.1, forward strand.
TGCATATTTTGAACAAACTTTTGAATGCATCACCCGATTTTTGTGAAACTTGGCATGCATGTCCATACATTTACTCTACAGAATCATATTATTTTCAAGACTGGTTCCCCAAAAATGGGGGGGGGGGGGCAAAGCCTTCCAACTGCTCATGCAACTTTCAGTTTCATGCACTCATTGTGGGCAATTGATTAAAATGTAGCCTGTTACACTATGCAACTGATTGCATGCAATTCTGCTGCACGCATTCTGTACACTACGAAGAAATTTCGTGACATGGGATCGATACAAGATATACAATTTTTTACAAACCACTACTATCTCAAAACCGGAAAGGAAGATTTTATTGAAACAAAAACCAAAATAAAATTTGTAATTTTTTATAAATTTCACTCGCTGACACCATATAGCTATCTCTTATAGAACGAAAGTTTATCGCATGCCAAAAATTTCACTACATGCAAATTAACAACAATTTCATGACATGGGACCGTTTTAAATCTCTGTTCTTGAAAATTATTAAAGTTATTGGGTCAAATTTATGTCTGAAAACCATCCTCAAGCTTCAAGCAACATGGTAGTGAAATAATTTTTTTAATTGAATCAGTAGTTTCTGAGGTTAGTCCAGACAACGATACAGACAAATTTTACCTCTTTATAGTAGTAGTATAGATGCCATGTTTACTCTGCACCTGATCACTAGTTTCATGTAGGCTTGAAATCAGTTGCATAGTGTAATAGGGACTGACTGTAACAGAGACCTCTACGCAACTGACATGTTTTTGTAATGCTCCAATGGTCTCTACATAAATAGTCTATTTAGTTCTTTGCTTTTATAGGACTTGGGTCTTCTGTTCATTGTACATTCTGTTCCCTACACAGTTACAATATTGTACTGAATAATCTTTGTGCCTTAAGGTCAGACATTGCCGTAGCCTCAAACTGGAGCATGTGTTCAAATCTCCCTGCTATTCTGGTGGAAATCCATTCCTAAAGCTTACTTTAATTTTGCCTTTTAATGCTAGTTTCTCGAAAGTAATACCTATAAATTGTTACTTTTTAAATATGTTGCATAGTATTTTCGAAAAAGTTGTGTAGTAATTTATATTAGCTGTGTTTAACTACTAATGTTAACCGAGTTTCCTGTACAAGCAATAGTCATATATGAATACACAACGGTAGGTAAGGTGGTGAATTGCAGAAGTACTTTTAGACTGTGTTAAATTTATTTGATTTTCTCTTGCAGCAAAAGTGAAACTAAAAGATTCGCCGCAAACCAGGGTAGACATTAGTGATATAGCACATGGACTGGATGGACCTCTGAAACAAGCTGTGGAGAATTTGAATGCAGAAACTGATAACGAGGCAAAGTAAGTGCTTGTGTGCTCTTAAAATGTTTGAGTATAGGTTTAGGTAACAGGTTTAGTATAGTAATAGGTTTTCCTCTTATTTGGCTGCCACAATTTGCTGGATTCCAATTGATATATAAAGTGTTTTTAATAGCAAGTATTATTATATTTGTTTCATTTTAAAATACGTTTTGAAATTTGTATGTATAAAAAAAATCATACAGCATAACAAAACAAATCAGCTAACAGTATTGCTCTTTTAACCAGTGTGCTACTTTGATGTCATCAAGAACTTATAGAAATAGGTCAGACTTTATCACCACTTAATTCACATGGGTACAAATCCAACATGCTCTATAAGAAATTGCTTGAAAGATAAGCAAGGTTATGTTACGATTACTGCACCCAGTTATACAAAGTAATGTCTCAGTTTAAAAAAAAAATATTAGTAGTTTACAAAAATGTATGAAAAAATTTGAAACGTTAGGCAATTTGGTACATCAGTATTCATGTGTGTATCAGTTTTGAAGAAGTGCAGTTATAACTATAATCCATTGTTATGTAAAAAATGTTTATTTTCCATGTGTCCATGGAAAGTGTGAACCATATTTTGTGGTATAAATGTGTGTATAATCTACAGTGTGTGTGTGTGTGTGTGTGTGTGTGTGTGTGTGTGTGTGTGTGTGTGTGTGTGTGTGTGTGTGTGTGTGTGTGTGTGTGTGTGTGTGTGTGTGTTTCAAAATATGCTGGATTAATTAAATTTCCCATTATTTTTTTTTCACATATGGTGAGTACTACAGAATGTGTGTGTTGTGTAGGTGTGAAGCAATGGAAAGGCTAGTGCGACAAGTTATACAAGACGAAGACTTGGACAGTGACATGTTGGCAACGCTCGGCAATTGTTTGTGCACAGTGTTACAACAACAGCTACGTGACAGAGTGTTTCCTCAGATCGTTACTGAAGAGACGGTAGAGGACAGTATAGGAAAACCTTTGTTTGTGTTGTTTCGTAATTTGACTGAATTGACTGAAGACGATGTAAGAAGATTACCATTGTTTACAGTGTTAGGTGAAATGTACAATCAGGAACCGAGAATAGGTTACCTTCTGCTATATTACATTGAGGCGAGTTCCCAGTCAGACGATAGTGATGGTACAAAAATAAACAGGTTAGTTTGTTGAAGTTAACAAAAAAAAAAATCAGTCAAATCTTGTGTTGTGACATCCAGTTGAGTTCTGTTGTAATCATAGCAAGACACAGTCTGCATCTAGGTAAACATGACAAGAATTACAGAGTGGTAAGGTGTCAGTGTTGTTGGAAAATATTCTGAACCTGATGTATGTAAATATTTTAATTTATATGGCTTGTGAAAATCATAAAGTACAAACAACAGTGATTGATTAAATTTTCATATAATTTTTTATTCTGTGAGATAGTAATCGTGCAACAGTTACTTCAGAATATAATGAAGATAAAAGTTAACCAATATTTGGTATCAGAATTTTAAAAATGCAAATATTACAATATTTTTAAGTGTTAATCTTCTTTTAACGTATTTATGAAACTGTTTTAAATTTGGTTTATATTAGAATAATACATGTCTTCAGTGAATTAATGTTCTTAGTGATACAACTCAATTTTTTCAAAGTTATAGTAACAAAAGTTTATTACTAAATATCCTTTCATGTTTCATTCTTTAAAAAATGATAAAACATATTGAGTACACATGCATGTGGTGTTTTATGTATTAGAAAAGAAGCTATTAATTGAATATCAAAACAGGTCACACATGATTATCCCTTCAGATGTGTCTGGTATAAAACTGCAGTCAGTGAGAATTATAATTTACTTAAAACCTCGTTTGATGTCAACTGTATGTGTAAACATAAACACACTTCAGTAGTAAACTTGTGTGGTTGGAAATGTCAGTAAAACATTTTGTTTAAGTAAAAGCAACACAGCAGTGGCACAGCACAGAATGGACAAAACATTCAGTGCTGATAACACCAACAATATAAAATTGTTGTTACTTGGACAAAGTGTTACTATAATTAATGTGATCTGTAATGTTTTATTCTTCATGGTATAAGTTGTCTTCAGAAATTTTGTTATCAGCCATTTGATTTAAACTTAATCCGAATCAAAAAATATGGTGCAGTTCTGAAATGAAACCTGCAGTAGTCGCAAGGTGGGATATTGCGATGTATTTGTAATATAAACAAATACAATTTATCAAACAACTATATTTGCTTACAACATAAGCAAAAGATTATAAATAACATTCTTTTTTTAAGAAATGATAATGTATTGAAAAATTTTCAATTGAATGGAGATATTTCCATATCAATTGAATGCTTGAATTAAAATATAAATTTATACCACTTTTAACTTAGTAGAGTTCCATTTCTTGACATACTTAATAAATTAACTTTGTATGAATATATTATCAAGATGTTTTTTTTTTGATATTTCAAGTGTACTACATGATGCTCAAACATTTCAAGTAAGGAAAAGACTTTGTATGTTTGTACAAAGTATACGTAGAATGAAATAATGAAATCCATAGAATCCAAGTAATATAAGGATTTAATTAACAACATTGTTTATTACAATGCATTCTAATTGTGTGACTAATTGCCATGCAGTGCATTACATATAAACAAACCTGATGAACATACTTGATCTGTTCAGCAATGTATTCTAATTTGGTCAATTCAGTGTGACTAATTGCCATGCAGTGCGTTACATATAAACTTGTTTTAATTTTATTTACTATTTATCAGAGAATTGTAAAATTTCTTGTATCATTAGTTTTTCAATAACCTATCTAGAGGAGTTTTCAGTAAAACATGATTTCATATTTTTGTAGATCAAGTGTATGATCATTAGTTTGTAAACTGTAGTAATAACTGTATGATCTGTGATAATTTAAAAAATATAAGTTATTATATGTCATGTGTTGTGGCAGTATTAAATGAAATTTTTGTTTTCAGTAATGGAAAATCACATGTATATAAAGAATTTTGTACAACACAGGACAGAGAATTAGCAGATTGTCTTCTTGCCGATCTTCAGGTAACGTACAGGTTTCATTTCTTTCCTCTTCAGTAGCAGCTCCTGTTGAAACCAGGCAGGTCTGTGATCCTGTGTGTGTGTAATTTATTTTTATACTTCTTATCAGATGGATTATTGATAATATTTCTTCTACACATCTTCCAGCTATTTTTCCTGTGTAGACGTTATGGAGCCAGTAAACATAAGACATTTAACTGGTCTCACATTAATGTATCTTGCATGCTTCTTCTTCATTTCTCACATATTATAATGTATTATACAGTACGAGGTGCTATCGGAAAGTTCCCGGACTGTACTTGGCACGGGTGTTGGACGTGACTGTACAACCTGGCGTCCCAGTGTCCGTAATACGTAATGAGTCAGTCTGCCGAGTTTCGTTGCATTGTGAGGTTGTGTTCGGTCTATGCGTTGTGTTTTGTAATCATGTGTTAACGTTCATTTGCTAATTTTATGATGGCTGATAAATTCGAGCAACGCGCGTGCATTAAGTTTTGTTTTAAACTTGGTAAATCGCCTACTGAAACTTTTGCAATGCTTCGAGAAGCTTTTGAAGAACATTCCCTACACAGAACACAGGTTTTTGAGTGGTACGCTCGTTTCAAGGCCGGCAGAATGTCACTTGAAGATGATCACCGTTCAGGACGACCTTCCACGAGCAAAACGGAGAAAATGTTGAAAAAATTTGACAACTCATTCACGAAGACCGTCGTCAAACAATCCATGAGTTGTGTACAAGTGCCGGAATAAGCTATGGAAGCTGTCAAGAAATTCTAACTGAAAATTTAGGCATGCGTCGTGTTGCTGCGAAATTCGTCCCTCGGCTTTTGTCTGTGGATCAGAAACAGCGCCGTGTTGATGTGTGCAGTGAACTCAGAGAAACATCTGAAAATGACCCTACCTTCATCTCCAGGGTCATAACCGGTGATGAAAGCTGGTTTTATGGTTATGATCCAGAAACAAAACAGCAGTCGTCACAGTGGAAAAGTCCACAATCACCGAGACCAAAAAAAGCACGGCAGGTCAGAAGTGCAACAAAAACCATGCTCATTGTGTTTTTCGACATCAAAGGCATTGTCCATCGCGAGTTCGTACCAGCTGGTATTACAGTGAACTCAGATTTTTATTGTGACGTTTTGAGGCGGCTGAGACAAAATGTGCGACGAAAAAGGCCCAAATTTTGGGAAGACCAAAACTGGCTGTTGCATCACGACAATGCACCTGCTCACGCTCACTGAAAACAACAGAGTTTTTGGCCAAAAACAATATTGCCACCGTCCCACACCCTCCATATTTACCAGATTTAGCCCCCTGTGATATTTCTCTGTTCCCGAAAATAAAAATTCACATGAAAGGTCACCGTTTTGACACTGTAGAAGACATTAAGAAAAAAACTCAGGAGGTGCTTGACAACCTTCAGCAAAAGACTGTTGTTGACACTTTCCAGGCATGGAAACAACGCTGGATTCGTTGTATCAATTCGCAGGGAGACTACTTTGAAGGAGATGGGAGCCATTAATGGCTTAGGTAAGCAAAAAGAATTTATTAGACCTAGTCTGGGAACTTTCTGATAGCACCTCGTATTGTGCAATCATGAATCCTAAAGTCCTTTGTATTTTCTGTCATGTAAACGTGACTTAAGACAATAGTGAAAAGTATTGTAACATACGGGCCTGAAATGTGGGAAACTACAGAACGTTTGAGGAAAAGATTACTAGCCATGGAAATAAAATATTGGAGAAAGTGTTGTAGGTTCACATTGCAAGGAAACATTAAAAATGAAAAAATAAGCGAAAGAATGAACATATGTGTACTGTATAAATGACACAATTGATGCAAAAAGATTATGATGATGCAGAGATGTGTGCTGTATTGGCAATGATAGAGACGAAAGACAGTACTATAATGGATCCCTCCTGAAAGAAGAAAAAGAAAGAGGCTGCGAAAGACTTGTCTAGGAGGCATGAAGAATGCAATGGCACAGTGAATTGGGAAGGATGATGATTGGAAAGTTTGGAAGGTAGGATGCAAAAGCAACTTTAAATGTTCTTTTAAAATCACACACACACACATATGACTACTATAACATTTTGTATAGAACATTTAAAAAGTAGAAAAAGCATGGATATGTGTGTATTGTCCAAGACAAACATGGCAGAGAGAGAAGGGTTAGAGTACGCAAGAGTCTTTATGTAGATAAATCATACAAAGAAACAAAACAGCTGTTCAAAATCACAATGAGTGATGGCAGAACAGTTGGCGAATCTGTCTTCTGCCACTTTTACTTACTATGATCACTGTTATGTTAAAAAATAAAATGTGTTTTTTTTTTATGACAAATATTGGGGTGCTATTGCATTTAGGTTCAATTTCCTCATTCAGAAGGACAGGGTATATAGGGTATATATTTCAGTTTAGTAACATTTGAACCTAAAACTAGGATATACTGAAGTATTTTTGAAATTAGAATATAAGTTGTATTTTTGAATTTAGAATTGTTTGGCAAGAGAGGAATGAAGAATGACATTCTTGACACATCTAAGATTGCCAACATGTTACTATATTAAGTGAATTATGTTAGAGGTTATCTTTCACTTAGTTACAACAGCTGTTACCATGAACAACAATCCTAATAACATATGAGTACATTATTGTATAAATTGTGATACTTATCAGTTATACACGGATTCTGAACTTCTTGCATACTCTCCCAAAGTCCTACATTATATGTATAATTCATGTTATCCGGGCTGTTTGGCCGTGGTCCATGGCTTATTACAAAACCAAACGTTTCCGGAGCTCCAATGGCTGCCATCATCAGTGGTATAAAAATCCTGAACGTCGGGTGTTTACATACAGGCCCACAGTACTGTGGTATAGGCTGAAGTTGTCCTGCCATGCTACCTGTACTTATAAATTCAGCAAAGTCCCACATACAGGTAAAAATGATACCATCAGCCGATCAAAATAAAGATGGTGTATGATTGGCTCGCACCATGTTATGCCATTAGGTACTCAGTTGTTTTCCGCGAAGTACTGTGGGGAAGGCTAGTGATTTCCCGCGATGCCACCTGCCGACGTTCAGGATTTTTATACCACTGATGATGGCAGCCATTGGAGCTGCGGAAACGTTTGGTTTTGTAATAAGCCATGGACCACGGCCAAACAGCCCGGATAACATGAATTATACATCTGAGACTGGCCGTGAAAGCCTGAGGAATATTTTCCTACATTATATGTTTGGAAGTTATAAAATCTGTTATATGTAACAAATATAACCATATATATTGGGAGTAATACACATTTTACTGAATTAGTTTCACAAGCTAATGGATTTATGACATTTCAAGTAAAACAGAAAAAATGAACTTACCCAGTAAAAGAATAACAGCAAAACTTTTTTTAAACAGTAACTTATATGACAGTACTACTGTACTATGGCACTAAAGTCCAAAGCCATGTTCTTGACCTCCTTCACTCATCTCTTAACTGCTGATCTGTTCCAATTCTTTATTCATAATTCTCTGCAAAGTCCCCACTCCAATGTCTTCTTGGTTGGCGTCTTTGTTCTGTTTCCCACCATCTGCTCCTAGTGGCCTCTTCAAATTTGTATGCTCATCCATCTTCACTACACGACTAGCACATCTCAGCCTGCATACTTTTATCAAATTGTGATACAGATAACTCATTTTTAATCACTATATAATTCATGGCTGAATATGATTGTCCAGAATCTAACTCCCCAGTAAAAACTCTTCTAAAGGATTTTCCTTTCAGAAGAGTTTATTTTTCCTTAAATCTCTCAGCAAGTACCTGTATTTCAGTGCCATCTCAAAGGATTATCGGCTTGACAATAGATTTTATATGTTTAGTGTGGTTTTCTGATCCACATCTTTAGATCTGAAACTTTTCAACAGGGAAAAGTAAGCTCTGTTTACCATTGATAGTATTCTCTGTATTTCCCTTTCATCTGATTCATTCCTGGTAATATTGATTCCCAAGTATATTGTTTACTTATATTGTCATTGCCTATTGGTACATTGTTTATTAATGTAGACTTCACAACTGATTTAACTGTTTGGTATCGAAACAATATTTCAAGTTCCACATCTTTGACACTTGTTTCCAGTTCTGTGAATGTCTCTTTGCTGTTATTAATGTTCACAATGTTATGTTGATACTGTCAGCATGTGCTACAATGTGACTCCTCGTGTTGAAGAAGATATTTTAATGATATAATTTACCTTATAATTTCCGTCAAGTGACTTCTAGCGTAATTTGAGCTGGGTTACGCGTTTCAAGCCATATGACCCATCTTCAGACCTTCAATCCAAAGGAGCTCGTTATAAATTAAAATCCATATTAACACAAACACACAATAAATAAATACGTAAAATACAATGAATGAACATATTATAAGCGTACTAGTAACCGACACGGTGCACAGCGTGTAGCATGTCAAGACTGTGATGATGGGTACTATTATTTAGTTTTATCTTTAAGCGATCGCAGCGCGGTATCATACAGTGGGTTGGACCTGAAGTTGAGTTTATCATTGAGTATGTCGTCACATATATCGGGGTTATTATGACCTCTATATATCTCGAATTCTTCGAGTGCATCCATGTAACGGCCCTTACTACAATAATGTAGAGGTATAAGGTTAGCGTTGAAATTGGTATATGAATGATTGCTTGAAATTAGATGCCGTGTAAAATTAGATTTAATATTTTCTAGGGAAAAATCACCCCTGTTAAAGTGGCTGTATGGTGTGTGTTCACGGAATCGTTTGATAAAAGGTCTACCCGTTTGGCCGATATAAAAACGGTCACAATCGTCGCATATAAGCTTATAAACACCGGTTTTGGATTCAGTGTTGGTCTGAATGACTGGGCGAACCAAGTTCCGTAGACAGTTATTTGTTTTAAAGGTAACGGTGTAACCTATTTTACTTAAGGTGGATGTTAGGATCTTAGGCATCAGCTCGGTGTATGTTGTTGAGATGAATTTGTTATTAGGTGTATTATCTTGTGTCTGTCTGGAACGACGGGCTTTGTGTTTTTTAAGGATGTTGTCAATCATTTGGCACTCGTAGCCGTTGGCCATAGCTATGTGTTTAATTATGTTGAGTTCACTCTCGAAATCATCATTATTTAGGGGGATCATCAAAAGCCTGTGAATGAAACTGTTGTAGGCCGCTAATTTTTGAGAGAAAGAGTGGTGTGAGTCTGCATGTATGGTCACATCTGTGGTGGTAGGCTTTCTGTAAATTTTAAAATTTAAGTTGTTAAGTCGCCTAGTGACAGTAAGATCGAGAAAGTTGAGTTCATTGTTGGTTTCAGTTTCCATAGTAAACTGAATATTGTGAGTAACAGTATTCATATGGTTTTTAAGATTACTGATTTGGCGTAGAGTACCATTAAAAATCAGGAAAGTGTCATCAACATATCGGCCATAGAAGATAATATTATTGGCAAAGATGTTATTATTAAGGATGTAGTTGTTTTCATAAAAATCAAGATATATCAGCCAATAGGCAGGATAACGGTGAACCCATAGCCAGGCCATCTGTTGTTAAGGAACAAACTAATTCGAAATAAATAAATTAAATAAAAACTGCCAGAACCTTACCTGCGATCTTTTTTCGCTGACTTACCTTTTTATAATTTCCAACCAGAAGTCCAGAGTCGCCACCAATATCTTTACAGGACAGATATGGAAACCTTTACACTCTACCTTAATTAAAACGGGATAATTTTGCAATCTGACTTCCCCCCAATTCAGAAGATGCCCGGGAACGATAGACGAATTTTTTAGCACAGAACACTAGGAAGTGGTAACGACGAAATAACTACAACTAACACATGGTTATATGAAAACAAACCTTTTAATTTATTCTATTATTAATTTGTTTTCTTTATATTTATAATTTTTAATAATTTTATTCCAATAATTTTTATGGACTACTACTAAATCTTTCTATGTGAACCAGTACTTTTTATAACACACACATGTAACTTTATTCTTTTTGGATAATTGATTTATTCATATTAAAACTCCCACTTACCTTTCATCTTTGATCTGGCCGGATCGCGTAGTGTGGACGAACCCATTTCGTTCGACGAACTCTGACAGTACATAAAACGAAATAAGGCCTTGACAGAATTTAACTCTCAATTTTATGGAAGAGAAATTATTTTTCTTTTATTGATCAGAAATATTGAATTTATAGATCTTTGTTTTACATGTTGTGCAAACTCTTGCACCTTGCTTGTAACTGAACTTACTGACTATGGCTTACCTTATCATTTATAAAGACACAAACACAATTATACACACCAACAGCCCAGCATTGCTCACTCCCTCATCCACACAGAAAATTTATTTATCCCTTAACATTTTACTAATACTGATAAATTTCCCCCCACGCCGGTCACGCGGTCTTCGTACGCACTCATTGTTCAGTAATACTTCTTTTATTGTCCGAAAAAAAAACTCTTGATTAAGGTCCCCTCGATGGATTGACCGCGGTCACATGAAAAGTTGCTGTAGTTACACCTTTTTTACTGTTAAATTAAAATTTTTTATGACGAGCCTACTTTGGCCGTCCCGGCGCCGGTGGGTTCAGTTAGTAGACTGGGGACGAAAGCGTAACAGGTATGGCTGACGTGATCTCATACTTTCTACGGAAAGCACTGCCTGGATCTTCGTCGCCGAAGCTTCGTCCCATGCTATTCATGTAGTTTTTTGGAGTTAATATAGCATACGATCTCAGCTAGGCATTGGCTGACGTCATTAAAGTGGGCAGTCCTTAGCAGCATTTCCTGAGGACCGCTGATGAGACGATGAATAAATTCGTTCTCTAGCCATCTTGGTTTTCGGACTGGTCGCGTCCCCCGAGCGCCTGCTGGAGTAGTTGCGCTCGTGCATCGACACACATGTACAGATTTCTAAGGAATTCGAAGGGGGTACAGATTCCTTTGTCGACTTACACAACACAAACTGCGTCTCTGCTTTGTTCCAACGCTATTTCTTTTACCATGCGTTCTGTTGTAATGGAATAAAATTTACAATATGTTTTAGAAAACCCCTGAAATGAAATAAAATAAAATGACCCAAATTTTGACACGTTACAATACCCCCTCGATGAGAATTCTGCTGTCCACAACAGAAGAAATCTCATCGATAAACCCCGAAGAGGACCGGTGAGGAACTGGTGCCAACAACCCCCTTGTTCTTAATCCGCATGGGTACACGACCCCCCTGGCTCAGCGACTATGGACTCATCTGAACGAGATCACTGGACTTCTCCGTAAGAGATCCCAACACCGAGAAATCGAACAGCTAAGTACCACAGCGCACCTCGTCTTTTAACATGCTACCCCCAAAAATCCTCAATCCCTGGCTTAGATTATGCCAGATCCTCCACCGATATGTTTCCCCTTGTATGCAAGCTGGGCTGCCTTTAGCAGATACTGGGCTCACACACACTCACATTACATAATATTACACCTTGACAAATTCTTTAAAATTTACAAAAATTAAAAAAAATTCAAAATTCAAAATAATATATTTTACAAAAAAATTCTATTCCTTTTTTTCTGTTTTATTTAAAATGACCTAATTTAGACCTTTCTCCTAATCAAAACATACCCTTACTCTAACACGTAAATACTTAGAGTCTAACAATACAACGCAATACAAAATAAATCAATAAAATAAACATGGTTAACACACAAATAATAGAATAATCAATACCTAAAATATTCATACGCTGGCAGGCGAAAATCAAGATTTTTTTTTTTTTTCAAAATTAAAATTTCCAAAAATTTTAAAATTAAAAAAAAAATTTAAATTTATGAAAATGTTTCCTTCATATTTCGACATTATTTGAAAATTGATTTAAATTGATTAAACAAACAAATTAAATTGACTTCCTACTATACAAGCTTAGTATGTGTATGACCTCATCAGCTGATCGAAACTAGGTCAAGTTCCAGACCCTCGACCTACATATGTTATGCACAATTTCTATCTGAAAATACATTCAGCATCTGTAACATCTAATTTGAAACACAAAACAAAAAAAAAATATTTAAAATAACAAAATATTATTATAAATAATAAGTAAATTGACATATAAATTATTCAAAATAAACAATTCTTAACTTTACATGATTTACAAATTCTATCAAAATTCTGTCACTGGTTGTAAACTAAAATTTTCTATGTTCAACTATAACTTTCTTCATTTAACAATCTCATTCCCTATTACTGTGGGTGATTTCAATTATCTATTCTCATTTAATTTACTACTTGATTGATTGATTGACTCTACTACTAACAACTGTAACTCACATGACACCCAACTCTATCAAAACATCTATCCCAAAACACTCTAACCCCAACTTATCATTAAACTCAAATCGCTACCTTCTCTCTATATATATAAAAAAATACTCTCTACCCCTTTGTACATAGGATATGTGTTTCCCCCCCAAAAAAACTCAATTCCCTTATTTGGCCCCTGGATTCTACCTAAGGCGGCCCCTACTCACTAAAATCGATCCCTATCCCGTCCTAACTTATCATTATGTTGGACTCCCACATTACACTACCCCCTACTACAAAATTGCAATCCCCAAAAAATCTCAATCTCATCACCTTACTACAACTACAACAAAATAACATCATTAATTATAAACAACAATATATCACTCTAAACTCCACATAAATTCTCCACAACTACTGTGTCAACATCAATACTTCTCAAAATTCTATAACATACATTAATTCAAAACAACATTACATTCTTCATTTCTACTATTTCTTTAACTTCAATTTGGACAGATCTACATGTCCCATAAAATATTCATCACCCAAAACTATCTCTTGTTAACTGGCATAAATCATTACTTTACTTCTCACTTTATCAAATTATTTTTATCATTACTTTAAAATATCTGTAATACATTAAAACATTACCTTGAACATCAATTACTTATAACATTTACAAACCAATATACCAGTGACCTGTTATTGCTGATCAGCTGATCTCCCTAACACAATTAAAACACATCTCATACTTGAACAAATTATATGAAATATATATATATTTATTTATCATCGTCTCTCACCTCCTTGTTTCCCATTTCTCTGATTCTGGTCATTCATATTAACCGCCTGCCAGACGATTTAATTATTGGCTTAGAAAAAAATATACACACATAATGAAAACACATATTCTTATCAATGCTTATCTCTAACCTACGACAATAAAATAATACATTTAAAAGCATGTAATGAACACCTTATATTGAATGTCTGAGCAGATAGTTATTTAAATATTTAACTAGAACACAAGCATTTTTATCGGATCAAACTTTGAATTTAGCAACATTTTTATGTTGTAAAATTTAAATTCGTGACTCATTTGAGTCACCTCCCAGCCACACACACTATTTCAAATTATGGAGGACTGTATCGCCCTTTTCGCTTTCACAAAGACGGCATATTTTGGAGCAGGTTTTACCTCTCCGTGTCTTTGCTTCCGCTATTACATTTAAAAGGTTATGAACATCAACATGTTCTGGTCTATAATTACATACCCTTAATGCGGGTCTACCACCTGGCTTTGCTGCCCCCACGCGGGCAGAGTGGCAGCCGCTGTTTCATAGTTCCGGGAGATTTCCCCTAATTGTCTCCCCCCATTGAATTTCTACGATATACCAATTTCAAGTCAGCTATGGTCAAGGGACTTGATATGACCATAGCTGGCCGCTAGCCAAATCCACGATTAGTGCTGGTAAGGCAGTAATCGCCCGAAAAGTCGGGGAAATCTAACTTACATTTCACTGCCTGTTACATTCATCACTAGTATGTGCGACACGGTCGTCTATCAATGTGTAAACTTTAATTCACACGAAAAAGGTGTGCCGCACATTTTCGCCATTTCGGCCTCCGATGGAGGTAACACTCTCTGTTACCCCCAACCCATTTCGCTATCTACGAGAGCACAGGCCACCCCCGCAATAGCAACTTAATAACTAACTAATTAACATTGAAAATTAAACTTTCTACATTTGCAGTTCCACACTCCATTGTTCTATCACTTTATTGAGCACCAATCTACCCCCCAAAAGCATCCCCACTTCTTGTATTGATAACAAGTTTTTATTTTATTACACATCTTTTCAAAACGTTCCCATACTCACTGATACTAATACTTGACAATCATATTTGGTCACTTAATTCTAAAATTTATTTAAATTTAAAATTATACACATCCAAAAATTTTTTTTTTTTTTTCTTTTTTTTTTTCGGCGATTATGGACGCACCTGAAACGGGGGTGTTTTGCTATGAGGCACAGTTTTGATGAAAATTCAGATCAGCATTGTGAAATTACTCCCCCCTTTACTTCCTACTTTTCTCTCTCCAACTCTCATTTCTCCAGACCCACCGTCTGAATTTTCACCAAATCTGCCTCCCAGCAAAACTCTTCATTTCGGGTTAAGCAATACTACTGTCCATGGCTCAGCTGAAATTTCTTCGCCATAGACACTGAAAATATTTAAGTTTGTATGCACTGCCCTGTATTTAGGTGTAGCCTCCTTTATATACAACACTCTAAGGCAGTGCAGGCACGTGACAGGTATATCAAAGCTGATGCACCTGGAGTGTATTAATGATAATTTGTGTCACGTACCTGTTGGGGTCCCCCTCCCCGTTCAAATATGTAGTTAATTTTCTAGTTTATACCAATTTTGGTGGAGCCGGACCATCGTTGCTTTCACCGCCCGAAGGAAGATCCGCCAACCATGGCCCGCCTCCGAGTTCCGAATTCCACGGCCAGGACTGGTAAGATCGTGACCGCCCGAAAATGGGGGAGGATCCCTTCTAAAAACATATAAAGAAACAATTAAATGACATTCATACATTTACTCATTGATAAAAATCATTATGCTGACCAAAATAATTTCAAATTTGTAGCTTTGTGCGTACCTACTATCTCCCTGGTTTCTCTATTCTGTAACACATACGAATTCTTCATTTTTACCTCTACTATCTCGTACGGCCCCTCATAGAGCAAGAAAAATTTCGTGATCTCCTTATCTTGTGCACTTGATAAATCGTGGCGTCACACCAATACCAGCTGTCCAACCTCGTACTGCGTCCACCTACCTTTCATATCATGTCTCTGTTTTCTCCTCTCCCCCTTCGTCAACAAACTTTCATTTGCTAGTCTAAATTTAACATCGTGACCAATAGTGTCGGTTTCCGGGGGATACTCAATTAATTGTTCCAAAATCCTCTGTGGACGCTTCCCTCTTACTAACTCATAAGGTGTGAACCCTGTCGACCCGTGGGTGGTGCAGTTAAGCCAATTTTCAATCTTCTGGACATAGAGTGGCCACTCGCTGTGTTTGGCGTGGCAGTATGTTCGAAAAATTCTGCCCAACTCCCTCATGACTCTCTCCGCCTGATTGGACTGCGGGTGATATACTGCGGTGTGCTTTGGGATGATACCTTCCCATCCGAGAGTCTGGCGCCATCTCCCGCTGATGAACTGTGGTCCATGGTCGGATAATATCACCTTCGGCTTTCCCACGTTGATCATGTAGTCGCGTGTGATCTTCTCACTCAGCACCTTACTTGTGGCTCGCTTCACGCTATATAACCTTACATATTTGGAAAAAGTATCAAGTACAACAAAAATATGCATCACTCCACCCCTACCTTTCGGCAATGGGCCGTACAAATCTACAGCTACTAAATCGAATGGTTTTTCTACTTTAATATAATTTAGTTCTCCTTCTAACCTATAATTCACAACTTTAGATTTCTGACATATCTCGCAAACTCTAAGTATTTTTCGGACGCGTTTCTCCATATTTTTAAATAGACAGGATTCCTTTAACACATTCACACACTTACGTGCCCCAAAATGCCCGTATCTCAGGTGACAGTCCCACACTATTTTCTCTATCAAACCTTCAGGTATAACTAACCTCCAATCCCTCTCTCTCCCCTCTACTTTTTTAAACAAACTCCTTTTAAACACTTGAAAAAATTGTTTATACCCAAACTCATCTACATCTGATTCTACGCTAGTAATGATTTTATTTAGTTTACTATCAGCTCTTTGCATTACATTTATATCCTTTAATTCTTCCCCAAAAAGTTTATCTTCCCTGGACAATCTATAAATTTCTATTTCTTTGATGTCTCTACCCGTTCTATTTCTGTCTATGTCTACTCGTGATAGTGTGTCTGGCACCCTGTTCTCCACACCCTTAATGTATTCCCAAGAAAAATTATATTCTTGAAGAGCTAACACCCACCTGGTTATCCGGCTGTGTGTGAGTTTGCAAGTATTCAGGAACGACAGCGCTTTATGGTCCGTCCTGATGATGGTTCTATTACCCAGCAGGTACGTACGGAACTTCCTCACGGCGAACACTATACTGAGGAGCTCCTTCTCGGTGGTAGTATAGTTGCGCTCTGCAGCTAGCAGCGTCCGGCTGGCGAAGGCGATGGTTTTGTGTTCTTTCGCCTCGTCCTCTTGGTATAGTTCTGCTCCAAGTGCTACATTGCTTGCGTCTGTCTGTAAGTAAAATTTTTCATTAAAATTGGGATGATTCATTAAAATCATATCAGCGAACTTATTTTTGATTTTGTTGAACGCTGCTCTTTCGTTATCTCCCCACCTCCATTGTTGGTTCTTTTGCAGCACTGCGCTGAGTCGGGCCGTCGCTGGGCGTAGTTCCGCTGGAACTTCCTGTAAAAATTACAGAGACCAAGAAAACTTTGCAATTGCTTTATATTTTTAGGCTCCGGGAACGTCAGGATGGATTCTACTTTATCCGGATTGGCACGTATCCCTGTAGGTGTTATGATGAAACCCAAAAAATGTATCTCAGTTTGCAAAAATTTTGATTTGTCCCAATTCACTGTCAAACCTCCCTGGTATAACTTCTCCAATACATATTCTAAATGTTCTACATACTCTTCAAATGTTCTCGAAGCTATTAGAATATCATCCACGTATATGGTTAAAAAATCTAAGTTATGGGGTTGCAAAATCTCATCCAGACACTTAATAAAGCTAGCTACACTGGTGTTCAATCCAAACGGTAGTCTTTTGAATTGATAATTTTTTCCATTGAATAAGAAGGCTGTATATTTTCTACTATTCGCTGCCAACGGGACTTGCCAATACCCGGCGGTTAAGTCTAAAGAGGTCATTATTGTACGCCACTGAACTTCTGAAAAATTTCTTCTATCGCTTCAGGTGACTCCCTGTCCGGAATGATTATTTGATTGATTTTGTGGGCATCTAAACATAACCTTACTCTGCCATCTTATTTAATCACTACTACTAAGGGGTTAGAATATGGTGATACAGATCGCTCAATTATATCTCCCTCTAACATTTTCTCTAACTCACTCTGAACCGCTCTTCTCTTCGCATATGGCACCGGATAACTTCTTTGCACATAGGGTGCGTGTTCCCTTACCTTTAACTCGCATTCATAGTTTCTTGCCCTCCCTGGTATATCGGCAAACACTTCTCTAAAATTCTCTACTACCCGCCACAACGATTCACGTTGAGAACTCCCTATCACGCCACCCTCACTACAAAATTTAAGTGCTCTCTCATTCCATAAGTGATCTACATTCTCCTCACATTCTATTTTACTCTCACTACATACATTCATACTAACTTCCATTTCTTGTTTATTACTCCGAGTATGTATCACCCTTACCCCTGAAATTCTTACCGCATCTAACACCCGCTCAAAATTAATACGGACTGGTTCCCCTTCACTATTTAATTCTAACACCTGTTTATGAAAATCAATCACAGCCTTATGTTTAATCAGAAAATCATTTCCCAGTATAACCTCAAGATTTAATCCCCGTACGACCAGAAATGTATTATCGTACCCTACCCCGTTAATTATCATGTTTAATTGTACTTGTTTCGTGACTCTTTTGCTTCTAACTCCCGTAATACCTACAATCGTCACCCCCGCAACTGGCAAAGATGGAATATTTTTATTTATTTCTCTTAATTCATCTAGTACATGTTCAGAAATAACAGAGATTTCACTACCTGTATCGATTAAAGTTTTAATCTCCTTACCTTCTATGTTGATTTTCACCTCGGTCAGTCCATTCTCCCGTCTCCCTGCTCCGAAGTCTTCCTCCTCCAATAATTCCTCAGATAAATCTGTAATAACAACGTTGTTTCGGTATCTATCATCCATTTGGACCCCAGAAACTTCCGGCAACAACGGTCGGGTCCGGTGTTCCATTGTCCCTTTTAGTTTCCTGCAGATGTGCTCGCCACTGCAGGGTTGTATCCTCGTTCGTGCTGGTTTCCTCGCTGTTCGTGAGCGTGGCCTCTCAGCGCTCCTCCTTGGCCCTCTCCCCTTCGTTGGTATGCCTGCTGGTTCTGTG
This sequence comes from Magicicada septendecula, assembly GCA_034769895.1. NCBI lineage: Eukaryota > Metazoa > Arthropoda > Insecta > Hemiptera > Cicadidae > Magicicada > Magicicada septendecula. The sequence goes on from CM068375.1 coordinate 432,093,034, forward strand.
CAGGTTGTGGTCCCTGTCGCTGACCCGGTCTCTCTCCTGCATCTAAAACAAACATTCTGTGAAGCATAATTCTCCTGCGAACACGCTGGACAAGTCCACATGGGTCCTCGATTATTTTGTTCTCATCTGGGATATGCCGGTCCATTTGTAGGTCCCCTCGGCGGTCCCTGATTACCTCCATTATTTACATTCTGCTGGTTCTGACGGCGACTCAATTCTTGGTCCCAGATATTCTGAAACACATCTAAAACATTTTCTAGTTCGCTAATATTAGCTACCTCCCGTGTCATAAGTGTTATCTGTACTTCCCTTGGCAAATGCTTGCTTATATGCCTCACGAAGGACCTAAATGGCAATGGCGGTTCTAAGTATTTCGCCTCATTAAATATTCTCATCACATACCCTGTTATATTATTATTGGGCCCCCCAAAATTCCCGGTTCCCATGATTCTACTTCGTAACACTTCAGACACTTCACTTCTTCAGACCAATATTTATTTCTAAATGCAGACTCAAAACTTTCAAAACAACCCCATTCCGTTTTGTGTACCTCGGCCCATATCTCCGAACTACCTTTGAAGCATTTTAAAATTTTTAATAATTGAACTTCCCAGTTATTAGTACTAAACTTATTGAACTCTCTCACTCTATTTATGAACTGCATGGGATGCACTCTTTTATTATCACAACTGAATGTTTCTAACTCAACTTCACTGCTTACGTCACGAGTCATAATTACTCGCTCGGTAACCGTGTTTACTTGTTGGCTGATGGCCATGCTCAATTCATTTTTTACATTCATGATATTTTGCTCAACGTTCATTAATTTAAGGTTACTATCAGATTCAAGGTTATTTATTGTATTATGTATTGTCTTAAATTCGATCTTACAATTGTTTTCTATTTCGCTTATTTTAAGGTTATTATTTTCAATCTTGTTCATAGCATAACTAACCTTACATTCAGTATTGGTGTTACTCTCACTTATTTGTTTCTCAACAATTGTATTTATGACGCTATATTGTTCCGTGATCTGTTTCTCTACTTTATTAGTTATATTATTGGTAATATCAGAAACACGGCACTCTAATTGCTCATTTGGGGACTCTGACAATCGTAATTTCATACTTTCACAACGTTCATCAATACGTTTATCTAGTACTAGACTCAAATTATCAAATTTTATATTTATATTCTGCTGAAACTGAATATTCTGTTCTTTAATTTCATTAAAAATAATATCATTTTTAATATTCTGCTGTTCGCATTTTATTTTCTGTTCTTTGAATTCGTTACTTAAAATCTCAAATTTCTCGTCATTAGTATCAAAACGTTTATTTAATTCTTTAAATTGATTCAACATAATACCTATTACATCCATGTCGTCTGCTTGTTTATTTTTATTAGTTGAAACTGGGGTCAACTGAACCCCAGAATCAACATTTGTTTCGCTTACTTGTGTTTGAGACGCAATCGGCGTTGAATGAACGATTATATTACCGCTGACAGCTGTTTCTGTAACAGCGCTCGGCCCCCCCGTCAGTATACCACTTTCATTCAGCGATTGCGACTCAAGGTCACTTTCACTCATAACTGAATCTATTACTATATTTTTCTCTGTGTTCTCAGACATTTTTTTGATCTATTTTTTTTTCTTATGTAACAACTGGCAATGATTGGTCTTTTTTCAAAACTGATGTTTTAACATATACAAAATCAATTTTGCTTTCGCAGCCGTATTTCGTTATGTACCGTCAAATGTAAGCCGGCGTAATACAACCCTTTTCTGTTATATTACATCCTGGAAATCACGGCACCAATTGTAACTTTATTCTTTTTGGATAATTGATTTATTCATATTAAAACTCCCACGTACCTTTCATCTTTGATCTGGCCGGATCGCGTAGTGTGGACGAACCCATTTCGTTCGACGAACTCTGACAATACATAAAACGAAATAAGGCCTTGAAAGAATTTAACTCTCAATTTTATGGAAGAGAAATTATTTTTCTTTTATTGATCAGAAATATTGAATTTATAGATCTTTGTTTTACATGTTGTGCAAACTCTTGCACCTTGCTTGTAACTGAACTTACTGACTATGGCTTACCTTATCATTTATAAAGACACAAACACAATTATACACACCAACAGCCCAGCATTGCTCACTCCCTCATCCACACAGAAAATTTATTTATCCCTTAACATTTTACTAATACTGATAAATTTCCCCCCACGCCGGTCACGCGGTATTCGTACGCACTCATTGTTCAGTAATACTTCTTTTATTGTCCGAAAAAAAAAACTCTTGATTAAGGTCCCCTCGATGGATTGACCGCGGGGTCACATGAAAAGTTGCTGTAGTTACACCTTTTTTACTGTTAAATTAAAATTTTTTATGACGAGCCTACTTTGGCCGTCCCGGCGCCGGTGGGTTCAGTTAGTAGACTGGGGACGAAAGCGTAACAGGTATGGGTGATGTGATCTCATACTTTCTACGGAAAGCACTGCCTGGATCTTCGTCGCCGAAGCTTCGTCCCATGCTATTCATGTAGTTTTTTGGAGTTAATATAGCATACGATCTCAGCTAGGCATTGGCTGACGTCATTAAAGTGGGCAGTCCTTAGCAGCATTTCCTGAGGACCGCTGACGAGACGATGAATAAATTCGTTCTCTAGCCATCTTGGTTTTCGGACTGGTCACGTCCCCCGAGCGCCTGCTGGAGTAGTTGCGCTCGTGCATCGACACACATGTACAGATTTATAAGAAATTCGAAGGGGGTACAGATTCCTTTGTCGACTTACACAACACAAACTGCGTCTCTGCTTTGTTCCAACGCTATTTCTTTTACCATGCATTCTGTTGTAATGGAATAAAATTTACAATATGTTTTAGAAAACCCCTGAAATGAAATAAAATAAAATGACCCAAATTTTGACACGTTACACACACACACACACACACACACACACACACACACACACACACACACACACACACACACACACATTCACTCAATTTACATTTATTTCTGATAACCTCCTATTTAATTAACGAGCTCATTATGAATTATAATGTTTTGGCCAAATGAATCTGTCTTTACACTTGTTACCTATTTGCGTAATATCCAAATGTTGTACACGATATTGTCCGGAACTGTTTTCACTAATCACTCTCCACTCCGACCAAAGTTTATCGTTACCTTACGTCATTTACTCATCACTTCATTATTTAATACTGTTTGTACATTTTATAATACTTGGTAGGCCTACTTTTATATTTTTTCGGCCTACCAAGAACTCGTCCGAGGCTATGGTTGTTAGACGACTACTGAGGCTACTCTCAGCGTCGGTAACGATCACTTCCGTCAGCTTGCGCTCTGATTTGCTGATGCACTCACGTGGCCGGTTAATTAGCCACGTTTTGTCCATTTCCGCCAGCGACTTTGGTTTGGAGAGTATAGACAGCGGCACACGAGCGCGCACACCCAGCCACATTCCAATGTTATCATTGTCGCGTACCTGGTACCGCCTGGCACAAGGTGAATACAGGATGTTACATAATTTGCGTTTTAGTGACCATAAAGAGTGCCCAAACAGATTGACCCCAAATAATTATTAAATTAAATAAGATAGATTCTTCGCTTTAAATGCCCCGTTACACTGTTTGAATATAGTAATTCCCGTTGAAAGTAAAATATTTTTGTTGAAGGATGAGCCTTAGTATGGTAATTAGTTCTTTAATGAGTTGTGTGTCCAGTGTGTTAGTATCGTGGAGATTGTCGTTCAAAATATCCAAAGTTTGGTTCACGGGTATATTCGTGTATAAATTGACGATGTCAAAAGAGGCTAGTTTGTAACTGGGTTGTAATTTTATGTCGTTGACCTTGTTTATGAAATCAGTATTGTTAACGATGTTATGGTTGTTTTTTAGAAAGATGTTGTCCTTAATACACAACAATCCCCGATCGTCAATTTATACACGAATATACCCGTGAACCAAACTTTGGATATTTTGAACGACAATCTCCACGATACTAACAAACTGGACACACAACTCATTAAAGAACTAATTACCATACTAAGGCTCATCCTTCAACAAAACTATTTTATTTTTTTATGAATTTGCTAACTGCTATAATTTTTATTGTTCGACTAAGCTTTTCGTCATCACTGACATCATCAGGTCTTCAACAACCTATAATTCAGGTTGTTGAAGACCTGATGATGTCAGTGATGGCGAAAAGCTTAGTCGAACAATAAAAATTATAGCAGTTAGCAAATTCATAAAAAAAAATAGTAAGGATGGCTGCTAATTTAAACAATACTAAGAATAAAACTATTTTACTTTCAACGGGAATTACTATATTCAAACAGATGGCCTGGCTATGGGTTCACCGTTATCCGACCTATTGGCTGATATATATCTTGATTTTTATGAAAACAACTACATCCTTAATAAAAACATCTTTGCCAATAATATTATCTTCTATGGCCGATATGTTGATGACACTTTCCTGATTTTTAATGGTACTCTACGCCAAATCAGTAATCTTAAAAACCATATGAATACTGTTACTCACAATATTCAGTTTACTATGGAAACTGAAACCAACAATGAACTCAACTTTCTCGATCTTACTGTCACTAGGCGACTTAACAACTTAAATTTTTAAATTTACAGAAAGCCTACCACCACAGACATGACCATACATGCAGACTCACACCACTCTTTCTCTCAAAAATTAGCGGCCTACAACAGTTTCATTCACAGGCTTTTGATGATCCCCCTAAATAATGATGATTTCGAGAGTGAACTCAACATAATTAAACACATAGCTATGGCCAACGGCTACGAGTGCCAAATGATTGACAACATCCTTAAAAAACACAAAGCCCGTCGTTCCAGACAGACACAAGATAATACACCTAATAACAAATTCATCTCAACAACATACACCGAGCTGATGCCTAAGATCCTAACATCCACCTTAAGTAAAATAGGTTACACCGTTACCTTTAAAACAAATAACCGTCTACGGAACTTGGTTCGTCCAGTCATTCAGACCAACATTGAATCCAAAACCGGTGTTTATAAGCTTATATGCGACAATTGTGACCGTTTTTATATCGGCCAAATGGGTAGACCTTTTATCAAACGATTCCGTGAACACACACCACACAGCCACTTTAACAGGGGTGATTTTTCTCTAGAAAATATTAAATCTAATTTTACACGGCATCTAATTTCAAGCAATCATTCATATACCAATTTCAACGCTAACCTTATACCTCTACAGTATTGTAGTAAGGGCCATTACATGGATGCACTCGAAGAATTCGAGATATATAGAGGTCATAATAACCCCGATATATGTGACAACATACTCAATGATAAACTCAACTTCAGGTCCAACCCTCTGTATGATACCGCGCTGCGATCGCTTAAACATAAAACTAAATAATAGTGCCCATCGACAGTCTTGACATGCTACACGCGGTGCACCGTGTCGGTTACTAGTACGCCTATAATATGTTCATTCATTGTATTTTACGTATTTATTTATTGTGTGTTTGTTTTAATATGGATTTTAATTTATAACGAGCTCCTTTGGAGTGAAGGTCTGAAGATGGGTCATATGGCCTGAAACGCGTAACCCAGCTCAAATTACGCTAGAAGTCACTTGATGGAAATTATAAGGTAAATTATATCATTACCATACAGTGACTTGGACCGCATTAATTATGTTTAGATATTTTAATATTTATGGTTAGCATTTTTTGTAATATTTTTCAGTTCTAAGTTGAATGAAGTTAAGGAAAACCCACCCCCTGCTCCAGTCAATATGACAGTATCTTTTACAAATTCAGTTGCTTATTTGTCCTTTGGTATAGGTAACTAATTCTGAACCATAAATGTAAAAATTAGAAATCTAGTTATAAAAAATTAAATAATTTTGAACTGTTTATCTTTACATTTACTACCTTTTTTTTTGCGTCCCATAATAAGCTCTGTACTATTTTAAATTGAGAAACTAGCCTAATCTGAAACGTTTAGTTGTAATAGCAAACTTGTGTTAATGTTTGCTACTACTGTTTTCAGTAGTAATAGCTTATAAATTACCAAAAATTTGGTTTATACATTACTGTTGATTTGCAATATCGTGAGGTTCGGTCAAGGTAAAAAAGTATTGATGCTTTTTTTGTGTTATTGTTTCACATAAATTATTAAAATTAAAACAAATTTAGAGTTTCATTTACATTAATTCATTTATTGTGAGAATTTTTTAATCATGGATACAATTTTTCCTTTCCAATTCACTAATGGACATTAAGACATTAATCTATTTTTGAGATTAATTAAGATATTCCATTATTAAGATTTCCATTTCCATTTTTAAGATATAATTCATAACATGTATGATATCACATATTGTGGGAGTGTTTATTGCATGATCTTGATATTCTGTTTATATACTTTACAGTTGTGCCAAGAAGACGATGTACAACTTCTGTGTTGGTTAGTGCCTGGAGTGTACACACAGTTTCCTAACGTCGCTGTAGGAAATTCTGCTCTGCTACACCTTGTTGTTTCCACGGTCGACGCTCGGCAATTACAGGAACTAGTCTGCAGGGTTGTACAAGGTAAATATTCACTAAAAGGTGTAATTTATTTCAGTTGTCAGTATTAAAACTGGTTATAATTGCGATGAGAATGTTTGAAAATGTCTGGTGATGGGAAAGAATCTGGTATAGAAGAAATACGTACGAAATTAAAATACCAATTTAATGTACCCTACACCATTGTATGATGACAAGGCATTCACTATTTACTGTAGTGGGCCTTTTAAGTAGCAGATACAGAATTGCAATCTATGTGAATTGTGTTATATTGACCTCGGAAGAGAGTGAATGGTGTATTATTAGAATTACACATTAACAAAGCTGTATGTATGCGTTTGCGCAGATGAGGATATGAGGATCAGTTGAAAAATTCTTGGAACGACATCTACAGCTTAACGGTAGAACTATAAGTTTCCAAATGTGGTATATGATTCATGTTTCAAACACCTTTTAATTGCCAAATGTATATCTGTTAATGTATTCATTGTTTACCGGGTGTTCAAAATTTGCATGCCAAGCGTGTTTTGAAAAATGAACAAAATTAAGAATTACTTGTTAAAAAAGGTCTGGCACCAATAAAAAATCACAATAAAATGCCCAATGTGTTTCACCTTCAAAAGCAGAGGTTTTTAAGTGGACACTTGTTATGCGCACAGTGAGCGGCTAAAAATGTACCAAATCCAAATGCAGCACCCAAATTGCACAATTTTCATGCCAAGTCCTTGAGTTAAAATATGATACACACACTCATGTGAAATTCCCATGGTCTCAGTAATATCATTCACTCAGTCACTGGTCTCTCAAACTTTTATTCTGTAGTTATTACACTTTTAACAGTTGGAGACATATCAGTTGGAGTGGATGCTGATAACGTTAAGGATGTGGATAGACAGGTCACATTCAGCTATTGTATCATAAAGATACAGAAGATTTTAAATTGCTACACGACTGTGCAACTTGTTGGGACTCCTTAAAGGACACGTGTGAAGGTCTACATTTAAAACCAGAGTAAGAAAGCTAAACAAGTTGTGGGGGAGAGAGAGCCATGCGTTAGCTGAAGTTCAGCCAAGATGATGCCTGTAGAGAATTTCATCTCATATAATCTGATGTCTGGGATTCCTTCAAATACACAGAGAATTTTGGTCCAGTATGACGGTGAGCAGAAATAATAGCTTTGTAATAAGCATGAGCTGGTATGGACCAACCTGAATCTAGCACACAGTGATGAAGACCATAGAACGATCTGGCAATGACTGCATCTGGGTATGACATTGGTAACTAGGTTTGGCCCTACTACCTGATGCAGAAGAAAGGAATTAGCCTGAAACTGGGATGGCCAGTGTATCTGTCCAGACATGACGTGTCCAGATTGATGAGTGCTCAACTGATCCTACATGTACTAATGAAAACTCAAGTGTGTTGGAGACTAACATCCTTAACGATGGACTGATACTGCTGATAGGCTCTATGCGACATGATTCAGGTGCAAGTATGTATGTGGGTAAGAAGAGTTTTAAATGGACTGTATTTTATAATAAAATTTTAAAGGGAATATAACATAATCTCTTGTTTATGATTAAATTGAAAAAATAATCTTTATGTTAGTTTATAATATATTGTGATGGTAGAAAGTAATAAGCCTCCCAAATCTACTGCAAAAACACCTCCATGAAAAACAAAAACCACATTTGATAGTTGGCATGCAATAATTGAACAGTATCCTTGTTATTCACAATTTTTAATTTCTTTTACTAGAAATCCCTCCAGGTCCATTAGGTGAATCCACTAAACACAGAATAGGATATGGTAGTCTAACTCTGAAATACTCATAATTCCAATATAACCACATATCTACAATATTTATAAGCCTAATTACAAGTTTTTGCAGTATTGAAGTAAAAGGGTGCAACAGTTTTCTTTGTGGCTACTGAAAGTACAGCGATTGAGGAGCTAGCTGTTGGTTTGATGTTTCGCTGGTGACTGAATTATGCTGTTAAAGCTACATGACTTCTCTATGCTGACTGCACTGCAAGTGCTGGTATTGTGAGAGTCAGTTGAAAAGTTGGCAATGCTACTATATAGTTCTACTGCTATAGTTTAGCAGTAGAACTAAAATTGGGTTTTTGTTTAAAATTTGGGGGGCTTTGTTTGGTGCTTTTGGGTCACTTCTTTTTGTCATCACAATCGTTAAAACTGAATTTTCTGGAAAAACCAGAACAGATTTATACGTGTACACTTGAAAACATCATAAAAAAGAACATTTATGAAGGTTACGTCAGAAATAACTTTAATGAGTTGATGTCATTTTAGTGCAACAACTGAAGAGGTGACTGTGACACATAGCAGCAACTACCATAGAATGTGAGCCTTACAGCTAGGGACAAAGTAGGTGTTTTGTGCTGTATCAAGCTAGCGTGTTAGGAGTTTCTGTATATTTTAAACAAACACAAAAACTGCCTCTAAAGGATAGAGCATGATACTGTTAACCTACAGTATGATTATTTTTATATTTTTGGTTGTTACTAATAAATAAATACACTTACTTACCGCCTGTTCCATGCCACATCCGGTTCGAGCACATGGTTTATACCCAACATGAATTTTATCTCTAAGGGCCAGGATTCGTACTCAGCGAGATTCAGAAACATTGAGGTTGTCGAAATAATGACTCTGACTACAATTTTGATGCCATAAACTTGTTTTTAATTAATCTGAATTAGAGTTATACATCTTAACGGCAACCAAAGATGGCGCCGCATATGAACACAAGAAACAAAATGGCGTCTACGTATCCTTACGCCCATATCCAGTAGTCATTACCTTTCAATTACTTTTATACTTAATCCTATTATAAAATTAAATATAGCTGCAGCTCTAATAAAATTTGACCTATTCAATTTACTATTGTTATATGGCACAAACCAATGCCCCAATCTTTTATCGTAATGGCCAGTTTGTTCACACTCGCATGCTCTCGCCCACACGCTCGGTAGCACAGATACATTTTGTTTAATTCATTATAATTTTGAGCTCAGTAATATGTAGATATATTATTAATTTGGACTTCCCTGAATGTGTGCACTTGTAGGGCCGCCGTTGATGTCAGATTTTCCCCATTTGTTGGCAGATGTTCGCCGCAGGTCCCTCATCGATTTTCTCTGTTAACACTGATTCTACTTTACATACTTGAATAGTAATTTGCTAGTGGTTGTTTTTAAAAGTTCACTGTTACATTTTAGTTACATTTGGTAATTTGACTAAAACACTTTTGGCGAAAACTACGCCAACTGCGATTTTAGCTGTTGACGCTCTGATGTGCTGTAATGTACTGAGAACGCCATATATGCATAAATTTTATAGGTGGAGGGGATTAGCCTCGTCATAATTCTATTGTTTTAAAGCAGGCGACGCCCTTGTTTTGCGTCACTATTGTTACGTATTATGATTGATGACGTCTTACCAGTGCTTTCTTAACTGGGTTCGCCCAAATATGTGTGTAGAATCGCACATACGCCACGACCTTGGATTCGGCTCATACAGATGAAACTGCGTTCTTATACGTGGGGGGAGGGAAATTGACCTAACCATTTACATATATTAAAATACAATAAATTATCCTCTCCGTACCAATGAACATTAAGACGGACTTTCGTACCATCACAATACGCTCTTTTCACAGTCAGTTGGGTCATTTTTTAATCGGGCCTAGTTATCAGCAATGACTATGACTTAACTTCAGGACTGACAATTCAACAACATTTTGTTTGTAAAGAGTTTGTTTCATACATGTTTCAAATTGTATGCTACAGAAGTATTTCAGCACTTTGTATTGTTTCCAAAATTTCAGCTCAGTAACAATATGAAATAAGTTTTTTGTATCAAGGTTTTTGTATAATTTAATTCATCAATGACTGTAGAAACTGCAGTCTAAAATGTAGCTTATACAAAGTTAAGATTTTGTCTCATTTGTCCTTAAAGGGTACTTGTTAATATACAGTGTTTCGTCCAGATAATACTGAAAATTAACGTGACTTTGTTAAATCATGCTAACCAGATGTAATTAGCACTATCTTGTAAAACTTTTAAAACTTTCCCAGTTAACAAATCCAAATCTTAGTAAAACACAGAATGCAGTTGGACATTATTGAAAATAATCTACAATCAGATTGATTCTGGCCAGCCATATACTGCTTTGGAAACAACCATGACTGACTGTTGTGCCGTCAGATTTATAGCAGTATCATATTACCAAAATATGTGTTTAGTTTGGTATTTTTGAAGCACTCTTAAAATAATCAGACATGAAGCAGATATACGGGCTGTAGTGGGGACAGTGGAAACAGTAGAAGACACATGAGAGGAAAATGGGTACTATTGCAGATGAAAATACAGTACTTCTTTTATATGTTTCTCACTTATACGTTTTTCACACGTACTCGTTTTTTCACCAAGGTCCCATCAAAATTCCTATACTTTCCGTGTTATTTTATTTCGGTTATACGTTTTTCATTTATTCGTTTTTTACACTTACGATCTAATTCTTAAGTTCCTGGAGATACGAAACTTCATTTATACGTTTATTCTGAAATAAACGCTTTTATTCTGAATACGTTTAGTCTTTAATACGTTAAGTTCTGAAACTTCATTTACATATTTATTCTGATTTACGTCGCGTATATTACAAAATGAATGTGTGAACGCAATTTTTGGACAATCAGTTGCGTCAGTGGAATACGTTGTTACTACGAAAGCCATGACCATATTGGAGATTGCTGATGGCATCCAGCAGGAAATGGATGAAGACGAAGAACCATCGCAGACCCCGCTGATGGCATCCAGCAGGAAATTGATGAAGATGAACCATCGCAGACCCCCCTAGTGACAGTTAAACGCTTTTTAATGCGCATGATGCGTATATGACGAAACTCATCCGTGTTCCGTAGTTTCATCTATCCGACGAAATTGTGATGCAGTTGTCAATATTTGAAGACAGTTTTTTTCTGTAGCCGTGGAAAAGAAAAAAACAGGCGAAGATAAAGGATTTTGGGGCGAAACGATTAATTATATCTGTATAATTTTTCTCTATCCATATATGTTGTCTTTTGTAAGTTTATATTGTATTATTCTAAATTGCAAATTATACGTAATTTCTAATGATAATGTGATGTATTTATAATATAAACACACTTATTGTTTACTAATGGTACACCTATAATCTCAGTTTTGTATTGTATTGTATTTATTGTTCATAGCGTAAAGGTACCATACAATAATGATACCTTTGGGCTATGAACAATAAATACAATACAATAGAAAATTGACGTATTTTCTGTTCATATTGTACCATTTAGTTATACTATTTGTGTTCTGTTTCACTTATATGTTTTTCGCACTTACACGTTTATTCTTTGAAGTCCTCTGAAAAACGTATAAATGAAGCTTTACTCTATTAGCCTTCTCCCTGATTGATTGTCTACGTGTGCACCATACTTTCAGCAGGTGTTATATACTAGCGGGTAGTGTTCAAACTGTTTTAAGAATTCATTTCAAATGAATCATATAACTATAATTTAATACTTGTTCAAGACTGCAGTGTGTGAGTCATTCCAACAGGAATAATTGTGTGTGTAATTGGTTCAGATACCAAAATATCTGATAAGAGACCTTAACTGTACATCTCATTAGTTGTTAAGAAAACCAGGAAACTCATCATTAACAGGCGTAATTTAAAAACAAGTTTATCGTAGGTGACTTTTTAATAAAAGTGTGAGACTTAAGACGTTTTACCTACATCTACACAATCTAAATTACATACAGTACACATAGTTTTAAAAGATGAAATAGACATACCGAGAAGGGAACAATACAAACATTCCACTGAGTTATAAAATGTTTAGTACAGCTATTATTTTGTTCTGGACTGTGTAATTCTTTGTGTATATGTTATGATTCAGGAAAAACGTAGTAATACAGAGTTATCAGTACACATTTGCATCTTAATTTGATGAGTAAGTAAAAATAATAACAGGCCCCCATGTGAAATGATTGTGGGTGTGTGTGCGTGCGTGCGTGCGTGCAGCTAACTGTCCACAACAGATGAGACAATATTAAAGCAAAAATTAGACAAAAACCATATAAGTAATATAGAATAATTCCTTTAATTACATAATTACAAATATTTAGCTCACTGCTTCCATCAACTATGCAATGTTTTCTGTACTGCTGCTATCTCGTCCATTGTCAACTTCGAAATAAAGATCTGTTACATTATCCATTTTTGGTCCAATCTCACAAAGTCTTTTTCAATTTTCATGACGTGAGCACATTTTTATCTCCAGTTTATGGGTGAAATACACTCAAAATTTTGCTAAGTTTGTAACACTGTCCACAGAAAAATGTGTGTTTTTCTTAAATGATGGCCCAAACGATTTCAGTAGGAGTAAGATCTGGGTGATAGAGTCGTAAAATGGAACGTCCGTGTTTCACTAAAATGGCATCTATTTTATAGGTTTTGTGTTCGGTTTTACTTTGTTTAATTGATGCATAGAGCTCAATATTTAACGCAGATGGACTACAAGGAATCCGATGGCGTCTAACCAGTTATAATGTCTGTCTTTTTTGTTAACAATGTTGGAAGTGAATTTACTATTACATCATGCTAGGAGGCGTCATCTAGTATTATTTATTACATTTCAGTCATTTTTTTTTTCAGAATTTCAAGTTGTGTTAATCACTTTTTATGGAGTCCGGTTTATACATCAAGGGCACATTTCCACCACCAGCATGTACTGCAACCACCCACTGTCCTCTGTCTAGTGAGATTTTCGGGCTACTTTTGCCATTATTTGTCCATTTTTTTGTAACTGACACTGAGCCATGAAAACACATTTCATCTGTGTATACTGTGGGCCACAGTTTTTCTCTGTATGGCCATATTTTTCACATATAATCAACCTTTAAGTTTCAAATGTCCTGTTTTCTAGGAAGCATTTCCTACTGCTTTCATCACATTTTAATTGAATCAAGTTTGACAAATAATTTTTCTCAGATGAACATTATTTATAACCTTGTAACGTTGTAAATAAGAAGGCCCCAATACCTACAATGTCCTCCGCAATATGCTGAGTAAAATCTGGTAGAAAATAGAAAATAAATCAATAAACTAAACATTTCAAAATGCTATCATTTTGATTAAACAAGAAAAACTGATGGTTTGGAAAGTACGTATACTTTTCAGAGAAAACTGTGGTATGTTGCCCTGCTGTCGCATGCGCCGATGGTACGAAAACAGTTGAACTTACCTATATAGTTATTAAAATAATATGTTGTTTGTTTCTTATTTCAGGAAGGTTAGTAATGTTTAGAGCTGATTCGTTTGTAGCGTTGTTATCAGCATCGTTGACTTGGGAAACGTTTGAACAGTTCTGTTTGTGGCAGTTGGTAACAGCACACGGTATACCAATAAATTATGTTTTGCCAATTCTGCCAAGACTAGAGTTTAGCAATCATGCAGAAGCATTAACGTCGATCCTCCTTATGCTCAAACAAGAAAAGTAAGTTGCCAGTAGCATAGACTTTTTATATTTATACTTATATAACCCATACTTATATAAGCTATCAATTATATCAGCTTCATACTTGTCTATAGTGTACTGCTGTAATGAATGAGTAGATGCATGTACAGTAGCGTTCCAATTTTTTCAAGTTCTGGATTATCCGAGGTGCTTTTTTCTTTGTCACTTTTGTTAATACACATATATTCATAACACACTTTATAAGTGCATAATCCTTTTTTGTTTTTTGAACAAACATACACAAATGCATTGTTGGTCAGAAACTACTTCTTGTACAGAAATTGCCAAAACAAATTGTGTATGTAAAATTATGAAACTGTACAGGAAATAATCCACAGGCTTCCTGAATGTGAAGTGTCAAAAAAATGGGTTAATAATTAGGTAAGAACTGAATTTATTGATGAAGAAATTGTTAAGAGCAATTCATGAGAAAACAGAATTATCACTGTTGCACACCACTATAGAAACATTATTCGATTAGCGCTTCCAAGCTTCACAGCTCATCATCAGATTGGAAATAACAACAACAGGAAGAACAAGCTATAAGTTAAATGCCCTTTCGTAACTACTGAGTCCAGTCACCTACGTTACATATTGTTACAACGTCACAGAACAATCTACATATTTATCGAACGTTCTAGAGAGGTCCAGAATATAAGCGTGTGGCGTACGTGCTTGTACACGCATTTTCGAGAATCTTCTCGACTGTGCCAGACTTCGCTCGGGCGCCCGGACTGTGTCAAGGCCGCAGTTAATTATGTAGTTCATACGGACGCTAAGATGCAATTAGGAATCGTCTAGATATTCGACTGCTATAAATACCAGTACTCAACGACATTCAAGTCAGTACAGCTGCGATATATTTACAGTTCGGTTCGAGAATTATTCTCGGGTGATATTACTGTGCGCGTTCAAGTGGTTATTAGTTAGGTGTTGTGTTTTATAATCGGACGGTATAATTGTAATACAATTGTGTTTAATATTAGTGACATTTTATTGTGCGTGAATAATTTATATTTGATTTGTTGTAGTAGACTGTGTTGTTAATTACGAACTGTTTAACTGTAACAATTAAAGCTGGTGATGAGTAACTTAATTGGCGTCTTGTACTTATTTTGTTTCCACTGTACCTACAACGAGCGAGTAGACCATCATAACAATATTTTTCTAGCACTGTGTGTGTGTGTGTGTGTGTGTGTGTGTGTGTGTGTGTGTGTGTGTGTGTGTGTGTGTGTGTGTGTGTGAGAATTCTTTTCAAAACCTAACGTAAAACCTTTCTCATTCACACTCTTAACTGGAATTTCCTTTTCGGTTCAGTTTTACAATGCGTTATATTGTCAAAACCACCCCTTTTATTCTTTCTATATTCAACGCAAACAACTTAGGTAAACACCCTTCTTGTCCCTTCCTATCACCGCCTATGGTTTTACAACGTGAGGTTTTGAATAGAATGTATACACACATACACACAGAATGTGCTAGAAAAATATGTAACTGTACAGACGTAGGTGACTGAACGTGGTAGTTACACCCTGCAGGGGTGTGTGTGTGTGTGTGTGTGTGTGTGTGTGTGTGTGTGTGTGTGGCCAGTGGGGTGGGTGGGGCTTTGATGAGGTTGTTTGTCCTGTTGTTATTTCTGATCTGACGATGAGCTGTGAAGCTTGAAATCGCTAATCAGAATAATTTTTCTATAGTGGTGTGCAACAGTGATAATTCTCTTTGCGATTATAACCACTAACACAACTTTTTTAATTAAATTCATGACAAAAATTTAGATTCCAAAACAGAAGATTAGTCTTATGAAGAAAGTTCATTTCCCCGCATTTCACATGCAGCTGATTAGCTCCCTTGGAACTGGCGGTTCAATACATAAAACAGCAACCTGAAGCTCAACCACCCTACTTAATTTTATTAAGATAAAAGAAAATGGAGAGACATCAGCAAGGATAAGAGTGAATACTACTCGGAAGGAGACAGCCATCACAATCTTTTTTAAAAATACTGGATTTTTTAGTCAGTTGGATGCTGTATTCATATATATGCAATTAAGTTGTTTTTCTCAGTGTCCTTTTTTGTTCTTCAGTATTTATTTTAAACTGTAGGCCTGCTAGTTTACAAAATTTCAAATGTAAATCATTTTATTGTACAATAAACATAGTAAACATTGTTTTTGATTTCCCGATTATCCGACTTCTCTGTTATCCACTGTAGTTGTGATCCACATTAACCGAGACTCAACTTGGGTGTCATCAGATGTAATCATGTTCCTTCTTTATGCTATGAATATTTTGTTCAGAAACTTGGTTGTAGTAACCTGTAGTAATGCTTCTACCTCGAGTTTGGTTTCATTTACATGCTTATTAACTCTTTGGGGACCAGCATTCAGTATATTGGATGCCACAATAACCCAACGTCTGATATATTATCAGACATTATATTAAGTTACTGCTATTATTGCAGGAATAAATTTTTAGGTCTACGAACCGATCAGATGCAAGCAAACATGAATAGTTTACAATCATATCATCAAAAACCATTATTCTTAGCATTATACCAGCAGTATTGATATAACGTCATTTGCATGTTATGTTTGTGTTTGGAAAGTTAACGTTTTTGGGAATTTTTTTTATTCACATGTATGTATGACATTACACATAAAAATCTGGTAAACTTTGAAGTTGCGTGAGCGTTTACATTTTTATTAGACTTTTACACATTTTTCATTGTATTTCGTAGGTATTATTCCCTACAATAATAATAGAAATACATAGTTTTTATTATTTTTGTACATAAAAGATTATTTTGATTTTTACCTGCAGTTATTTAATGACATGTACAATGTACAGCATATAAGTTGTGTTGGTGCAGAGTGGAGAACATAAAAACATGTTATTATCATTCTTTAGCTTACAAATTTTGCTTATTTTTCTTGTATATGTAGTATCATGTATGAGTGTATTACCCAGTGTTTTGGAGAGAATCAAATCAGATATATATTTCTCATCGGATGGTGAGCTGAAAAACTTGAAAGCATTAATTGGGAATTGTCTATATTGATGTGTGCAACAGTTAATGTTTGCTGTCATCTTTGTTTATTGTCTTTGTTGTTTTTTTTTTTTGCTGTTAATTGTCACTTTTCTTCTCTTTAACCATGACCTGATTTACATCTACTATATTTTAATACATTTTTTTTTGTCAACCATACTTTCAAGAATTTTGACATTAACACAATAGTTATGTAACTTACTTAATCATTTCAAAATGTTTTGCCAAATTCAACAAACTTTTATCAAGTTAGTATTATTTATCTTCATTATTATTCAAAATTTCCCAGTAAATAAATAACAATATCTGTAAATTAGTGTATTCTATAAGACACTTTAATTAATGCTACTATGATAGATTGTAGAGACCAAACAAACAAAATGATAATAACATATTAATAGCAATGCGGTGATCAGTTTCATATGTACGGTAAATAAATTGCGTTGCTAGTGCCGTCATTTTACAGTGCAGTAGTTAACCATTATGAAGTGCATACATCTAAATACGCACTCTAAATTGTACTTTAGAGTATACAATTACGTAACCTGATTGCAGGCCAACGTCGGACCTAGTGACACAAGTGCTGTCACGCGATGTAAAACCAGAAAGTGATGTCTTCGCTGTATCAGCATTACGTTGTTGGTGCAGAGATTATGAAGAAAGATTAGGCGAACTTGTGGGAAACTTACTGTCCAGTAGATGTCTTACAGCGTCACCGAATAAGCGGAAAAGAGGTGGTGGAAACAACAGTGCATCAAAATCAACTAGTACACCGTCAGCAGAAAGAATATTAGGACATCTGGATAGGTTAAGGCCAGGCTGTAGACAGTTTTACAAACTGGAAGTTATGCAGAAAGCACTTCAACAAGCTCAGGTGATTATAATATTATTTAAACATTGTTATTGCCTCCAGAAGTGGTTATGACTATAAAATAGGTTAATTACCTTTCGTCACACTTCTTATATATCCAAATTTAGGATAACTCGAGTTTCAACATTGTTATGTCATCATCAGATCCTTAAAATATTGTTGAAACTACATCTATTGATGTTCACACATCTTGTCAAACAATAAAACAACACACATGAAGGGACAAAAACATTCAAACACTCAAAACACTTAAAACATTCAAACTAAATAGGAACACACGATACGCGTACGTTGCGGACCTGTACAGGACTGCGATGCACGGCAAAATTAGTCGACTCCAATTTGACCTTCGATCCTTCCTATCAATCTGTTACCGCTGAGTTCTCGCTCTGTATCATTAATTCTATTAAATAAAATATTATTATGTTTTGATTTCTCATTCAAAACGAGATCATAATTTTCTTTTGTGGCTTTATATATTTCAAAACGTTCAAGGGTGTCTAACTTAAGTGATTTTTTTACATTTATGTATTATGTCCAGATTTTCTTTAATACTTTTAATGTTATGATCCTTTATGCTTACATGTCCAGCGAAAGTGGCTCTTTTTACATTTGATTTAGATTTTAGATGATTTAGACGAGGCAAATGTGTGTCTTGGCTCGATTGTAAAGTCTTTTGTGAGATCCACTAGTTCTAAGCTATTTTTCAGACTGTAGTTCTCTTTGAAATTGAGAGTGACCCTACTGATAGCTTTAATAATGATGTGAAATCAATGTTGAAAAAATCCAAACATATCTTGACGAATGAAGAAAAAAAGTACTTAACAATGATTGACCCTAAAGCGCCCAGCCTTAGAGGCCTTCCTAAAGTACACAAAAGTAATACGCCAGTCCATCCTCTAGTAAATTTCACATCAGCACCATCATACAAAATTGCTAAAAAACTTGATAAGATTTTAAGACAGCATATAGAATTCAAAGAGAACTACAGTCTGAAAAATAGCTTATGGTCTAAGAGATAGAGGCCTTTTTTTTTTTTACTAGGTCGATGGGATAATTTTGTCGCAAAATGTTCTATGACCTATATCGATCGTAAATACCTGACGGCGGAAAGCGTTTCGGAAGATGAAAATGGGGGCAAGCGGTGAAAGTCGGAAAATTTCGAAGGTTTTTAAATCACTCGGTATATGGCTGAAAATTTACAAGTAAGCACCCAATGTCGTTCTTATGCCCCATGCAAAGTGGCGGAAACGGAAGTGGAGTATAAATGGCCGGCGGAAAGCGTCAAAGATAGGAAAATTTTGGGAAAACTTAAAGCACAAGGTATATGTCCGCCAATTTGTGTATGCAATGTTTATGAATGTATAAGTTTGTGTGCAAAAGGGCGGAAAAAAATTCGGTAGTTTTTCCTATGAAAATCTCGATCGAACGTGCCTTGAGTGCTGCGCGTTTTTTCAACGATCGCGATTCAGTTTTATTAGTTTGCCAGTAAAAATATTCATGATATGTCCGCCAGTAAAGATACGCGGTTATTGCACAACTCTTAGTCTATTTGCTAAGAAGCGGACACCATAATGGAAGATTATTGTCTTAAATATTAGGAAAATAAATAATAACCAGCATTTGTAGTTAAATGAATAATTTTTAATTCAAACATTGTATTTAACAATAATGTTCATTTATCATTTTTTAAAACGTCTTACATAATATGTTAATACTATGTTACACTATAGTATTTATTTAACCTATGTCATATATTTATAAACGTATTTACAATATTCATATATTAACAATTAATTATCAAATGAATCCATTTCGCTATCACTACTTTCATACAAAACATCCTCATCCTCGCTTGTATCAATGTCATCATCAGACATATCTTCATCTATATTATTATCATTATTCTCATCATCTAATATAACGTCATTAACAGTAGAAGGTAACTGATTACCTGTAAACCACAGGAATTCATATTTAACTTCATTTTCATTTAAAAACCATCCATGCTGTTGCGGTTCACATTGAGATGGTATAGCCTCGTGAGATCTTTGCCAAATGTTAGCAATATAACGAGCTCTCAAAATTTGTTGTTCTAACTCGGAATAGCAAGGAGGTAAACTTGACGCATCAAAATTTTTTATATTTTTCTTTTGAAAATGCTCATTTAAATTTTTTATTTTGTAATTTCGCAAAAATAATTCAAATCGGGCTCTATTTACGGTTGGTGTGTCATTTTCATCTTTACTTATTACGTTATATAAATGGCATACAAATTTTTCAATAATTGTTATTACGTCATCCTTATCCCAAAAAAATTTACCTAGCTCTATGAAAGCCTTTTGATACTCTTCCGATTGCTGAAGAATTTTATAAGGACGCTGCTTTCCTCTTCTGAAAAATGATGGATTATAATCAGATCCAGTAAAAGCATGAAACCCTGGAAGTGCTTTACACAACGATTCACCCAATCTTTCATATATTTCGTTAACATCTATTACGGTCCGCTTACCCGAAACTCCATATTCAATGGAAAAGTTCAAATTTTGTTTAATGGTATGCAAGTTTCCTAACAATATAACTAAAATATCGGTATCTGAACATTTAATTAAAACAGTAGCATCGCGATTAATTTTACATAGTGAAAAATTATCTTTGTATCTGCTTCTTCATGATCAGGACAAGAAAAATTTACATTGACTGATTTGATAACTTCGCCATTTACAACTTCATACGAGTAGCAATTATCAAAATTGAGAAAAATAGTTTTGTCTTTAATAAACTCAGCAAGATGTTGGCCACTCCAATGACTTATTATAAAATTAATCAACGCTTCTTTAAATTTACTATTTCTCAGTTCTTTAGAAAAGTCTGTAGGTCTCGGTTGATTTTCCCCTAAGATGACGAAGTTACGATCAGATAACGAGCTTCGTCTCAATGAAGGCTCGTAATCTTTAATTGAAGGTTGAAAGTATCTATCAAAAATGAGATGAATTTCGGATGCTCGGTTATTAGTAATTGTTTTCAATAATTTTTTTGATATACTCCCAAATGTTTTAGGGACATCTTTCATACAATGCAAAATGTAAAAGCCATCTATTATTATAATGTCTGGTATTAAAGAACGACTACTTTCAACTTTCAAACATTTAGTCAATGCAGATTTTTCCGTTTTACAAATCGTGCCATCTAAGTTACACAAAGCCATTGAAACAGGAGTTAAAGGGTATGTGAGGATCTTTTCAATATTAGCATTTTGGTCCTTTGAAATAGCAAGCATGCGTCCAAATAAATCTCTTTGCAACCGCACTTCTTGTACTTTATTATTGACAACCATTTTTTTCCTCTCGTTAGACTTAACAAAATTACTAATCTTGTTTTGAGATATACGTTCTTCAAATCGGGTCATCGATTGACCACATTCCGCAATAAATAACTCTCTTAACTTATTACCTTTTTTTTCTGAATTTAAAAGAAAATCAGCTACTTCTGTTGTCGTAGATCGTCCGGTTGCAATATTATATATAATATAATATATATTATATATATATAATATTATATATAATATTATATATTATGTTATAACAAATCCTGATCCATCTCAATACAATCAAAAGGATTCATGTTATTCTTAACTACGGAAATAAATCTGTTTAACTGAATTGTATCTTTATTAATTTGATGTTTTTCTAAATCCGAACTGACGTCTTGAGCTTTTTGTAGTCCAGTTTCATTGAGAACATGTGAAATTATTTTTGATCTGATGCTATGACTTCTGGACCATCGTTGGCGGGCAGATATTGAATTTGTAAAGTGTGTTACACCAGTAAGTCTTCTAGCAGCATCAGCATTGATTGTTTGTTCTAAGGTCAGATCAACAGGTATTTTCGAAAAAGGTTTTCCTGTTCTTTTTACAGCGAACAAGCCTTTTTCAAATTCCTCCGCCAGCGCTGGATGTGTTTCATTTATTTTTAATAAATTGTCATGGTACTTAAGTAACCACCGAGCATAATTGTGCTGATTAAATATGAAAAACAAATTAATAAGTTTTGGTATGATGAATTTATAAAGCTCAAAATCGCCAGTGCGGATACTTCTGGAAAACATCAAATAATAATTAATAAATTCTACGTACATCATATAAAATTGTGGAGTTTTTCCAAACTTTCCATCAAGTGTATTTTTTTTGTATTTGAAATATTTATTAAAAAGATCGTCAAGTTCTTTGTCAAGAAATACTTCATTTGATAATCCTTCACTTTGTATTTTCGTAATTATTGTCCGTATTCTATTATCAATAAGTAGCTGATTTTCTTTAAAAAATCTTTCAAAATGTAGGATCTGCAAACCTAAAGATATCATTGGATGCAGACGCTTACATCTATTAAAATGCTTACCACTAATAAAACCATTAACAGAACCGCTCGCCAAAAGTTCGCTTTCTACCATCATTTGTGTTAGTCCACATCCATCAATGAATTTTCCAACAGATTTAAAGTAAGCCATCATTGTGTGGAAAGCGCCCATATGAATAAAAAGATTATCAAACAATGGCTTTTCAGTACACTGAATTTGAAAAGCAACTTTTGCAATTTGCAAATCATAAGTAACCTGCATATAAGTTTGTCGACACTCCTCAGCAATTTTTTGGCTCAATCTCATTCTTTCGTATACTACTGATATATTTGTTGGCGAAGCATTAATAGGAGTAAGGTAGCTAACTTTTTGTTTGCAATTATCATCTTTAATTACTTTACTATTGAATCCAACCCACATTGGTGTATTTGGAACATTGTGATAATGAGATAATACCCATAGAATATCAAGTTTTTTCATTTTATCAAATTTATTGGCAGTGATTTCACGTAAAGAACTATCTAATGGTAGCAAATACTCGAATACTTTTGGCCTTTTAACGTATTCTACTAATTCAGGAGCTATTGCCTCAAAAGTTCTTCTTCTTTTTTTAAGAGGAGATAAAGCAATACTATTGGTAGAACAATTTCCCGATTCTATAGAATTATCATTTTGATATAAAATTCCAACAGTATCATGCAAAGTATCCTTGCCGCTGCATGTTTCTACAAATCTATCGAAATTGTCGAAAGCAACACCTGTACAAAGATCCGGAGACAAGACAACATCATCCGGGCATATACTAATCATAATACCGGGCATCAAATAAACTAATAGATGTGCAATATTCTCATATCTTCACTGGCGGACATATCCTGAATATTTTTACTGGCAAACTAATAAAACTGAATCGCGATCGTTGTAAAAACTCGCTGCGCTCAAGCCACTTTCGATCGAGATTTTCATAGGAAAAACTACCGAATTTTTTCCGCCCTTTTGCACACAAACTTATACATTCATAAACATTGCATACACAAATTGGCGGACATATACCTTGTGCTTTAAGTTTTCCCAAAATTTTCCTATCTTTGACGCTTTCCGCCGGCCATTTATACTCCACTTCCGTTTCCGCCACTTTGCATGGGGCATAAGAACGACATTGGGTGCTTACTTGTAAATTTTCAGCCATATACCGAGTGATTTAAAAACCTTCGAAATTTTCCGACTTTCACCGCTTGCCCCCATTTTCATCTTCCGAAACGCTTTCCGCCGTCAGGTATTTACGATCGATATAGGTCATAGAACATTTTGCGACAAAATTATCCCATCGACCTAGTAAAAAAAAAAAAAGGCCTCTATCTCTCGGTCTATTAGAACTAGTGGATCTCACAAAGACTTTACAATCGAGCCAAGAAACACATTTGCCTCATTTGACATAGTTAATTTGTACACAAATGTACCGATTAATGAAACTCTCGAAATAACAAAAAAGTTGCTACTATCAAAAGCCACACTAAGTCAAGAAACAATTGATGAACTTATTAGCATGATAAAAATAGTATTGAACCAAAACTATTTCGTTTTTGATAATAAATATTATCTACAACAAGATGGGCTAGCAATGGGATATCATCCCCCCTGTCAAGTATCTTATCATAAATTTACTTAAACCATGTAGAAACTAATAACATATTATCGCCTAATAACAAACATTAT
This sequence comes from Magicicada septendecula, assembly GCA_034769895.1. Classification (NCBI taxonomy): domain Eukaryota; kingdom Metazoa; phylum Arthropoda; class Insecta; order Hemiptera; family Cicadidae; genus Magicicada; species Magicicada septendecula. Next base: position 432,117,219 of record CM068375.1, read on the forward strand.
AATAGAATCTTATTTTATCGTCGGTATGTGGATGACACGGTAGTGATCTACAATGGCTGTAGACAATTAGAGCTACTTAACAAATACTTGAATACCGTCACAAACAACTTGCAGTTTACATTAGAAACAGAAAAGGAAAATAAAATAAATTTCCTAGATTTAACTTTAACGAAAATGGACAACAAATCAGCTTCAGCATTTATAGAAAACCAACAACCACGGATCACGCTATCCATGCCTCATCTTATCACCCGTATTCTCACAAAATGGCATTTTTCAATAGCATGATACATAGAATAATGTCGGTGCCCCTCTCCACAGAAGACTACAAAAACGAAGTTAACATTATTAGATACATTGCGACCGTCAACGGATATAATAGCAATATAATAGATAAAATAATACACAAGAAACAAAACAGAACAGCACATAATGACATGCCTAAAGAAAAAGGAACATATGTAGCAATAGAATATGGCGAATTATTACATCACACGCTAAAAAATCAATTGAAAAAACAAAACATTGTACTGGCTTCTAAGGCAACTAATAAATTTGAGAACAAACTGAACTTTCAAAGTAAGATTAGACCATCTGATGAACATGACGGCACTGGAGTATACAAACTTAATTGTTCTGATTGCTCACAATTCTATATAGGACAAACTGGTCGTTCATTCAAAGTGCGATACAAGGAACATATTCCAAAATCTAAATCACATGTAAAAAGATTCACTTTTGCTGAACATTAAGCATAAAGGATCATAACATTAAAAGTATTAAAGAAAATCTGGACATAATACATAAATGTAAAAAATCACTTAAGTTAGACACCCTTGAACGTTTTGAAATATATATAAAGCCACAAAAGAAAATTACGATCTCGTTTTGAATGAGAAATCAAAACATAAAAATAATATTTTATTTAATAGAATTAACGATATAGAGCGAGAACTCAGTTGTAATAGATTGATAGGAAGGATTGAAGGTCAAATTGGAGTCGACTAATTTTGCCGTGTATCGCAGCCCTGTACAGGTCCGCAACGTACGCGTATCGTGTGTTCCTATTTAGTTTGAATGTTTTTGTCCCTTCGTGTGTGTTGTTTTATCTTTGACAAGATGTGTGAACATCGATAGATGTAGTTTCAACAATATTTTAAGGATCTGATGATGACATAACAATGTCGAAACTCGAGTTATCCTAAATTTGGATATATAAGAAGTGTGATGAAAGGTAATTAACGTATTTTATTAATATTATATAAACTTTACATTCTTTACTAGCTGTGGACCTCATGAAATAATTTATAACCCGTTTGTATTCTGATGAGCCACTGTGGACTATGTTTGGTTCAATTGGTTCCTCCCTTCTCTCTCTTCCTCTTCTCTCACATCTCCGTCATTCTTGGTCGATGTCTCTCCCTCCTTTCGTCAGTCCAGATGGCACCTATTCTTGGGCTTTCCTGAAAACCTTGGGCCTTTTTTTAATTTCTTTTTGAGTGGCAGGCGTTCTTCAATGTCTTCTTGAGTAATCTGGAGTTTGTCTGTGTCTTTTTCTGTTTCTTTGAACCACGTATTGGACATTTTGAGCTTTTTGAAATAATTAAAAAGCTTCCCTGTTAGTGTGTCAGGATTCATTCTTTGAACGTGTCCATAGAAATTAATTCTTCTTTTTCTAATTACGTCTGTGATTTTCTGAACACATGTGTACAGCTCATTATTTTGGCATCTTCTGTACTGTTCTCCGTCTTTTATTGATCCCAAAGTTTTCTTAATGTTTTTCTTTCTGTGACTTCTAGTTCATCCATCATCTTTTTCTTGTTCAGAGTCAGACATAAAGTGCTTCCGGGCGAATAATGCCAAAGTTTAAACCCACTCTTTTGGCTTATTCTGTCAGCAATTCCACTTGTCTACTGGATGTTTCACTGCATGCACCTGACAGGATTGCTAAATTCATCGCCTGCAAATGCTAGACAATCTATTGACAGGTTGTCTCTGCTATAGTCTAGTCTAATTCCTTGGCTGATGTGATTTTCCTCCAGGGATTTTCTCCATTTTTTATTACTTTTCCCAGAATGGAGTTAAAAAGCAACGGTGATAGTTAATCTCCTGTATATTATTTATACTATATACAATTATGTTTAGTGCTGTTTGTTATGACTGAGGTAACAAAAAACAGACTGTGTGTGTGTGCGTGTGCGCGCGCGCCTTTCTACTCATCATAGGTCATTCCTGTTGTAACAAAAGCTAATGTCACATATATAAGCACTATTTGCTGCTTGAATTAGAGACATGTCTCGCTGACAGACAGAGTACATAAAGAGTTCATACTTCGTTAACGTAGAAATGAATTATGAAGATTTTTACATTTTTGCTCAAATATAATTCTGTGTGACAGCGATAGAAAGTCAAAAAATTATAACACCCGTTAATGTTTTCATTGTTGTTTTCTTTTTATTGTTAAAAAATTGCAAAATACCCATAAAATTGTGGTAAAGTTGATATAAAATGAAAATATAAAACTCATAATTAGTTACCATTGTGTTTTATGTTATCAGTTCCTGTTAGACGGTAACTCGATTCCTTTCCTAATTCTTCTTGAACTTGAATTATTATTCACAACAGTATTAAGGATAAGATTATATACAACAAGGTTTGTAATGTTGAGTTGCTGTGGTCAGAACAATGATGCCATTGTTCTTCCCTTATTTCACTTGGTGCCTCCTTGATTGTTTGAATCCAGTTAGCTGGTATGTTCCCATTACAATGGGCAACATATCCTTCCAGCTGCCTCTGTATTAATTAAATTGGATTAAGAACACAGTAATGAGTAGATAGTCTTAAAATAATGGGATCTGATTTTACTTCAGTTTCATGCACTATAAAGTTTTTTTCTTATGTTCATTTTCTTTCTTTAACAGTAAAAGTAAATGTTTCACATCTCTTCCTTCTGAATATTTATTTTTTTGCTTAACAGGCGATGTGTCAGCTTCCATCCATCCACTGGTCAGAATTCACCTAATAATCACAAAGCGTTATGGAGTATTGTCAGTTATTATTACACTATTATTTGGTAATAGTATTACAATATTTTGAGACCAGTTTCATTAATTGCAGCATGATAATCCCCATTTTTTTGGATTTAAAGACTAACAAGCTTCTGCCTAAAACCATGTTCACTATTGACATGAAGTAATGTTAGACACTTGCCTCTATTGGGAAGTAGTTTTATTCCATTTGATTGACCAGACAGTCAAAGCTAGTTGTGATGTTATGTAGTGATATCACTCAATACATTACATATGTGCCCCTCATCAACAAATGTTTCACAAGATCAAAAAACACTAGCAATTTTCCATTCTATTTAAAGTTACACTTAATATACTATTTTAATAAATTCAAATCTAGTGGCTTTTGAAAACCTGTAAAGGCTGGTACACCCCATATGAAGTAAATTGGAATTATTATTTATTTCTGATAATACTTCTTAAAGAGCAAAAGTGTCTTATAAAAGACAGAATTAACTATGATCAGAGACTAGATCATGAACAATTTTTGTTTTCTTTTAAGAAATTCTTTTTCTATGGACTTTTCTGAAAACGTACCAAATATGTGGTATTTTCCTATTATTTGTAAGTTTTATTTGGTCATGTCATTATTAGAAAAGTTCACTGTAGATGGTTACTTGCGTGTTTTACTACGTATGATTTCTTGATTTGAAGTGTTTTGTTTGTAATATATTTATGTTGATCACACTGTGACAACACTATTGTGTACTGTTAGTTATGATTGTACAGCTATCAGCTGACTTGTTTTGTTTCTGCCTTTCCTAACCCAGAATCAGAACTAGTTGTCATTCTGTAACATGATTAGGAGTAGAATTTCAAGAAAGACTTTGTTGAACATACAACTTTGAAGAATAGTATTAGGTAGATGCTTTTATTTTGCTATAATGATAAGAGTTTTAGATAAGGCTGTAAAGGTACTGATTTCTACCATTTATTATATATTACCATCAGAAGATTCCAGTATTATAATAATACTTACTGCTCACTGCTGCCAGAATTTCACTTACCGTCATATTCCCCTCTACAAAACTTACCGTATTATTGCCCAGGTCGCCAACATATTTTTTAGATGAATATGTAAACTTAAACACTCTTGCCCTTATAAAAATTGTAACATAATCCAGCTATCTGACCACCCTTAAATCTCAGAAAATCCCAAAGAACTTTAGACGAGGTTTTCAGCACAGAATAGGAAATGGTTATGGCGTAATAACTTAATCTAACACATATTTTTTTATATTGAGACAAATCTGTTTTTATTCACAATATCATACTCCCTTCTTGTCAACAACTAGAAACAAACGTATTTAATCAAGATTCTTTAAACAACTACTTTTAGCTAGGAACCAGTACTTTGATTGATTAATGCTCCCCTTATCCCTCTCACACACTCTCTCACTCTTTACAATTACTATATATAGTTTTTATCCCCCTCTTACTAAGCGCTTTACTGTTTTAAAATTCAAAAACTTACTGGGCCAATGTATTCACTGTGTTTCTTTTCTCGCTATTCCACTTATTTGACGCACTCACACAACTGTTTATAATTAGTTTACTGTATTTCACTAGTATCTCCACATGTTTTAATATTAAGTCGGCCGACGTAATTTTGCCGGCCGCGCTATATTGCTGGTACACTTTTTACATTTTTATTAGATAGGCCCTTTTTACTTTAGGCCTATCTTGCACGCCCGAGGCCACTGTTTTTAATTAGCGAACTGTATGCTGCTTCCTGCTACTGTCTGGTGTTAATACTGTGATGACAATCTGCATACTGTGATTCACAAAGACTGCTGCTGGGGCTATTACGTAATACATCTGGCTTGGGCTGTCTCCAGACATCAACAATAACACTGTATGTTGCTGGTTACACTGGGGCACCTCACAGGTGAATACTGACAATTAAAAATTTTACTGATTTAACTTGAAACTATGGGGGCACACAATTATGTACCGTTACAATACCCCCCCCCCCCAATGAGAGGTTGTATGCCGAAGCATACAAACTCTCATTGCCTAAAACCTAAGAGGACCAGTGAGGATATGGCGCCGCAACCCCCCTGAACTCTACTAAAATCACGGGCACTTACCCCCCCCCCCCCCCCCCCGAGCCTCCAGGTGGTCTAGTGGCTAACACGGGTGATTGATGCGCTCGTGGTCCCGGGTTCAATTCCCGGCGGAGGCTCCATACGGCGTGCACTCAGCGTCGTGAGGCAAACTGAGTAGGCGCTGAGATAAACAGCGCCGCCTCCTGGCCGTGAATACCGCAACTAGCGGCTGGTGGCGCGTAGTACTAGCCATACACCGTCACACTAACACAAAAAGCTGCGCGGTACGCCTTGGTCCTTAACGGACTGTGGAGCGGAGGTTTATTTATTTACCCCCCCCCCCAGTCTGGCGACTGCGGTAGCACCCATCCGACCTTACTGGACTTCTCTGCTCGAGATCCCAACACCATAAACTCGGACAGATACCCGCCACAGTATCACCTGACTATAACATTTACGCAAAATATCAACAACGGGCCTTCCATTACTCCATATCCACAACTGATTTGTTTCCTCTTAACCATACTGGTTCATTAACAAAGTACTGGTTGCATAATTTTGGTTATATAAACTTTTGTATACTTACAGCTAGTACACATGAATCCTATACAAATTAAATAATTTTCACAAAGCATTATTACCCTTCCAAAATAACATATTAATTAACCCAAACAATTTTGATTATCCTTACTCAAAAATTTCCTTCAGTTTTCAATTTTACATGAATATTTCAGTCATTATTTTCATCAATAATTATGTAATTTACCATTACATTTAAAATCAAAATGGATTTAAATGCATCACTAAAATTCACATTATTAAGTTAATCCCAAATCAACTCGAGTTTAATTTAATCTCTGCATATGTTCAAAACGAAATCAGTTATTTTAATTACATTTTTCAAAATGGTTCTCCATTCACAAAATCCTATCACATAAATATTAACTGCCTTACAATCAAAACACTAAGTCATTTCCTTATATTATTCATAAAAAGCTACCTCCATTTCAACACATCTTACATATCTTTTATTTCATAATAGGATTTACTCATATCACTGATTCATCAGACTACAACATACCTGTTTACATTAACAGTTGTATGCCAGACTGGTTTTATAAACACCAACTCAGTCTCAACATTCTGATTACAACACTACTGACACATGTACTTCCTTCAATTTTTAATTTCTATGAATCTTGTTAGTCTGTACTTTTTTTTTTTTAATCAATTACTATTTTTGTACCAGTTCATACCAAAATTTATTTGACTTTGTTAATAAAATTCACATTTTTAAATTACTTTAATTTCGGCTCAGTACATTTTAAATAAATACATTATTTAAAACGCTTTTAATTTAAACACACAGTACAGAATAAAATTCCTTAATAACTCCTGTTAATTGTTTAACAAAATAAATATTATTATATTATTATAAACTTCATTCTTATTACAAACATGTTTTACACATAAGCTATAATATACATTACAACAAGATAATATTGACACAATACATTTTACATTAACACATTTATTTACAAATTTTCGTCATAATTTATTATTTACCACACTTCGTTACCTAAATCAGCCAGGTAATTCTACCATTACTCACATAATTAAATGTTCATTCAGTATTTCTCAACCCCCATCATCTAAAATTAATCTTTTCTGCACATAACATTGTTCAATTTTATTGATACACGTCGTATGGCTATCTTTTGTGTAATGACCATACAAATTTATATGTTCCATTGTACCAAAATAATGATACATAGGGTTACCTCCCATTATTACTATATCATAAATCAAGTCTGCATTAGTATTTTTTTATAAAGTCTCCATCAGTGTTTGTTATTACAATTACATCATTATCACAATATTCTGCTACTACAAGTACATTAACTCTCCCCACAGGTAAATGTTTATCATCAATATACACATTGTCATTGTTTGCTACTGAACAAGGTAAATCTACATTGTTTACCATAATTCTCTTAATATTCATCTTCTCTATCAACTCTCCATAACTTCTATTTAGCTTAAACCACTCTAACTCTTTCTCTCTCTCATAATCACTTTCATCACCACAACATTTCACATTCTCACTCCACACAGAGGGCAACACCACTAAATTATTTAAATACCATCTGGCCCTACCAGATAAACACAAACAACTTATTTGACATTTTGAAGACCTTTTGTCTTCTACAAAAACTATCGAGGAACTCTTTTCCTCCAACAACACTGGTGAAGCTTTTTCTCCACCTATACTACAAGAAAAATTTGCCCTCTGTTCATACTCTACATTTAAACTACCTCTATACTCCCTTTCATTATAATCACTAAATACTCTAACCTCAGCTACATTTCTATTCTCAATATCACTACTGTTATCTACTGTATCACTTTTTGATACCCCATTTTCAAATTTATTACCCGCTTTACTTGCAAAGCTTTTTAAATTGTCATTTACTGTAATTATTTGTTGTCCAAGTTCTTTTTGATTGGATTCTAAAATGTCTGTTTTATTGTCTACCACACACACACACACTCTCTCTCTCTCTCTCTCTCTCTCTCTCTCTCTCTCTCTCTCTCTCTCTCTCTCTCTCTCTCTCTCTCTCTCTCTCTCTCTCTCTCTCTCTCTCTCTCTCTCTCTCTCTCTCTTTGTTTGTTTCACTACATATTTCATTAATTCGCCCTTCAACACTACACAATGAATTAGTTAATATGTCAAGCTTTACATTTATGCTATTTTCAAATTTCATATTCTGTTCTTTATACAGGGTCCGTCACGGGAATCCCATGGATTTCAAATAAGATGTACTTAGTCAGTTTGGCTTAAAAAATATTTTTATTTATGACAATACATAGTGTATGTTGGGAATTTCATTGTTCATTTATGTTTTGAAGATCACGTCGCTCAGATGTTGGCCATTTATGTTTATGCATGATTGTAGCCGGTCCCAAAAACTCCGAGTAGCGTTAATTAACATCTGACGTGGAATACGAACGATTTCCTCCTGGATTGTTGTCTTCAGATCTTCAAGGCAGCGTGGCTTGTTAATATATACTCGGGACTTGAGATATCCCCACAAAAAAGAAGTAACATAAGCTTAGATCGGGGGAGCGAGGAGGCCAGCGAACATTGCCATATCTGGAGATAAGGTGGCCTGGAAACTGATCCCGTAAGATAGCCATTGAATTACGAGCTGTGTGTGCAGTTGCACCATCCTGTTGAAACCATACTCTCCTCATTGCCCATCTGCGACGTCGAAGTTCTGGGAAGAAGAAGGTTTGGAGCATCGTAATGTAGCGCTCTGAATTACAGTCACAGTAATGTTGTTTTCGTCAAAAAAGTATGGGCCAATAATGTCCTTCTCCCAAACTGCACACCATACTGTTACTTTTGGGCTGTGAAGAGGGGACTCATGTAACATCTGAGGATTTTCATTACACCAATATCTACAGTTTTGTTTGTTAACGAACCCATTTAAATGAAAATGGGCTTCATCACTCATGAGAAAAATCATGTTTTCATTATTGACCATGGTTTCAAGCATGGTTTCACAAAAGACACGACGCTGTTCATAATCACCTACACTAAGTTGCTGACATACCTGAATTTTGTATGGGTGATAATGAATATCTTTGTGCAGAATCCTTCGCACTGTTGACTTGTTAATCCCTAAACTCGCAGCACGCTTGCGAACCGACCGTTTAGGGCTCTGTATCGCAGACGTCCTAACTCGCTCGATGTTTTCGGGCGTACGGGCTGTGTTGACAGGGCCAGGTGGTATTTTCTTCATTACGGAGCCAGTTGTGTTGAAGTTTTCAAACCATCTCAAAATGGTGTTGCGGTCTGGAACAGGTCGGCGGACCGGAATATTAAGATGGGTGCGAAAGCCACGTTGTGTCTGCGTCACTGACTCATTGTTTACGAAAAACCGCCGGAGAGCGAACGTACGATGCTCCACGTTCCACGACATGGCGGCAACTAAACTTCCCACTCTAACGAACAAATCAAGGCCAACCCACACTCACTGATGCCAACCGCTCAGCCGTACTACCCAATACAAAAACATGCAGTTCCCATGACGGACCCTGTATTGTTCAAATTTAACATCATTTGTGTCAAAGCGTTTATTTAAAGCATCCAATTTCTTATTTTGTTCATTGAACTTGGTATCATTCATGTCAAAACGACTATTTATGGTGTTAAAATTTACCTCTAACATTGCTTGTAATCTTTCAAACATTTTATAACTATCATCTTTTTTAGCCTGAACCGGCGTCGATTAACTCGCAACATCTTGTATTTCTAACATTTTGTATATTTGTTTATATTGTATAAACTAACTACACAATCGCCCTCACCCCCAATCAACCCCTTTTATAAAAACTACAATAAATATTCACATATACGCCGTTACCACAACCTGTTTTCTGTGCCTCAAAACAGGTCTAGTTCATATAATATTTATACGAACATCCTGGCAGCGAGTCGCCAATGTAAAGGTACTGATTTTTACCATTTATTATATATTACCATCAGAAGATTCCAGTATTATAATAATACTTACTGCTCACTGCTGCCAGAATTTCACTTACCGTCATATTCCCCTCTACAAAACTTACCTTATTATTGCCCAGGTCGCCAACATATTTTTTAGATGAATATGTAAACTTAAACACTCTTGCCCTTATAAAAATTGTAACATAATCCAGCTATCTGACCACCCTTAAATCTCAGAAAATCCCAAAGAATGTTAGACGAGGTTTTCAGCACAGAATAGGAAATGGTTATGGCGTAATAACTTAATCTAACACATATTTTTTTATATTGAGACAAATCTGTTTTTATTCACAATATCACACTCCCTTCTTGTCAACAACTAGAAACAAACGTATTTAATCAAGATTCTTTAAACAGCTACTTTTAGCTAGGAACCAGTACTTTGATTGATTAATGCTCCCCTTATCCCTCACACACACACTCTCTCACTCTTTACAATTACTATATATAGTTTTTATCCCCCTCTTACTAAGCGCCTTACTGTTTTAAAATTCAAAAACTTACTGGCCAATGTATTCACTGTGTTTCTTTTCTCGCTATTCCACTTATTTGACGCACTCACGCAACTGTTTATAATTAGTTTACTGTATTTCACTAATATCTCCACATGTTTTAATATTAAGTCGGCCGACGTAATTTTGCCGGCCGCGCTATATTGCTGGTACACTTTTTACATTTTTATTAGATAGGCCCTTTTTACTTTAGGCCTATCTTGCACGCCCGAGGCCACTGTTTTTAATTAGCGAACTGTATGCTGCTTCCTGCTACTGTCTGGTGTTAATACTGTGATGACAATCTGCATACTGTGATTCACAAAGACTGCTGCTGGGGCTATTACATAATACGTCTGGCTTGGGCTGTCTCCAGACATCAACAATAACACTGTATGTTGCTGGTTACACTGGAGCACCTCACAGGTGAATACTGACAATTAAAAATTTTACTGATTTAACTTGAAACTATGGGGGCACACAATTCTGTACCGTTACAAGGCAAAAGTACTGTAAAAGTTATTTGGCAAGTGTGGTGAAAACTGTGTTGTTGGTTTGAAGACTCAAGATCGCAAACGCATATGAGGCAGAAAAAGCAATGCAAAAAATTGAAGAAAGAGCTATCAAGCAAGGGAAAATGTAAAAAGATGATTGGTGAAGATTGAAGAAGACTCAGATAATCCAGACTATGGCTCTGACTCCAGAGTTCACTAAATGACTTGAAAAACAGATGTCATGTATAATTACAGTGAAACCCTAATGTAGCACTATCCTGCATTTAAAATTCATTTTGGGAATTCCCGCCAAAATCCTAATATGGCAAAGTTATACAGTCTTCGATAAAATGCCTCTACAAACCTACATTTAGCGCAATTTTTGAAAGATCACATATTTCATGTTTTGGATACAAATGCATGTAATACCGTAGTTGTCAGTATACAAGTTCTATTCGTTAGTCTTTGTACTGTTTTGGTACCAGAAAGTACTAATCAGGTAGAGAAAGTTCAGCCTTGGCTAAAAATAAACTCTTAACTCCTTCTTATTGAATCTATGGTAAAATTCTAGATAGTGTTAGTGATCAACAATTTTTGATACCCAACACCTAAATACATTTTTTATGTTATTAAAACTGTTTCAAACAGTGGTTATGATAAGCCAGAGCTATTGTTTAGTTGAAGTTCATTGACTTTAATATATTATGTTTGCATGCTATGTAACAATTTAGCAGTGATAATTATTGTTTGTACTGTATAACATTTTGAGGTGGATCTGTAACTTATTTTATGTAGCTGACACTGCATAAATATTTAATCACATAATTTATTCCATAAATACTTATTACAGCAAGCCTAATAATGTTTAAGTGTGGTATAAAGATAATGTTTACCTACAATATTTACAATTTCAGTTTTGCATTATTAATTATTATTATTATTATTATTATTATGTAGTGTCAGTCTTATAAAATTACATACTTCGTTTGATTTCATCAAGTCATTCATCTCAAATTCAGCAGGCTAATTTAATTTGCCTAATTCTGTAGAAAAAAATGGTATTGTATTTATCAGTCAGTAGACCAGCATTTCTAAATATGAATGCATAATTAACTCCACATTTTACTAATCTTTCCACCAACAACACATAGGTTGCTGTTCTGAATGATAGTACAGGGGACCTATTACAAAAGGTTAATACATACCTTTAGACATAATACGAGGGGTATCCAAAAAATAAGTTTCCCTAATTTTTATATCCAAGTATGAGCGACTCAGGCAGTTCCCGCGCACAGGGAATTTTAGTTTGGGTGTAGTGGCAGCGATTGCAGCCGGTCTGGTGGCCATGAACTGCTCAAGCTCAGTAGGGAGCCGAACGCCATGGAGATTCCACTTCGTTTTGCTGCCAGTTGTGAAATACGTAGTGTTATTCGTTTTTTGACTGCAACTTCGACCAATATGTTGTGAAGAGAGGATCGGCTAATTTCAATATTTGGTGGCAGTAGAGTCATGATTTCGTCGAGCGTGAGCCGCTTGTCGGAGTCAATGACGTCACGTACAGAAGCAATGGCGTCGGCTTGCCGCGAAGTTGCTGGTCGGCCACTGCGCTCATCATCATGAACATTTTCTCTGCCTTCAATAAACACTCTTCGCCAACGACGAACCATTTGTACAGACACGACATCTTCACCATAAACACTGCATAACTGACGATGAATTTCCATGGCCGATTCATTTTTTGCCGGTCTGGTGGCCGTGAACTGCTCAAGCGTCAGTAGGGAGCCGAACGCTATGGAGACTCCACTTCATTTTGCCACCACTTGTGAAGTACATAGTGTTATTCGTTTTTTGACTGCAAAAAATGAATCGGCCATGGAAATTCATTGTCAGTTATGCAGTGTTTATGGTGAAGATGTCGTGTCTGTACAAATGGTTCGTCGTTGGCGGACAGTGTTTATTGAAGGCAGAGAAAATGTTCATGATGATGAGCGCAGCGGCCGACCAGCAACTTCGCGGCAAGCCGACGCCATTGCTTCTGTACGTGACGTCATTGACTCCGACAAGCAGCTCACGCTCAACGAAATCATGACTCTACTGCCACCATATATTGAAATTAGCTGATCCTCTCTTCACAACATATTGTTGAAGTTGCAGTCAAAAAACGAATAACACTACGTATTTCACAACTGGCGGCAAAACGAAGTGGAGTCTCCATGGTGTTCGGCTCCCTACTGACGCTTGAGCAGTTCATGGCCACCAGACCGGCTGCAATCGCTGCCACTACACCCAAACTAAAATTCCCTGTGCGCGGGAACTGCCTGAGTCACTCATACTTGGTTACAAAAATTAGGGAAACTTATTTTTTGGATACCCCTCGTACATACCTTTTATAAAAGGTTTTAGAAAATACATTAAAACCTCGATGACAGGGATTTTGACAGGAATGGAAAATCAAAACAATGAATGTGGGAAAATAACAGTTGTAGAAACCCACTAAACATTTATAGAGAAGAATAATTTAATAGCATTTACTGTATTAATAAACTCACCTTGAAACAGCATTCTGACAAAATCTGTGCAAAGGTCTCTCCAAAAACAAGTGTTTTAAAAGACTGGTTGGAGTCAAATGAGGGGAAACTTCAGACTTGCTGAATGAAACATACAAAATCTACATAAAACCCAATATCATTTATGGTGGGGAAGCCCTTACAACAGCAAACTCCAGTGTGTTTAATAGGCTTGAGAGAATTCAGAATAACTGCCTGAGGCTAATAACTGGAGCAGTAAAAACAACACCAGTAGCTGTGTAATGTATGCGTTTACAAATACCAAACCTCTAGGGACAGAATACAGGTGTCTGGCACAAATATTGTATGAAAAACTTATACATAGAAAGGACGACAACAAATGGGTAATTCAGGCGCCAGCTGAACAAACACTGAAGACACAGAAGAGCTTCAAACACCTAGTAATGGAAGAAATGAATATAAGCGATAAACTGGAACCACCAACAAAGCCAATGAATCCACTAGACTATGTTGAATTTGACATAAATCTAGAGCTGATACAGTGTATCAACAAACTAAAGATCTCCCTTCTATAGTCAACCAGATAGCAATTGAGACCGTAAATACTTATATCCTAATGATAGGTGGACCAGAATTTACACAGACCGATCAAAGCTAAATGAAGAGATAGGAGCAGGCATGTATAGTGAAATTTTCTCCCACTATTTTGCACTAAATTCGGATGATACAGTGTTTGAGGCCGAGTTTTTTGCAGTTGATGAAGCCTTGAGACAACTGTTGATGAGACCTTGGCTGAGAAAGGATTCTGTAATTCTGGTAGACTCAAAATCAGCTATATAGGCCATTGCAAATAATGACTCATCCAAGATCATCATAATACGGTCCATCAGAGATAAGTACAAGGCAGTTAAAAATAATATTTGTAGAGTGGTAATACAGTGGATGTTGTCACACAGAGGAGTGAAGGGCAATGAAGCAGTGGACGAGTTGGGTAAAAAGGGCACCACTATAAAACAGAAACCTTCAAGACTTAGTAGAATAGATAGAAAGATTAAACAACTTAAAAACCATTCCCAGACTTCCTTCCATCACAGAACCAAAGAGGACTTGAAAGGCAAACTGTATGAAAATATATCTAGTCTCTACCCTGAGAACAAAGAACTTCCAAGAAGATCATCGGTTGCCAATTTCGGCATGGCCACAGGACACGACTCCTTACCAGGGCACCTCAACAGGATCAACATCCTCCCTTCTGGGATGTCCACTCTTTGTGAATGCCCTGGAAACAAAATGGACAAGGACCACCTCCTGGTCTGTGAAAAACTGGATAAAGAAAGACAGAATAGAAAAGACCCACCTGGTCTTTATTGGGAAGCTATATCAAGAATGGCGTGAGCCATTGGAAACAACAATGTTTACTGTATGCCTGTCTTCTTGCTGTCCATATTATTTAGTCTGCCAAAAAACTACAAATTAGTGAAAATAACGGAAATTTAAACATTATACGGAAACGATTAAAACTTATATACCTATTTTTTTAAGGTGAAAGTATCATGTTCAGATGAAAATAATACCATGTTCCATGTTTTAATTTAAAGGATTCATTGAGCAGATAGTTATGGAAAATAATTTTATGTCATAATATTCTTCCTCTGTGAGTCAATGGCATATTTTATGTGCTTTAAATGGTACTTTCTGCAGCACCATGAAATTCAGCATTTAATATTTTTATATCAGCAAGAATTTAATATTTTTTAATGCAAATTATTGGAAACATTATGTACTATTAATTTTTCATCACTTATGAATTATTTACTTTCTTTGTATTTTTGATTATGCCATTTAACAACCTGGTAGCATCATCCATGTCAATTATCAAAATACTGAGAACAACAATTCCAGAAACATTCATTGAAATAGTGTTTTGAAGATCATTTTTTTAAATCAGCAGCTAAAAAAATGGAAATGAGTAATCAATAAAGATGGACGTACCTGTATAATAAAATCCACTGACACCAAACAATTCATTCAAAAGTCATGTAACATGACTGTTTTGTTATATGTTCTGTGCAAAAAACTAGCTTTGTGAACCGTGTAACTACCTACCATCAATGTGGGCTTTTAGGATACAAAATAATTACATGAGTTTTTTTACATATTTCACATTTAACCCAATGTAATGTTAAATTTTATATTATAAATTGCGACAGATTAGTTTTGCTAAATTTTTATGTATTGCTAAATTGGGATGACCCACACTTTGTAGCGATAACTTATCTGCAACAACTAATGTGACACAGTTTAAAGGGGATATCAGGTGTATCTGTAATAATAACTCTATGTAACTTGTAACGGTATTTCAAATTTATTTAGTAATAATGAAATTGTGCGCAAGGCACGTGATTCAACTTAAAAACATTCATTATTGCTTTGTTACTTGTAACATTATGTACTTTTTACAAATCCCCCCTCACGTGACTTCTACTTACCTCGTGCGATCTTTTAACGCACTAGCCCTGATTTCACTTTACCCTGACTTACCAAAACAGAAGACTCCAAGATTACTTACAGGTCGCCACCAATATCTTTAAAGGACAGATATGGAAACCTTAATACACTTTCCCCTTTTAGAATTTAATTACTTACCAGGTTCGTTAGGCGAAATTTTCTATACAGGACAGGTGATGATAATTAGGCGTAATAATTGACTTAACACATGGTTACGCTATTAATCCATTTTATTTATATTCATTTTAAAAGTTAATTACTCTCTGTTTGTAACTCTTAACAGTTCATCAGATTCTTTGCTTTATCAACTTTCTATAATATTATACGTTAAACATTTAAGAAAACAAAATTTACTAATTCAACTAAGCGGTATACCTTTTATTTTTATTTGACAAACCAGTATTTGCTCACACTTTCATTCTTTACAGATCTTTTACCCCCACCCTTATTTTAGAGATCTCTTTATTATTGTTTTATTTGAATTTTGCCTTTAAACGTCCAAATGACCTATTTCTGAAGTTTAGTCAATGAATTATAAATGGTACTTAGCCATTTTGTTGATGTCTCCCCGCTGTTGCGCCACCACTTGATTCACTATTTATTTAACGTTCCCAACTTAGGTTTTAAAACGGTTTCAACTGCGATACTGCTGTATATGGTTCCAAATACATATTTCACTACTGTTTCACATTAATTATGTCACAATTTAGTCGGCCGACTGTATATTTGCTCGCGAGCACTAATATAGAGAACCGCGCGGTTTGAAGGATCTCAGTCGACTCAAGTTTCCAAAAATGGCACAGCGTCCCTCTGTGCCCAGCTACTTGGCTCGTGATTGGCTGGGCGCATCTCGCGGCTTTTTCGTGTCTCGTATAAGGCGAGAAGGAATTCTTAAATGTGACTTTCATGTTGTGAAAAGCGGCCCACACGTGCACTCGTACGCATGAATACGCACCCTTCTGGCACTTAACATTCCCAGACTCTTAATTGCTTTTGTGCCTCGCACGGCTTGGTACGAGGTGGACTACATGGTGTTAAAAAAATGTCAAGCGTTTGTGATCAAAATGTTGTTCAGCTTGAGTTGCGACTACTTTTTACAAAATTATTAAAGAATAAAATAAATCCCAATAGTTTGCCCCGTTACAATACCCCCCAATGAGAGGTTTTCTGCCGAAACAGAAAAACTCTCATTGCCTAAAAACATAAGAGGATCAGCTAGGATATGGCGCCAACAACCCCCTTTAATCCTTACTAAAATCATGGGTAACTTACCCCCCTAGTCCGGTGACTATGGCTGCACCTGAATGACCTTACTGGACTTCTTGTTAAGATCCCAACACCGCAAAGTCAGACAGGCACTCGCTACAGTATCACCAAACTCTGTAACATTCAATAAAAAATCAATAACTGGCTCTTCACCATACCATATCCTTAACTGACTTGTTTCCTCTTAGTCGTACTGGTTTGCCTTTAGCAAACTACCGGTTGCATATATATGTACCTTCTTAACATAAACATATTACATTTCTTATTTATTATATTCCTAATCAAATAAACAATTATATTTCACAAAAAACTTGTATTCAAAATAAGCATTACTAACCTTTCAATTTCTAATAATTAAACATGTTAACTATTTATCTTGCATTATCATTTCAATTTTGAATTTTTCTCAAATATTTTAATCATTTAAATTTAATCGTCTACTATTTATTATCTACTAGTGGTCGCCCAGTGGTCGAAATTCGACCGTAATTCGTTAAATTTTTAAGTTTGAACGTTATTGAGGTTCTTTAGTCAAAGAGTATACCTCTATAATCAATGCATATAATTTTTTTGAATTTTGTTCTATTACGTCAGCTGCGAGCGTGTACAAATACGTCATTAGCATGTGTTGTTTGCCTTAATTCCCTGCAATACCTATGAAATTTAAAATTTAATGTTAGTAACAGTTGAAAAAAACACAATTACAGCTTGTATTCGTATTTATTTTTTGATATAATTCATTGTCAGTTTTAATTTTTTCATGTTATTATTGAATCAAATAAACGCTAATAAAAATGAGACTTGACATTCATAGAAGTATAAGATACATTGTTTTCAATTCCAGTGGATTACATTTCATTTTTGGTAAGGTACAAAATTCGAAAACAGTTTGAAGATTATCTGCTACAATATAATTTTTTAATTTTTTTTCTATGCATTAATTTTCGAGTGACAGTAAACTCTCGATTTAACGGACCTCAGTTTAACGGACTTCGGATTTAACGGACAGAATTTGATTTAAAAAAAAAAAAAAAAAAAAAAAAAAAAAAAAAAAAAAAAAAACATCAAAGCATGATAATGTTTTTAGGCTTTTGAAACGTATAATGTGCATAAACTGCAGACTCTCCTGTTCTGGCGATATTGCTTGGCTATCGCAGCATTCTTTTGTTTCTTTTCTTCTTGTTTCTTGTTTTGAAACACACAAATTTTCTCATCTTCAATTGTATTTGATGAGAACGGAGTATTCCTGTATTTGCGTTGTTGTTGACGCAGGCGTCGCACAGTGGAAGACGTCATGACGACTAGCACTGAACAATATACACTGATATGCATCTTATTTCACTGTGAAATATTCGTCCATCGGCTAATACAGAAAGCATTACAGTGGCACGTAATTTTTCATTTCCCGTAATCTTTACTGTTATAGATTTGGTTCCCTTTTGGTCCACCGTAAATATACGTAAATAAAAAATACGGGCGTTTCATCGGCATTTCCCATGTGTTTAAGTGAATAATTATGCTTCTTGCGTAAATGAATGACAAACCGCTGATACTGTAGGAGTTTTTCTTCGTAATCACTCGGTAGTTTTAGCGCAAGTGATGTACGTCATTTAAGTGCAAATCCATTTTGCCACATCATTCATCTTATACACCCGAAGCTGGCTTTGAAACCGGAGACTTTTAATTCTTCTGCAATATCTAAAGCTTTTAATTTTAAAACATGTCTAGTGACAGGGGGTCCTTGCCAGTGGCAGCTTCAGACCATCTTTTCGGGGGGGGGCATACGGGGAAGCTTGGGGGTATGGAATACCCCCAGCAAAGGAGGGGCGGGGGCCCTCCCTCAAAATTTTTGCAAATTTAGACTTTAGAAGTGGCATTTTAAGGTCATTTAACTCCTGCAAATATGATTTAAATGAGTTACTTTTTGAAAATATTTCCTGATTCGATGGTGTTTTTAAATTATTAATTCAGTGAAATATATCGTCATTTTGTTATGTAATGAAACATATGTATAAGCAAATTTGGTACTTTTTATATACAACTTCGCCTAATTCTTTCTCCTATAAATACATAGGATGTGCTATAATCAGTAAAAAAGTCTTGGATCAGTTTTGTAATTCGTCCAGGCGTTTTTTCATTTAAAACATATTTTAATTTTAAGGGCAGTTTACCCCTAAAACCCTCAAAATTAAATAAGCTAATAAACGGTAAAACCCAAAGCTTGGATGTAGGAATTAAACTTGAAATACATGTTTATAATACTATTTATTTATTTCAAACACGAGAATAACAATACATAGTAACACCTTAATAAAAGTTTGTTAAAAGCTTAAACCTAAACAACAAAATCTATTCTTCTCCTATTTCCACTGTTTGCAAATCGTTCAATCACTGAGTCTACGTCAATTTCAATGTCTCTGTGAGTGTGTAACAAGCATAGTCCGGACATCTTTCTTCACCCATCCTTGCCCTCTGCCACGTCTTCAAACGACGCAAGGTGGAGAAAGTTCTCTCAGCAGATGCCACGCTAATGGGAAGAGTTGCCAGGATTTTTAACAAAGAGTAAATCGATGGAAACTTGTCCTTATCACAAGCGTCCATCGCTTCAATAGCGGTTGCAGGAAGTTTACCCTTACATCTGTTTTCCCTTTCCCATTTTTCCCGCCAAAGTTCGAATTCACTATTTACCAGATACCCATCGCTTTTCCTTAGCCCAAGTATGGGTGCGAATTTGTCGATCAAGTTTTGGAGCTGCATATTTTCTTCGTCCAGGTCTTTGTGTACATCACTGGCACCGTCCTTGGGATTGTCCTTAACAACAACAGTTTGAATCAATACACGAAGTCCAAAACAATCCAATGAGTCTTTGGGAAATCTTGAAATGAGATCTGCAATCACATTGTCAAGTAGGGGAATGTATGTAGATTTCTTGCAGTATTCTTCTGGCGTGTTTGATGTGTAATTTGGTCTATGTTGTTGCCATGGTGTTACGCGAGGAAGTTTTATTTCAACTCCGAGTTGAGAGCACAATTCCTTGACTTCACAAAACACCTCAGAAAATGTTTCGTCACACTTTTGCCTTTTCTTTTTCAGTACAGAAAGTGTATCCTGACGGAGTCTGGAGCCTTCTGCTCAGTGGAAGTGTATGTTTCAATACATCGATCAAAGAAATCATTGCCGAAATGAACTGTACATCACACAGGGAGGTGATCAGTGCAGTTGCGTTGGAGGAAGTAGTCAAATCCGTCCAGCCAGAAATTGATTCCAGACCTTCAATCAGATAAGGAAGAGCTTCATGAAACTTGAGCACAGTATCATGCCTCTCCACCCAACGTGTTTCACAAAGCCCCGGTAGCTGTTTCCCAAAAACATACCTAAATCATCGTTTCTCTTTTCAAAAAACTTATGTAAAACGCCATTTCTCTTTGCAGACATATTGAAAAATGATGTTACTGATTTCATTATGCCGATCGAGTTTCGGACGACAGCGAGTTATTCAATGCGTGATTTAAGCAAGGACACCAGCATGCATGCATTGCTTCACGACGTATTTCACAGACAGTGCCAACAAGCTCAGATGACATTACACTGCAACTATCTGTCCCAATGCCTACACAGTTGTTGACGTCAAGGAGCAACTCTTTGACGATATTTACAACAATTTTTCCAAGTACCTCTCCTGTTAGTTTGCGTTCAAGTTGTACGCCATTTTCATTTCCCTCCTTATCTTGGATGGCATCATATGCATCAATAAATGTGATGAAGTCTTCACGAATACAACCATTATAAACATACCTCAAAGTAAGAGACAGTTGTTCAGTGTGGGATATGTCTGTGGTTTCATCAAATAGTATGCTAAAACAGCCAGACTGTCGCACTCTATTTAATATGACACGTGTGATTTCCTTTCCACAACATTCAATCAGGCTATTTTGGGTGTTTTTCCCAATGTATGTTGCCCGTGCAGATGAGTTATCAAGGTGTTTTTTCAGTATTTGGTCACCTGATGAAATACGAAACCTTAAGAGCTCCCTGAAGTTTCCCTCATTTATGGGACTTGGATCTTCTTGGAGGTGGAGGTTACCATCGTCTCAATGTCCACGAAGGGGGTTATTTTATCGTCCCAAAAAGATAATACTTTCAATTATGGGACGCAACCGCTCACGGTTTTCTTGAACTTGCTGTAAGCACCGAGTAATCACTTTATTAACAACAGCTTCTTCTGGAGATGTGTAAGTTTTGATGAAGTTTTTCCCAGCTTCCACACTCTCTCTGTGGTATGCATTTTTCTCATGTGTCTCCAGGCAGCCATCTTTACCAAGTAATTTCGCAAATGAGGTCACAGACTTAGTCACAAGTGATTGCAAGTGCACTCCTTTATTATGGCCACAATACTCATGTGCAAAAAGTACGCAGTATTTACAGTAGAGACCCTTCTGTATATCAGAAAACACAAGCCAGTGTTTGCTTTCTAAATGATTTCTCCCTAAAAAACGCTTGACAAATTTCCCATTTTTATTGTGGACAGTTTTTACAAAAATATAAAGGAATAGTACATGCAGAATTATTATTAACTTAAAGTTTATTTTATGTTGAACACACTGAAAACTTTTTACTATCATAGCACTGCTTATTTCAATAAATTTCACAAATTACTTACCACACTTACCAGGTTTCCTTAGTATCCAAAATAAGAAAATGCAGGTTTCAGAGCTGTTTGTTACTAAAAAAAATTTTCTTTTAAAATAAGAATATCTCAAAAAAATTTTTTGCGTAATGCGAGCAAATAGGTAGCAGAATAAGCTTCTGAAATTTTCCAAGTCTCTAGCGTTATTCAATATTTTTTTAATTAACGAAATACTCACAGGTGGCATTCACTATAGAGGTGGCCTTCACTGTGGTCTCTACCCTACGTATTAGAAATATTACGCATACCAATACCACGCCCACTACGGACATATAGTTTTAACCGTAATAACTTTTGTCATACCCACTAATATTTTTACCCATTTGGATCGTCTAAATAATGAGTTAAGAAAAGTGTCTCAGGTTCTAAGGGGGGGGCATGACCCCCCTGAAGCCGCCACTTGTCCTTGCCTTCTTAAAAGCTGTACGTATTCACAGACGCTGGACTCTACTGCTACAAAACGCCCAGCTTGAGGTCCCGCGCGCGAATGCTCGTTGCGCAGTATTTGCATTTAAAAGTCGTTCCTTCTGTTTTCTCCATCGTCGAATACAGGATTCATCAATATCGAATTTCCTTGCGGCTTCACGATGGCATGTTTTTTCTACATTTTGTATCACAATTAATTTATAATTCGCATCGTACGGGTTACGTTTAATTTGATTTGACTCCGTGCCTTTAGTCTCCACAATATCACTCATACCGCAAACGCACTACAAAAACGCCGAATGAAAACAAAGTATAGATAAGCGATGTTGTCGCTATTACAATAGAAAACCACACTGACAGTTTACCTGTTATTTAGAAACATGTTACACACCCTCTACTCATCCTTTGTCTTGCTGCCTGCAGAAGGGTGCGAGCACGCACTTACACTTTATCTTCCTATTCTTTCTTCAGTTTGCTGTTAAAACATTCGGTTGTAGTCATAAATCATAACGCCAGAGTTAACTACAGCCAGGCAAACTGCTGTTGCTCAGGCAGTAAACAACTCGTAGATAAGAAAAGCGTTCGGCCCGCCAGAAGTCAGGTATAACTTCGAATTTCGTTAGCGCGCGAATGCAAGCCGCAGGCCAAATTAGCGACCATGTTTTTAGGAGAAAAAGTGTGGCTTGTATTCGGAACAATACGGTATTTGCATGATATTAATAGTATTAAAATTTCAAGTGTTATAGGCCTATTTGATTTAAATATATCCTCAAAAAACAAAATTTGCGATTTAACGGACTTTCGATTTTATGGACACCCCTCAGCCCCAATTAGTCCGTTAAATCGAAGGTTTACTGTATTTGAAAAATATGAAAGATAGGCAAAATGAGGTTTAGCTTGGCTAAGCCATATTTAAAAAGCAATAACGCGTTTTTTGACATTTCCTTGGGTTTTTTTTATTGCCATACTGACCAGGTTTCGCCAAGGCTACACAGTTATTTTGCCTATCTTTTTCGAATTATATAAAATTTAAATAAAAAATTAATACAAAATAAAATGAAATAAAAAATACGTGCCTCATATTTTTTCATTAAATCAAAAAAACCGGGCGGTTAAAAAAATAAATGTTGTCCATTGAACTTAAAATAGTTTGAAAGTGAATTTAATGATTCAGAACTTCTGTCTAAACGATGTTTTTTGTAAAAACTCTTTCATCATTTGCTAAATGCCCTTGGCCATTATATTCGGAAATATAAAATCTCAAACCATCGAATGATTGAACTCTACTTGCTGCGACGTACAATTGACCATGTGTAAAAACTGGCTGCCTCAATAAAATTCCAATTTTTTCGGATGTTTGTCCTTGAGACTTATTTATTGTCATCGCAAATGCAGGTATAATTGGAAATTGAGTTCTTTGAAAGTTAAATGGTAAAACAGTACCAGAATATGTTAAATTTATACGTGGAATCAAAATTCTCTTATTGCGTGCGGTTCCAGTTAAAACTTCGCAATCAATAGCATTACGATGCATACACTTGATGCGCATTCTTGTTCCATTGACTAATGCTTCCTTTCTATATAAGTTTCTGATCAGTAAAACGATGCAATTAACTTTCAATACTAACTTATGTGGTCGCAAACCACTAATAGTCAAAGAATTCAAAAACTCTACTGGATAGTTATTGATTTCATTGTCATCATCACAAATTATTTTATCGTAGCTATGATGTGTTTTCTGTTCACCTGGTATTCGATCAAGTATATCAGTATTAATAAAAGTACAATCATCATTTTTAGGTGCTAAAATAACTGACTTCAATATGTTATCTGAGAGTATGTTTTCGGAAATATTTCCATACATCTCATTAATAATATTATTTTCATCTCCTATTAATTGCTGAGGTATTTCAATAATATTTTCACCAAACTGAGGGAATTGTGGGGCTTCATCATTACCAATTTTTTTCAAGAATTCGACAAATTCTGTTTCACTTGGTAAGGCTCTGATATTTTGAGTAAACGTTACATCATGAAAATAAACAAATTTATGCCAACTCGTGACACAATTTTCAATTAAAGTTGCACGTGATCCATGTGGGACAACTGGTAAGATTTGCCGAAAATCACCGCACAGAAGTATCGTTTTCACTCCAAATGGTTTATGTTTATCATTTTCATCGCATAGATCCTGCAATAATCTATCTATGATTTTCAACACTTGCAGTGGGCACATAGAAATTTCATCAATAATTATCAATGATGATGAATTTATGTAACGTCCATAGCTACTATTTGCGGTAACATTCGCTACAGAATTTTCCAAAATGGGTATAGGCAATTTAAACACATTGTGTAAAGTTCTACCTCCAAGTAAGAGTTGAAGATATGCCACTGAACGCTGTTGCAATGCAACTAAGATTAAGCGAATTTAATTTGTGAATGATTGCTGTTTGTGTGAATGTTTTTCCACAACCTGCATGAGCGGTTAAACAAAAAACATTAGATCCAGTATCATGGTGCAAAACTTTACGAATCACACGATCAATTAGATTACACTGTTCAATATTTGCAGTTTCATAATGCTCACAAAACAGAAACTCTTGTTCTATTGGATCAATAGCATTTGCTTCGTCTGTTCTCTGTGAATACGTGGGAACTGGTAAACCAAGTTCTTGACATGACAAATTATGAACATTCAAAATATCTTCAATTTCTAATAGAGCTGTGTTAAAGGATACTTCTTCATTGTAATCTCTCAAAAAATCTTCACTAAGATATACTTTAAATTCATTCCATAACGCCAATGCATTGGCTGCACATTTAATGCACAAATGTAACCAAATAAATTTCGCATTTGTTTTGGTGAATGTAATTCTTTTGCTTCATTTAAACATTCGCGCCATTCATTATCATTTGAAGCAATGCCGCGAGCATGGCACGCTTCAACAAAAGAAGTGTGTATAATTCCATTGTATGTTCTAACATCCTCAAATGATTTTGGACCACAGACATGTAATAAAAGCAGTCGTAAATGGAAAAGTTCGATGTCTTTTGGTGATACTATATATATGCGTGTAATGATTTTATCACCTCCACGCCTTCTCTTCTTCCATTTTTTTTCGGGAATCTTCCCACACATAATGCAAAGGAATTTCAGTATACTTATATTCATGCGCTGATGGATCTGATCGATTCAATTCAAAAAATGCTAATAATTTTGTTTGTCTTGCATTTTCAATTGCTTGACGTTCTTGCCCTTCTCGAAAGTAAACATTCTGTCTACGCGGTAAATGAATGTCAAGTCTAACGATGACATGTGATTGAAAATGCATTGGTAATTCATAAATGCGCCATACAGCTTCAGTTGATCCGACATAACGGCCATTTAAAAAATGTTTAACTTCATCAATTTGTATTTCTTGACCTGGTTCATTTCTCTCTGAACCTAATTCAACAGATGCACTGTCATAGCCTTTATACACGTATTTATAAATGTATTTAACACTTTTAACTGTAGTGCATACTTCAACATTTATATGGCAATTAAATTTGGCAAGTAAATACGGATTGTATGGTACAACATAACGGTTGTCGAGGCAACTACCACGAACTTCAGCATTAATACCATTATCACGCCTTCTGTATAATGGATATCCATTAATGATTCACATGTAAATTTGTTAAATCGTTTTGGATAATCTTTTGTACATTTTCCATCTCTCATACATACAGAATTTGGATTAAGTACACCGCATGGACCATGCATCATGTGTTTTACAACATATTCATGTAATGTAGGATGTGTTTGAATTTTAGGAATCTCCGCAGATACAACTTTATCAATATCGGTAGCATTAACAATTTTATCTTGCTCATTTAAAGAGAGTAAAATGTGAGCATGAGGCAATCCTCTCTTTTGAATCTCAATTGTATAAATGAGTGCTTCAACTTTACCGAAGATTTTTTTTAGTGTAAGGCCCTCAATTAATGCTTTCAGTTTGGACTTGAATATACACGCACAACAATATCAGGTCGAAAATTACCTGACTCACCTACACCAATATTGCTAACTATTTCAGGCCAACTTGGATTGCAAGTCATTATAATAAACAAAGAAGGCTTCCCGAAATGTTGTACAATTGACATTGCATCTAAATAATTCTGATACATACTTCTTGGAGATCCATTGAATGAAGATGGTAAAATTACTCTACGGCCAACATTATTGGCATTGGGGTTCAATTCTAAATAATCTGTTAAATTGTTGTAAACTTCAGACCTAAGACTTGTTTGATTTTGTCGAATGAAATGTAACCTTGTGCCCTCTATTGTCACATACATATCAACTATCCACTGCAGAAATAATTTTTGTGAATGGTGCAACATGCTAAAATCTTCTCTAATTGCAAGTCGATAGGCTGCATACTGAAGCATGGTTAATTTATTTCTGGGCGCTCTTGAATTAGATGTAGTTGGTACATTATGAGAAATATTGATATGCCACCCAGTATCAACATTTTGAAAAAGTAATGGATACGCTAAAGGGTCCAATGATGAATCCAAAACAGAGATATTTTTAATGGTACCATTAACTTTTGAAAACGAAACCATATTTCGTTCAAAGGGTGGCTCACCATCAGCTGTACTAAATATTACTGCTACATCAGTTTGAACTGCATCATTATAACGGCGTAGATCTAAATCACGATTTACTTTAATGAGCATACAAATTTATTTATTTTGATTTTCAACTCTCTGACAATGATCTTTCATTGCAATGAATGACCGAACGAAAGGATTAATGCGTTCCAATTCAAGAGAGATTTCGCGCATTATATTGTTATTGCATGTTTGATTATAGTGTTCACGTAATCTATAATTGACAGCAGTGTCAACATCATAAAAATATAATTGCGCATAACATGGTGAGCGACCATATCCAGCAGTCATTGGACCTGATCTGTGATAAAAAACATCATGTATTTTAAAATGATACACTCCACGCGTAACTGTATCCGAAATTTTAGCTTCTGAGCTAACCATAGCAAATGATGAATTGTATTTACGACTGTTTTCAAAATAATTTTTTGACTTTCTTTTTATTGAAGGTTCATTTGAAGTAAGTCCATCATACAATGATTTAAAGTATTCATTTTGACTTAAGGCCGGTAATATTGCTTTACCCTTATGACAACATGAAGTGAATGCAGTCCTTTCACCTAAAGTGACCTCAGATTCGAAATGTTTTGCATTGCAAAACCTGCATTGTAAATGCATTAATCCACAATCAAAAGTATTAAAATTTCTTGGAATGACATTCAGTGCGCATTTAAATGTATCCCTCAAAATAATTTCATCATTTTGTATACTATTTACACTATTTAAATTTGCATTTGGTCTATTATCATTTTGACTTTATATTCCTTATTTGTCTCTCACTCCGACCCGTCAATGTTCTATGTCAAGGCATAATGGAAGTAGGTGCGAATATCTGAATGAAAAAAAAAACATGTAATGAAACTACTGAAACTAAGATTAGACAGGGTTTAATTTAAAAATAATAAAATGTACTCACTTTTTTGAAACCACCAATAATAATTAGGCGAGAGTAAGTCATTTCAAATTGCTGGTACAAAATTTTCCTTTTGCAACAGGTGTATATTAAGCAAGCTGTATTTCACTTTCAACTGCACATTAATATATAAAACACAGATATCTAATATACAAAATATAAAATAAACGCTTTTTTGCCTTGACATACACTCCACAGACTATTGAAAAAGGAATATTTGAAATCACACAAAATTCACAGCTCATTCAGTCAATCTGTCAGTAATTATTTGTTGGCAACATTTTAAAATTCTTTGGCGAATTTAGTGAATGCCTACTTTCTGGCACTTAACATTCCCAGACTCTTAATTGCTTTTCTGCCTCGCACGGCTTGGTACGAGGTGGACTACAAGGTGTTTAAAAATGTCAAGCGTTTGTGATCAAAACGTTGTTCAGCTTGAGTTGCGACTACTTTTTACAATTATTAAAGAATAAAATAAATCCCAATAGTTTGTCCCGTTACATACTATGCCGTAAGGCTTACGCTGTATACATCCTTACTGACTAAATATTCTATTCTAATAATTACTTTATTAAAAATATCATTTCCTGACTATTCAGTCAATTAGTGTGCTTCTAAATATCAATGCTTAAATATCTTTTTAGATATTGTAACGAAATTCAAAATATTAATTGCTACTGAATTTATCTTTCTTTTTCAGTACTGATTTATAAAACTCTAATTTTTACTTAAATGCTTCGCATTCTGTTCATTTCAATACTAATTTGAGCTCTTGTTTATGTTAATCTTACTTCAATAATATTTACCATTTTAACTCTATATTTACAAGAAACATTGGCTCTTAACTTTAAAGTAAAACAAGAATTTCTTTAATTGTCTTTGAGTTAATTGTTCGACTAAGAGATAAATAAGTTGTTTATCACCTTATTGTTGTCAATCATACTCAATCGCAATCAATCCATCTGTAATCGTCCTCATCTCAAGTCCAGCATCAATTCCTCTTGTCCAGCGTCACTTCCAGACTTCAGTAACGTTCCTCTTGTCCAGCACAGCCGCTCTAGACTCCAGTACAATTCCTCTTGTCCAGCGTAGTCGCCTCTAGACTCCAGCGTCGTCTCGCTCTCTGCAACTAAGTCGTCAGCTCTCTCGCTCCCCAGAACTTCATGTAACTTCTTCTCGTGCTGTTTCGGACGTCAGTTGATCATCTTATATGGATTTTCTTCTCGTGTAATTCTGTTACTATTTAAAAGTGAATGTATTTACAACTTAGTTACATAGTTGTATGTAACTGGAAGAATGAAACTATTTACAAAAAAATAAATATGCCGTGCGGACGGACAGAAGCTCCCGCCGCAACTGTGTTTGATCAAAAGAGATACAACTGTAGCGTGTGTGTCCTATTTATACCCACGCCTTGGTTAACACCTGCAGTTGTACGAAATCGACATGTCTGAAATTGTCTCTGGGCTTTGTTCCCCCACTCCTCATCAATTTAGCTGTTTCTTATATTTCTGCGAATTGCAGAGTCCTGTGAGTATATTCTTATACCCATCTTATAACTATTTTCACTACACATGTTCACTGTACTTTTGGACATTGTAACTTAACCCTTGCGATCTGTACCAGTTTATTTCGCACTACACTCGTACGGTGTGTCCCTTGCACGTGGTTTTCGTACACAGTATGTAGTTAATTTTATTACATTTTATTGTGTCTTTGGATTTTACTCCTTATTTATAGTTTACTAGCAGAACCCGGCTGACGTTTTCCTGCCTGTGTATTTTTATTTATATAAAAATGGATGGTCTGTATGTAATCTAGAATCTATAATGCGTTGTGTAAAAATGTGGAAAAATGAAAGATGACTCATACTGATGAAATTCCATTATTTTTATTGGTATACATAGACGATCAACTATATAAATTTGTTATGAATAATTCACGTGAATGAACAATATTTTTGACTATTCCATTCGCTATATAATTGAACCAACTTAAAATAATTGAAACTAATACTAACATCTAGCGTAACGCAAGTGGATAAACAATATTTTTGGTTTTCTGATTTGGTGTATAGATGTACAGAGTTTCTGGATTTCCTACTCTGGAGCAAGCAACATATAGCTGACCATGCGAAAAACATGGATTTTCTAAATTTAATCCGGCAACCGCGCAGCGACTGCCCTTGAGCTTTGTTGATTGTCATCGCGAAAGCAAGACGCACAGGAAAGTGTAGTCGTTTGAATGTGAAGGGCAAATCAGTGGGAATCATTGGAATACGCGAAATCAGCACATCTTCTCCTTTACATTTGCCGTTAATTATTGTTGCTTCAATCACATTCGGCATCAGTTTTTTCACGGAAAGTCTGGTTCCATTGCACAACTTTGGCGTGTTCAGATTCCGAAGGAGCAGTATTTGTGAGCCAACTTTCAAGGACAATTTGTGCGGTGGCATTCCAGGAGGCTCCAATGAATTGAGAAATTCGACTGGATAATTAACAGCTTGATCCTCTTCTGTAACTGTGTCAATGGATTTGTATTCCGTAACCGCACCAGGAATTTTCAATTGAATCTTATTATTGATTCGATTGACATCATCATTTTTGGAGCTAAGATAGCTCGCTCGCAAAGCCAATCGTGATTCCTGAAGTTGTTGGCAATGTTCGGGAAAACCTTCTTTTCAAGATCTTCAATTGATGACAGAAGTTCGGTGGGAACGATATCTCCTGTGTTGCAGGATCAACCAGAAGTTTGCCGTCGCCCATATCCAAAAGTTGCTTGGCAAATGTTTGTGCAGAAACATGTCCAAGTAAAAGCACACGCATATTGGTCGACAGTGTAATTTTCTTCACATGTCTCCAGAGAGCCGAATTCTTCAGGCATGCGTTCAGCTCGTCTGCTGGTGTTGATCTTGGAATGACGGGGAAAGTTTGACGGAAATCACCGGCGAGCAGTATCAGAGCTCCGCCCATTGGACGTTGATCGCTTCGGAAATCTCGCAGAGTACGATCAAGTGCCTCAAGTCCTTTCTTATGGGCCATGGTACATTCATCTCAAATAATGAGTTGGCATGTTTTCAATACAGTTGCCATTCCAGATGAACAATGGTTATGCATATCGACGTCCAACACTCAACACAATTCGAATGGAAATGGTATTCCATTTGAAACTCACTCACCAATTACTAATCACAGTCACAATCACTATTTGTTATTATTGAGGATTGATGACAATATAAAGGTTAGCGCGAAAATATTCTCCGTGCTGAAATACCTGTGTATACCAATTTTCATGGCGTTCGGTTGAACGGTGTAGAAGTTGATGCGCTGCAGCGCCATCTAGTGGCGAGTTACAACAAAGTGGACAGCATAAAAACCTTCTCCGTGAAAAAATACTTATATGTGCCAACTTTCATGGTGATCGGTCAACCGGTGTCGGAGTCCATATCACGAACTTTCATACAAACTTTTGTCCCCCGTATTTAACCCCCTTAGGGGATGAATTTCCAAAAAGGCTGAAACAGAAAAATTTTATTTTTAACCGAATGCCTAAATACCAGTTTAACATTTCTAACTTCAAAAATCACGAAATTCTTCCAAACTTTCGTCAAAAATACTGTCTTAGGGGCTGCATACACCCTATAAGGAACCTACACGCCAAATTTCAAGTTTGTAGGCTTTATAGTCCCTGAATTTTCGTGACTTCGCTTTTAACTTTTTTCATCCCATTTCACCCCCCCCCATTTCACCTTAGGGTACCCCCTTAGGGGGTGAATTTACAAAAGGGCTGAAACAGAAAACTTTTATTTTTAAACGAACGCCTAAATACCAATTTCACATTTTAACTTCAATAATCACGAATTTTCAGACAAACTTTCATTCCCCGTTTCACCCCCTTAGGGGTGGAATTTCCAAGAATACTTTCTTAGCGGCTGGCTATACCCTATAAGGAACCTACATGCCAAATTTCAAGTTTGTAGGCTTTATAGTCCCTGAGATTTCGTGATTTCGGTTTTAACCCTTTTCACCCCCCTTTGGCGAGTTACAACAAAGTGGATAGCATAAAAACCTTCTCCATGAAAAAATACTCATATGTGCCAACTTTCATGGTGATCGGTCAAACAGTGTCGGAGTCTATAAATCTCAAACATACATACATACATATATATATATACCAACATCCATTTTTATATATATAGATGAATAATTATGGAAAAACAGTAATTACATAATTATTCATACTGGGGTGGCAAACTCGCCTGCATAGACCTGTGTCACACACACATTCAAAATACTATTGTACACACTCTCAGCTACATCTGTGTGTGTGTACAAGTCGATTCAGGTAGAAACACCTGTCCGTATTTTTGTCTGAGCCAAGCTTGCAATCCCTGACATGCTTACTTCTAATACATTATCAATTATTTTACAAATTATTATGTATATTTAAATTTTTATATTCAATGCTCAGTACAGCACTTATCTGTACTGTCGCATTATTCCTCTGCTTGGTAACAAAAAATTTAATAAATTTACTTATTAAATTTTTTTTTTATTACTAGGCAGTCACCTTCTCTCATATATATTTTTATTTTTTTTTTGTTTTTACAATTGTAAAAAAAATATATAACAAATAATAAAGAAGAGTATTCGTCATTTCACCCTTAATTGGAGTGTACACAATACGTCTTCCCTCCCCTCTTCACGCGCTCACTGCTCGTGACCTTGTAGGGTGGCTTCAACAACAGCTGATCTGACTTGTTTCATTGACCTCATTACTTTTATGTGTAGAACTTCCTAAATGACGTTGCGTGGAATTTACCAATTTCTTTCTTCTTTACCTCATCATGTACGATGAAAGTGTGTCGTTCTACTCGCTGTCTCAACGTATATGGTCCATTATAAAGTCTGAAGAATTTCTTCGCCGTATTCTCGCTTCTTTTCCCAACAGGATTTGCTTTGAGTAGTACAATCTCTCCTACATTAAATTGTTGTAGTTTGTGAGTTAGATTAAATCTTTCTATTCGTTTGTTACCTCTTGCAATTGTTCGTTGTTTCACATACTCAAC
The DNA here is from genome assembly GCA_034769895.1 of Magicicada septendecula. NCBI lineage: Eukaryota > Metazoa > Arthropoda > Insecta > Hemiptera > Cicadidae > Magicicada > Magicicada septendecula. The sequence goes on from CM068375.1 coordinate 432,149,951, forward strand.
TTTCACACTTAATGGTACAGGAACATTAAAATTTGTAGGCTTATTAATGTAATTCTTCCAGAATCTGGTTGGCATTCTATCTTCTTCCAACTCTATTGGGGTATAGCTGGTTGCTTCACTATAATTTTCATTGATCGCTTTTTCAAAGAATGGTAAATATTTTGCCCATTTATTATGTTGGTTATGGCAGTATATTCTTAAATATTTACCTAATTCTTTGTTTACTCTTTCTGCAAGATTTCCTTGAGGATGTCGAATGGATGTAAGTACAGGTTGTATTCCATTTTCTTTCAAAGTTTTCTCCCACATTTCACTTTGGAATTGTACACCATGGTCGTTGAGTATCTTCTTCATCTTTCCATACGTTGGGATATACTTCTGCAACAGTGTCTTAAGAACAACCTTAGTTGTGGGTCGCATAATTGGATACAGTCGAACTGCTTTGGAAAACACATCGATACATACCAATTATGACGTGTCGGCTACGTCATAATCCAGGGAACCTGTGATAATTGATGCTAGCCAATTATACAGGCTGCCTACGTTGTAACAAACTGAAACTCAAAACACAAGACTAACAAAATTACAATTATTCTAATTATAGGAAACAATGGGAGGGATTTAACTGATTTATGCACTCACTTTAGTATGTAACAAAGATGACATTCCTTTTATTCACATAGTGTACGTAACACATTACAAATAAAGATATTATTTACTCTGAGATTGTAAGGGGGTTTTCTATCTAAAATAAAATGATCATTTTGATAATGAGAGTATTAACTCCCTTAGCTTTCGAGAGTATTAGTGGGCGACTGGAACATATGGGACAGGGTATCAGCGACTACATTTTGTGTACCTTTAATATGTTGTACTTTGAATTTGTAACAGTTTAACCTCAATACCCATCTTCCAATACGTCCCAACTGTTTAGGGTGATTCAGTAACCAAGATAATGCTTGATTATCAGTTTCTAAAAGGAACTCTTTATGTTCTAAAAAGGGTTTAAACGTTTCAAAAGCAAATACAATGGCTAAACATTCTAATTCATATGCGGAATATTTCTTTTCTTGGTCATTCAAGGTGCGTGAAGCATAACTAATAGGTAGCCTACTGTTTTCTATTTCTCGATAGATTACTGCGCCTAAAGCTACACTTGAACTGTCGGTCTGAACTACGAAAGGTTTCATAAAATCTGCTAGTTGTAATACTGGGGGTGATATGATGCTTTCTTTTAGTTGTTCGAACGCAGTTTGGTGTTGTGGAGTCCATTCAAATTTCGCTCCCTTCTTTCTTAAGGCATTCAGAGGTGCGGCTATTTCGGCTAGATGGGGAATATACTTGTGGAAATAGTTTACCATTCCCAAAAATCGGGCTATACCTTTTGCATCTCGCGGGGGTAAAAATTCTCTGATCGCACGGGTTCGTTCGGGGTCTATGCTTACCTTTCCGTTGGCCTTCACGATGTGACCTAAAAATGAAAATTGTGGGACTGCAAAATTTACCTTTTTGGAATTAACTGTTAATCCTGCTTTTTGTAATCGAGATAACACTTCACGTAGATGTTTAAGATGTTGTTCCATCGATTCGATATAGATTAGGATGTCGTCCAGGTAGTGATACACATATCTAAATTTAATATCATGAAATATTCTCTCTAATAGTCTACTATATACGGAACTTCCTTGTGATATTCCAAAGGCTACTCTAGTAAATTGGTACAGGTTGAAAGGAACAGCAAACGCGGTTAGACGTTTGGATTCCTCTGAAAGGGATATTTGGTGAAATGCTTGATTTAGATCCATTATCGTAAAGACTTTCGCTCTTGTGAAGTAATGAAAAGCACTGTGGATGTCTGGAAGCGGGATAGATTCAAATTTTATTCATTTATTTAATTGCTGGTAGTCCACAACTAGTCTTGTGTTTGTCGTGACCTTTCTCTCTCTCTCTCTCTCCTATGGCGCTACAGCCCAAGTCGGGCCCTGGCCTCCACCAATCTCCGCCTCCAATCCACTCTATCCACTGCAACCCTCCTCCAGTTTCTTATCCCCATGTCTCTCGCGTCCTCTGCAACGCCATCTTCCCACCTCTTCCTCGGTCTACCTCTAGGTCTCGTTCCCTCCCATGTACCCAGCAAAGCCCTCTTAGGGTTCCTGCCACCCTCCATTCTCATAACATGTCCGGCCCAACGTAATCTTTGAATTCTTATAAATTTTGAGACTGGTATCTCTTTATACATTTGATACAGTTCGTTGTTGTATCTCAGTCTCCATGAGCCATTTTCTTGTATTGGGCCTATAATGCGTCTGAGGATTTTCCTTTCAAAGGTGTCTACTCTGTCGACTGTTTTCTGTGTGATTGCCCATGCCTCACACCCGTAGCATAGCACCGGTCTGATGACAGTCCTATATATTTTCATTTTTGTTTCCCTGTGCACATCCCCAGACCTAAATGATGGCAGCAATGCAAAGTACGCCTTGTTAGCCATGGTGATCCGTCTTTGGATCTCCGGTTCCTCTGATCCAGTCTTTGCTAGATTCACTCCGAGATACGTGAAATTGTCCACCACCTCAATTGTGTCCTCCTCTATCTCGATGTTGTTATGAACCTGGTCCCTTCTTGTTTGGATAAGCATTTTTGTCTTATCCATATTTATGGCTAGCCCAACTTCCTTGGCTTTGTTTTCAAGCTCTATAAATATTTCTTTAGCTGCCGTGATCCGTCTTGACATGATGTTAATGTCATCTGCATATGCGGCTATCTGTACAGTTTTATTTGTTAACAGATTGGAGCTATTTATTGATAAGCCTCAAATTACATATTCCAATGCAATATTAAATAGTGTTGGGGCCAACCCATCTCCCTGCTTTAGTCCCCGTGTAATATTTATGGGTTCAGTTAGTTGGCTATCCACCTTTACTTGGGCTTCAGTCTGCTGCATAGTAACTTGGGTTAATCTTACCAGCTTGCCTGGTATTCTAAATTCATGCATTATGGTGTAGAGTTTGTCTCTATTAATAGAGTCATACGCTTGCCTGAAGTCCACAAAGATCTGGTACACATCAATATCACGTTCCCATCCGCATCTTAGTATCTGTTTTACCGAGAAGAGTTGGTCGATTGTAGACCTTCCAGGTCGGAATCCAGCTTGGTATTCCCGTATTATATTTTCTGTGAGGGGTCTCAGCCTTTGGTTCAAGATGTACGCAAAAACCTTGTAGGAGGTGCACAGCAACGAAATGCCTCTGTAATTTCTACATTGAAGTTTGTCGCCTTTTTTATAAATGGGGCATATAATGCACTTATTCCATTCCATGGGGATTCGTTCCGTTTGCCTCGTGACCTTTAGGTACTAAAAAAAGAGGGTGATGAATACGGAGACGTAGAGGGTTCGATGACTCCTTGTTCTAACAACTTGTTGATATGGTTCCTCGTCACTTCCATTTTGGGTGGTGATAACTTGTACGGGGGTAGGCGTATTACTTTGTGATCGCTCAGATTGATCTTATATTCTATTAGGTTCGTAAGTCCTAGCTTAGGGGTAAGAACGGTGGAAAACTCTTTTATTAATTTCTGCATTCTCAGCCTATCTCTATTTTCTAGATGAGATAATTCAGACTCATGGTGTACTATGTGTGCTGTCGATGATCTAGTACTTTCTTGTTCGTCAGTTGTACAATCAAAATTATACTTCCGTGTACGATCGAATCTAAAATAATATTTCTTCACGTGGATGTCAAGAATTATTCCCGTTTTACTGATGAAGTCAGCTCCCAATATTAAGTCGGGTCCTATATCATCACATACTAACATTGTAAAAAACCACGTTAGTATCTTAATTTTTACGTTAATGGTGATGCTGAGTTTTATCACTATATTTTGTTTATTAGCTGTAGCACATTTTATATTCACAGTTTGACGGCGTTTCACTAGGTTGTGTTCGAATAATTTATCCGCTAACTTTTGACTGATTAAGGTTCTAGTCGATCCAGAATCGATTAATCCGAGGGTGGATGTAACACCTAGGTCAATTTGTATTAAGGACAATAGACTTTTAGTCCAATCACATTTAGTTATCGCGTTACATTTCTCAATAAACCTTCTAACATAGGGATCTATTTCTCTAGTGTTTCTTTTTCTTTTATTATTGTCGTACATTTCTTTGGGTTTACCGGTTCTCAAGTTGCTGCGGAAGACACAGGATTTCGGGTCTCCCTGCCTTACATGTTTTTTGGATTAGGGTGTTTACGTTCATAGTGCTTGTTGTTACAGTTTCTACTTATGTGTCCATACTTACCGCAGTTATAACACGTATTTTTATTACGAGGAGAGTACCTTGCTTCCGTTTTAGGTTGCGCGTCAGTTGATTTACCAGGGCTGTGCAAATTGCTCGGTCTATTAAATACTCACTTTACATACTGGGTTGGCACATTGGGTACTAGGGCTTGCAATTCATTTCTATTCGCCTCGATTGATTTCACCGCATGTCTGTTCTGATCTGAGTACCATACGTTCGACGAGTGAATACTGCATTGTTCGAGATCCGCAAAGGTGTTGGGTCGATTTATTAACTCTAAACGAGATCTTTCTTCTGGAGACAATCCTACTAAAATGGTATCCACCATCTGTCTCTCATTCCAATCTACTTGCAGTAGTCGAGAAGACTCCCTGATGTCTGAGATGTAATGGGCCAATCTCTCATTATTTCCTTGTACTCGTAATACGATCTTTCTCTTAAGTTCCTCATAAATTCCGGTGGGAATAAAATATTTTATGATTGTAGTATGCAGTTCTTTTACTGGAAGGGTAGAGCTTAATGATTCTAGCACACGCTTCTTTAACGGGGGTTTACATTTCGGTAGGAGGACTTGCAAAATTTGCCAGTCATTTAGCTGCTGTAGATCTTTTATCTGCAGGAGATATTTGATGAAATTCAGTAGTTTAGTAACATTCAAACCATCAGTGTATGGAATTTCAGCTAAGAGTTTTTCTACGGGGTGAGTGGTTTTTCCGTAGAGGTCCGCGTTATGATTTACGTGTTGCATAGCTTTGGGAGGACCAGATAATGCATTAGGGGTAGTCAATTCATACATTCCGGTGCGAAGTTGGAAACCACTGGGAGGAGGGGTTTCAGATATAGTCTGGGCATTTAAATCTCTATTTGGGTTTCGCTCTCGAGTAGGTTGTATTTTAGATCCGGCGGGCGATTCCTGATCCGCGTTGGGGGGAGGTTGTTCTGACGTAGGAGATTGAACTGGGGAGATGTGTAGTTTCTTCAAGGATTTTTCAATTTCATCCATTCGGAACGAGTCGGATTTTCTTCGTAATTCGTTGATGATAGTAGGTAATTGGCGTGAAGCTTCATCCGCAAAACTTTGGACTTCGGGAGGAATTTCCGTAATGTTAGGCCAGTTCAACAAATTTTTCATTCGCCGGGTTAAGTGTTCTATCCTTTGATTTGTCCGCAATATTACCGCAGGAGATTTCTCGTCTTGAAGGGTTTGGGACAATAAGGTCAACTCGCTATACTTGGCATTACAAGTTTCTCTCTCGCTCTCATAATCGAGTCCGCTCAGGTTGCTTAACTGCACGGGTGCATCAAATCCACTTTCGCGTATAGACTTGCGCAATTCCGCGACTGTTACATTCGCATGGGGTAGACCACGTAAAAGAGCTTCATAAGACAGTTCGTCCTTTAATAGTAAATCTGGATTAAATAGGGCCATGTTTACCTTATATCTAACACACTAAAATTTACTTTACTACACTATACACTCATGACATATACAATTTAATTCATGGTCAAAACATTTGCATTGGTAGTAAGAGAGTTACTTCTCTTCTCAGAGAAAGAGAGAAATTTCACACAGACGTCATTTTATTGTCAACGATCAGCTGTTACGCTGGAATGTAGGTCAGACTAGTTTTCTTTGTAAACAATGGCATACTTGTTGTATGCGTGAGAAGGGGAGAAATACACTTGGGGTGAGGAACGTTATTGTTCTATACAACAATAGCTTACGGCTACCTTTATCAACTAGTCTCGGCTGGCTTCAACAAGGGGGTAAGTGCAATATGTACCGATTATGCGTTTTAAACAAGCTACAGCCTGTTATCAAGCTGAGTTTAACTATTATTTGTTTTACATTCAAATTTAACTCTCTAATTTTTTTTTTTTTTAACTTACAAATTTATTTACACGCAATTAAACTGGTTTAACTTAGTCAATAGTTTATATGACTCACCGTGACAACAGAAATATAAATTACACATTTATGCAGGCATATTCAGGAAACTACAGGTCTTGAATTGTCACAAAACAGACATGTTAAAGACTGAACAGTTTGACAAGCACTAAAATTCATGTAGGTACTTGCATTGGTGTAATACAATAATAGTTTGAATTATTTTCGCGTATGTTAATTAAATTATATACAAGTACGAGCGTAATCTCACGCACAATTCATGATGGTAAATTTATACTGTCGCTATTTTTCTTTCATGCAACCTAGCCTTTTTGAGTTACATAAAATACCTTAACTGAGTGCATAGATCAGCAGAGGGTCGTATTTTTTATATGACACTACGTAAACAATTATTTTACAAGAAAGCAGAGTGGCGCATTTTATGACGTGTCAGCTACGTCATAATCCAGGGAACCTGTGATAATTGACACTAGCCAATTATACAGGCTGCCTACGTTGTAACAAACTGAAACTTAAAACACAAGACACAAACAAAATTACAATTATTCTAATTATAGGAAACAAGGGGAGGGATTTAACTGATTTATGCACTCACTTTAGTATGTAACAAAGATGACATCCCTTTTATTCACATAGTATACGTAACACATTACAAATAAAGATATTTACTCTGAGATTGTAAGGGGGTTTTCTGTCTAAAATAAAATGATCATTTTGATAATGAGTTTACCTCGGATCCGAGTCTTTCTTTTTCTTGTTAAGATACCATACTTGATTATATGATTACATTATTCCTTAAGTACCATTTGAAGATTTATTTAGTTGAGCAGCTTTTGAAGTTACATAACGAAAGTTAAGTTACAACGTACGATTACAAGAATTGGTGGTTACACCAGTTTAAATCTTAGAACTTATTGATTGTCTTTTGAAAGTCTTTTTCATCTTTAATTACTTATATTTTAAAATATGTATAACTCACGGAAGACGAGCTCCTGCGTCACCTCTTATATTATGGTTAACTGTCCGTGTCTGGGCGAGTGATTCTTCCGTACTCTTGTAGTCGAGGATTGTCCTAGGGGTAGTCTGTCCAGTAACGATGAAATGGATGTGATGGTGCCAGCTAACGTGAAGTCGTCAGGATTCTCGGCGATAGAGTAAAGGCAGTATAGTTCGAAGTCGTCACTTTTCACTGTTATTCACATCACCTGTTTAATTGCACCGTCGTGTTGGAGTTTACGTATTGTTTGTACATTATGTTGGAATTTCTTTTAACTTGAACAATATTTGACTGGATATTTAAATTACAGGAGATGTCACCTCTTATACACGTTTTTCCTTTTTCTTACATGTTTGTTTCCCAAAAATTTACTCACTACATTTTCGTTACTTATGTCTAGCTGTCCACACTTTTAGTGGAAGTTAACACTTAAATTAAAATACACACAAAATTACATTTTGTGTAGAGCCCCAGCGTGGAGCTGTTTACAGTTAGAAAGCCGCATCGTTAATCCCTAGTTGTTACAACAGGAAAGTTGCAAGGACGCGGAGCGAATACTCCGCCATAATATAGTTCCATCTTTTATTTAATAATACAGTCTTACAGTTAGACAAAATAAACAATGAGATTTTCCTCGTATACTGAAATTATTACACCTATTACTAGTGACTTTAAATTATTAATTCTTTATATTATGGTTTACACGTATTTCTTATTTAATGCCGGCTCGGTATACAAGTTCAATCCGGAATTCACAGGTCATAGCATGATAAGTTTAATAAAGGGTTAACAGTTTTATTCGTTAACTTTTGCTTCCACAATTTTAATTAATTAATACTAATTAAATTTTCTTATTTAAGTCTCATCACTACCATGAGTTAGTCCAGGGGTAGTTGGTTTAATAGTGCGATTTAATGTTTTTTAACTAACTTCCCATTCTTCGATTTCTATTATTAAATTTTTTATTTTTTTTTTTACAATTTAAATCGTCACACAATATGTGCTTCACTCCCCGACTTGATCGCGAAAGCGGTCCCAAAAAGTGTACTGCAATTAGCTCCCTCTTGTTTTCTTTGTGTATACTTTGCATCTCCACATATGTGTGTAGATTTGGTCCTTTAGCTGTTTGACACTCGTAACATCTCTTCACCTCATTCTTGATTTTTCTAAACATATTATTAATTGTGAAATCTTCTCGCAGACTCAAATAGCATTTCAAAGCTGCTACGTGTGCTAAGCTTTCATGTGCTGGTCGGATCAATTTATGCAACATTTCGTTAGTTAATACTATCTTCCAATCTTGTTTTATTAATTTAAAAAGAACTCCATTATGTACCTTGTAGTGATCTGGTAGCTGGTCTCGCTCTTTCATTTCTCTTAAGGTAACATCTAAGTTTTGTTGTTGTTCTAAATGTTTTAGCATTTGTTTCATTTCATTATCAACTTTATATTTGATTGATAATAACTGAACTTCGGTATTGGTTTTCTCATACACTTCTTCTGTGATGTAACGGCTTAATGTATCCGCTATACTATTGTCCTTACCTTTGCAGTATTTAATGGTGAACGAGTACTCTCCAATGGCTAAAATCCATCTTAACAATCGTGCATTCGTTACCTTGCATTTTAATAGAAAAGACAATGCTTGGTGATCAGTGTGTATTTCAAAATGAGTACCATACACATAATACCTGAATTGTTTCAGTGCATATACTATTGCAAGTATTTCTTTCTCTGATGTGGAGTAGTGTTTCTCTGCTCCTTTGAAGATTCTGCTGGCGTAGGCGATGATGACTCAATGTTCTCCTGTAGCATCTTGTTGATAGAGTACACTCCCTACGGCGTAGTCACTAGCATCAGAGTATATTACAAATTTACCTTCTCTTCGAGGATGGTGTTGCTTTTCCCACATCCATTTCTTTCCTTTCCTTGTAAGTTCGAGTAAAGGTTGAGTTTTCTCAGCGTACAGTGGCGAAAACCTTCTGTAGTACCCTGTCAATCTTAAGAATGCTCTCAATCCTTTTATAATTTTGGGTATTGGGAAATTGGTTATGCAGGATATTTTTATAGGATCAGGTTGAATACCAGTGGATGAAATAATATGACCTAGGAATTGAATATAGGATTTTATGAATTCACATTTGTTTAGGTTAAGGGATATATTGGCTCACCTAAACTTGTGGAATATGGTACTAAGATGTTCTAGGTGCTCTTCTAGTGTTATAGATATTACAAGGATGTCATCTACAAAGATTATGGTGAAAGGTTCCACTTCATGTCCTAATGCTTTTTGTAGACATTTTACGATTGCTGCCAAACTCGTGCTTAGTCCGAAGGGTACTACCCTATGTTGGTAGCATTTACTTTTATACAGGAAGGCTGTGTATTTTCTGTCTTCTTCACGAATTGGATTTGCCAGAAGCTTGAGCATAAATCCAACTTGGTAAAATATCTAGCTCCTTCCAACTTGGTAAAATATCTAGCTCCTTCACACTTAGCAAATAACTCGTCCACAGTAGGCGCACAGTCGTACTCTTTCAATACAGTATTGTTCAGCTCCCTCATGTCAAGGCACAGACAGATATCGCCGCTCTTCTTCTTCACAACCACTAGAGGATTCAGAAAGTTGCTGTTCGAACGCTCGATGACTCCATTTTCTATCATGCGTCGTATTCCAGTTCAACTTCTACCTCGTACTTCATTGGGATAGGATAGGTCCTCCTGACGAATTTCGTAGAGTCTGATACAATTATAGGGTGTTCATATACTATCGTCTGCATTGGTACTTCACTGAATATTTCACAGAATTCTTCAATTACTTGGTGCAGTTGTTTTTCTTCCTGTGTTGTCATCCCTTCATCTGCTGTATGCACACGGTGAGTTGGATCACGTAATAGTGGTTTAGATATACTACTAGACATTTTACCTACTTCACACTCCTCTTCGGTCCTATTTAAATATAATTCATGTTGAACATTATAACTTACCGTGTGTGTGCCGTTGGAACTACTCAATTATTTCACATTAATAATTAATTCTTACCTTTAAGTTCGGGTCCAGAGTCGTACAGACGAAAACAGCTGCAGAAGGGATTATTTGGAAAGAACGGTATACATATACATACACAATTTATGTTAAGACAAATGCTTCTAGTTTATTGAACAAGTTAATTATTATTGGTTTACTTTGATGATAATTTAAAAATATCTGGAATCAATAACAAATAATATAGTATTATAAAATCACACTGATTTTATAATAACCTCTTAATTTTAACCTCTTACAAATTACGCCATATGAACCAATACGTTTTCTTTATTAGAGCTCATTAAACTATTAGTAGATAGAAATTGAATATTTTATTTGAAATCTTTAATTAATTAAGGGTTTATTGGTACTTATCCAAATCCTGAGTTCTAGTTGTTTACACCATCGCGCGTGGAAACTAACGTTTACTCAATCACCTCGCACTTCGCACTTCACATTTGTACCGTTATTGTACAGGATAGACCGATACTGTTTTCTTTTGTTTTAATTAAAGTTAAGTTACATGGTTCACTGGTTCCACATTATGAATATGAAAAATCGGCCGATGTAACTTTACTTGCCCTTAGATGTTGTAGTGGGCTGGCCGCGTGGCCGTGAGTTGCAATAGAACTGGCAGCGCGTTACACTGTTTATACTGTTTTATACAGGTTTTGTTTCTGTAATACTCTTTAGTATATTAATATTTGAATGGATAGGCCGCCTAATAATTACGGCCTATCCTACACCCGAGGCCACCGTTTTATTTTAATAAACTGTACTGTATGCTGCTGCTGGCTGTCTACTGTACCCTCTCTGATGACAAACTGCACACTGTAATTCCCAAAGCCTGCTGCTTACTGGGGCAGTTACACAATGCGTCTAGACTGTTGTTTAGACTAACAGTGTATGTTGTACTGGGGCTCCTCACAGGTGAAGACTGACAATTTGAAAAATGACTGAATTGATGCAATATAAAATTAAACTGGGGTAGCTCACAATTCTGTACTGTTACACCGTCTTTTCATAACGAATTCTGTAAAATGTAGAAGTGTCAGAGTGTACCTTGTGTAATGTGTCTTACCAATTCGTCCTCGCTCGGTAACGTAACTTACGATGCTTGACTCCATCACGAACGTACGAATAACCAGGTATCGTAGCCTTACCTGAGGTTCACTAGGAGTTTATAAATCCCGGGTGGCGCCAAATTGTTTATTTAAAACAATTAAAAAATTTATTATTATCAGCGGTTCCGCTCAGGCGGTGTGGAGAATTCAATTTGTCCCACCGATTGTCGACTTTTTCAATCAAGCCAGCAGTTTGCTGTATTCACTGCTTGAGCGCTAGTTGCAAATTCGTAGACGTCCGCTATACTGTACAATATTAATAATAAACTTTCCTACTGAAAATAAAACACATTTGTTATACACAGTATTGATTTATTAATGAAGGGTTATTACTTTTTCTTTGACACAAGTTAGATTTGGTTTGATATATTATTTTGCACTGGTTATTTATCTATGAGACAATCTCTCTCTGGGTTTAACAAATCGATTTTGAACATAACAAATACAATGTAATGGCGTTCTACCGAAGTAGTCGACAAATATTTTCGTTCAATCGTCTGGATTCTTTTGATCACGATAATAGGATCAGATGCAATTACAATAATAAAAATACACAACCTTACAATGTTTCTACTTAAATATTATGATGTGTACCTATAATTGGTTTGTTGGAGTGTAGTAAAAGTGTTTTAAAGGTTCATAAACTAACACTAGGTTAACTTTATAATTTGACAAATTTTCAGTGTCTTAGTATTTTTATTTAATCTTTGAAAGAGAATAAAATCAGTTTAGTGATATTTCATAATATAGTGAGAAATATTTAAAGTGCGTTATTTCGGAAGTTTGGATAATTTAGAGGATACTTAACAACTTCATAGCCTGGGGTTAGTCAGCTAGTCTGGAACAAAGGACTGTAGCTGCAATAGTGTTCAATTTTCAATTATTCGGGCTTCTGGCATCTTTTCAATTTACTTGGATGAATTTAATCACTTCGTTTTGCATTAAAACGTCTTTGCCATCAGTTAATTGAGTTCAGTCATAGTCAGCCTCCTTCTCGATCAATTTTGACAATTTGTTTAACTTTTAAAACATTTTAAATACAAAATTGGTTGTTCAAAATTTTGGCTTCTGTTCTGTTAGAATGACGCTCTATGAGTAACAATATTCAGTAGTAAATTCGTATTCAACGGTGGTTTCTATGGTTACCAAAGAATTCTGATTGGCCTAGCTTGATATAAATCCATTGTTATCAAAATTTGAATTCTTTTCAAAATGCTCATATATCTTCTGACTTTCTTCATTCCTTTATCGTCCTTCCTAAGTATTAATATTATTAGCACTGTCATTTGTATTTTCTTACAAAGATTATTTTGGTATCCCACAAGATTGGGTTATTTCATGTCTTATTAATTTTACAGTTAATTTAATATTTACTACTTACATTTTTCTGTTAATTTAACTCCTTATTTTAATATTTTGCTTTTAATAAAATTTACCATTTATCCTTGGTTAATCAGTCACCTTGGATTTGTTAATTACTTGGTTATTTTCATACAATTTGTATTTGTTGGTGTTTGATAGTTATGCCTGTCTCAAGTCTAAGTAGCCATTACTGATTTTTGATTATTTCATATACATTACATCTCATTTTAGCCTAGAGCTTTATTTTGATCTTATAACTAGGTTCATTATCTATTGATGTGTTTTGGTTCTGTTTTTGTGTGATTTATATGTTACTACTGTTTTATTATTTATGTATTGCTAACTATTTACTAAATGGTTTTCTCGTTTTCCAAATAAAACATTGCTTTCCTTTCTTACTTATTTACTCCGCCAATGTCAACAATATGGCTATTAATTACTATTTTTTCATAATATAAAATACAACTATGGTTGGTATAATTACCCCATCCATATCCTATTCACAAGTTTGTTTAAACAATTATTTAACACTTAATATCTAATATTGGTGTACAATTCATTACCTTTGATTTATTTTTTTGGTGATAAACAACCTCACCTCTATTGAACTTGCTTCAATAATCATCCCCTATAACATGGGTGTTTATTGATGGCTTCAAACTTTTTATTTTATAAAAACTCTTTGCCTTCTTTCCATGTTAACACTATCTTATTACATTGTCATGTGAGTTCTCACCTTTAAATCCTACTATATACTTGTAAACTCTACAATAATATTCTTTTCTAATCACTACAATTAATAACACTCTTTAGTGTTCATTCTTACTTAATTAATGGTTTATTTTAAATATTATTCTTAACAACTTTCCTAAACATTATTGTTCACTATTAAACCTTTAGTGGTTGTTATTTTTACTAAGTGTTTATCTTAGCTTTCACTATTTTCCCTATTGCTATCATTGACAATATTTTTATTTACTCTTCACCTGCACTTTTAAATTATCTTGTGTTTATTATAATTTACTTAGTGTTTCTTTTTCTATCATTTCACTTTAGGGTAAATTCACTGTCACTATGTTAAATTCCGTTTACTTCTCACTATTTCAATATCTTTCTCTTTCCCTACGCATATTATATATACTTATTACTATCAGTTACTTATTTTTTGCGTACCGTATCACTTATTATATGATATATAATTACCTCAATATCCACTTTAGTGATACACAGTTTCGTCACTGATGACGCGTTTCGGGACTAAGTCCCATCCTCAGATACATTTAATTAATAAACTAAAATATTAAAATCACGACCATGATACTGGTCAAGTCAAAAATAAATAAAATAAATTACAAATCGCATGTAATAGGTTTTGCTCAAGAGTCGCGTGACGATCGCGGTTGCGGGTGAACGCATGCGGGAGCTCCAGCCGTGGTTAGCAAAACTTATTAAATGCGATTTGTAATTTATTTTTGACTTGACCAGTATCATGGTCATGATTTTTAATATTTTAGTTTATTAATTAAATGTATCTGAGGATGGGACTTAGTCCCGAAACGCGTCATCAGTGACGAAACTGTGTATCACTAAAGTGGATATTAAGGTAATTATATATCACTTATTACTATCATGTCTTTCTCTATTAATAACTTACATGTACTTCTAATTCTTTGGCTAGTGTATTTTTAGCTATCGTGTTTTATTAATGACTAATTACAATTGTCATTCAATCAATACTAACATTTATTATTTATATTGGTTCTTTACCGGTTTTGTTTTTTTTATTATATTTGATTACATTATTTCTCCCTTCTCTATTCTCTATTCCTTGTCTGTGTTTTCTTGACTTGTTTCATTTTATTTTCTTCATCGTTGGTTTGTTCCCTCTTTGTTCTCATTTTTCTTCTCCTTCTCTTCTCATCTTGTTTACTTTTATTTTGGTTCGTTATCTGGCCAATCTCTGGCGTTGAGTCAAAGTCGTTTGTCTGTCAGTCTAGTCTGTGAGTTTCTTTAATAATCACTTTTAGTTTATACTTCTTCCTCTTTCTTTCATAATTACATTTTATATTTTTATTCTCTTCATTATTTATTTATTAAAATACATTATTTTTTAGCATTTTTTACATACTTATAGTCATCAAAAATGATCTGAATTTGGCGATGTTATATAATGCCCTTCCACCAAAATTGATCATTTTATAAAACGTGATTCTAAGTTTGATGAAATTATCAATTGTATTGTATCATTTTCTTCTTAAATTCTCCTGCTTCTTGTTCATTTTTATGTTTAATTCTGTATCTTCAACTTCCTTTCTTCTGAGTCTTTTCTTCATTATTTTCTCTTATTACGAACTGGCTTATTGATTTTTTATTATAAATTATTCCCTATAAATCTTATTTTCCCTAACTATCCCTACTTTGTAGTTGAAATCGATTCGGATGGGCTCTATTGGCTTACCTAACTCCGTCGTTCAAAACTACTCTTTTTCTGAGATCAGGGGAACATCATCCCTGCTCAGTTAAATGATTGCTGGACTTATTCAACAGTCAATCTCAATTAATGAATCTTCAATATAGTCATCTCGTGACTCATAATAATAATAATAACATTTGTTGGGAATCTTTTACTTTTGTATTTCATTATTGCTCAGTTCGAGTCATTTATTTTTTCATCTTTCTTTATTGATACTATTTGGTAATACAGTAAACCCTCGATTTAACGGACTAATTGGGGCTGAGGGGTGTCCATTAAATCGAAAGTCCGTTAAATCGCAAATTTTGTTTTTTGAGGATATATTTAAATCAAATAGACCTATAACACTTGAAATTTTAATACTATTAATATCATGCAAATACCGTATTGTTCCGAATACAAACCACATTTTTTCTCCTATAAACATGGTCGCTAATTTGGCCTGCGGCTTGCATTCGCGCGCTAACGAAATTCGAAGTTATACCTGACTTCTGGCGGGACAAACGCTTTTCGTATCTATGAGTTGTTTACTGCCTGAGCAACAGCAGTTTGCCTGGCTGTAGTTAACTCTGGCGTTATGATTTATGACTACAACCGAATGTTTTAACAGCAAACTGAAGAAAGAATAGGAAGATAAAGTGTAAGTGCGTATGCACGCGCGCGTGCTCGCACCCTTCTGTAGGCAGCAAGACAAAGGACGAGTATAGGGTGTGTTAACATGTTTCTAAATAACAGGTAAACTGCCAGTGTGATTTTCTATTGTAACAGCGACAACATCGCTTATCTATACTTTGTTTTCATTCGGCGTTTTTGTAGTGCGTTTGCGGTATGAGTGATATTGTGGAGACTAAAGGCACGCAGTCAAATCAAATTAAACGTAACCCGTACGATGCGAATTATAAATTAATTGTGATACAAAATGTAGAAAAAACATGCAATCGCGAAGCCGCAAGGAAATTCGATATTGATGAATCTTGTATTCGACGATGGAGAAAACAGAAGGAACGACTTTTAAATGGAAATACTGCGCAACGAGCATTCGCGCGCGGGGACCTCAAGTTGGGCGTTTTGTAGCAGTAGAGTCCAGCGTCTGTGAATACATACAGCTTTTAAGAAGGCAAGGACTCCCCGTCACTAGACATGTTTTAAAATTAAAAGCTTTAGATATTGCAGAAGAATTAAAAGTCTCCGGTTTCAAAGCCAGCTTCGGGTGTATAAGACGAATGATGCGGCGAAATGGATTTGCGCTTAAATGACGTACATCACTTGCGCTAAAACTACCGAGTGACTACGAAGAAAAACTCCTACAGTATCAGCGGTTTGTCATTCATTTACGCAAGAAGCATAATTATTCACTTGAACACATGGGAAATGCCGATGAAACGCCCGTATTTTTTATTTACGTATATTTACGGTGGACCAAAAGGGAACCAAATCTGTAACAGTAAAGATTACGGGAAATGAAAAATTACGTGCCACTGTATTAGCCGATGGACGAATATTTCACAGTGAAATAAGATGCATATCAGTGTATATTGTTCAGTATTAGTCGTCATGATGTCTTCCACTGTCCGACGCCTGCATCAACAACAACGCAAAGACAGGAATACTCCATTCTCATCAAATACAATTGAAGGTGAGAAAATTTGTGTGTTTCAAAACAAGAAACAAGAAGAAAAGAAATGAAAGAATGCTGCGATAGCCAAGCAATATCGCCAGAACAGGAGAGTCTGCAGTTTATGCACATTATACGTTTCAAAAGCCTAAAAACCATTATCATGCTTTGATGTTTCAGTTTTTTTGTTTTTTTTTTTTCAAATTCTGTCCGTTAAATCCGAAGTCCGTTAAACCGAGGTCCGTTAAATAGAGGGTTTACTGTACTTGAAGCATTGTTTTCTATTGATACAATTAACATTTTGATTCATTTTTAATTACTCTTTGTTTCATCTCATTTTATATTATAATTCTTAGAATGTTTATTTTATTTATTTCGTTTTTTGATCATTGGTTTGTTTATTTTACTTCCCATATTTTTCTAAATCGTTGTGGAAGTTGATCATTTTGATTGATATATATATTTTTTTTTTCATAATTTTTTATATATCATAGTAAGTTAGTGCTTCTTACTAGTTAGGAATTTTTGTAGCTTATTCCTTTATAGTATGTTTTGCTTGGTTGCCTCATATGTTGGCTAAAGATTATTGTAAGTTAATCTTATTTTGTAGGAATTTTTCGTAACGTTATTCCTCCATTTCATAATTTTTTGTTTAAGCATTATAGTAAGTTTGTGGTTCTTACTTTATAGGAACTCTTTGTAAATTATTCCTTTATTATTATTTTTTATATTATACTTCACATGTCAGTTTCATTTGATTGTAATTTGATCTTATTTTGTAGGAATTCTTTGTAACTTCATTCCTCCATTTTATAATTGGTCTAATATATTATCAAAATATTTGCGTAAGTTGGCCTTACATAATTTTTTGAATTTTGAAATTCATCTTATACTTTTCTTTATTATTTATTTGCAAACTTATTCGTTTGTCTTGTTATCTCTTTTTATTCGAAGTAATTCGGTTGTTTTTATACCTTAAGTTTTTTCTCAGTCATGTTTGGCTGTCATAATATTTCTTAATTGATGCCTGATTATATACCCCCTTTATTTTCTTAGTGATGGGGTTAGTGATTTCATAAGTGTTATTGCCCTTGTCTCTTGTGATAGTGTACGGTCCCACGTATAATAATAGTAACTTTTTTGTAATACCTTCTATTGAGCTGGGTAATTCTCTGTTTTTTTATCAGCACACTTTCTCCTATCTGGTATTTGATAGTATTTTGATGGTTTTTAGAATATTTATTCTTTTGTTGCTCTACCTTCTCTGCGATTCTGTTGTAAACTTTTCTTTTTTCGAATTGGTATTCAGTGTTTGTGGGAAATTGAATCAGATCATTTATCTCTCTAGGTGGTGGTCGCTCGAACATCATTGAGTATGGTGTGGCTTCAGTGAAGTTGTGGTAAGCCAGGTTTATAAATTCTTCAGTGGATTTCAGGTAATTGTGCCATTCCTTTTGCTTATTATGGCAGTAGGTCCTCAGAATTCGACCCACTTCTCTAAGTACTCTCTCAGCTGGGTTACTGCTGGGGCGATAAACGGATGTTTTGTAGGTTGTAATGCCATGTTCCCAGAGTTTGCTTTTCCATAGAGTTCCTTTAAACTGAGTCCCGTGATCGGTTATGATTGCCATAGGTTTCCCCACTTCTGGTATAAAGTTGTTTAATATGATTTCAATAATTTTCTTGGTAGTAGCACGGTTAATGGAGTACAATTTAGTATATTTGGTGAAGTGATCGAATATGATTATAATGAATCGAAATCGGTGTCTTCCTCCACTGCGAGGAAATGGACCACAAATATCAAGGAATACCCTTTCTAATTTTTGACTTGATATTATTGGTATCATCATACCCTCTTTTTTGGAATTGTTGCACTTTACCATTTGGCAAATATGGCATTTTTGTATAGTTTTGCTTACCTTTCGATAAATATTCTTTATATACACTTGTTCCTCTAATGCTTTTATTACTTTCATGGCACCCATATGGCCGTACCGAATGTGTAGTCCAAGATCAGTTGTTCTTCTACAATAGACGGGATTATTAGTTTCCACTCTCCAATGTTAGGGTTGTTTTTAATGAATAATAAGTTATCGTGTACCTTATAATACTGTACAATGGGTTCTTCTTCTTGCAATATTCTCTCCCAGATACTCATTATTTTTGGGTCCACATCTTGATGTTTGCATATTTCCAGCATTATTTTTTCCAGATCTGTTCTATCCTTGATTATGTTATACACTTTAACTAACTGTTCTTTCTCTCCCTCGAAAGTTTGTTGCTGGATGTTGATACGGGATAATATATCAGCAGCTGTGTTTTTCTTCCCTTGTATGTATTCCCAGTTAATATGGTATTCTTTTAGTAATAAAATCCATCGGGTTAGTCTTCCATGACTGAGCTTACACTGCTTAAGGAAAGATATGGATCTATGGTCACTTCTCATGGTTATGTTGTATCCTAAAGTGTAAGTCCTGAATTTGTTGCAGGCGAACACAACACTAAGCAGTTCTTTCTCCGTGACGTGGTAATTCCTTTCACATCCATTTAAGGTTCTACTTGCAAAGCTTATGACCATATGTTGCCCCTTATCATCTTCTTGATATAATACCGCACCTACACTCATGTCGCTTGCATCACAGTTCATGAAGAATGGCTTTTTGAAGTCTGGATGGTGTAAAATAACGGTGTTTAAAAACTTCTCTTTTATTTGTTTAAATACTTCATCTTGTTCGGCTCCCCATGTCCATTTATCTTTAGTGGATAATTGTTTTTTAAATTGTGCTGTTAACTTGGAATAATTGTCCTGGAATTTCCGATAATAATTGCAGATTCCAAGGAAAGACTGTAGCTGTTGTTTGTTTTTAGGTGTGGGGAATCGTTGAATCGCTTCAACTTTTTCTGATGAAGGGGAGATGCCTTCTTCTGTTAGATTAAACCCTAAAAATTGTACCTTGCGGGCTATAAACTTTGATTTATCCAGCTTAAGGGTGATGTGGTTATCTGATAATTTTCTTAATACTGTCTCCACTCTATCACAGTGTTCTTGCCAATTTGATGAGGTTATCAGCAAGTCATCTACATATACGGTGGTAAAATTCAGCACCTCTTGTCCCAATATCTGATCCATACACTTAACGAATACTGCGACCGAATTTATCAGTCCAAATGGCAGTCTTTTGAACTGATAGTTCCTCCCATCGAACAGAAAAGCTAAGTATTTTCTACTGTTCGGATGTAGCTCCACCTGCCAGTATCCACATACTGTATCCCATGCGCTGATGTATTTTGTACCATGGAACTTCTTTAAAATCTCTTCAATTTCGCCTGGGGATGTCCTGTCATTTACGATCATTTTATTGATCTCTCTTGCATCGAGGCATATTCTTACTTTTCCGTCCTTTTTCGGTATCGCCACTATTGGACTGGTATATGGTGATTGACTCAGTTCTATTATATCGTCTTCCATCATTTGGTTGATCTCCGTCCTCACTGCATTCTTTTGCGAGTAGGCGATAGGGTAAGATTTTTTCTTGAAATCAACAGGCTCCTTGAATATTATTTTACATTGGTAGTCTTTTACCTTGCCCGGGACATCAGAAAAAATATGTCGATACTTATTGTAAATGTTTATGAGATCCTCTGCCTGGTGTACACTAATCTGTTGATCTCGTCCTCCTCGTTGGAATTGTCTGATCTCCTCCAGCTTGCTCGACCATAGTTCTTCATCCTTCCATTCATTTACTATCCTTCCGTATGATTGTTGGCAATAATTGTTTTGTAACATTGTGCAGCAGTTGGTTATTGAAGGTAAGTTACTACCCTTCACTATATCGGTTGTCCATATTCCATGTTCAGTGTTTAGTGATACTTCTCCTTGCTGCAGATCAATTATGGCAGAGTATTGTCTGAGTATATCACATCCAACAAGTGTAGAGAATGGCAGGCCGCTAGCAACAAGAAAAGACATAGTAAATGTTAAGCCTTTACTGTTAAGTTCTAAGGACACTTGTTTCCTGACGGTTTTGTTTTGTCTGCCTGTAGCACCGATGATGGTCACATTGTTTATTGGTAGAGTTGGTATAGGTATACTACCTTCCTGCTGTAGTCTGCTTAACTCCACTTGGTCGATCAAAGATATATTAGATCCTGTATCGATCATCAATGTTGACATGATTCCTTTATTTGGGCACTTATGTACACTATCTCACTGTTTCGGCTAGGCATCAGTTGATTACTTTCTTCAATCAACTCGTCTCTTATATTTTTTAAGTAATTTGTATGTATTATAGTGATTCTATTGTCTGTTGTCTTGCATTCCCCAAGGGATTGGTCCAGTGATGGGCTGTTCACAGTTTTCACTGACCTTGGGCGTTTAAATGATGGTTGACCTCATTGTCCCTGACTGCGTTAGTGTTCATTTGTGTGTTCGTTACTGGCTCCTGTCGGTTGTTCAGGTTACTTCCATTGTTCCCGGTATCTTCCTCGAATGAGTGGCTTCTTGTGTGTGGTACCTGGTTAAAGTTCGTTCGTCGGTAATTGGCTTGGGAATGGTTTCTTCCTGGACTCCGCTGTGTTTGTCCTCTCACGTAATTTTCTTGCGGTCGGTACCCTTGGTTGTTGTTATTATTACTGTTTCCAGGGCGATAATAATTGTTGGGACCATTCTGTGGGTAGTTACCCCTGTAGTTGTTTCTAAAATTGTTATTGTTGTTCCCATTTCGGTTAAAGTTTCGGGGTGCATTGTTACCACGTTGATTCCCTGGATAATTATTAGGGTGGCTTTGTGGTGGCTTGTTATCACCCTGTTGGTTTGGTGATGATGGTCCCTCGTTTACCTTACTGTTTCTGAAGCTAGAGAATCTATTCTTTCGGTATTGCCATTCGTGCTCATGGCTCTCTAATAAACTAGCCATGTCTTGAATGGTCTTGACCTGACTGTACATCCGGGCTTTCTGTATGGCGTCGTCGTAATGGTAAGACAGTTGTATCACAAGACACTCTTCTGGAATGCGGGGTTCTAAATTTCTTGCCATGCATATTTTTCCCAGGAAGTTGGATGTGAGAGACTGTCCGTTCTGACTCTCATATCTCCCGTTACTTAAATTGTTGCGGACCATGTTCTGGGTCGATTCAGGCCAGTATTTCGCCTTGAATTGGGTCTTGAATTCTTGGATGCTCTGGATGTCTGGTCTTGTGGCGGTCCACCAGTTGTCATATGTTTCTTTGAACATTTCGTCCAGCATTCCCCTCACCGTTGTCCATCGGGTTTCGCGATTTTTCACTATTAGCTCTTCCACCCTTTTCAGGAATTCAATTGGGTTTCTCTTATAATTGCGGAAGTTGACCGTGTCCCTATTGTCAGTGTTAATGATATGGTTGGTGTTACATGGCCGGTCACGCCAGGCGTCCACTTCTTCCCGTAATGATTCTTCTCGTCTGTGCATCTTGTCGATTCTTTGTTTGTTTTTGTCCACCTTGCTGTCGATTTTATTTAGATTGCTGTACACTCCTTCCATTCTTTCTCCCAGGTCTGTTCGTACAGCTGCTATCTCCTTCTGGTTTTCTTCCCGGACTTGATGCATGTCCTGGTTCACCTGTTCACATCTTTTGGCTGTTTCTTCATGGCATTCCTCAATTCTCCTTTTATTTTCTCCTTCGATGTTGTTTATTTTATTGAGTACTTCCTCACGGACTTCTGAAACAGTTTCGTTGGTTTTCTCCAGTCTCTCCGTCTCCTCTAACTTCTCATTTGTTTCGGTGATCTGTTGTTTAGTTTCTTGCCAGTACTCCATTAATTGATGTTTCATATGCAGCTTCATTTCTTCTTTATTTTTCTCGTGGTCCTCCTTCAGCTGTTCCTTTAATTCTTCATTTCTTTGCTGAATGTCCTCCGTCAATCACTGTTGTAATGTTTCATTATTTTGGTTAATTGTTTGTCTCAACTATTCCTTAGTACTTTCATTTGTACTCACTATTTTTTCATTGATTTGTTTCAAACTTTCCTCACTCTTATCAAATTTTTCGTTAATTTGTTTTAAACTGTCATTGGTTTCTTTCTTCATACTGTCTATTTTTTCATTCGTCAGTTTATTATCTGCCTTCATACTGTCTATTTTTTCATTCATCAGTTTATTATCTGCCTTCATACTATTCATTAATTCCAATAATTTAATGATATTGGGGTCTCCTCTAACTTCTCCCTTGTCACCCACCTGTAGTTCCATTTCTTTGTCTTGGGTTGGTTCTGTTGTGGTTATTGTTGTCTCCACTTCTTCAATCGACGTTCCTTCCTCTTCTTCCCCACTATTTTCTCCCATCTCTTTGTCCTTCGCCAATTTTTTCGTCACTCCTCTAGTATGCATCTTCATTTCCTTTCGTAACTGCCGCTAGAATTTCGTATCTTCCTTTC
The DNA here is from genome assembly GCA_034769895.1 of Magicicada septendecula. Classification (NCBI taxonomy): domain Eukaryota; kingdom Metazoa; phylum Arthropoda; class Insecta; order Hemiptera; family Cicadidae; genus Magicicada; species Magicicada septendecula. The sequence goes on from CM068375.1 coordinate 432,173,167, forward strand.
TTCTAGTCCCACCAGTTGGTCGCCAATTTATAACTTACCGTGTCTTTCTTAACGAATTCTGTAAAATGTAGAAGTGTCAGAGTGTACCTTGTGTAATGTGTCTTACCAATTCATCCTCGCTCGGTAACGTAACTTACGATGCTTGACTCCGTCGCGAACGTACGAATAACCATATCGTAGCCTTACCTGAGGTTCACTAGGAGTTTATAAATCCCGGGTGGCGCCAAATTGTTTATTTAAAACAATTAAAAAATTTATTATTATCAGCGGTTCCGCTCAGGCGGTGTGGAGAATTCAATTTGTCCCGCCGATTGTCGACTTTTTCAATCAAGCCAGCAGTTTGCTGTATTCACTGCTTGAGCGCTAGTTGCAAATTCGTAGACGTCCGCTATACTGTACAATATTAATAATAAACTTTCCTACTGAAAATAAAACACATTTGTTATACACAGTATTGATTTATTAATGAAGGGTTATTACTTTTTCTTTGACACAAGTTAGATTTGGTTTGATATATTATTTTGCACTGGTTATTTATCTATGAGACAATCTCTCTCTGGGTTTAACAAATCGATTTTGAACATAACAAATACAATGTAATGGCGTTCTACCGAAGTAGTCGACAAATATTTTCGTTCAATCGTCTGGATTCTTTTGATCACGATAATAGGATCAGATGCAATTACAATAATAAAAATACACAACCTTACAATGTTTCTACTTAAATATTATGATGTGTACCTATAATTGGTTTGTTGGAGTGTAGTAAAAGTGTTTTAAAGGTTCATAAACTAACACTAGGTTAACTTTATAATTTGACAAATTTTCAGTGTCTTAGTATTTTTATTTAATCTTTGAAAGAGAATAAAATCAGTTTAGTGATATTTCATAATATAGTGAGAAATATTTAAAGTGCGTTATTTCGGAAGTTTGGATAATTTAGAGGATACTTAACAACTTCATAGCCTGGGGTTAGTCAGCTAGTCTGGAACAAAGGACTGTAGCTGCAATAGTGTTCAATTTTCAATTATTCGGGCTTCTGGCATCTTTTCAATTTACTTGGATGAATTTAATCACTTCGTTTTGCATTAAAACGTCTTTGCCATCAGTTAATTGAGTTCAGTCATAGTCAGCCTCCTTCTCGATCAATTTTGACAATTTGTTTAACTTTTAAAACATTTTAAATACAAAATTGGTTGTTCAAAATTTTGGCTTCTGTTCTGTTAGAATGACGCTCTATGAGTAACAATATTCAGCAGTAAATTCGTATTCAACGGTGGTTTCTATGGTTACCAAAGAATTCTGATTGGCCTAGCTTGATATAAATCCATTGTTATCAAAATTTGAATTCTTTTCAAAATGCTCATATATCTTCTGACTTTCTTCATTCCTTTATCGTCCTTCCTAAGTATTAATATTATTAGCACTGTCATTTGTATTTTCTTACAAAGATTATTTTGGTATCCCACAAGATTGGGTTATTTCATGTCTTATTAATTTTACAGTTAATTTAATATTTACTACTTACATTTTTCTGTTAATTTAACTCCTTATTTTAATATTTTGCTTTTAATAAAATTTACCATTTATCCTTGGTTAATCAGTCACCTTGGATTTGTTAATTACTTGGTTATTTTCATACAATTTGTATTTGTTGGTGTTTGATAGTTAGGCCTGTCTCAAGTCTAAGTAGCCATTACTGATTTTTGATTATTTCATATACATTACATCTCATTTTAGCCTAGAGCTTTATTTTGATCTTATAACTAGGTTCATTATCTATTGATGTGTTTTGGTTCTGTTTTTGTGTGATTTAGGTACAATTCATTACCTTTGATTTATTTTTTGGGTGATAAACAACCTTACCTCTACTGAACTTGCTTCAATAATCATCCCCTATAACATGGGTGTTTATTGATGGCTTCAGACTTTTTATTTTATAAAAACTCTTTGCCTTCTTTCCATGTTAACACTATCTTATTACATTGTCATGTGAGTTCTCACCTTTAAATCCTACTATATACTTGTAAACTCTACAATAATATTCTTTTCTAATCACTACAATTAATAACACTCTTTAGTGTTCATTCTTACTTAATTAATGGTTTATTTAAAATATTCGTAACAACTTTCTTAAACGTTATTGTTCACTATTAAACCTTTAGTGTTTGTTATTTTTACTAAGTGTTTATCTTAGCTTTCACTATTTTCCCTATTGCTATCATTGACAATATTTTTATTTACTCTTCACCTGCACTTTTAAATTATCTTGTGTTTATTATAATTTACTTAGTGTTTCTTTTTCTATCATTTCACTTTAGGGTAATTTCACTTTCACTATGTTAAATTCCGTTTACTTCTCACTATTTCAATATCTTTCTCTTTCTCTACACATATTATATATACTTATTAATATCATGTCTTTCTCTATTAATAACTTACATGTACTTCTAATTCTTTGGCTAGTGTATTTTTAGCTATCGTGTTTTATTAATGACTAATTACAGTTGTCATTCAATCAATACTAACATTTATTATTTATATTGGTTCTTTACCGGTTTTGTTTCTTTTATTATATTTGATTACATTATTTCTCCCTTCTCTATTCTCTATTCCTTGTCTGTGTTTTCTTGACTTGTTTCATTTTATTTTCTTCATCGTTGGTTTGTTCCCTCTTTGTTCTCATTTTTCTTCTCCTTCTCTTCTCATCTTGTTTACTTTTATTTTGGTTCATTATCTGGCCAATCTCTGGGGTTGGGTCAAAGTCGTTTGTCTGTCAGTCTAGTCTATGTGTTTCTTTAATAATCACTTTTAGTTTATACTTCTTCCTCCTTCTTTCATAATTACATTTTATATTTTTATTCTCTTCATTATTTATTTATTAAAATACATTATTTTTTAGCATTTTTTACATACTTATAGTCATCAAAAATGATCTGAATTTGGTGATGTTATAACATCCATATAATTACACACAATCTTATTACTACTTATATCAATTTTAGCATTTAGTAGTTTCAACAAATCAATTCCTATTATACCATCATATATTTATTAATAATTAAATTATTTATTTATTTAGAATTATTATTGGGTATGTGACTTCTAAATTTTTATGTGCTAAAGTCACATAGGCTTGTTGCTTTACCCTTTCTTTTTTCTTTGTGGCAGTTGTAATATTCATGTTATTAATTGGTAACATGGCTGTATTTTCAAAATATTTTTTATTTTTCTTAACCCATTCAGCACTCAAAACTGACAGTTGGCTTCAGTGTCAATTAACATTTCTATATTGCAATTATTAATTTGCATTTTTATAACTGGACATTGTACGTTGCTGTCGGTTTGTTTTATATTTTGTTCAGTAGTCAACAATTCATCACGGATGTCGTTCGGGTATATATTGTTTAGAGTGTAGCATTGTTCCTTACTCTCCGACGTCATTGTGTTGAACTAGACGTACTACTCTGCACTTCCGCCGACACATTCTTTGAGTTTTTACCGCTCCCCTTCAGTGCACTAACTGCTTTGCTGTCTGGCTTGGAGAAATATTTCTGTTTGTGTTTCTCCTTCCCCGTATGACATTCGTTAGTTTTGTTAAGTTACAATCAAATTAGAAATAAATTAATAAAAATAAAAATATTCTGCCAGAACCTTACCTGCGAACTTTTCTCGCTGACTTACCTTTTTATAAATTCCAATCAGAAGTTCAGAGTCGCCACCAATATCTTTGCAGGACAGATATGGAAACCTTTATACTCTACCTTAATTAAAACGGGATAATTTTGCAATCTGACTTCCCCCCAATTCAGAAGATTCCCGGAAACATTAGACGAATTTTTCAGCACAGAACACTAGGAAATGGTAATGACGTAATAACTTACAACTAACACATATTTATGGCGATTCAAACATTGTTTTATTTATTATAACAACTAACTTCTTTACTTTTCCAATATTTTGGTTAATAGGGTTACAATATTATAAATACTATAGATTATACAACCAGCAACGTTTCTTTCTCCCCCTTTGTTCCATATTTCCCTCACACGCACACATTCTCACTCCCTTTACGTATTTGAATAAACCCCCGTTATTGAGCTCATTATGAATTTACTGTTTACTATAAACTTTTGGCCAATTATTATAAATTTCACTTTTACTTAACTGTGTATGAAGCCCCGGTATTGCGCACTATGTCTGCTCCATCTTCTTCACTTAACTCCCAGTTTTCATTTACTCCACTCTTTTTATACACTATTCCTCCAGTTGAACCACTGTTGTTTTATTACGATACACTGTTTGGTAGACCTACTTTTAACTTTTTCGGTCTACCAAAGTTTTTCCGAGGCTACTGTGAAATTACGTCTGCACTGTTTGATGAGTTGTAGAGAACTGCCCTGCTATGCAATGATTGACTGTGTGTGTGCGTTGGTTGCCTAACCGCCCAGGTGTTAGGCATCGCCGTCAACGTGTATTCTGTATTGCTTTATTCCCATCACAGGTTCGGCGCTGGAATGTATGTACGTGCCGTTTTTTGTGAGAACGTTGGCCAGGGTGCGCGCTCTTGTTTGTGAAGTCGCACCCTAGTTGCTAACTTCAAATTCCTGTGCCGGGCCACAACAGTCTCGACACTATAGTTGGTTCACAACATGTACTTAGTTGAAGAAAATTGAAAAGATTTAATTTACAAATCCCTATCAGTTTGTACCGTTACAGTTTTACACACCGGTGATTGACCCTCTCCAGCTGTTTTATTTAGTGGAGTTAAGTGTCGTGCGTGTTGTGTTTGTGGCTTATAATTACGGTTATAATTATCATAATTATAATTCGCTTATGGGGATTGTGCATTGTTTTTCATATGCTTATTGTGCGACATATTTTCCGCTTGTGTAATTAATACTAAAAATTCTTCAATTGTTTTAATACGGTACCTTGGGTATACACAGCTAGTTGGATATCACTATTAAAATGGTAAGACAACTTGGAGATTATTTCATATTCAGAGAACTTAGGCTTAAGATGTTTAACTCTTTCAATTTGTGATATGGTATATTGTTCCATACTCTGACGATTATACATACTGTACCTACCATATTCGATTTGATCTCGCACTTGCCTTTGGACATGTATATTCCAATATTGGTTTTCAAATGCATCACAAAACTGTTGATACGTATTTATGTTGTCTCGTATAATGCATACCATTGTTTTGCAGTCTCTAAAATGCCGAGTGACAAAGTCAAGCTTCTCGTCATCGTCACTAGCACTGCCTATCTTCTCCATCTCCTTCTCAATATTTGCCAAAAATTCCATGCTGTTTTCCGCTTTATTTCCAGCAAAGGTTATTTTACTTCTGTCTACATTTGGTGCAGCGAACATTATTGTCTGCATGGGCCGTCTACGAAGTTCTTCTCGAAGCTGCTGCATTTCACCTTGGATTTCTTCCTTCATATGTGATACTTCCCCAGAACGGTCTTTTGCAGTCTCTTCAACCTTGTTCTCAATAACTACTGTACGCGCTTCGATATCTCTAATTTTACTAGTATCAACTAGCAATGTATCATTAACAGTTTGAATCTTCTCATCCTGTTCTCGCGTAATAGTAATTAATTTATCATTTACACGTACATCTATTTGTTTCTGTACCTCTTTCATATCTCTTCTCCACTCAAGACATAATTCTTTTTGCTTATTTTCAATCCTTACCACTTGTTCATGTAAGGCTTGTTTAAAATTATTTTCAAGAGCGTCAGTACGTGAGTTTGTATCAACAATCTTTTCTGTTAATTGTATATTACAGTCGATTATTCTTTGGTTTAATTCTATGTTGTCGTGTTTCAACTGTAAATTATCGATTTTTAACTCTTCTAAACTCTCCGTAATTTTTATAGTGTCTTGGTCTAAAATTTTCAGTTTGTTCTTCTAATTTATTTTTTAAACTTTCTGTTTGTTTCTCAAATTTAGCATTTAAATTTTCTGTCTGTTTTGTGCTTAATTCATCTACCCAGGCATGCATCATAGTTTGAAGTGCTTCCATATCCAAACTTCCTGGTGTTGCCATGTTGACTTATTTATTATTTAAATATGTAGTAGTTATTCTTTAACAATTATTATTGATAACCATTCCCTACTTATTTATTTATTTCTTTATTTTTAAATACAGTTATTATTATTAATACTCATTACAGTTACACCTGTTACATAGACAAACAATATTATTTGTGGGCGCCAGCTGTGTTAGTACACAACAAAATGAACACATTGTAACGGTACAGATTTGTATGCTAGAAAGAATAATTCAATTCAGTTTTAATTGTCAGTATTCACCTGTGAGGTGCCCCATTGTAACATACAATGTTATGGTAGACTATTTATGTTTATGTCTGAGTCTGCCCAGTACAGACGCATTACGCAACAGCTTGCCAGCCCAGTCCTCTCTGTGTAAATCACAGTAAGAACTTTATCACCAGTGTTTGCATCAGACGGTCACCTTTAGTAGAGAGCAGTGCATTAACAAAAAACCGTGGCCTCGGACGTGTAAGATAGGCCGAAATTAAAGTAGGCTTATCCAGTACAGCTATTAAAGCGTGAACAATGTAGCGGAACAATATAAAGAGTTAGTTCAACTGTAACTCATGACCGCGTGGTCAACTAACAAAAAAAAAACCATTAGCGCTCGAGCAAAAGTAAAGTCGGCCAACAAGTATTAAAATGTGAAAAAAATAGTTCTAGTAACCAGCAAACAATTAACACTATACAAATGACAAAATAACTCTAACTTCAAGTGACTTTCGGAGTGCGGGACAAAATAAGTGCTTACCAAATTGGATCAGGTCTACAACCAGGCTGAGTACTCATTTAATCACTTTCTTCTAATTACAAAATTTGAACAGCCGTAAAATCTACACCTGTTTATTATGAGATCTCTAAGGGAATGGGGTTTATTTGAATATTAATGTAAAAGAAAGAGAGTGTGTGTGTGTGTGTGGGGTAATGCAGAGGTTACGTACTGGTTCGTTTCAATATTCATATCCAACTAGTGATATCACTCATAATAGTATTTAAAAAACTTAATAGAGATAAGAATTAATTTCATGGTTTGATATAAAATAGTTGTACAGCCTTTTATAGAACGTAAAAGAAGGGTGTGAGGTTTTGATAGCAAATAAAAATAAGCATGTGATTTAGACAGTATAAAATGTGTTAGCGTAATTATTTCGCACTTGAACCCAGATAACCTCGTCTGCAGTTGATTTTCGTCTGTAAGATCCTGGAGAAGAACCCTAAGGTAAGATATTACTAATTGAAGTAAATTATATTGTTTCATTGACGCCCGAGAACAGGAACTCAAATATATTAGTGTAAATTAAATTATATTGTTTCAACATAAACATTGAGCTACACATGCTATATGAGCATTTACAATTCTAGTTTTTAAAGCACACTTTACAATAGAGCATACATTTTATATATATTGTTACGACACAAATAGCCAACCCAGTACCAGGGATAAAAAATATATTTATAATTGTAAAAATACTTCTTATCAAATAAACTGATTGATTTTAATTAAAATATAAGGAATATGACACGACAATACGACGACTTTGACCTAACCCAAGTGATTGACCCAACATCAAGAAACAAATGAAGAAGGGAACCACACAAATAAACAACGAGAATAAGGAAGTAATAAACCCAAACCAAAAGGAAACAAGTTCATGGGTTTAAACGACCCCGAAATACCCAAAGAAACGGATGAAAAAACCAAATGTAATAATCAAATGATGAAAATGAAAAGGAGGGAGACAAGCAGAAGTGAAAACCAATGATGGTTCACCAAAACAAGTAATAAAGCACTCAACAAAAATATTGAAACCAAAACAAGGGTTATCCGGAGGAAGGAGAGATAACGGTTACTACCCATTAAAAAGGCAACCTAAACCACAGATAAAAATTGTTATTAGTTAGTAAGTATTAATTGTCATTAGTATTAAGGAGATGAAAGAGAAATAAGTATAGGGATCACCCACTATAAAACAAATATTATAAACAGTGATACAGTGCAATAGTGTAGGTGTAAGAACCCCAAAGTGAAGTTTGACGCTAGTGAAGTTATAATTAACAATAAATAATTTACAAGTGAAGGTAAGATAAAGGTTGGAAATTAACAGTGAATAAATAGCTGATGAAAAATAGTATTAAGTGTGAATTATAGAATAAGGTATAGTAAACACTAGAAGTGATGATGACTTTTTTATTTAAGAAAAGATGTTCAATAGAGTTAAGTTTAGTTATAGCTGGTAGTAAGTAAAAAGGGAGGATTCCAGAATAGAATAAATTGAAGGTGTTACCATGGAGGGAATATAAAAATTGTTTAGAGATTAAGAAATCAAAAACTAACAAAGACACCTAAGTTACAAGGGACTGTTATTAATTTAATAGAAAGTGATGTTGTTCATCACAACAAAAATAATATGTGTTATCAACAAAAAAATTAGCAAATAAGGATAAGTTAGAAGGGAGTGATGATATTTCTTAATCAAAATAATAACTCTAATAACTGATAAAAAATTGTTCATGTTAATGTTATGAATAGGATATGGCTGAATGAAATGTGCAGTCCATAAGCCTAATGTTATGTTTTAAAGATTGAAATAGAGAAAGCAATATTGAACAGTAAACAACACACCAACAGACTCAAAATACAACACAACTAATAAAAATAAAGTAAGGCCCAATAGGCTGAAACAAAATGTGATTTGAACGAAATAAGTAAATTATTATAATGGCTACTCAGGCCTAGAAAAAACATAACTGTCAGAACCAAACAACCAAAAATTATAACAAATTGAATAAGAATTTAGAAAATCTGAGGTGAAGGAATCACCAAGAATAAATTGTAAATCATTTATAACGCAAAATATTGTAATAGGCATTATCATACAAAAAGAAATGTAATTAACAAGCATTAACATAATTGTAAAAACTTAAAATCTGAAATTACCCAAGCTTGTGGGGTATCAAAATAATCTATGAACGAGAATAAATACTATAGTGACAATATTTAATAACCAGGAAGGAAGATGGAGGAATAACAGTAATCAGAAGATATACGAAGAATTCGAATTTTTGATAACAATACATCATCTCAAAATCAGCCAATCAGAATAATACCGTTACTATGGAAACGGCGGTTGAAGACGAAAATACCGTTGGAAATTAACAAGAAGTGAAGCGTCATTAAGCCAATACAGATGCAAAAAGTTTGGAAGAGCATTTTTTCTGTGTAAATCATGCAAATAGTTATTCAAAGTTCCTGAACTTGATCATTGAAGAAGCAGATGACCACTGTAGCAGATATTTCAAGACCCAAGACCAATTAAATAGAAATTATCCTTGAAAAGAATGTCAAAACCCAAGACGAAAAAGATGCCACATTTAGTGAAGCCCAAAATCCATGAAAACTGAATTTATGCAGCCAAATCCTACCTCGAATAAACAACGAAGGCACCTAGACACGTTGAGGTGTTAAGTACCATCCAATTATTTATTTTCCACCAACCCTAATCACTTTAAATAATTTTGAAAGGTAAAATTACTGCACTATAGAAACAATATTTCTCTTTCATAGAATATTTGAGCAAATTAAAACTTAATAGAAACTTTGTTAACATTGAAATAACCTAAGAATTAAACACGAACTTACAGAACACCGTTACGACACAACACAACAGATTGTAACAGCACACTTTACTCTTTATGTACACTTAGATTAAGGTAATTTATATTTTTATTGTAACCATTGGAGTTCTTTAACTCATAACCAAAAGGATCCACGATTTGTGAAACCAATAATAATTGTAATAAGCCTAACGTAAACAGCGACGCAAGGTTAAATGGTTTCTAAATCACTTCACCGACCCTGAAAGCAAGATCTCATGTAATCAGTTGGAGCGAATTTAGAATGGTTTTGTTGTAAATGTAAATGTTTTCAGTTATCACCCATTAAAAAATATTTATTACAGGGAGTAACCAGCGTTATCATTTCATAGGGAGTGCTATATATGAATTACTTGTGTTTAAGAATAAATCGTAGCAGTAAGCAAGTTGTCAGTCACACAGCCATAAGTGACGATTGGGACGGCCGTGCGAGCGGGAACTATTTGAATGCACCAACCCGCAACGCTGATAACTTGTTTAAACATAATTTTAGTTGTTTTGTAAAACGACTTGGCGCCACCTGGGATTATCACACCCCCTAAGAATAACAGGTAAGGTTACTGCCGTAGTATACAGGTGATCATATCTACGCTACGAACGTCGCTAGCCATCACAATTACTGTAACGACCCAGTGCGAGGTGAACGCACTAATTATACATAACATATACAAATTGTACACATTTTACAGGCAGATCGCATCGAAATAGTTACAATATATATATATATTTTTTTTTTTTAAATATAGGCGTTTCGACACACGTTCAGAGCGAAAATTTGTCCTGAACGTGTTATTTTATGAAAATTTAATGAAATTTGATTTGCGTAGCCCCACGCTTTGTGGGCGACAATTTATCTGCAACAGATTAGTTTTGCTAAATTTTTATGTACTGCTAAATTGGGATGACCCACACTTTGTAGCGATAATTTATCTGCAACAACTAATGTGACACAGTTTAAAGGGGATATCAGGTGTATCTGTAATAATAACTCTATGTAACTTGTAACGGTATTTCAAATTTATTTAGTAATAATGAAATTGTGCGCAAGGCACTTGGTTCGACTTAAAATCATTCATTATTGTTCGTATTGTTTAAATTAGCAGCCATCCTTACTATTTCTTTTATGAATTTGCTAACTGCTATAATTTTTATTGTTCGACTAAGCTTTTCGTCATCACTGACATCTTCAGGTCTTAAACATTCATTATTGCTTTGTTACTATGCCGTAAGGCTTACGCTGTGTACATCCTTACTGACTAAATATTCTATTCTAATAATTACTTTATTAAAAATATCATTTCCTGACTACTCAGTCAATTAGTGTGCTTCTAAATATCAATGCTTAAATATCTTTTTAGATATTGTAACAAAATTCAAAATATTAATAGCTACTGAATTTATCTTTCTTTTTCAGTACTGATTTATAAAACTCTAATTTTTACTTAAATGCTTTGCATTCTTTTCATTTCAATACTAATTTGAGCTCTTGTTTACGTTAATCTTACTTCAATAATATTTACCATTTTAACTCTATATTTACAAGAAACATTGGCTCTTAACTTTAAAGTAAAACAAGAATATCTTTAATTGTCTTTGAGTTAATTGTTCGACTAAGAGATAAATAAGTTGTTTATCACCTTATTGTTGTCAATCATACTCAATCGCAATCGATCCATCTATAATCGTCCTCGTCTCAACTCCAGCATCAATTCCTCTAGTCCAGCGTCGCTTCTCTTGTCCACCGTCGCTTCCAGACTTCAGTAACATTCCTCTTGTCCAGCACAGCCGCTCTAGACTCCAGTACCATTCCTCTTGTCCAGCATAGTCGCCTCTAGACTCCAGCGTCGTCTCGTTCTCTGGAAAGTCGTCAGCTGTCTCGCTCTCCGAAACTTCATGTTACTTCTTCTCGTGCTGTTTCGGACGTCAGTTGATCATCTTATATGGATTTTCTTCTCGTGTAATTCTGTTACTATTTAAAAGTGATTGTATTTACATAGTTGTATGTAACTGGAAGAATGAAACTATTTACAAAAAAATAAATACGCCATGCGGACGGACAGAAGCTCCCGCCGCAACTATGGGTGATCAAAAGAGATACAACTGTAGCGTGTGTGTCCTATTTATACCCATGCCTTGGTTAACACCTGCAGTTGTACGAAATTGACATGTCTGAAATTGTCTCTGGGCTTTGTTCCCCCACTCCTCGTCAGTTTTGCTATTTCTTATATTTCTGCGAATTGCAGAGTCCTGTGAGTATACTCTTATACCCATCTTATAACTATTTTCACTACACATGTTCACTGTACTTTTGGACATTGTAACTTAACCCTTGCGATCTGTACCAGTTTATTTCGCACTACACCCGTACGGTGTGTCCCTTTCACATGGTTTTCGTACACAGTATGTAGTTAATTTTATTACATTTTATTGTGTCTTTGGATTTTACTCCTTATTTATAGTTTATGAATAATTACGGAAAAACAGAAATTACATAATTATTCATACTGGGGTGGCAAACTCGCCTGCATAGACCTACGTCACACACACATTCAAAATACAATTGTACACACACTCAGCCACATATCTCTCTCTCTCTCTCTCTCTCTCTCTCTCTCTCTCTCTCTCTCTCTCTCTCTCTCTCTCTCTCTCTCTCTCTCTCTCTCTCTCTGTGTGTGTGTGCGCGCGCGTGCGTGCGTGTGCAAGTCGATTCAGGTTGAAACACCTGTCCATATTTTTATCTGAGCCAAGCTTGAAATCCCTGACATGCTTACTTGTAATACATTATTAATTATTTTACAAATTATTATGTATATTTAAATTTTTATATTCAATGCTCAGTACAGCACTTATCTGAATCCTCTGATGAGACTTGAGTGAATGGAAAAACTGTCTTCAAATATAAAATACAAAGAATCAGACTCACCTCTTTCCATACAGCCATGTGATGGACAAACATTTGGAATAGGGCAAACAGAGGGTCCTTTTAGGATAAAAGGATTAAATATCCCTGTGAAACCGGGATTCCCTGCATGACAGAATCAGAAATGGATTGTTGATGGTCTGTGGTGGTGGTGGGGGGGGGGAATATCCAGATATCTTAGATTGCTTATATCCTGGTTTATACTGTTGCTTATTGGTTTATACTGTCTCTGTTCTTACCTTAATCCTGATGTAAACAAACAGGCATGACCCATCTGAAACGCTATTTGCTACTTGAATAGAGCCGTGTCACTCTGACAGAAGATACAGCCAGGGTACATATAATATTGATACTGTATAAACACATGTAAATTGTAATAATTTGTCCTGATCAGAGTAAAATTTGTGTGACAGTGTCAGACCGATGGTGAAATATTTTATAACATCAGTTTATGCTTATGCTTTTTTTATTAACCATTTAAATATCGCAACAAACAAAAAGGTAAAGTTTACTTAAAATGAAAATAGAAACTCTGATAATTACCATTGTACTGTATATTACCAGGTGCTGTCAGAAAGTAATTCAATCCCTTCCATATCTGTGTCAGAACTTGTATCATCACTTGAGTCAGTGTTATTGATAAGATTGTCAATTGTCCACAATGACAGCAGTACTGTGGGCCAGTTGCCATAGCTTATCATCTTCCTTGGTTATATGGTGCATACAATGAGTCCACTTGTCCTCCGTTGTTTCATTTACCGCCTTCTCAATAAATTTTTTTATATCAAGCAGCTAACGTTGTGTTGTGACAGGCAACATATCCTTTCAGCTGGCTCCATATTAATTCAATACGATTCAGAATACAGTGATAAGGAGGAAGTCTTAAAACGATGTGCCCCGATTTAAGTGGCAAGATAACTTTCACATGACTATACAGACTTCTGCACATTACTGTATGAACAGTGTCAACGCCCCTGACCAATATCGTTTCAGATTTCCCACGTGGGTTTGTTTACACCAGGATTGAACTAAGAACGAAAATAGTATAGAGAGTCACTGTGTGCTGCTTGTGTCAACGTCTAAATTGTGTCTGAAAAGAGCAGGCTACAGAACGCAGCTGGAAATATCCAGTAGAGCATGCGAGTCTATCTTTGCTCTCATTAGTCATTATCAGCTATTTAATAATGTATATCCCCCAAAATACTGAACAGTCTGTAAGGAGGCATGTGCTTTTGTTTACAAGAAAAGTGCACTAAGAACAAATCGAGAATATTTTCCAGAAAATGTGTACCTTGATGAAGCCTCTACCAGAAAGCCATATGGTTTGTTAGTACTTAGTGGATGATCCAGTGTGTGGTACATTTATTCATAGTTATTTAATATTGTTAATTTTTTTTCAAATGTAAATGATGCTACACTTTGTATACAAAGGGCTTCTTTAAAATAGAACACATCTGTATATTGTAAATATGATTTTAGAAAGGAACATATATGAATCTTATCTATGAAATGTAATGTATGGTTGTTAACATTGTATTATTTTTTTATAGGCATCGTGTACGGATGCACAAAGAAACCTGTTTAGCAATTTGTTTGCTCTAGTTGAAGTGGATGATCCTGGACGAGGGAAAGGTAGAGGGCGCAAACCAAATTCTAGTCCAGCAAAGAGCAAACCAAATAGATTTGCTAAGGAGACAGATAGTTCTGGCGAATCAAGTGAGGTAAGCATGGAGTACAGAAGTTGTCAAACCAATTATTTTTGTTGGTGCTTTTAACAATGCAGCTTTCATGTTTATTGACAGATCATTGAATGACAAAAACCGTGTAAAGAATGATATTCCAATGCATTGTTGTATTCGTATTAAGTTTTTTTTTAATGACTTGTCTTCCTCAACATTTTGTTTTTAAAGTGCACTCTCCAGTAATAATTTCTTTTGTTGATTAATTCTGTTATACTGTAACATTATATCTATTTTCACTTACAGAAGTGTAAAATCTCTTCAGAAAGAGATCACAGACACTCTGTTTGCGGAACAAATATTCTATACTCTTACTGGACAAGGAGGGTAGGTGAAAGATTAGCAGACTCTTTGCCAAAGTGTGTACAGGCACAGGCCGCCAGTGAGGGTGGTGTGGGGGCCAGCTGCATGTGTGTATTTGTGTTAATGATCCTGCAGTGGTAGTCCAGCAGCCAAGCTATTCTACTGTATTAACCTAGGGACCTCTGAATGCATCCATATGTCTTGTGAAACCATCATTTGATTAACTATTACTTGATTTAATCAGTTATGTACTATAGCTACTACATTACCTTAACTACTGCTATTACTTTTTAACAATTACTTAATTTACCGTTAATTCTTCTTTCCAACATGAGCCCTGGCGTCCATCACCAATCTTTTTCAGCATCTCCTATCCATTATCATTTCAGTGTAACTCCTCATGTCCATTCTTCTGAGACCTTCCAGGACACCATGCAACCATTGTATTGTAGGTCGAGTCTGCTTTCTGCTTTTATATACCTATGCCTCAGTATTTTCTTTAGTATATGCTGATCATCCATCCGTCCTAATGACCTTCCCATTGTATCTGTTGTGCTTTTACGAATCTTTTAATGTCTTTGTGCTTCAGTAGCTCATCTATCTCCTGGTTATTTACTATTGATTGATATAATTCAAGTCCATTTTCTGATTAAGTACACTTGTTAACATAATTTTTCCCCAAAATATGTAATGATTATTTTAAGTTTATTTGTCTTAACAAATTCTTGGTATCTTACCCCATTTCCATTAAAAGGTTTCTCTCTGAAGAAAACCCTGATAATGTCTTCAATAACCTGATTACCAACTCTTTGTAAGTGAGGCCTCTCCATAGTCCAGGTTGCCAAATTTGATATTTCCATTAGTCCAAAATCTTTATTGTTCCATGTCCAGAACCCATCTACTCATCTTTCACTTTGAGGTTTGTCATAAGAAAAAGATATTCTATCGATTAAAACCCGTGGTAAGACTGCTGTTTTTGACCTCTTGTTCTGCTCTGGGTTTCATTCAGAGGGTTTCTGTCGCTTCCAACATCTCTTCTGCCTCAAGGACTACTGACTAATTGTCACCTTTAACGATGCGGCCTTACCGGATAGCAGATAGAAAAAGAAGGAAACAAAGAATTACACAGTTCATATGAACTATGAGAAGACCTCCCCTCCCCTCAGTTCTCGAAACCTAACAGTATCAGGGTGAAAAGAACAAAAGTTGTTCAAGAAAGACCAGAAAGGTTAAAGAAAGGAAATTACCCAAGGCAAGATGAGAATCCAGCTAAGGTGTGTTGAGTATGCTAAACCAGATGTGATGTGGACCCTGATGAAATTTTGTTTTGACTACTACAAACTTGAACTTGTTATTTGTGTTGTATGACTGACTACAATGTATTCCTGTTAAATTGTTTCACACAGAAAAATTATTTAAAAAAATAGTATACAAGAAATAGAAGAAATATTCTCTCCTTTATCAAATTTACAATTTGATAAGCAACTAAGGATTTTAGTTGTGGTATGTAGTTTACTGCATAGATTATGGGAGTAATGATGATAATATGAGGTATGTCCAAAAGGAAACCAAACTTTTTAAAAATTCTTTTACTCATCATATTTAGCCCCTTCAAAATAGGTTAGTACACTTCCCAGTATTCATCAGAATGCATTCTGGTGCGCATTGTGTGTAACAGCTTACAGGTCCTGTACCGAATTCTTTTTAATCTCTTTTATAATTTGGAAACAGCATCCTCAGAAACAGGAAGAATCTTTAGGTGCCAAATTAGA
The DNA here is from genome assembly GCA_034769895.1 of Magicicada septendecula. Taxonomy (NCBI): domain Eukaryota; kingdom Metazoa; phylum Arthropoda; class Insecta; order Hemiptera; family Cicadidae; genus Magicicada; species Magicicada septendecula. The sequence goes on from CM068375.1 coordinate 432,189,627, forward strand.
CAAATAGGGAAGTTGTTAACTGTCAGCATATTCAAAAGATCTCTGCTCTCGTTGGCTATGATACACTTAAATGACTTTCTACTAAACTTATGCGGCCCAACAGGAAAAAAATCTGTATTAGTGAATCGATGTATTTAATACAAATACCTTTAATGAATGATAGGAGTCAACACTCTTAGAGTCAACTGAGAGATGGTAGAAGCGTGTTAGTAGGTTATTGTGAAGTAGAGACAGTTGCTGATAAATTCTGTCTGAGGCTTTCACGAACTTCAGTTTGCCGGGCTCTAAGGATCAAGATCCAAGGTTGTTGGGTGCAAATGTTTCGGCTGTACCTTCAATGGCCATCTTCAGTGCAGAAGGCTGCAACACACAAATGTTGTAGTTGCAGTAAACTAATTTAAAACTGGCCTCCAGCATGTTGGAAGTATACCATGGCTCAAATGCTTCTTGTTTATAAATATAGGTGTCCTACTCTGAGCCACTAGCCTTAACCACAGTTCAGTGGCCACTGACTGCAAAACCTTGGTCAGTGTGTTGCCTTCTGCACTGAAGATGGCCGTCGAAGGCATGGCCAAAACATTTGCACCCAACAACCGAGTTACTGACAAAGCTTGACTCAACCAATCTTGCATGTCTACTGTATTTGTTGTTTACTTGCTGACAGTAGACACGAGTTTTACTATATTTATATTATGCCATGGCAAAACTCTCAAATCCTCGTGCAATCCTCGTTTTTCCAGTCCATGTTTAGGTCTCCCTCAGAAGTGTACCCGTACTTACAATGAACTAAAAGAAAAACAAGAAAACTTGCCATGTTTGTTGTGGATGATAAGGTGTTTCACTGACATTAACCACATAGTGTGTTATAGACTATGTACCTTTTTTTTTTACAATACCGGAAAGATGTAGTGTGATGTAAAATAAATTTTCTGTTATATTTTGCAGATGTAAAAGAAAGTAATTTTAATTTTTGAAATGTCATCGGCTTTTAACCTGACCATTAAACAAATATATAGATGTATAGAAGTTTGAATTGTGGTTGTGCATCGTGTATCCACAAAACCAAAATAATGATGTTAAGTACATTAATTTAATTTGCTAAGTCTTATTTTTATTTTTTTCAGGCAAACATGTTCATGCTACATATAGTCTTGCTAGCCATTAACCAGCGGCACATAGTCTCGCTGATTTTAATTATGTTTGTTACTTCTGAAAAATTAAACATAACTAATTCTTATTTTTCTCTGCCATCTTCAGGAGGAAGAAATAGTGAAACCAAAACAAGCAAAGAAAAGAAAAAAGGTGAATCCTGTCGGCTCGGATACTGATTGATTTGTGCTGCAGAAACAGCTGATACTGCTGAACCAAATTGGATTTAAGTACCAAATAATATACATAATAACTGCAGCTTGTTTGTATAAACGCTGGTCAGAATGCTGATTTACCTCATGTCCCATATTGGGAACTACCATTAAACATTGTATTTATTCATTTTATGCCTTTAAAAAATGTAATATAATTATATATATTATATATATATACATATATATAAATATTAGAATAATAGTTGTGAAATAATACATTTTATAGCATTGTATATCCGGTCTGGTTTTGTAAATAATATTTTCTTTTTATAATTTTGTTTGTTATATAAAATCTTTGTATTATTCAAAATGTACAGTATAGATATGTATGATGAAATATTGTCTGCAATAAGGCAGAACAGTTTTTGTAATATACTGTTGTTTATTTTATACAAGCCTGCCCTTGTCTCATCCAATCATTTGACTTCCTACATAATTACTTTGAATCCGGTATTCGCTGTTACCAGAAACTGTATATTTTAATGTACATGTTAACGTATAACAAAATGTCCAATTTGCAGTAATGAGTTGCTCAATAGGAAACATGGCTAAGCTCATTAAATAAATGTTCATTGGTAAACTAGTTTACAACTTGCCTTCAGCTAGTTTGAAGTAGTCTTCTCCTCAGTCATACAGTCATTCCGCTGCTTCCGCCATGGCCCAAATGCTCTGTGCAAGATTTTTCCCCAACTGTGCCAGACACTTGTGATTTAGTCTGAATTTCCTTGGTGTTGAAATTTCACCTTTTAAGCTTCAATTTTTGTGAAAAGAAAAAAATCGCTTAAGTCGGGACAGTAAGGAGGACCCAGAATGAATGTTGTGCTGTTTGCTGCTAAAAACATGTGCTATGAAAAATGTATGCAGGAGTCTTGCTCATAAACTTTCCAAGTTGATAGCCGGGTTGTTAGGCCGTGGTCCACAGTTGTCATTATCATCAGTGTCTAGATTGGTACAGTGTCCACCAATTCACCACAGTGACGAGGTAGAGACTGTGTTTTCCCTGAGAAGACGCACTTTTATAAACTTTTGTATCAGCACGATCTAACCTAGAAAGCAGTATCAACCAATCAGCATCAAGTGCTGTCTGATTGGCTTGGGAGCACAGTTTGCCGAATCCTATTTAACAGGAGAAAAGACTTTGTCTCCTTCGATTCATAGTGATGGAACCATGTTTGAAGTTTTCCATGGACTCCATGTGCAACTGAGGGTAGTTGGCACTCTCCAAGGACAAGATCGTGGAGAACACGATGGTCAGCATTGGAGAGTGCACGCTAGTCTACCGCAGATTTCTCCGGCTGCCTCAAGCAACAATAGCGGCTATGTTAACCAATGCATGTACGGATGCTGCGCTTCGTGGTGCCGATGTACACTTCACCACACAAGCAAGGCACACTGTATATGCCTCCTGACAAGACCAGATCCCTTGGATCCTTCACCAATCTCGGGAATTGTATCTTTCTGGTTGCCTTGTAGATCCTCCTCATGCCCTGCTGATTCAGCAGTCTGCCAGTGTGATCCATTACCCTATGAATGTAGGGCAAGACTGCGAAGCCAACAGTCTCCTGTGTAGTGTAAGCGCCACACAATTCCAAGACGCATATTAATCCAACCAAATTCGTCAAAAGTATTCTTCATAGAGTATAATCTCTGAAGATTCTTGCTCCTTCACAGGAACATTTGTGAAGAAATGCTGAGCTTCTTCTCTGCAGAGCTTCGTATATTGCCACCGTTTTTTGACACAAATTTTTTGAGATTTACGAGACGTTTCTATAAAACTACTCAATATAAAGTTATGAAACCATCAAATTTACCCTTTTAAGTTCCAAGAATGGCCGTAGGGCGTAATTGTAGCCTCAATGTGGTAGCTTTCATCGCTGCTCGTACCATCAACCACGCCTAGATCAAACTCAACAGTGTGATGCGACTAGTTAACAACTGGATAGTATCACACAAGCTGAATTAAGCAGCTTGAAACAACCCTTTCATCACACAGTTGGACTTGAAAGTTAATAGAGCTTTAATACATGTGAAGTATTAGACCATTCGGTCTATTGTTACTCATTAATCTTCTTAACGGGCTGCCAATGTGTCTTGTTCTTCAGGGTACATAAAATAGGTTCCTTTGGCAGCCGTCCGTCTTCTATTCTTTAAAAGTGGTCACGCACCTACCACTGGTCGCTGGTAACATCGTTACAATTGTAATGATAGTGTCGTATATCTTTCATGGTACAAATTAATAATTAATAAAAATTACTCATTTTCCACACTTCTTACCTTCTATCGGGTCCCAGGTTCTTCGCACGAACTAGTGGCCTATAAACGTGATTTAGGGTACATTTTATTAAGAAATTCAACTCTTATTTCTTATGAACTAACTCAATTTTATTTAACTTTCTGTTTAGTATTCTCTGTTTACGTATAACATAATGATATTACTTCTTTCTTGAATAACTTTCGGAATTGAAATCCGACAGATTTTATTATTGAGGCACATACCCCACCTAACAAAGACACTCAAAAGTTGACATGTATTTCTCTTATTCTTAAAGTAAATAGTTACTTAAATCCTTAAAAAAACAACCCAGCATCGGCTCATTCAGACACATACCCTATTTAATTAAGCGCTTTTTGATTTTAAATTCTCATAATTAATTTATTTGATATACGGTTACGTGGTATCGGCGTCCCTGCAGGTCACTTGTTGATCTCCACGAATTTTTGTTCACTTTTGTCCGAATAGTTCTCGCTGTTAATTTTGATATTACTGGTTAAATTCTGCACTGTTTTTATGGTTCTAAACTCACATTTCTATAATTAAATTTTTCTTTTAGCATGTGAAACTATTGTACAGCCGGCCTCGGCCATGGCGGTTAGGCGACAACGCAGTTCTCTCAGCGTTTATATAAACCACGCCTTCTTGATCTATGGCAACTTCATTCGTGATTCGTTGATAAAAATCACATGATACAGTAATGAATTGCCACGTGGTATCACTAGTGAAGCGAGTCTTGGTATATTTCTCTGTGTCTTGGGGCTCGCTAAAAAGTTCGTGCTTTTCACCAACAGAGGCGCAATCATCCGTGCACAGGCTCGCATTCCATTGCCTCAAGAAACAGTGCTTATTGCAGGGCGCTGACAAAATGTGCGTCTTGGTGCCCCAACAAAGAATGCTTATTGTTTAAAACTGAGGCCCTGTGTAGGTAACTATACTGCGTCTCACTTACAATTGGAATAATAAAAAAAAACCTCAAATCTATCCCGTTACAATACCCCCCCCCCAATGAGAGTTTTCTACCGAAACAAAAACTCTCATTGCTAAGCCTAAGAGGATCGGTGAGGATATGGCGCCAACAACCCCCCTTTAATTCTTAACACATGGGTAAACTACCCCCTAATTAGGCGACTATGGCTGCACCTGAACGAGATTACTGGACTTCTCTTTTCGAGATCCCAACACCATAAAATCGGACAGGTACTCACCATAATTCCGCCTGACCTTTTAACATTCCACCAAAAAATCAGAAACTGGCCTTATACCAAACCAGATGCTCAACCGATATGTCTCCCGTTACATACATACTGGGTTGTCTTTAGCAAATACTGGGTGCGTACACATATTCATTATTAAATAAAAATAAAATATTATTATGTTTGATTATAATGTTGTATTAAACATGATTAATTATGTTACCAAATTACACACTATCTGCTCCTTAATTATTATAATATAAAATCAACATAAAATCAAATTTGATTCCAACAGTTATAATATGCAATTATGCTAATTTATGGAATTTAATTATGTAATTATCCAATTAGGTTAATTTATGTCAGATTAATTGAATTTACGTGATATATTAATTACTTTGATGCTAGTAACTATGTTCATTAATGATTAGCATAATTACTGCAATGAGACTCTGATAGTTGTATAAAAAAACATAAAAGTTTACTACAAATCATTCAATTGACGTTAATGTCTGTTACAAGGTAAAATTGATAATAATGAACGCATAAATACTTAGTAAAATAAACACTTATTTTTTTAACATTATTCAAATAAAGAAACTCCCAATATATGGATATAAATTATGTCCTGTAAATACATTCATAAGAGAAAACACATATATATAAGTGTTGCGGTTTGGAAGCTCTTGAAGAATCGCGAGTTATTCCAAAGACGCTAAGCAGGAAAGGCTGGATTGTATTAGAAAGAAGTGGACTGTATTGCGAATATTTGCCATGCGTTTATTGAAAGTTTTAATTATTAGTTACGATCGGCATGTGCGGATGCATTTGAGGCAATAACGCCCGTAAATTAATTTTGAACGAAATCGTGGTCCATTGTAAATGGACGCACGTAATTGAATCTGAATTAAATTGAATCTTATGAATGCATATTAAAAAATGTCCAGAAGCCGCGGCTGGAAGAGAAGTGTTTTACGAGAGATCCGCTCGGAGCCTTGTTAGAAACTAAACTAAACTTGCCTGCTGCCGGCCGTGATGACCGGCGGCAGCGTTTGATAAGCGCGTGACGTCCGCTCGTGCCGCATTGCGGCGGTACACCGCGTACAGCTGATAAACAAGTACAAAGTTTAAACATACTGCCCGCCAAAATCGGGACGATTTTGTACATTAAACGTTAAATTGAAAGATACAATAATTAGACTTACATGGCGAAAGCGATACAATAATTGGCGCATTGGCCACAGTACAATGACATAATAACCATAATATGAATTCAATTAACAATCACAAGGTATACAATAAATTGACCCTTATGCTAATGGCAAGGGCAAACTGACATTAAAATTACTCAAAACATAATAGTAACACAATACACACAATAATGCAATGATTAAGTAGATATTGATCTTTCCCAAATAATACCCCTTGATATTTGCCAAGCATTACAATAACAAGTGATAACACCATAAAAAATATAATAATCTCCCCATGATATTGACACAACAACCCCAATAAATTTCATAATATGTGACCCTTAGAAAATACAATACATATGTAGAATAATTGACACTATAAGTAACACTTGTAGTTCTCAGAATTTGAATTATATAAACATATTGACAATGCACAACATCCATAAATAATTGATAGTACATATGAAACACAGTCACTATTGCAGTAATAGCTAGCGGCACGTAAACAATATTACAATGTTTATGATACAATTGACTTGTATGCTCGCCCGGGGAATGTCCCAGGCGTGGTCCAGGCAATGTGACAAATTCACAATCCTAGCATGTCTCGTATGGCACGCATACGATTAGTTTGTAGCCACCGGAAGGGGGCATAATTTGTGGATGGGTCGGCATAAGATACCTAGCGCGGTGCGAACTTCTGCGACGCGTACTAAGGAATCTTGACCCGGAAAAACATTGGTAATTACCCCACGCTTCCATTCTAGAGGGGGGGAATTGTCATCCAAAATGAGGACAAGCTGTCCGACATTCAAATTCCTTAACGGGGTGCGCCATTTATTGCGCTGCTGCAGCTGGTGCAGATAATCCCTAGACACACACACACACACATGCATGTGAATAACGTGATGTATGCCTTGGTCGTGGACTTAGAGCGCTGCCCGCCATGGCGCAAAAGTACAGGACCGGCGTAGTCCACGGCCGACTGTGAAAATGGCCTTGAAGGCGTGACCCTAGAAGGGGGTAACTGACCTAGTAGTTGATTCGCGCCTTTAGCCCGGAAACGAAAACAAGTGACACACTTATGTATCACTGAGCGGATATAGGATTTGTCGTGTATGATCCAATACTTTCGCCTAAGCGAAGCTTGAGTTGATTGCACTCCAGCGTGCAACAAACGGATGTGTTCGTATTCAATTATTAATCTCGTGAGATGAGAGTGCGGGTGCAAAATTATTTGGTGTTTACTCTCGTAGCTAAGTGGGGAGAATTGCAAGCGTCCACCCACTCTTAAAATGCCCGATTCATCCAGGAATGGGTTGAGAGCAAGAATTTTACTACTGCGAGGAAGGCACCGGTGTGCCTCAAGTTCCATAACTTCTACTCCGAAATGCAACTGCTGAGATTGCCGGACAAAAATCAAGAGCGTGTCTGACAATTCTTGAGACGACAAAAAGGACGTGTCTCTATCAACAACCGCGAGCCTAGAATTGCGAGAAAATCGACGGCAATATGCGAAGACGCGAATAAGCCTCGTAAGTGATGAATAATTTTCAACATAACTATGTGTTGAGGACGCGACAATTAGTGTGGTTTGAACCTGCTTGCGACGTTCCTCCTCAAGGTCGGGAAAAGTACAGGGAGTATTAATGTCGAACGCGCTGACCGGCCATGAAGCCGACTCGTGCGCTAACCAGGAGGGACCATGCCACCATTGAGTATGACAGTGCAAACTATGAGGGAGGCAACCGCGCGATAAAATGTCGGCAGGGTTGTCATTTGATACTACATGACGCCAAGTTCCCCTGCTGCTAACAAGACGCTGTATTTCCACGACACGGTTGGCCACAAATACCTTCCAGCGGGAAGATTGTTGATGTATCCAATGCAAAGCTATCATCGAGTCCGAATAGAAATATAGTCCGTCAAAATTGTAATTGATGGCGTTTAAAACCTTGGACGTTAATTGCGCCAGCAATAAACAAGCACAAAGGTCAAGTCGTGGTAGCGTTATCTGTTTCAGCGGCGCGATCCTGGATTTAGCACACAGCAAGTTTGATGATATGGCGCCGTTCGAATAGACCGCCCGCACATAAATGCAACACGCGTAACCTTTAGCCGAAGCGTCGGCGAATCCGTGCAGCTGTAATGAACTAATTGGGTAATTGTTCGAACTCTTAACCGACCTCGTAATCTCAAAATGAGTGTCGGAGACTAATTGAGCGTATAATTCCAACCATTGATTGGCTAATGACCCAGATAGGGGTTCGTCCCAATCTGTGCCCGCCAACCACAACTGTTGCACGAAATGCTTGCAGTAAAATGTGATGGGAGCGATCAAACCTAATGGATCATAGATCCTGGCGATGACCGACAACACGCTTCTCTTGTTGAACACGGTTAAATTATTATCACCCCTAACGGTGTATAAAAAGTTTTCCCTTTCAACGTTCCATTGGATTCCCAATGTACGCATGTTTTGACCTTTGCTGAAGTCACGGGTTACTTGGGCGCGAAGGGTCATAATCTCATGGTGGTTAGAGAACCACTTATGTAACGTAAAACCATACCTACTCAACAACTTCACGATCTCGCATTTCATTTCAGCTAAGCCGTTCGGATCATCCGAACCCGTTATGAGATCGTCTACGTAAAAGTCATTTGCTATGGCCCTAGAAGCTGTAGGGTAGTCGGATTTATTTTCATAGGCTATCTGAGCCAGACAACGTGTAGCAAGGAAGGAGGCACTAGCAGTGCCATATGTAACCGTCCTTAAAGCGTAATGTCGCAATTCCTTATGCGGCGCATCACGCCAAACGATGCGTTGCAGGTTTGAATCCTTAGGATTAACAATGATTTGGCGATACATCTTTTCTATGTCTGCAATAAGTACGTATCGGTGGGTACAGAACCGAACCATTATCGAAAACAGATCCTGCTGGATCGTAGGACCTACCATTAAAGTATCGTTGAGGGACAAATTATTTGTGGTTTTAGCGGAAGCGTCAAATACCACGCGCAATTTAGTGGTTAAGCTCGAGTCCTTGAAAACTGCGTGATGGGGCAGATAAAAAATCTCTGACCTGTCAAGCGACAGATCGTATTCATTAAGCGGCGACATGTGGCCAAGTTTCAAGTAGTCACTCATGAACTCACTATAATCCTTATAAAGGATAGGGTTCTGCTTGAACTTGAACTCTAACGATTGGAATCTGCGGATGGCTCCGCGGAGAGAATCTCCCAAATAAAATTTATCAGATCTGCGGGGTAGGGATACCACGAATCTCCCATCGCGATTGCGGCTAGTGTTTTCCACGAAATGTTTTTCACACGGCGAGTCCTCAGGTCGGGCTTCGCGACTAGAGATCTCCTCCAACTTCAAAATTCTTTTAGTTGAGAGGAAATCTGATTGTCATCCTTGCAGACCATAAAGGAAGAAACTGTTTTAGTTATATCGATGTTGAAGGGTAAGTCACCAGCCAAAATAAATCCTAATTTGGTTTCCTGAATTATAGGGAAGTGTGGTCCGCGCGTAAATTTCATAGGTTCAATGAGTTGGAGAAAATATTGAGCGCCGATTAATATATCGACTTGCGCCGAGCAATGTAGGTGAGGATCCGCCAAGAATATGCGCTTGGGTAAATTCAAAGAGGCAAGATTGAACGACTCCGCCAGTAGATTATTAGTTATACTGGGTAATACGGCACAATGCACGTTTAACGTGAAGTGTTTATAGTGTGAATGTAGCCTTACATTAGTACTGAAGTCAGCCTGGGAAAGCGAGTTGTTTATACCCGTGATGGGTAGTTGCGATTTAACCAATTGGAGGCCCATTCTGCGGGCGAAATCCATTGTGCAAAAGTTCGCTTGAGAACCGGAATCCAGTAATATCCTAACGGGAAATTTTTTACCGACCTTATTGGCGGTCATACAGACGGCTGTAGATAACAATACCGATTTATTGGTCTGTGATTTCAGTGAACATTGGTTGTTAACAGAAGTTACATCCCTGTTGGGGACATGAATCGTGGTGTGGTGACGCCTAGAACATTTTTTGCTTGAGAATTTTGAGGGACATTTTGAGCTTTCATGTCCCGAACGGAGGCAGTTTATGCAAAGTTTGTTTTTTATTAACACGTTTTTTCTGTCAGGGATAGACAGCGATTGTAAATTGTAGGCAGTCGATAAGCCTATGTTCACCGTTGCACAGCCTACATAAATTGTTTCTGATATGAGAATGGAATGCGCCCTTTGGAGCGCTTATCTGTTTAACTGCCTTGCGATAAGGAGACTTATCGCTTTTGTTCAACCTGCTCGTTGGGGTAGTCGCGTTATCGAGATTTTGCAGTAATTTTCTTCGTGAATTTAGAAACGTCATAAAATTATTAAAATCAGGGAACTTATGCTCTGACAAACTCTCTTTCCACAAACGGAAAGTGTAATTATCAAGTTTTTTGGCTAAATAATTTACGACAATTTCGAACGTGTTGACTGACAGTTTGAGATTATTTAAAGCGTTTATATTGGCATAGATTTCATCAATAAATTTCGATATTCTAACTTGGGATTTTTGTTGAACTAATGGTTATAGGACACTCCCTATATGATGGGCGGAAACAGTTAGCTTACTGTCATATCTATTCCTCAACAGATCGATAGCCTGTAACGGTACAAAATTGTAGGCTACCACAGTTTTAATTTTACTTTATATTAATTCAGTTCAAGTTTCAAATTGTTAACTTTCACCTGTGAGGAGCCCCAGTAACCAGCAATGCACACAGTTAGCCTAAACAATTGCCAGACGTATTGCGTAACCGCCCAGCAGCAGGCTCTTTGTGAATCACAGTCTGCAGTCTATCACCAGTTGTTGCATCAGCCAGTAGTAGATAGCAGTCTTCAACCAGAGCGGTCGTAAGTTAAATAGTGGCCTCGGGTGCAAGATAGGCCGAAAATAATCTAATCGGCCTATCAAGTAAAGTGTTAAAGTGCAGTTTGCCAAAAAATGTGCTTGCGAACAATGTAAGCCGACCGATTGAAAGGAATAGTGATGTTATTGGTGAAACAGCCTTAAATTTTGTGATTGAGAAAATAATCCAAGTTAAACAGTATAAAATCAGTTTCGGAGTGTTCTACAAACAAAAAGTGCGTAACACGTGGTGGCGGAAATTGTGGATTGCATTGACCAGATGAGTAGCCAACTGAAGAACATAATTAATTGAATAAAATCAAACACCATTTTTAGTAATTTCCTTTGTTATGTATAATGTATTAAATTTCAAATGAGATCTCTAAGGGAAAAAATTACTACTGGTTCATAATAGTTTGTTAGATTCTAGTTGATTAAGAAATGTTTATTTTATTAATTCATAAAATTTCACCTAAAAATAAATTCAGATTTTATTTAATATAAAGTATGTGTTAGAGTAAGTCATCATGCCATAACCATTTCCTAGTTTTCTGTGCTGACAACTCGTCTAACGAAATCGGGGGTTTTCTGAGATTTATTACAGTCAGATAGCGGGATTTTTATAAGGGCAAGAGTGTTCAAAGTTTACATGTACAACTAAAAAACATGTTGGCGACCTGGGTAATTTAATAAGGTAAGTTTTATGGGGACTATGACGGTAAGTAAATTCTGGCAGCGGTAAGTATTATAATATGATGAGTGTATTATTAATTAAAAGGGTAAAAGGCAGAGGACCTTTACAGCGATGACCCTGCCAGGATGTTCGTATATAAAAAATTATAGGAACCTGTTTTAAAGCACAGAAAGTAGGATTTGGTAACGGCGTATTTGTAAAATTAATCGTATATAATTACGTTGTGGAAATTAGGTTATGTTTTGGTAGCGTAAATGTTGGGTTTATAAATTCATAAACAAAAATTTGAAGTACGAGTATAAATATGGGTGACGTAGGTGAAATGACCGACGAAGAATGGGGTAAGATAAATGATAAAGGTAAGATAGTTGAAGTAATAGGGGTAGAAAATAAGGCAGTAAATAGGCCTAGTGATAATGATGATAGTGTGGTGGTGATAAATAAAGGTAGAGAGACAGACCAAGTTAACAAAAATAAAGACGATCAGGTGACAGATAATGAGGTAATTAATGATAATATGTGTGATATGTTGAACCTTATAAAAACAGATGGTTAAGTGGTTTGATATGATTAATAAACGGTTTGACGAAAGGGACAAAATATTGGATGAATGGTTGCGGGAACTAAAGACAGACCGATTAAAGGAGAACTCAGAAGTTGAATTAAAACAGGTAAGTGATAATAATGTTGTTAATGATAGTGAGGGAATAATTAACCAGGTGAGTGATAACGATAATTCTAATAATGAATTCATAAATAACAGTGCCAAAATAGTGGGAGAGGTAGTGTTGACTAGTGAAGATATTGATGGTAATTACAATTCTGAGGTAAGTGGTAGTACTACCAGTAATTATAATGATGAAATAACATTAAATAAGAATAATGATTATATAGCTGAAAGTGGGGTATCTAAGAATGATACGGTAAGTAACAGTGGTGAAATTAAAAACGTGGTGTTAGAGTGTAAGGTTGTGAGCAGAGAAAGTGTTGATGAGGTTATACGTGTGTGTGTAGAGAGGTTAAATGGGCAAAGGGCAGATGTTCCCCAAGTTTATGGTGAAACAGAGTTTTCACAGGTGTTTAATGAGGACAGAGTTTCCTCCGGTATTTGTATGGAAGACAAGGTGTCTTCAGATGGTCCCCGTATTTTTTGTGATTTGACTGGTAAAGCCAGTAGAGGTAATAAATATTTAATGGTGCCCTTTGCATGGAATGGGAGAGTTCAGTATGGTTATGAGAGGTGTTGTAATGAAAGAGAGAGAGAAATCAAAATTTTTGAGATTAATAGAGGTTATGAAATGTTGGTGCAGGTGTTAGATATAGAGAGAGATGAAGAAAGTGAATTGTATTATGAAACAGAGAGAGAGGAATATTTGAATAAAACTGTTATAAATGATAAAATAACTGACTTGATGTTGTGAAAAAATACTTACGGAGACTTTATAAAAAATACTGATGTTGACTTGATTTATGATAAGATAATTTTGGGGGGTAACCCTATAGATTATTATTTTGGTATAATGGAAAAAATAAAATTTTATGGCCATTACACAGAAAATAGCCATATGATGAATGCAAATAAAATTGACAAATGTTATACAAAAATAAGACTATTATACGATGATGGAGGTTGAAAGCAGTGTATGGACATCTTAAATACTTTAATATATGGTAATGACCTGGCTGAATTAGACATTGAAGCACGGCAAATAATAATTGGATATGACGAAATTTGTAAATAAATAAATGTATTAATGTTAAATGTATTGTGTTAATAGTATTCTGTTGCAATGTATATTATAGCTTATGTGTAACCTATGTTTGCAATGAGAGGGGAAGGTATAATAATAAATAATAATACTTTATTCCACTAAAATAATAACAGGTATTCATGAAGCCTATTTTGTGTTGTGTATTTATATTCAGTATTTTAAAGAATATAACTACAGTTAAAATGTTTTTAATAAAATGTTATTAAAGTAATTGTTTTGAATCAAAAGTACATCTGATCTGAATTGGAATAAAAAATTTAAGAGATAAATATGTGAACTATAAGATTTATAAAAATTGAAAAGTGTAGTACAACTGTTAGAGGTGAGGTAAGCTGAATGTTTAGACTATGTGAGTGCTTATAACTGTGTTTATGAAAACAAGTCTGGCATACAAGTGTTTATGTAAACAGGTATGCTGTATGTTGTGACTAATGTCTACAGACATACTTGGTGACAATAACAAAAATGTTGTAGTCTGCTGAATCATTGCTAGTAGAAAATCCTATTATGAAATAAAAAGAAACATCTGGTGTGATGGAAAGTAGGTAATATTTGTAGGGTCTTTTTGTAAAATGTAATTAAAACAAATGAAATTGTCTCGAACAAATAAGATTGAAATAATGAACTTAGAGTTTGAGAAATTAAATAAAATTAAACTCATTTGTTAATTAAATTGATTGAAAAGATGACTTTTAATAATGAAGCTAAATCTAGTTTGATCTGAATTTTGATGGTAAAATAAATAATTGATAAATAAAAATATAATGATTAAAGTATTCATTTAAATTAAAAAATTGAAAGAACGTTAAAGCTGAGATAGTGTTTGGAAATTAAGATGTGTATATTACTGTCCATATAGATTTTTCATATGTTATGAATTTTTTGTTCCATACATATAGTAGTAAAGATACCTTGTATAATCTATGTATTATTTTGGAGGGTAACAGTGTATGGGTAACGTTCTTTAATTTGACCGGAATTATATGTACCATTGTATTGTATATATCTTATATTGTTTTATTAACACTATTTTTTTTGGGTCTATAATATAAAATGAGCCAGTACGTTGTCAATGAACCAGTACGGCTAAGAGGAAACAAATCCGTTGTGGGATATGGAGTGATGGAAGGCCGCTTGTCGATTTGTTAATTAAATGTTTCAAAGTCAGGCGATACTGGGGCGGGTATCTGTCCGAGCTTATGGTGGTGGGATCTCGAGTAGAGAAGTCCCGTAAGATCGGGTGGGTGCTGCCGCAGTCGCCAGACTAGGGGGGTAAGAACCCATGATTTTAGTAGAGTGTTCAGGGGGGTTGCGGCGCCATATCCTCACTGATCCTCTTAGGGTTTAGGCAATAAGAGTTTGAACGCTTCGGCCTTCAACCTCTTATTTGGGGGGGGGGTATTGTAACGGTACAAAATTGTAGGCCAAGAATATGCGCTTGGGTAAATTCAAAGAGGCAAGATTGAACGACTCCGCCGGTAGATTATTAGTTATACTGGGTAATACGGCACAATGCACGTTTAACGTGAAGTGTTTATAGTGTGAATGTAGCCTTACATTAGTACTGAAGTCAGCCTGGGAAAGCGAGTTGTTTATACCCGTGATGGGTAGTTGCGATTTAACCAATTGGAGGCCCATTCTGCGGGCGAAATCCATTGTGCAAAAGTTCGCTTGAGAACCGGAATCCAGTAATATCCTAACGGGAAATTTTTTACCGACCTTATTGGCGGTCATACAGACGGCTGTAGATAACAATACCGATTTATTGGTCTGTGATTTCAGTGAACATTGGTTGTTAACAGAAGTTACGTCCCTGTTGGGGACATGAATCGTGGTGTGGTGACGCCTAGAACATTTTTTGCATGAGAATTTTGAGGGACATTTTGAGCTTTCATGTCCCGAACGGAGGCAGTTTATGCAAAGTTTGTTTTTTATTAACACGTTTTTTCTGTCAGGGATAGACAGCGATTGTAAATTGTAGGCAGTCGATAAGCCTATGTTCACCGTTGCACAGCCTACATAAATTGTTTCTGATATGAGAATGGAATGCGCCCTTTGGAGCGCTTATCTGTTTAACTGCCTTGCGATAAGGAGACTTATCGCTTTTGTTCAACCTGCTCGTTGGGGTAGTCGCGTTATCGAGATTTTGCAGTAATTTTCTTCGTGAATTTAGAAAAGTCATAAAATTATTAAAATCAGGGAACTTATGCTCTGACAAACTCTCTTTCCACAAACGGAAAGTGTAATTATCAAGTTTTTTGGCTAAATAATTTACGACAATAATTTCGAACGTGTTGACTGACAGTTTGAGATTATTTAAAGCGTTTATATTGGCATAGATTTCATCAATAAATTTCGATATTCTAACTTGGGATTCTTGTTGAACTAATGGTTATAGGACACTCCCTATATGATGGGCGGAAACAGTTAGCTTACTGTCATATCTATTCCTCAACAGATCGATAGCCTGTAACGGTACAAAATTGTAGGCTACCACAGTTTTAATTTTACTTTATATTAATTCAGTTCAAGTTTCAAATTGTTAACTTTCACCTGTGAGGAGCCCCAGTAACCAGCAATGCACACAGTTAGCCTAAACAATTGCCAGACGTATTGCGTAACCGCCCAGCAGCAGGCTCTTTGTGAATCACAGTCTGCAGTCTATCACCAGTTGTTGCATCAGCCAGTAGTAGATAGCAGTCTTCAACCAGAGCGGTCGTAAGTTAAATAGTGGCCTCGGGTGCAAGATAGGCCGAAAATAATCTAATCGGCCTATCAAGTAAAGTGTTAAAGTGCAGTTTGCCAAAAAATGTGCTTGCGAACAATGTAAGCCGACCGATTGAAAGGAATAGTGATGTTATTGGTGAAACAGCCTTAAATTTTGTGATTGAGAAAATAATCCAAGTTAAACAGTATAAAATCAGTTTCGGAGTGTTCTACAAACAAAAAGTGCGTAACACGTGGTGGCGGAAATTGTGGATTGCATTGACCAGATGAGTAGCCAACTGAAGAACATAATTAATTGAATAAAATCAAACACCATTTTTTGTAATTTCCTTTGTTATGTATAACGTATTAAATTTCAAACGAGATCTCTAAGGGAAAAAATTACTACTGGTTCATAATAGTTTGTTAGAGGCTAGTTGATTAAGAAATGTTTATTTTATTAATTCATAAAATTTCACCTAAAAATAAATTCAGATTTTATTTAATATAAAGTATGTGTTAGAGTAAGTCATTATGCCATAACCATTTCCTAGTTTTCTGTGCTGACAACTCGTCTAACGAAATCGGGGGTTTTCTGAGATTTATTACAGTCAGATAGTGGGATTTTTATAAGGGCAAGAGTGTTCAAAGTTTACATGTACAACTAAAAAACATGTTGGCGACCTGGGTAATTTAATAAGGTAAGTTTTACGGGGACTATGACGGTAAGTAAATTCTGGCAGCGGTAAGTATTATAATATGATGAGTGTATTATTAATTAAAAAGGTAAGAAAGGAGTACCTTTACAAGCCACCGCGTAATTCTCATGAGTGATTGGTAACGATTTTATTACGTTAAGCGCCTCGCCATGTAATGACGAGTGCAAATAGTGAAGTTTCTGTATATCCGTCAGATCTGCTCTGACGTGAATTAATTCAAGAAAAATATGGTAATAATGTTGCCACTCAACAACGCTACCCGCAAAACGTGGTAATTTTATTGGTTCCAATTGAATGGGGGGGGGGTTTTAGGCTGTTTACTTTCAGCATTAATTACTGGTTTTTGGTTCATATGCTCAGCTTGCTCCAGCAGGTGTTGCAATTTACATTCTATATTACAAAAATCGTCCTCCGTTTGTACTCTATCACTCGTTAAAGCAACGTCCGCTTCCTCAGCTTCGATTTGAGACTGAATCTCATCATATTTGGTGGATAATTCCATCAAATGACGCAGTTTTATTTTCAGCGCATGAGGATCGCTGGTTAACAAATCGAAGTTATCCGCGAAAGTATTTACTCGGGATATTGAGGCTTTAATTGTGCCTCGTTTTTTTATTAGAGCCCTTACATTGGCCATTATTATAATTTAAGAGAAAAAAGGAAAAATATTATAAAGAAATTGAGCATAGAGCATGTGAACCACAAACTTAAGTTTGAATGAATTTGAATACGTTTCGGTAGCTAGCGATCGTTGTTTAGAACATAAACTTACTCTCTCTTACTAATCAAGCTTTGTTGGCAATTATATTATTAAAATTATGAATCTAAATGGTAACAAAGTATATCTTTATCTTTAAAGTTTTAACTGACAATGAGCTGCCAACCATTTATTAAGTTTTATTGTGTAATGACGGTGTTTGTTTACACAAATGTGTTAAGAAATAACCACTAAAGTGAAATATTATTAAACATCAAATACAAGTAAAAAGTTTATAGTCACGTGGCCGTTGATCCATTCGTGATGAAGCTGGCTTCGATCCTGTTAGGAGCTGTTACACCTCCTGTCTCTGCTGGTCAGATGACGCCTCATGTTGTACCCTCCATGAATTAAAGCTGTGGAATCTTTTTTGATGACCTCGCAAATGCTGTCCTGCCGTGTCCCGTCGTCTCTGGTCTACTGCTTGGCCGAATCTGGTCGAGATGACTGCGATGTGATTCACAACAATGGTGTCGCTCAGGACGAGAATGATGCCCGTAGGGCGTGATTAAATTCAGATCGGTTGTTCCAGAAATGATGCGTATAAAGAAATGCTGTCGCTTATGGACCCAAACATGAGAAATCCGTCCCGTGGTGACCAAAAACGTTTTCGTTTTTGGGCCAAAAATAAGAAATCCTGCCCGGTGGGACCAAAAATGTTGCGGTTTGGAAGCTCTTGATGAATCGCGAGTTATTCCAAAGACGCTAAGCAGGAAAGGCTGGATTGTATTAGAAAGAAGTGTACTGTATTGCGAATATTTGACATGCGTTTATTGAAAGTTTTAATTATTAGTTACGATCGGCACGTGCGGATGCATTTGAGGCAATAACGCCCGTAAATTAATTTTGAACGAAATCGTGGTCCATTGTAAATGGACGCAGGTAATTGAATCTCAATTAAATTGAATCTTATGAATGCATATTAAAAAATGTCCAGAAGCCGCGGCTGGAAGAGAAGTGTTTTACGAGAGATCCGCTCGGAGCCTTGTTAGAAACTAAACTAAACTTGCCTGCAGCCGGCCGTGATGACCGGCGGCAGCGTTTGATAAGCACGTGACGTCATCCGCTCGTGCCGCATTGCGGCGGTACACCGCGTACAGCTGATAAACAAGTACAAAGTTTAAACAATAAGAATGAAATTACAATATGAATTCATTACGTCGTTCGCTGAAAACACACACACACACACACATATATATATAACACAATGAACATACATAAACATAGACAATCAACATATTAATCTTACACTAATGTGTTCATTTTGCCTCAGATGAATAGCTCTATTTAAAATTACCATGATAATCAATCTAAATTCTCAAAGGGTGATTTCTTTGAAAAGAGTCAGGACAGTAGAGTTATTATAATAGGAATAACATAAAGATTTACTTGTGAAATGGATTATCCAAAATTTCCATCGGTGAAACTCCTTCCCACTGATGATCCAAATACGTAAGGTTGTGTAGCTTCGATGTTTATCATCACTTAACACTCTCAGATAAGATTCACTCGCGGTGTGTGTGTCCTCCGTTGATGTCGGTCGTTAATATGAGAGTCTATAAAGCTATGTGTTGCATGAGTGCGTTCATTGTTAATTATCGTGTATATATGACTGTCTATCGTCAAACTTCTTCTTGTATCTATATACGTTAATGTATTGTGTTTTAGATTACGTGATGTATTGTTCCATTCGGTATTATAACACTTCACACTGTGCAACGATACATTTCCGTAACTCGGTAAAGCATTGACGCAAGTTCTGCAAGTCTGTTATTAAATGAAAACTGCGAATAATTAACTTAGTTCTTAACAAGCGGTAGCTGAGTAACTGAAAATTTTTAACCACCGAAGTATACTGCATGATTGAGTCACTGCGGATACACTATGACTGAATAACTTGTCAATAACTGAAAATGCTGTGTTAACTGATTAAAGCACTGCGTAACTGAGTTTCAGAGTAAAACTGAAATGGATTAACTGAAAATGTATTAAGACTGAGAATTATACTGAGACTGAGAAATAGAATAAGATTGAAATTTTTATGAAGACTGAGATTTGTATGAAGACTGAGAGACTCCGCGTGCCCTGTAAACAGTTTTTATTAAGCTTAATTTACCACAATGCAATGTCCTGGCAAACGCGCCTTTGGTCAACCATGATAGGTCAGATGAACTCCTACCCTTATGTAGAACTATGGTTCTCGACCTCTGATTCGTTGTTCGCGTTGCTATCATGACGACAGTCCTCTCCACCTGCGTCCTAGGAAGATGCTGGGCTCTGGTTGGTTATCGGGCATCCCCTCAAGTACACGACGAAAGGGCTCCGTACCATTTCCTAGAATGTAGAGCAAATTCCGCGCCTGTCTATCAAGCTTTTGTCTAAGTATGCTCTGGAGGTCTGCAGTTGTTCTCACGCGAACAATACGTCGCATTTCGTTATTGTTTGACTTCCTATGACCCTTTTTCGTCAATTAGCAGCACCCTGCGTGTCGTCATTTCCAAGATGCCACTCCTGTCCCTCGTCATAAATACTAGTCACCAGTAAGATGTCTTCACGCTGTGTGTACATCCTGGTCCTATTCACTAGATATACACTGTTTTGTTCTCATACGGGGCGAGACTCTCCTAAACCCTTTGTGTGAGTATTCCTTTTCTTATTGCTGGCATGCTCCAAATTAACCTTACAGCGTGTGTTCGCTACAATTTCTCCGTATCTGGGCCACCGTACAGCATCTTTTGTTTAGTTTGTTGTGGGCTGTAAATCTCAGTTGAGTCGAGTCTGTCACAGGTGATCCTTACTTCCCATTGTAGTGTTGTGTCAGGCATACTCTCATTGTTCTTGGCAAGCGTCCAGTTGACACTTCGTTAAGTTGCCTCTTTATTTATTGCTTCTGGCCCGGGTTGGGGTGACTTGACTGGTGTAACGTACTTCTTGATCAAAATTTAAAAATTAAAATTTTTGGTCATTACATTGTCCCCAAATCGGATTGGATGTTGGATCCGCAGAAGACATTCTAATCCGATTTCCGTGCTCTGAGTTTGTTGTGGGAGTTCTCTTTGAGAAAGGTCACGGTCATTGACCCATTTTCCTCTGCTTGGCGTATACTGGTATATAGTCCCTATGTTTTGTTATTAATTGACTCTAGGAATTTATTGCCGTGCATCTGAGTAAGAATGAACGCATTTTTACATATGATGCATATATAAATAGGCATAAAATTATTTTATAATGCAATAACTGCGGATACCTATGTTATCCATTTATGACATAATACATGAAATGATGATCTTTCAACATTAAATGTAATTAATCACGTATTGTCTTAATTATATTACGATAGGTAATGTCTTTAACCCTTCTCAAGCATTTCAAAACAACAATTTATGAACAAATAAACACACACACACATATATATATATAATCACTAATCACCATTAAACATCACTTACAGTACGCATTACTATTAATTATATTAATTAACAAAACATATACATGACCTATGAACAATTAAAGGTTCATTTCATATCATTATGATCATTGATGATTTCATTCTATACTGTTCATATTTGAATAGTTGATTCTACATCACTTAATTGTTTTATATGTCTGTTAATATGTTCATTATAATGTTTCAGCAATTTATTGCTGCACACTCGATCAAAGTTTTCGCACTATAAGTGTCTCTTATATCGAAATACTTCATCAATATTAGTCATTTGACATATAATTAGTGTCATTAAATAGATACATCGTGACTTAAGAAATCATGTGAAATTTTAAATTACATGTTAACAAGTTACACATCTTATTGTCTAGCTAGTTGGACTGGTTCTGCGGGACAATCGGCTAATGCGCGTGCTCCCTTCCCCATAGTCAACTAACTGCTGATGTCATTTTCACTTTCCTGCGTGACTTGCATCTTCTGCTCGTGATATTTCTTGATCTGACGCACGTTGAATTTTCCTCTTATTCTGTTGCTGTTATCGCAATCAGCAAGTTCGTACGTTGCATCGCCGAAGACACGATTAACCTTATATGGTCCTGCGTACAATTCAAAAAATTTATCAATTTTTTTTATCGCGGCATCTGATTGATGATAGGTTCTTATCAGCACCTTATCGCCGATAGCGAATTTAGTAATCTTCTTATTATCGTTGATGTGCTTCGCATACTTCTCCCTTTTTTCTTTGATCTTTATGAATACATTGATGTCCAAACTTCCTTTAATGTCGATGATTTCCTTGTCTAACCATTTCTACCATGCGCTCTCATCCAGTCTTACCTCCGTCGTCTTCTGTCTTCCATCTACCTCGTCAATCTTCTGTCGTATTGTGTTGTTTGCGTCTCCCTGTTCTTGTTGTAGCTGTCTTACTGTCTGGAATAGCTCGACCTTCAACTCCTCCTGTTTCTTATGGTTTTCTTTAATGTGTGTCTCTACTCTATTATTGATCTTCTTGGTGCTCGTTTGTGTGTTTTGGGTGATGTTCTTTAGTTCCTGACGGTCTACTTCTCTGGTTTCTCGTATCTCTTCGAACTTCCTATCAGTGTCGTTTTTCAACTCTTTTATGGTCTCGTCCTGCTGCTTCTGGACTTCGTTTATCTTCTGGTCACAAGTAGTCCTGTACTCCCGCATTTCCGCGCGTATTTGTGCGATCTGCTCGGCCATCTGTTGCTTAACTTCCTCCTTATGCTTGTCTAGATTTTTTCTAGTTTGTCAAACTTCTCATTCTGTTCTCTTCTGGTTTCATTCAAGAAGTCCATTAATGTACGCAATGTCACCTCTTCTTGTGATTGTTGGGACTCCTGTCCCCGCACTCTGACGTCTGATGCCTCCTCGGCCATTTGTGACTCAATTGGTGATTCTTCACTTTCGTTATCAGGCACACCCTGCTGGTTGTTGATGTCGAAGTTCATAGAATCGGAACTACTAGTCATTTTTGCGGCCTTACTTCGCGTTAACATCCAGTCTAACTAGCCTTACACTAATAATACTTTGTTCTTATAACTAACATGTAAATATATACTTATTCTATCTACTGCCTGCTCTTTGCCGTGCGATAGGTGCCAATTTATATAATATGCAATTATGCTAATTTATGGAATTTAATTATGTAATTATCCAATTAGGTTAATTTATGTCCAATTAATTGAATTTACGTGATATATTAATTACTTTGATGCTAGTGACTATGTTCATTAATGATTAGCATAATTACTGCAATGAGACTCTGATAGTTGCATAAAAAACGATATAAAAGTTTACTACAAATCATTCAATTGACGTTAATGTCTGTTACAATGTAAAATTGACAATAATGAACGCATAAATACTTAGTAAAATAAACACTTATTTATTTAACATTATTCAAATAAAGAAACTCCCAATATATGGATATAAATTATGTCCTGTAAATACATTCATAAGAGAAAACATATATTGTAACGTGACATAAGGTAGTGAAAATACATTGATAATTAATTATAAAACACAGAAGCTGAAGACAAGAAGAAAGGTCAAGAACTTATAACTCGGAGATTAATAACCAAATGACAAATGACTAATAAACTGACGATGACTTGACTCAATAGATTGGATAAACACAAGGAAAAACAATGGAAGAAGGAACCAGGAACCAAATGTAATCAAGAAATTGATAACGAACATTGTAATCTCCTAATTATGACCACAAAAATGCATGTAAACAAGTGCACTAATATAGTAAGAGCATAAATGAGATGTACCTATGTAATGACATATAATAATGACAAATAAGATAGTAATATTATGCATATTTTATGAATGAAGAAATGTACCTATAATTATAAGATAGGGAGTTAATAATAAACATACCCAAATGAATAGTGATAAACATAGTCTAAACCAGTAAGCCGTACCCTGAGGCAAATAAAGGCCATAATATTAATAATCAAAAGTGATCATTAGTGAAGGGAAAATAAATTAATTACTCATAACCAATAACCACACGATGATGTTAACATAATTAGACAACATAGTGAATAATATCAAGTGAGTGGAATAAAGAGTGTATCAGTACAAATAAGTGGTGACATGCAGTTATAGCATGTTACATAAAAAAAGTGAAAGGGAATAAATTAGAATATCTAAACAACCTGTGATGAACTTTGTGCTAGCAAGTAAGATGAACTAATTATACTGTGATTAATTTAAGCAATAGTTAGTAAGAATTATAAAATAAGATAAGGATTAAATCATTAGAATGAATGGTAAACAAGAAAGATAGACACTGTATTCTAGTGAAGGAATGAGGGAGTAGAGTATATTGTGTAAAGTACAATTTAACAGTAGTATAATAAGAGTTTTGTTATTGTTTAAGAAACCAATATAATGTAATGAATTACAAGTTAAAACAGATAGTAGTAAGAAACAGAAGGGTAGTTAGAAGTTTATTTCAGGCTTGAACCTGGCAAGAAAATGTTTATTGTTATAATAAGAGGTGTAGTTAGAATCACCAATGTTTATTATTTGTTTCTAGTAAAAAATTGTTTCAATGTACCATATATAAAGGTAAGGAGTTACAAAGAATGTTAGATAGTAGTATAGGAAAATCTAGACTCTAGGCCTAACAGTTAATGAAGAATTTTGTAAATTTAAAGACAAACAATAGCCCAATATCAAATCAGAATATACCAAATGTTTAAACAAGTTAAGTAGGTATACCTAATACAAAAATGTATAAATAACATCCAGTTTTAGATAAAATGTATATGAAATATAAATAAGAAAAATAACAAAAATGTGATTAACTACTCAAAAGTAACCATGAGGGGTATCAAAATGATCCTTATCAAAAATTATGAACAATGGTATTATTAAATTACTCGCAACATAAAAATATCAGTGGAAAATAAGAAGACTTCGAAGAACATAGCTGACGACTCGTCCCGAAGGAAGAAAAGGAGCGACCTACTTCAACCTAAGAAGACGAACGACTGCAGAACAAGAGGTAAGCCAAACTTTATGGAAAAACCATCTGAACGAGAATTGATGAACATCCGAAGAGGAGAAGACGACTAGACCCATCCAGAAGAAGTAGACGTACATCGAGGAAGCCCCAACGAGAACTGATGAGTATAAAACAATAATTTCACTAAAAAACGAATTCCCCTTTTTATCCATAATAACTGTTGCGGTTTGGAAGCTCTTGATGAATCGCGAGTTATTCCAAAGACGCTAAGCAGGAAAGGCTGGATTGTATATTAGAAAGAAGTGGACTGTATTACGAATATTTGACATGCGTTTATTGAAAATTTAAATTATTGGTTGTGATCGGCACGTGCGGATGCATTTGGGGCAATAACGCCCGAAAATTAATTTTGAACGAAATCGTGGTCCATTGTAGATGGACGCAGGTAATCTGAATTAAATTGAATCTTATGAATACATATTTAAAACTGTCCAGAAGCCGCGGCTGGAAGAGAAGTGTTTTACGAGAGATGCGCTCGGAGCCTTGTTAGAAACTAAACTAAACTTGTCTGCCGACGGCCGAACTGGCCGGCGGCAGCGTTTGATAAGCACGTGACGTCATCCGCTCGCGCCGCATTGCGGCAGCACACCGCGTACAGCCGATAAACAAGTACAAAGTTTAAACATACTGCCCGCCAAAATCGGGACGATTTTGTACATTAAACGTTAAATTGAATAATACAATAATTAGACTTACATGGCGAAAGCGATACAATAATTGGCGTATTGGCCACAGTGCAATGACATAATAACCATAATATGAATTCAATTAACAATCACAAGGTATACAATAAATTGACCGTTATGCCAATAGCAAGGGCACTGACATTAAAATTACTCAAAACATAATAGTAACACAATACACACAATAATGCAATGATTAAGTAGATATTGATCTTTCACAAATAATACCCATTGATATTTGCCAAGCATTACAATAACAAGTGATAACACCATAAAAAATATAATAATTTCCCCATGATATTGACACAACAACCCCAATAAATTTCATAATATGTGACCCTTAGAAAATACAATACATATGTAGAATAATTGACACTATAAGTAACACTTGTAGTTCTCAGAATTTGAATTATATAAACATATTGACAATACACAACATCCATAAATAATTGATGGTACATATGAAACACAGTCACTATTGCAGTAATAGCTAGCGGCACGTAAACAATATTACAATGCTTATGATACTTACAATGTTTATGATACAATTGACTTGTATGCTCGCCCGGGGAATGTCCCGGGCGTGGTCCAGGCAATGTGACAAATTCACAATCCTAGTATGTCTCGTATGGCACGCATACGATTAGTTTGTAGCCACCGGGAGGGGGCATAATTTGTGGATGGGTCGGCATAAGATACCTAGCGCGGTGCGAACTTCTGCGACGCGTACTAAGGAATCTTGACCCGGAAAAACATTGGTAATTACCCCACGCTTCCATTCTAGAGGGGGGGAATTGTCATCCAAAATGAGGACAAGCTGTCCGACATTCAAATTCCTTAACAGGGTGCGCCATTTATTGCGCTGCTGCAGCTGGTGCAGATAATCCCTAGACACACACGAACACACACACACACGTGCATATGAATAGTGCGATGTATGCCTTGGTCGTGGACTTAGAGCGCTGCCCGCCATGGCGCAAAAGTACAGGACCGGCGTAGTCCACGGCCGACTGTGAAAATGGCCTTGAAGGCGTGACCCTAGAAGGGGGTAACTGACCTAGTAGTTGATTCGCGCCTTTAGCCCGGAAACGAAAACAAGTGACACACTTATGTATCACTGAGCGGATATAGGATTTGTCGTGTATGATCCAATACTTTCGCCTAAGCGAAGCTTGAGTTGATTGCACTCCAGCGTGCAACAAACGGATGTGTTCGTATTCAATTATTAATCTCGTGAGATGAGAGTGCGGGTGCAAAATTATTTGGTGTTTACTCTCGTAGCTAAGTGGGGAGAATTGCAAGCGTCCACCCACTCTTAAAATGCCCGATTCATCCAGGAATGGGTTGAGAGCAAGAATTTTACTACTGCGAGGAAGGCACCGGTGTGCCTCAAGTTCCATAACTTCTACTCCGAAATGCAACTGCTGAGATTGCCGGACAAAAATCAAGAGCGTGTCTGACAATTCTTGAGACGACAAAAAGGACGTGTCTCTATCAACAACCGCGAGCCTAGAATTGCGAGAAAATCGACGGCAATATGCGAAGACGCGAATAAGCCTCGTAAGTGATGAATAATTTTCAACATAACTATGTGTTGAGGACGCGACAATTAGTGTGGTTTGAACCTGCTTGCGACGTTCCTCCTCAAGGTCGGGAAAAGTACAGGGAGTATTAATGTCGAACGCGCTGACCGGCCATGAAGCCGACTCGTGCGCTAACCAGGAGGGACCATGCCACCATTGAGTATGACAGTGCAAACTATGAGGGAGGCAACCGCGCGATAAAATGTCGGCAGGGTTGTCATTTGATACTACATGACGCCAAGTTCCCCTGCTGCTAACAAGACGCTGTATTTCCACGACACGGTTGGCCACAAATACCTTCCAGCGGGAAGATTGTTGATGTATCCAATGCAAAGCTATCATCGAGTCCGAATAGAAATATAGTCCGTCAAAATTGTAATTGATGGCGTTTAAAACCTTGGACGTTAATTGCGCCAGCAATAAACAAGCACAAAGCTCAAGTCGTGGTAGCGTTATCTGTTTCAGCGGCGCGATCCTGGATTTAGCACACAGCAAGTTTGATGATATGGCGCCGTTCGAATAGACCGCCCGCACATAAATGCAACACGCGTAACCTTTAGCCGAAGCGTCGGCGAATCCGTGCAGCTGTAATGAACTAATTGGGTAATTGTTCGAACTCTTAACCGACCTCGTAATCTCAAAATGAGTGTCGGAGACTAATTGAGCGTATAATTCCAACCATTGATTGGCTAATGACCCAGATAGGGGTTCGTCCCAATCTGTGCCCGCCAACCACAACTGTTGCACGAAATGCTTGCAGTAAAATGTGATGGGAGCGATCAAACCTAATGGATCATAGATCCTGGCGATGACCGACAACACGCTTCTCTTGTTGAACACGGTTAAATTATTATCACCCCTAACGGTGTATAAAAAGTTTTCCCTTTCAACGTTCCATTGGATTCCCAATGTACGCACGTTTTGACCTTTGCTGAAGTCACGGGTTACTTGGGCGCGAAGGGTCATAATCTCATGGTGGTTAGAGAACCACTTATGTAACGTAAAACCATACCTACTCAACAACTTCACGATCTCGCATTTCATTTCAGCTAAGCCGTTCGGATCATCCGAACCCGTTATGAGATCGTCTACGTAAAAGTCATTTGCTATGGCCCTAGAAGCTGTAGGGTAGTCGGATTTATTTTCATAGGCTATCTGAGCCAGACAACGTGTAGCAAGGAAGGAGGCACTAGCAGTGCCATATGTAACCGTCCTTAAAGCGTAATGTCGCAATTCCTTATGCGGCGCATCACGCCAAACGATGCGTTGCAGGTTTGAATCCTTAGGATTAACAATGATTTGGCGATACATCTTTTCTATGTCTGCAATAAGTACGTATCGGTGGGTACAGAACCGAACCATTATCGAAAACAGATCCTGCTGGATCGTAGGACCTACCATTAAAGTATCGTTGAGGGACAAATTATTTGTGGTTTTAGCGGAAGCGTCAAATACCACGCGCAATTTAGTGGTTAAGCTCGAGTCCTTGAAAACTGCGTGATGGGGCAGATAAAAAATCTCTGACCTGTCAAGCGACAGATCGTATTCATTAAGCGGCGACATGTGGCCAAGTTTCAAGTAGTCACTCATGAACTCACTATAATCCTTATAAAGGATAGGGTTCTGCTTGAACTTGAACTCTAACGATTGGAATCTGCGGATGGCTCCGCGGAGAGAATCTCCCAAATAAAATTTATCAGATCTGCGGGGTAGGATACCACGAATCTCCCATCGCGATTGCGGCTAGTGTTTTCCACGAAATGTTTTTCACACGGCGAGTCCTCAGGTCGGGCTTCGCGACTAGAGATCTCCTCCAACTTCAAAATTCTTTTAGTTGAGAGGAAATCTGATTGTCATCCTTGCAGACCATAAAGGAAGAAACTGTTTTAGTTATATCGATGTTGAAGGGTAAGTCACCGGCCAAAATAAATCCTAATTTGGTTTCCTGAATTATAGGGAAGTGTGGTCCGCGCGTAAATTTCATAGGTTCAATGAGTTGGAGAAAATATTGAGCGCCGATTAATATATCGACTTGCGCCGAGCAATGTAGGTGAGGATCCGCCAAGAATATGCGCTTGGATAAATTCAAAGAGGCAAGATTGAACGACTCCGCCGGTAGATTATTAGTTATACTGGGTAATACGGCACAATGCACGTTTAACGTGAAGTGTTTATAGCGTGAATGTAGCCTTACATTAGTACTGAAGTCAGCCTGGGAAAGCGAGTTGTTTATACCCGTGATGGGTAGTTGCGATTTAACCAATTGGAGGCCCATTCTGCGGGCGAAATCCATTGTGCAAAAGTTCGCTTGAGAACCGGAATCCAGTAATATCCTAACGGGAAATTTTTTACCGACCTTATTGGCGGTCATACAGACGGCTGTAGATAACAATACCGATTTATTGGTCTGTGATTTCAGTGAACATTGGTTGTTAACAGAAGTTACGTCCCTGTTGGGGACATGAATCGTGGTGTGGTGACGCCTAGAACATTTTTTGCATGAGAATTTTGAGGGACATTTTGAGCTTTCATGTCCCGAACGGAGGCAGTTTATGCAAAGTTTGTTTTTTATTAACACGTTTTTTCTGTCAGGGATAGACAGCGATTGTAAATTGTAGGCAGTCGATAAGCCTATGTTCACCGTTGCACAGCCTACATACATTGTTTCTGATATGAGAATGGAATGCGCCCTTTGGAGCGCTTATCTGTTTAACTGCCTTGCGATAAGGAGACTTATCGCTTTTGTTCAACCTGCTCGTTGGGGTAGTCGCGTTATCGAGATTTTGCAGTAATTTTCTTCGTGAATTTAGAAAATTCATAAAATTATTAAAATCAGGGAACTTATGCTCCGACAAACTCTCTTTCCACAAACGGAAAGTGTAATTATCAAGTTTTTTGGCTAAATAATTTACGACAATAATTTCGAACGTGTTGACTGACAGTTTGAGATTATTTAAAGCGTTTATATTGGCATAGATTTCATCAATAAATTTCGATATTCTAACTTGGGATTCTTGTTGAACTAATGGTTATAGGACACTCCCTATATGATGGGCGGAAACAGTTAGCTTACTGTCATATCTATTCCTCAACAGATCGATAGCCTGTAACGGTACAAAATTGTAGGCTACCACAGTTTTAATTTTACTTTATATTAATTCAGTTCAAGTTTCAAATTGTTAACTTTCACCTGTGAGGAGCCCCAGTAACCAGCAATGCACACAGTTAGCCTAAACAATTGCCAGACGTATTGCGTAACCGCCCAGCAGCAGGCTCTTTGTGAATCACAGTCTGCAGTCTATCACCAGTTGTTGCATCAGCCAGTAGTAGATAGCAGTCTTCAACCAGAGCGGTCGTAAGTTAAATAGTGGCCTCGGGTGCAAGATAGGCCGAAAATAATCTAATCGGCCTATCAAGTAAAGTGTTAAAGTGCAGTTTGCCAAAAAATGTGCTTGCGAACAATGTAAGCCGACCGATTGAAAGGAATAGTGATGTTATTGGTGAAACAGCCTTAAATTTTGTGATTGAGAAAATAATCCAAGTTAAACAGTATAAAATCAGTTTCGGAGTGTTCTACAAACAAAAAGTGCGTAACACGTGGTGGCGGAAATTGTGGATTGCATTGACCAGATGAGTAGCCAACTGAAGAACATAATTAATTGAATAAAATCAAACACCATTTTTTGTAATTTCCTTTGTTATGTATAACGTATTAAATTTCAAATGAGATCTCTAAGGGAAAAAATTACTACTGGTTCATAATAGTTTGTTAGATTCTAGTTGATTAAGAAATGTTTATTTTATTAATTCATAAAATTTCACCTAAAAATAAATTCAGATTTTATTTAATATAAAGTATGTGTTAGAGTAAGTCATTATGCCATAACCATTTCCTAGTTTTCTGTGCTGACAACTCGTCTAACGAAATCGGGGGTTTTCTGAGATTTATTACAGTCAGATAGTGAGATTTTTATAAGGGCAAGAGTGTTCAAAGTTTACATGTACAACTAAAAAACATGTTGGCGACCTGGGTAATTTAATAAGGTAAGTTTTACGGGGACTATGACGGTAAGTAAATTCTGGCAGCGGTAAGTATTATAATATGATGAGTGTATTATTAATTAAAAGGGTAAAAGGCAGAGGACCTTTACAGCGATGACCCTGCCAGGATGTTCGTATATAAAAAATTATAGGAACCTGTTTTAAAGCACAGAAAGTAGGATTTGGTAACGGCGTATTTGTAAAATTAATCGTATATAATTACGTTGTGGAAATTAGGTTATGTTTTGGTAGCGTAAATGTTGGGTTTATAAATTCATAAACAAAAATTTGAAGTACGAGTATAAATATGGGTGACGTAGGTGAAATGACCGACGAAGAATGGGGTAAGATAAATGATAAAGGTAAGATAGTTGAAGTAATAGGGGTAGAAAATAAGGCAGTAAATAGGCCTAGTGATAATGATGATAGTGTGGTGGTGATAAATAAAGGTAGAGAGACAGACCAAGTTAACAAAAATAAAGACGATCAGGTGACAGATAATGAGGTAATTAATGATAATATGTGTGATATGTTGAACCTTATAAAAACAGATGGTTAAGTGGTTTGATATGATTAATAAACGGTTTGACGAAAGGGACAAAATATTGGATGAATGGTTGCGGGAACTAAAGACAGACCGATTAAAGGAGAACTCAGAAGTTGAATTAAAACAGGTAAGTGATAATAATGTTGTTAATGATAGTGAGGGAATAATTAACCAGGTGAGTGATAACGATAATTCTAATAATGAATTCATAAATAACAGTGCCAAAATAGTGGGAGAGGTAGTGTTGACTAGTGAAGATATTGATGGTAATTACAATTCTGAGGTAAGTGGTAGTACTACCAGTAATTATAATGATGAAATAACATTAAATAAGAATAATGAGTATATAGCTGAAAGTGGGGTATCTAAGAATGATACGGTAAGTAACAGTGGTGAAATTAAAAACGTGGTGTTAGAGTGTAAGGTTGTGAGCAGAGAAAGTGTTGATGAGGTTATACGTGTGTGTGTAGAGAGGTTAAATGGGCAAAGGGCAGATGTTCCCCAAGTTTATGGTGAAACAGAGTTTTCACAGGTGTTTAATGAGGACAGAGTTTCCTCCGGTATTTGTATGGAAGACAAGGTGTCTTCAGATGGTCCCCGTATTTTTTGTGATTTGACTGGTAAAGCCAGTAGAGGTAATAAATATTTAATGGTGCCCTTTGCATGGAATGGGAGAGTTCAGTATGGTTATGAGAGGTGTTGTAATGAAAGAGAGAGAGAAATAAAAATTTTTGAGATTAATAGAGGTTATGAAATGTTGGTGCAGGTGTTAGATATAGAGAGAGATGAAGAAAGTGAATTGTATTATGAAACAGAGAGAGAGGAATATTTGAATAAAACTGTTATAAATGATAAAATAACTGACTTGATGTTGTGAAAAAATACTTACGGAGACTTTATAAAAAATACTGATGTTGACTTGATTTATGATAAGATAATTTTGGGGGGTAACCCTATAGATTATTATTTTGGTATAATGGAAAAAATAAAATTTTATGGCCATTACACAGAAAATAGCCATATGATGAATGCAAATAAAATTGACAAATGTTATACAAAAATAAGACTATTATACGATGATGGAGGTTGAAAGCAGTGTATGGACATCTTAAATACTTTAATATATGGTAATGACCTGGCTGAATTAGACATTGAAGCACGGCAAATAATAATTGGATATGACGAAATTTGTAAATAAATAAATGTATTAATGTTAAATGTATTGTGTTAATAGTATTCTGTTGCAATGTATATTATAGCTTATGTGTAACCTATGTTTGCAATGAGAGGGGAAGGTATAATAATAAATAATAATACTTTATTCCACTAAAATAATAACAGGTATTCATGAAGCCTATTTTGTGTTGTGTATTTATATTCAGTGTTTTAAAGAATATAACTACAGTTAAAATGTTTTTAATAAAATGTTATTAAAGTAATTGTTTTGAATCAAAAGTACATCTGATCTGAATTGGAATAAAAAATTTAAGAGATAAATATGTGAACTATAAGATTTATAAAAATTGAAAAGTGTAGTACAACTGTTAGAGGTGAGGTAAGCTGAATGTTTAGACTATGTGAGTGCTTATAACTGTGTTTATGAAAACAAGTCTGGCATACAAGTGTTTATGTAAACAGGTATGCTGTGTGTTGTGACTAATGTCTACAGACATACTTGGTGACAATAACAAAAATGTTGTAGTCTGCTGAATCATTGCTAGTAGAAAATCCTATTATGAAATAAAAAGAAACATCTGGTGTGATGGAAAGTAGGTAATATTTGTAGGGTCTTTTTGTAAAATGTAATTAAAACAAATGAAATTGTCTCGAACAAATAAGATTGAAATAATGAACTTAGAGTTTGAGAAATTAAATAAAATTAAACTCATTTGTTAATTAAATTGATTGAAAAGATGACTTTTAATAATGAAGCTAAATCTAGTTTGATCTGAATTTTGATGGTAAAATAAATAATTGATAAATAAAAATATAATGATTAAAGTATTCATTTAAATTAAAAAATTGAAAGAACGTTAAAGCTGAGATAGTGTTTGGAAATTAAGATGTGTATATTACTGTCCATATAGATTTTTCATATGTTATGAATTTTTTGTTCCATACATATAGTAGTAAAGATACCTTGTATAATCTATGTATTATTTTGGAGGGTAACAGTGTATGGGTAACGTTCTTTAATTTGACCGGAATTATATGTACCATTGTATTGTATATATCTTATATTGTTTTATTAACACTATTTTTTTTGGGTCTATAATATAAAATGAGCCAGTACGTTGTCAATGAACCAGTACGGCTAAGAGGAAACAAATCCGTTGTGGGATATGGAGTGATGGAAGGCCGCTTGTCGATTTGTTAATTAAATGTTTCAAAGTCAGGCGATACTGGGGCGGGTATCTGTCCGAGCTTATGGTGGTGGGATCTCGAGTAGAGAAGTCCCGTAAGATCGGGTGGGTGCTGCCGCAGTCGCCAGACTAGGGGGGTAAGAACCCATGATTTTAGTAGAGTGTTCAGGGGGGTTGCGGCGCCATATCCTCACTGATCCTCTTAGGGTTTAGGCAATAAGAGTTTGAACGCTTCGGCCTTCAACCTCTTATTTGGGGGGGGGGGTATTGTAACGGTACAAAATTGTAGGCTACCACAGTTTTAATTTTACTTTATATTAATTCAGTTCAAGTTTCAAATTGTTAACTTTCACCTGTGAGGAGCCCCAGTAACCAGCAATGCACACAGTTAGCCTAAACAATTGCCAGACGTATTGCGTAACCGCCCAGCAGCAGGCTCTTTGTGAATCACAGTCTGCAGTCTATCACCAGTTGTTGCATCAGCAAGTAGTAGATAGCAGTCTTCAACCAGAGCGGTCGTAAGTTAAATAGTGGCCTCGGGTGCAAGATAGGCCGAAAATAATCTAATCGGCCTATCAAGTAAAGTGTTAAAGCGCAGTTTGCCAAAAAATGTGCTTGCGAACAATGTAAGCCGACCGATTGAAAAGAATAGTGATGTTATTGGTGAAACAGCCTTAAATTTTGTGATTGAGAAAATAATCCAAGTTAAACAGTATAAAATCAGTTTCGGAGTGTTCTACAAACAAAAAGTGCGTAACACGTGGTGGCGGAAATTGTGGATTGCATTGACCAGATGAGTAGCCAACTGAAGAACATAATCAATTGAATAAAATCAAACACCATTTTTTGTAATTTCCTTTGTTATGTATAACGTATTAAATTTCAAACGAGATCTCTAAGGGAAAAAATTACTACTTGTTCATAATAGTTTGTTAGAGGCTAGTTGATTAAGAAATGTTTATTTTATTAATTCATAAAATTTCACCTAAAAATAAATTCAGATTTTATTTAATATAAAGTATGTGTTAGAGTAAGTCATTATGCCATAACCATTTCCTAGTTTTCTGTGCTGACAACTCGTCTAACGAAATCGGGGGTTTTCTGAGATTTATTACAGTCAGATAGTGGGATTTTTATAAGGGCAAGAGTGTTCAAAGTTTACATGTACAACTAAAAAACATGTTGGCGACCTGGGTAATTTAATAAGGTAAGTTTTACGGGGACTATGACGGTAAGTAAATTCTGGCAGCGGTAAGTATTATAATATGATGAGTGTATTATTAATTAAAAAGGTAAGAAAGGAGTACCTTTACAAGCCACCGCGTAATTCTCATGAGTGATTGGTAACGATTTTATTACGTTAAGCGCCTCGCCATGTAATGACGAGTGCAAATAGTGAAGTTTCTGTATATCCGTCAGATCTGCTCTGACGTGAATTAATTCAAGAAAAATATGGTAATAATGTTGCCACTCAACAACGCTACCCGCAAAACGTGGTAATTTTATTGGTTCCAATTGAATGGGGGGGGGGTTTTAGGCTGTTTACTTTCAGCATTAATTACTGGTTTTTGGTTCATATGCTCAGCTTGCTCCAGCAGGTGTTGCAATTTACATTCTATATTACAAAAATCGTCCTCCGTTTGTACTCTATCACTCGTTAAAGCAACGTCCGCTTCCTCAGCTTCGATTTGAGACTGAATCTCATCATATTTGGTGGATAATTCCATCAAATGACGCAGTTTTATTTTCAGCGCATGAGGATCGCTGGTTAACAAATCGAAGTTATCCGCGAAAGTATTTACTCGGGATATTGAGGCTTTAATTGTGCCTCGTTTTTTTATTAGAGCCCTTACATTGGCCATTATTATAATTTAAGAGAAAAAAGGAAAAATATTATAAAGAAATTGAGCATAGAGCATGTGAACCACAAACTTAAGTTTGAATGAATTTGAATACGTTTCGGTAGCTAGCGATCGTTGTTTAGAACATAAACTTACTCTCTCTTACTAATCAAGCTTTGTTGGCAATTATATTATTAAAATTATGAATCTAAATGGTAACAAAGTATATCTTTATCTTTAAAGTTTTAACTGACAATGAGCTGCCAACCATTTATTAAGTTTTATTGTGTAATGACGGTGTTTGTTTACACAAATGTGTTAAGAAATAACCACTAAAGTGAAATATTATTAAACATCAAATACAAGTAAAAAGTTTATAGTCACGTGGCCGTTGATCCATTCGTGATGAAGCTGGCTTCGATCCTGTTAGGAGCTGTTACACCTCCTGTCTCTGCTGGTCAGATGACGCCTCATGTTGTACCCTCCATGAATTAAAGCTGTGGAATCTTTTTTGATGACCTCGCAAATGCTGTCCTGCCGTGTCCCGTC
This sequence comes from Magicicada septendecula, assembly GCA_034769895.1. Classification (NCBI taxonomy): domain Eukaryota; kingdom Metazoa; phylum Arthropoda; class Insecta; order Hemiptera; family Cicadidae; genus Magicicada; species Magicicada septendecula. The sequence goes on from CM068375.1 coordinate 432,225,820, forward strand.
GTCTCTGGTCTACTGCTTGGCCGAATCTGGTCGAGATGACTGCGATGTGATTCACAACAATGGTGTCGCTCAGGACGAGAATGATGCCCGTAGGGCGTGATTAAATTCAGATCGGTTGTTCCAGAAATGATGCGTATAAAGAAATGCTGTCGCTTATGGACCCAAACATGAGAAATCCGTCCCGTGGTGACCAAAAACGTTTTCGTTTTTGGGCCAAAAATAAGAAATCCTGCCCGGTGGGACCAAAAATGTTGCGGTTTGGAAGCTCTTGATGAATCGCGAGTTATTCCAAAGACGCTAAGCAGGAAAGGCTGGATTGTATTAGAAAGAAGTGTACTGTATTGCGAATATTTGACATGCGTTTATTGAAAGTTTTAATTATTAGTTACGATCGGCACGTGCGGATGCATTTGAGGCAATAACGCCCGTAAATTAATTTTGAACGAAATCGTGGTCCATTGTAAATGGACGCAGGTAATTGAATCTGAATTAAATTGAATCTTATGAATGCATATTAAAAAATGTCCAGAAGCCGCGGCTGGAAGAGAAGTGTTTTACGAGAGATCCGCTCGGAGCCTTGTTAGAAACTAAACTAAACTTGCCTGCAGGCGGCCGTGATGACCGGCGGCAGCGTTTGATAAGCACGTGACGTCATCCGCTCGTGCCGCATTGCGGCGGTACACCGCGTACAGCTGATAAACAAGTACAAAGTTTAAACAATAAGAATGAAATTACAATATGAATTCATTACGTCGTTCGCTGAAAACATACACACACACACACACACACACACATATATATATATAACACAATGAACATACATAAACATAGACAATCAACATATTAATCTTACACTAATGTGTTCATTTTGCCTCAGATGAATAGCTCTATTTAAAATTACCATGATAATCAATCTAAATTCTCAAAGGGTGATTTCTTTGAAAAGAGTCAGGACAGTAGAGTTATTATAATAGGAATAACATAAAGATTTACTTGTGAAATGGATTATCCAAAATTTCCATCGGTGAAACTCCTTCCCACTGATGATCCAAATACGTAAGGTTGTGTAGCTTCGATGTTTATCATCACTTAACACTCTCAGATAAGATTCACTCGCGGTGTGTGTGTCCTCCGTTGATGTCGGTCGTTAATATGAGAGTCTATAAAGCTATGTGTTGCATGAGTGCGTTCATTGTTAATTATCGTGTATATATGACTGTCTATCGTCAAACTTCTTCTTGTATCTATATACGTTAATGTATTGTGTTTTAGATTACGTGATGTATTGTTCCATTCGGTATTATAACACTTCACACTGTGCAACGATACATTTCCGTAACTCGGTAAAGCATTGACGCAAGTTCTGCAAGTCTGTTATTAAATGAAAACTGCGAATAATTAACTTAGTTCTTAACAAGCGGTAGCTGAGTAACTGAAAATTTTTAACCACCGAAGTATACTGCATGATTGAGTCACTGCGGATACACTATGACTGAATAACTTGTCAATAACTGAAAATGCTGTGTTAACTGATTAAAGCACTGCGTAACTGAGTTTCAGAGTAAAACTGAAATGGATTAACTGAAAATGTATTAAGACTGAGAATTATACTGAGACTGAGAAATAGAATAAGATTGAAATTTTTATGAAGACTGAGATTTGTATGAAGACTGAGAGACTCCGCGTGCCCTGTAAACAGTTTTTATTAAGCTTAATTTACCACAATGCAATGTCCTGGCAAACGCGCCTTTGGTCAACCATGATAGGTCAGATGAACTCCTACCCTTATGTAGAACTATGGTTCTCGACCTCTGATTCGTTGTTCGCGTTGCTATCATGACGACAGTCCTCTCCACCTGCGTCCTAGGAAGATGCTGGGCTCTGGTTGGTTATCGGGCATCCCCTCAAGTACACGACGAAAGGGCTCCGTACCATTTCCTAGAATGTAGAGCAAATTCCGCGCCTGTCTATCAAGCTTTTGTCTAAGTATGCTCTGGAGGTCTGCAGTTGTTCTCACGCGAACAATACGTCGCATTTCGTTATTGTTTGACTTCCTATGACCCTTTTTCGTCAATTAGCAGCACCCTGCGTGTCGTCATTTCCAAGATGCCACTCCTGTCCCTCGTCATAAATACTAGTTGTCACCAGTAAGATGTCTTCACGCTGTGTGTACATCCTGGTCCTATTCACTAGATATACACTGTTTTGTTCTCATACGGGGCGAGACTCTCCTAAACCCTTTGTGTGAGTATTCCTTTTCTTATTGCTGGCATGCTCCAAATTAACCTTACAGCGTGTGTTCGCTACAATTTCTCCGTATCTGGGCCACCGTACAGCATCTTTTGTTTAGTTTGTTGTGGGCTGTAAATCTCAGTTGAGTCGAGTCTGTCACAGGTGATCCTTACTTCCCATTGTAGTGTTGTGTCAGGCATACTCTCATTGTTCTTGGCAAGCGTCCAGTTGACACTTCGTTAAATTGCCTCTTTATTTATTGCTTCTGGCCCGGGTTGGGGTGACTTGACTGGTGTAACGTACTTCTTGATCAAAATTTAAAAATTAAAATTTTTGGTCATTACATTGTCCCCAAATCGGATTGGATGTTGGATCCGCAGAAGACATTCTAATCCGATTTCCGTGCTCTGAGTTTGTTGTGGGAGTTCTCTTTGAGAAAGGTCACGGTCATTGACCCATTTTCCTCTGCTTGGCGTATACTGGTATATAGTCCCTATGTTTTGTTATTAATTGACTCTAGGAATTTATTGCCGTGCATCTGAGTAAGAATGAACGCATTTTTACATATGATGCATATATAAATAGGCATAAAATTATTTTATAATGCAATAACTGCGGATACCTATGTTATCCATTTATGACATAATACATGAAATGATGATCTTTCAACATTAAATGTAATTAATCACGTATTGTCTTAATTATATTACGATAGGTAATGTCTTTAACCCTTCTCAAGCATTTCAAAACAACAATTTATGAACAAATAAACACACACACACATATATATATATATATAATCACTAATCACCATTAAACATCACTTACAGTACGCATTACTATTAATTATATTAATTAACAAAACATATACATGACCTATGAACAATTAAAGGTTCATTTCATATCATTATGATCATTGATGATTTCATTCTATACTGTTCATATTTCAATAGTTGATTCTACATCACTTAATTGTTTTATATGTCTGTTAATATGTTCATTATAATGTTTCAGCAATTTATTGCTGCACACTCGATCAAAGTTTTCGCACTATAAGTGTCTCTTATATCGAAATACTTCATCAATATTAGTCATTTGACATATAATTAGTGTCATTAAATAGATACATCGTGACTTAAGAAATCATGTGAAATTTTAAATTACATGTTAACAAGTTACACATCTTATTGTCTAGCTAGTTGGACTGGTTCTGCGGGACAATCGGCTAATGCGCGTGCTCCCTTCCCCATAGTCAACTAACTGCTGATGTCATTTTCACTTTCCTGCGTGACTTGCATCTTCTGCTCGTGATATTTCTTGATCTGACGCACGTTGAATTTTCCTCTTATTCTGTTGCTGTTATCGCAATCAGCAAGTTCGTACGTTGCATCGCCGAAGACACGATTAACCTTATATGGTCCTGCGTACAATTCAAAAAATTTATCAATTTTTTTTATCGCGGCATCTGATTGATGATAGGTTCTTATCAGCACCTTATCGCCGATAGCGAATTTAGTAATCTTCTTATTATCGTTGATGTGCTTCGCATACTTCTCCCTTTTTTCTTTGATCTTTATGAATACATTGATGTCCAAACTTCCTTTAATGTCGATGATTTCCTTGTCTAACCATTTCTACCATGCGCTCTCATCCAGTCTTACCTCCGTCGTCTTCTGTCTTCCATCTACCTCGTCAATCTTCTGTCGTATTGTGTTGTTTGCGTCTCCCTGTTCTTGTTGTAGCTGTCTTACTGTCTGGAATAGCTCGACCTTCAACTCCTCCTGTTTCTTATGGTTTTCTTTAATGTGTGTCTCTACTCTATTATTGATCTTCTTGGTGCTCGTTTGTGTGTTTTGGGTGATGTTCTTTAGTTCCTGACGGTCTACTTCTCTGGTTTCTCGTATCTCTTCGAACTTCCTATCAGTGTCGTTTTTCAACTCTTTTATGGTCTCGTCCTGCTGCTTCTGGACTTCGTTTATCTTCTGGTCACAAGTAGTCCTGTACTCCCGCATTTCCGCGCGTATTTGTTCGATCTGCTCGGCCATCTGTTGCTTAACTTCCTCCTTATGCTTGTCTAGATTTTTTCTAGTTTGTCAAACTTCTCATTCTGTTCTCTTCTGGTTTCATTCAAGAAGTCCATTAATGTACGCAATGTCACCTCTTCTTGTGATTGTTGGGACTCCTGTCCCCGCACTCTGACGTCTGATGCCTCCTCGGCCATTTGTGACTCAATTGGTGATTCTTCACTTTCGTTATCAGGCACACCCTGCTGGTTGTTGATGTCGAAGTTCATAGAATCGGAACTACTAGTCATTTTTGCGGCCTTACTTCGCGTTAACATCCAGTCTAACTAGCCTTACACTAATAATACTTTGTTCTTATAACTAACATGTAAATATATACTTATTCTATCTACTGCCTGCTCTTTGCCGTGCGATAGGTGCCAATTTATATAATATGCAATTATGCTAATTTATGGAATTTAATTATGTAATTATCCAATTAGGTTAATTTATGTCCAATTAATTGAATTTACGTGATATATTAATTACTTTGATGCTAGTGACTATGTTCATTAATGATTAGCATAATTACTGCAATGAGACTCTGATAGATGCATAAAAAACGATATAAAAGTTTACTACAAATCATTCAATTGACGTTAATGTCTGTTACAATGTAAAATTGACAATAATGAACGCATAAATACTTAGTAAAATAAACACTTATTTATTTAACATTATTCAAATAAAGAAACTCCCAATATATGGATATAAATTATGTCCTGTAAATACATTCATAAGAGAAAACATATATTGTAACGTGACATAAGGTAGTGAAAATACATTGATAATTAATTATAAAACACAGAAGCTGAAGACAAGAAGAAAGGTCAAGAACTTATAACTCGGAGATTAATAACCAAATGACAAATGACTAATAAACTGACGATGACTTGACTCAATAGATTGGGTAAACACAAGGAAAAACAATGGAAGAAGGAACCAGGAACCAAATGTAATCAAGAAATTGATAACGAACATTGTAATCTCCTAATTATGACCACAAAAATGCATGTACACAAATGCACTAATATAGTAAGAGCATAAATGAGATGTACCTATGTAATGACATATAATAATGACAAATAAGATAGTAATATTATGCATATTTTATGAATGAAGAAATGTACCTATAATTATAAGATAGGGAGTTAATAATAAACATACCCAAATGAATAGTGATAAACATAGTCTAAACCAGTAAGCCGTACCCTGAGGCAAATAAAGGCCATAATATTAATAATCAAAAGTGATCATTAGTGAAGGGAAAATAAATTAATTACTCATAACCAATAACCACACGATGATGTTAACATAATTAGACAACATAGTGAATAATATCAAGTGAGTGGAATAAAGAGTGTATCAGTACAAATAAGTGGTGACATGCAGTTATAGCATGTTACATAAAAAAAGTGAAAGGGAATAAATTAGAATATCTAAACAACCTGTGATGAACTTTGTGCTAGCAAGTAAGATGAACTAATTATACTGTGATTAATTTAAGCAATAGTTAGTAAGAATTATAAAATAAGATAAGGATTAAATCATTAGAATGAATGGTAAACAAGAAAGATAGACACTGTATTCTAGTGAAGGAATGAGGGAGTAGAGTATATTGTGTAAAGTACAATTTAACAGTAGTATAATAAGAGTTTTGTTATTGTTTAAGAAACCAATATAATGTAATGAATTACAAGTTAAAACAGATAGTAGTAAGAAACAGAAGGGTAGTTAGAAGTTTATTTCAGGCTTGAACCTGGCAAGAAAATGTTTATTGTTATAATAAGAGGTGTAGTTAGAATCACCAATGTTTATTATTTGTTTCTAGTAAAAAATTGTTTCAATGTACCATATATAAAGGTAAGGAGTTACAAAGAATGTTAGATAGTAGTATAGGAAAATCTAGACTCTAGGCCTAACAGTTAATGAAGAATTTTGTAAATTTAAAGACAAACAATAGCCCAATATCAAATCAGAATATACCAAATGTTTAAACAAGTTAAGTAGGTATACCTAGTACAAAAATGTATAAATAACATCCAGTTTTAGATAAAATGTATATGAAATATAAATAAGAAAAATAACAAAAATGTGATTAACTACTCAAAAGTAACCATGAGGGGTATCAAAATGATCCTTATCAAAAATTATGAACAATGGTATTATTAAATTACTCGCAACATAAAAATATCAGTGGAAAATAAGAAGACTTCGAAGAACATAGCTGACGACTCGTCCCGAAGGAAGAAAAGGAGCGACCTACTTCAACCTAAGAAGACGAACGACTGCAGAACAAGAGGTAAGCCAAACTTTATGGAAAAACCATCTGAACGAGAATTGATGAACATCCGAAGAGGAGAAGACGACTAGACCCATCCAGAAGAAGTAGACGTACATCGAGGAAGCCCCAACGAGAACTGATGAGTATAAAACAATAATTTCACTAAAAAACGAATTCCCCTTTTTATCCATAATAACTGTTGCGGTTTGGAAGCTCTTGATGAATCGCGAGTTATTCCAAAGACGCTAAGCAGGAAAGGCTGGATTGTATATTAGAAAGAAGTGGACTGTATTACGAATATTTGACATGCGTTTATTGAAAATTTAAATTATTGGTTGTGATCGGCACGTGCGGATGCATTTGGGGCAATAACGCCCGAAAATTAATTTTGAACGAAATCGTGGTCCATTGTAGATGGACGCAGGTAATCTGAATTAAATTGAATCTTATGAATACATATTTAAAACTGTCCAGAAGCCGCGGCTGGAAGAGAAGTGTTTTACGAGAGATGCGCTCGGAGCCTTGTTAGAAACTAAACTAAACTTGTCTGCCGACGGCCGAACTGGCCGGCGGCAGCGTTTGATAAGCACGTGACGTCATCCGCTCGCGCCGCATTGCGGCAGCACACCGCGTACAGCCGATAAACAAGTACAAAGTTTAAACATACTGCCCGCCAAAATCGGGACGATTTTGTACATTAAACGTTAAATTGAATAATACAATAATTAGACTTACATGGCGAAAGCGATACAATAATTGGCGTATTGGCCACAGTGCAATGACATAATAACCATAATATGAATTCAATTAACAATCACAAGGTATACAATAAATTGACCGTTATGCCAATAGCAAGGGCACTGACATTAAAATTACTCAAAACATAATAGTAACACAATACACACAATAATGCAATGATTAAGTAGATATTGATCTTTCACAAATAATACCCATTGATATTTGCCAAGCATTACAATAACAAGTGATAACACCATAAAAAATATAATAATTTCCCCATGATATTGACACAACAACCCCAATAAATTTCATAATATGTGACCCTTAGAAAATACAATACATATGTAGAATAATTGACACTATAAGTAACACTTGTAGTTCTCAGAATTTGAATTATATAAACATATTGACAATACACAACATCCATAAATAATTGATGGTACATATGAAACACAGTCACTATTGCAGTAATAGCTAGCGGCACGTAAACAATATTACAATGCTTATGATACTTACAATGTTTATGATACAATTGACTTGTATGCTCGCCCGGGGAATGTCCCGGGCGTGGTCCAGGCAATGTGACAAATTCACAATCCTAGTATGTCTCGTATGGCACGCATACGATTAGTTTGTAGCCACCGGGAGGGGGCATAATTTGTGGATGGGTCGGCATAAGATACCTAGCGCGGTGCGAACTTCTGCGACGCGTACTAAGGAATCTTGACCCGGAAAAACATTGGTAATTACCCCACGCTTCCATTCTAGAGGGGGGGAATTGTCATCCAAAATGAGGACAAGCTGTCCGACATTCAAATTCCTTAACAGGGTGCGCCATTTATTGCGCTGCTGCAGCTGGTGCAGATAATCCCTAGACACACACGAACACACACACACACGTGCATATGAATAGTGCGATGTATGCCTTGGTCGTGGACTTAGAGCGCTGCCCGCCATGGCGCAAAAGTACAGGACCGGCGTAGTCCACGGCCGACTGTGAAAATGGCCTTGAAGGCGTGACCCTAGAAGGGGGTAACTGACCTAGTAGTTGATTCGCGCCTTTAGCCCGGAAACGAAAACAAGTGACACACTTATGTATCACTGAGCGGATATAGGATTTGTCGTGTATGATCCAATACTTTCGCCTAAGCGAAGCTTGAGTTGATTGCACTCCAGCGTGCAACAAACGGATGTGTTCGTATTCAATTATTAATCTCGTGAGATGAGAGTGCGGGTGCAAAATTATTTGGTGTTTACTCTCGTAGCTAAGTGGGGAGAATTGCAAGCGTCCACCCACTCTTAAAATGCCCGATTCATCCAGGAATGGGTTGAGAGCAAGAATTTTACTACTGCGAGGAAGGCACCGGTGTGCCTCAAGTTCCATAACTTCTACTCCGAAATGCAACTGCTGAGATTGCCGGACAAAAATCAAGAGCGTGTCTGACAATTCTTGAGACGACAAAAAGGACGTGTCTCTATCAACAACCGCGAGCCTAGAATTGCGAGAAAATCGACGGCAATATGCGAAGACGCGAATAAGCCTCGTAAGTGATGAATAATTTTCAACATAACTATGTGTTGAGGACGCGACAATTAGTGTGGTTTGAACCTGCTTGCGACGTTCCTCCTCAAGGTCGGGAAAAGTACAGGGAGTATTAATGTCGAACGCGCTGACCGGCCATGAAGCCGACTCGTGCGCTAACCAGGAGGGACCATGCCACCATTGAGTATGACAGTGCAAACTATGAGGGAGGCAACCGCGCGATAAAATGTCGGCAGGGTTGTCATTTGATACTACATGACGCCAAGTTCCCCTGCTGCTAACAAGACGCTGTATTTCCACGACACGGTTGGCCACAAATACCTTCCAGCGGGAAGATTGTTGATGTATCCAATGCAAAGCTATCATCGAGTCCGAATAGAAATATAGTCCGTCAAAATTGTAATTGATGGCGTTTAAAACCTTGGACGTTAATTGCGCCAGCAATAAACAAGCACAAAGCTCAAGTCGTGGTAGCGTTATCTGTTTCAGCGGCGCGATCCTGGATTTAGCACACAGCAAGTTTGATGATATGGCGCCGTTCGAATAGACCGCCCGCACATAAATGCAACACGCGTAACCTTTAGCCGAAGCGTCGGCGAATCCGTGCAGCTGTAATGAACTAATTGGGTAATTGTTCGAACTCTTAACCGACCTCGTAATCTCAAAATGAGTGTCGGAGACTAATTGAGCGTATAATTCCAACCATTGATTGGCTAATGACCCAGATAGGGGTTCGTCCCAATCTGTGCCCGCCAACCACAACTGTTGCACGAAATGCTTGCAGTAAAATGTGATGGGAGCGATCAAACCTAATGGATCATAGATCCTGGCGATGACCGACAACACGCTTCTCTTGTTGAACACGGTTAAATTATTATCACCCCTAACGGTGTATAAAAAGTTTTCCCTTTCAACGTTCCATTGGATTCCCAATGTACGCACGTTTTGACCTTTGCTGAAGTCACGGGTTACTTGGGCGCGAAGGGTCATAATCTCATGGTGGTTAGAGAACCACTTATGTAACGTAAAACCATACCTACTCAACAACTTCACGATCTCGCATTTCATTTCAGCTAAGCCGTTCGGATCATCCGAACCCGTTATGAGATCGTCTACGTAAAAGTCATTTGCTATGGCCCTAGAAGCTGTAGGGTAGTCGGATTTATTTTCATAGGCTATCTGAGCCAGACAACGTGTAGCAAGGAAGGAGGCACTAGCAGTGCCATATGTAACCGTCCTTAAAGCGTAATGTCGCAATTCCTTATGCGGCGCATCACGCCAAACGATGCGTTGCAGGTTTGAATCCTTAGGATTAACAATGATTTGGCGATACATCTTTTCTATGTCTGCAATAAGTACGTATCGGTGGGTACAGAACCGAACCATTATCGAAAACAGATCCTGCTGGATCGTAGGACCTACCATTAAAGTATCGTTGAGGGACAAATTATTTGTGGTTTTAGCGGAAGCGTCAAATACCACGCGCAATTTAGTGGTTAAGCTCGAGTCCTTGAAAACTGCGTGATGGGGCAGATAAAAAATCTCTGACCTGTCAAGCGACAGATCGTATTCATTAAGCGGCGACATGTGGCCAAGTTTCAAGTAGTCACTCATGAACTCACTATAATCCTTATAAAGGATAGGGTTCTGCTTGAACTTGAACTCTAACGATTGGAATCTGCGGATGGCTCCGCGGAGAGAATCTCCCAAATAAAATTTATCAGATCTGCGGGGTAGGGATACCACGAATCTCCCATCGCGATTGCGGCTAGTGTTTTCCACGAAATGTTTTTCACACGGCGAGTCCTCAGGTCGGGCTTCGCGACTAGAGATCTCCTCCAACTTCAAAATTCTTTTAGTTGAGAGGAAATCTGATTGTCATCCTTGCAGACCATAAAGGAAGAAACTGTTTTAGTTATATCGATGTTGAAGGGTAAGTCACCGGCCAAAATAAATCCTAATTTGGTTTCCTGAATTATAGGGAAGTGTGGTCCGCGCGTAAATTTCATAGGTTCAATGAGTTGGAGAAAATATTGAGCGCCGATTAATATATAGACTTGCGCCGAGCAATGTAGGTGAGGATCCGCCAAGAATATGCGCTTGGGTAAATTCAAAGAGGCAAGATTGAACGACTCCGCCGGTAGATTATTAGTTATACTGGGTAATACGGCACAATGCACGTTTAACGTGAAGTGTTTATAGCGTGAATGTAGCCTTACATTAGTACTGAAGTCAGCCTGGGAAAGCGAGTTGTTTATACCCGTGATGGGTAGTTGCGATTTAACCAATTGGAGGCCCATTCTGCGGGCGAAATCCATTGTGCAAAAGTTCGCTTGAGAACCGGAATCCAGTAATATCCTAACGGGAAATTTTTTACCGACCTTATTGGCGGTCATACAGACGGCTGTAGATAACAATACCGATTTATTGGTCTGTGATTTCAGTGAACATTGGTTGTTAACAGAAGTTACGTCCCTGTTGGGGACATGAATCGTGGTGTGGTGACGCCTAGAACATTTTTTGCATGAGAATTTTGAGGGACATTTTGAGCTTTCATATCCCGAACGGAGGCAGTTTATGCAAAGTTTGTTTTTTATTAACACGTTTTTTCTGTCAGGGATAGACAGCGATTGTAAATTGTAGGCAGTCGATAAGCCTATGTTCACCGTTGCACAGCCTACATAAATTGTTTCTGATATGAGAATGGAATGCGCCCTTTGGAGCGCTTATCTGTTTAACTGCCTTGCGATAAGGAGACTTATCGCTTTTGTTCAACCTGCTCGTTGGGGTAGTCGCGTTATCGAGATTTTGCAGTAATTTTCTTCGTGAATTTAGAAAATTCATAAAATTATTAAAATCAGGGAACTTGTGCTCCGACAAACTCTCTTTCCACAAACGGAAAGTGTAATTATCAAGTTTTTTGGCTAAATAATTTACGACAATAATTTCGAACGTGTTGACTGACAGTTTGAGATTATTTAAAGCGTTTATATTGGCATAGATTTCATCAATAAATTTCGATATTCTAACTTGGGATTCTTGTTGAACTAATGGTTATAGGACACTCCCTATATGATGGGCGGAAACAGTTAGCTTACTGTCATATCTATTCCTCAACAGATCGATAGCCTGTAACGGTACAAAATTGTAGGCTACCACAGTTTTAATTTTACTTTATATTAATTCAGTTCAAGTTTCAAATTGTTAACTTTCACCTGTGAGGAGCCCCAGTAACCAGCAATGCACACAGTTAGCCTAAACAATTGCCAGACGTATTGCGTAACCGCCCAGCAGCAGGCTCTTTGTGAATCACAGTCTGCAGTCTATCACCAGTTGTTGCATCAGCCAGTAGTAGATAGCAGTCTTCAACCAGAGCGGTCGTAAGTTAAATAGTGGCCTCGGGTGCAAGATAGGCCGAAAATAATCTAATCGGCCTATCAAGTAAAGTGTTAAAGTGCAGTTTGCCAAAAAATGTGCTTGCGAACAATGTAAGCCGACCGATTGAAAGGAATAGTGATGTTATTGGTGAAACAGCCTTAAATTTTGTGATTGAGAAAATAATCCAAGTTAAACAGTATAAAATCAGTTTCGGAGTGTTCTACAAACAAAAAGTGCGTAACACGTGGTGGCGGAAATTGTGGATTGCATTGACCAGATGAGTAGCCAACTAAAGAACATAATCAATTGAATAAAATCAAACACCATTTTTAGTAATTTCCTTTGTTATGTATAACGTATTAAATTTCAAATGAGATCTCTAAGGGAAAAAATTACTACTGGTTCATAATAGTTTGTTAGATTCTAGTTGATTAAGAAATGTTTATTTTATTAATTCATAAAATTTCACCTAAAAATAAATTCAGATTTTATTTAATATAAAGTATGTGCTAGAGTAAGTCATTATGCCATAACCATTTCCTAGTTTTCTGTGCTGACAACTCGTCTAACGAAATCGGGGGTTTTCTGAGATTTATTACAGTCAGATAGCGGGATTTTTATAAGGGCAAGAGTGTTCAAAGTTTACATGTACAACTAAAAAACATGTTGGCGACCTGGGTAATTTAATAAGGTAAGTTTTACGGGGACTATGACGGTAAGTAAATTCTGGCAGCGGTAAGTATTATAATATGATGAGTGTATTATTAATTAAAAGGGTAAAAGGCAGAGGACCTTTACAGCGATGACCCTGCCAGGATGTTCGTATATAAAAAATTATAGGAACCTGTTTTAAAGCACAGAAAGTAGGATTTGGTAACGGCGTATTTGTAAAATTAATCGTATATAATTACGTTGTGGAAATTAGGTTATGTTTTGGTAGCGTAAATGTTGGGTTTATAAATTCATAAACAAAAATTTGAAGTACGAGTATAAATATGGGTGACGTAGGTGAAATGACCGACGAAGAATGGGGTAAGATAAATGATAAAGGTAAGATAGTTGAAGTAATAGGGGTAGAAAATAAGGCAGTAAATAGGCCTAGTGATAATGATGATAGTGTGGTGGTGATAAATAAAGGTAGAGAGACAGACCAAGTTAACAAAAATAAAGACGATCAGGTGACAGATAATGAGGTAATTAATGATAATATGTGTGATATGTTGAACCTTATAAAAACAGATGGTTAAGTGTTTTATATGATTAATAAACGGTTTGACGAAAGGGACAAAATATTGGATGAATGGTTGCGGGAACTAAAGACAGACCGATTAAAGGAGAACTCAGAAGTTGAATTAAAACAGGTAAGTGATAATAATGTTGTTAATGATAGTGAGGGAATAATTAACCAGGTGAGTGATAACGATAATTCTAATAATGAATTCATAAATAACAGTGCCAAAATAGTGGGAGAGGTAGTGTTGACTAGTGAAGATATTGATGGTAATTACAATTCTGAGGTAAGTGGTAGTACTACCAGTAATTATAATGATGAAATAACATTAAATAAGAATAATGATTATATAGCTGAAAGTGGGGTATCTAAGAATGATACGGTAAGTAACAGTGGTGAAATTAAAAACGTGGTGTTAGAGTGTAAGGTTGTGAGCAGAGAAAGTGTTGATGAGGTTATACGTGTGTGTGTAGAGAGGTTAAATGGGCAAAGGGCAGATGTTCCCCAAGTTTATGGTGAAACAGAGTTTTCACAGGTGTTTAATGAGGACAGAGTTTCCTCCGGTATTTGTATGGAAGACAAGGTGTCTTCAGATGGTCCCCGTATTTTTTGTGATTTGACTGGTAAAGCCAGTAGAGGTAATAAATATTTAATGGTGCCCTTTGCATGGAATGGGAGAGTTCAGTATGGTTATGAGAGGTGTTGTAATGAAAGAGAGAGAGAAATCAAAATTTTTGAGATTAATAGAGGTTATGAAATGTTGGTGCAGGTGTTAGATATAGAGAGAGATGAAGAAAGTGAATTGTATTATGAAACAGAGAGAGAGGAATATTTGAATAAAACTGTTATAAATGATAAAATAACTGACTTGATGTTGTGAAAAAATACTTACGGAGACTTTATAAAAAATACTGATGTTGACTTGATTTATGATAAGATAATTTTGGGGGGTAACCCTATAGATTATTATTTTGGTATAATGGAAAAAATAAAATTTTATGGCTATTACACAGAAAATAGCCATATGATGAATGCAAATAAAAATTGACAAATGTTATACAAAAATAAGACTATTATACGATGATGGAGGTTGAAAGCAGTGTATGGACATCTTAAATACTTTAATATATGGTAATGACCTGGCTGAATTAGACATTGAAGCACGGCAAATAATAATTGGATATGACGAAATTTGTAAATAAATAAATGTATTAATGTTAAATGTATTGTGTTAATAGTATTCTGTTGCAATGTATATTATAGCTTATGTGTAACCTATGTTTGCAATGAGAGGGGAAGGTATAATAATAAATAATAATACTTTATTCCACTAAAATAATAACAGGTATTCATGAAGCCTATTTTGTGTTGTGTATTTATATTCAGTGTTTTAAAGAATATAACTACAGTTAAAATGTTTTTAATAAAATGTTATTAAAGTAATTGTTTTGAATCAAAAGTACATCTGATCTGAATTGGAATAAAAAATTTAAGAGATAAATATGTGAACTATAAGATTTATAAAAATTGAAAAGTGTAGTACAACTGTTAGAGGTGAGGTAAGCTGAATGTTTAGACTATGTGAGTGCTTATAACTGTGTTTATGAAAACAAGTCTGGCATACAAGTGTTTATGTAAACAGGTATGCTGTATGTTGTGACTAATGTCTACAGACATACTTGGTGACAATAACAAAAATGTTGTAGTCTGCTGAATCATTGCTAGTAGAAAATCCTATTATGAAATAAAAAGAAACATCTGGTGTGATGGAAAGTAGGTAATATTTGTAGGGTCTTTTTGTAAAATGTAATTAAAACAAATGAAATTGTCTCGAACAAATAAGATTGAAATAATGAACTTAGAGTTTGAGAAATTAAATAAAATTAAACTCATTTGTTAATTAAATTGATTGAAAAGGTGACTTTTAATAATGAAGCTAAATCTAGTTTGATCTGAATTTTGATGGTAAAATAAATAATTGATAAATAAAAATATAATGATTAAAGTATTCATTTAAATTAAAAAATTGAAAGAACGTTAAAGCTGAGATAGTGTTTGGAAATTAAGATGTGTATATTACTGTCCATATAGATTTTTCATATGTTATGAATTTTTTGTTCCATACATATAGTAGTAAAGATACCTTGTATAATCTATGTATTATTTTGGAGGGTAACAGTGTATGGGTAACATTCTTTAATTTGACCGGAATTATATGTACCATTGTATTGTATATATCTTATATTGTTTTATTAACACTATTTTTTTTGGGTCTATAATATAAAATGAGCCAGTACGTTGTCAATGAACCAGTACGGCTAAGAGGAAACAAATCCGTTGTGGGATATGGAGTGATGGAAGGCCGCTTGTCGATTTGTTAATTAAATGTTTCAAAGTCAGGCGATACTGGGGCGGGTATCTGTCCGAGCTTATGGTGGTGGGATCTCGAGTAGAGAAGTCCCGTAAGATCGGGTGGGTGCTGCCGCAGTCGCCAGACTAGGGGGGTAAGAACCCATGATTTTAGTAGAGTGTTCAGGGGGGTTGCGGCGCCATATCCTCACTGATCCTCTTAGGGTTTAGGCAATAAGAGTTTGAACGCTTCGGCCTTCAACCTCTTATTTGGGGGGGGGTATTGTAACGGTACAAAATTGTAGGCTACCACAGTTTTAATTTTACTTTATATTAATTCAGTTCAAGTTTCAAATTGTTAACTTTCACCTGTGAGGAGCCCCAGTAACCAGCAATGCACACAGTTAGCCTAAACAATTGCCAGACGTATTGCGTAACCGCCCAGCAGCAGGCTCTTTGTGAATCACAGTCTGCAGTCTATCACCAGTTGTTGCATCAGCAAGTAGTAGATAGCAGTCTTCAACCAGAGCGGTCGTAAGTTAAATAGTGGCCTCGGGTGCAAGATAGGCCGAAAATAATCTAATCGGCCTATCAAGTAAAGTGTTAAAGCGCAGTTTGCCAAAAAATGTGCTTGCGAACAATGTAAGCCGACCGATTGAAAAGAATAGTGATGTTATTGGTGAAACAGCCTTAAATTTTGTGATTGAGAAAATAATCCAAGTTAAACAGTATAAAATCAGTTTCGGAGTGTTCTACAAACAAAAAGTGCGTAACACGTGGTGGCGGAAATTGTGGATTGCATTGACCAGATGAGTAGCCAACTGAAGAACATAATCAATTGAATAAAATCAAACACCATTTTTTGTAATTTCCTTTGTTATGTATAACGTATTAAATTTCAAACGAGATCTCTAAGGGAAAAAATTACTACTGGTTCATAATAGTTTGTTAGAGGCTAGTTGATTAAGAAATGTTTATTTTATTAATTCATAAAATTTCACCTAAAAATAAATTCAGATTTTATTTAATATAAAGTATGTGTTAGAGTAAGTCATTATGCCATAACCATTTCCTAGTTTTCTGTGCTGACAACTCGTCTAACGAAATCGGGGGTTTTCTGAGATTTATTACAGTCAGATAGTGGGATTTTTATAAGGGCAAGAGTGTTCAAAGTTTACATGTACAACTAAAAAACATGTTGGCGACCTGGGTAATTTAATAAGGTAAGTTTTACGGGGACTATGACGGTAAGTAAATTCTGGCAGCGGTAAGTATTATAATATGATGAGTGTATTATTAATTAAAAAGGTAAGAAAGGAGTACCTTTACAAGCCACCGCGTAATTCTCATGAGTGATTGGTAACGATTTTATTACGTTAAGCGCCTCGCCATGTAATGACGAGTGCAAATAGTGAAGTTTCTGTATATCCGTCAGATCTGCTCTGACGTGAATTAATTCAAGAAAAATATGGTAATAATGTTGCCACTCAACAACGCTACCCGCAAAACGTGGTAATTTTATTGGTTCCAATTGAATGGGGGGGGGGGTTTTTAGGCTGTTTACTTTCAGCATTAATTACTGGTTTTTGGTTCATATGCTCAGCTTGCTCCAGCAGGTGTTGCAATTTACATTCTATATTACAAAAATCGTCCTCCGTTTGTACTCTATCACTCGTTAAAGCAACGTCCGCTTCCTCAGCTTCGATTTGAGACTGAATCTCATCATATTTGGTGGATAATTCCATCAAATGACGCAGTTTTATTTTCAGCGCATGAGGATCGCTGGTTAACAAATCGAAGTTATCCGCGAAAGTATTTACTCGGGATATTGAGGCTTTAATTGTGCCTCGTTTTTTTATTAGAGCCCTTACATTGGCCATTATTATAATTTAAGAGAAAAAAGGAAAAATATTATAAAGAAATTGAGCATAGAGCATGTGAACCACAAACTTAAGTTTGAATGAATTTGAATACGTTTCGGTAGCTAGCGATCGTTGTTTAGAACATAAACTTACTCTCTCTTACTAATCAAGCTTTGTTGGCAATTATATTATTAAAATTATGAATCTAAATGGTAACAAAGTATATCTTTATCTTTAAAGTTTTAACTGACAATGAGCTGCCAACCATTTATTAAGTTTTATTGTGTAATGACGGTGTTTGTTTACACAAATGTGTTAAGAAATAACCACTAAAGTGAAATATTATTAAACATCAAATACAAGTAAAAAGTTTATAGTCACGTGGCCGTTGATCCATTCGTGATGAAGCTGGCTTCGATCCTGTTAGGAGCTGTTACACCTCCTGTCTCTGCTGGTCAGATGACGCCTCATGTTGTACCCTCCATGAATTAAAGCTGTGGAATCTTTTTTGATGACCTCGCAAATGCTGTCCTGCCTTGTCCCGTCGTCTCTGGTCTACTGCTTGGCCGAATCTGGTCGAGATGACTGCGATGTGATTCACAACAATGGTGTCGCTCAGGACGAGAATGATGCCCGTAGGGCGTGATTAAATTCAGATCGGTTGTTCCAGAAATGATGCGTATAAAGAAATGCTGTCGCTTATGGACCCAAACATGAGAAATCCGTCCCGTGGTGACCAAAAACGTTTTCGTTTTTGGGCCAAAAATAAGAAATCCTGCCCGGTGGGACCAAAAATGTTGCGGTTTGGAAGCTCTTGATGAATCGCGAGTTATTCCAAAGACGCTAAGCAGGAAAGGCTGGATTGTATTAGAAAGAAGTGTACTGTATTGCGAATATTTGACATGCGTTTATTGAAAGTTTTAATTATTAGTTACGATCGGCACGTGCGGATGCATTTGAGGCAATAACGCCCGTAAATTAATTTTGAACGAAATCGTGGTCCATTGTAAATGGACGCAGGTAATTGAATCTGAATTAAATTGAATCTTATGAATGCATATTAAAAAATGTCCAGAAGCCGCGGCTGGAAGAGAAGTGTTTTACGAGAGATCCGCTCGGAGCCTTGTTAGAAACTAAACTAAACTTGCCTGCAGCCGGCCGTGATGACCGGCGGCAGCGTTTGATAAGCACGTGACGTCATCCGCTCGTGCCGCATTGCGGCGGTACACCGCGTACAGCTGATAAACAAGTACAAAGTTTAAACAATAAGAATGAAATTACAATATGAATTCATTACGTCGTTCGCTGAAAACATACACACACACACACACACACACACACATATATATATAACACAATGAACATACATAAACATAGACAATCAACATATTAATCTTACACTAATGTGTTCATTTTGCCTCAGATGAATAGCTCTATTTAAAATTACCATGATAATCAATCTAAATTCTCAAAGGGTGATTTCTTTGAAAAGAGTCAGGACAGTAGAGTTATTATAATAGGAATAACATAAAGATTTACTTGTGAAATGGATTATCCAAAATTTCCATCGGTGAAACTCCTTCCCACTGATGATCCAAATACGTAAGGTTGTGTAGCTTCGATGTTTATCATCACTTAACACTCTCAGATAAGATTCACTCGCGGTGTGTGTGTCCTCCGTTGATGTCGGTCGTTAATATGAGAGTCTATAAAGCTATGTGTTGCATGAGTGCGTTCATTGTTAATTATCGTGTATATATGACTGTCTATCGTCAAACTTCTTCTTGTATCTATATACGTTAATGTATTGTGTTTTAGATTACGTGATGTATTGTTCCATTCGGTATTATAACACTTCACACTGTGCAACGATACATTTCCGTAACTCGGTAAAGCATTGACGCAAGTTCTGCAAGTCTGTTATTAAATGAAAACTGCGAATAATTAACTTAGTTCTTAACAAGCGGTAGCTGAGTAACTGAAAATTTTTAACCACCGAAGTATACTGCATGATTGAGTCACTGCGGATACACTATGACTGAATAACTTGTCAATAACTGAAAATGCTGTGTTAACTGATTAAAGCACTGCGTAACTGAGTTTCAGAGTAAAACTGAAATGGATTAACTGAAAATGTATTAAGACTGAGAATTATACTGAGACTGAGAAATAGAATAAGATTGAAATTTTTATGAAGACTGAGATTTGTATGAAGACTGAGAGACTCCGCGTGCCCTGTAAACAGTTTTTATTAAGCTTAATTTACCACAATGCAATGTCCTGGCAAACGCGCCTTTGGTCAACCATGATAGGTCAGATGAACTCCTACCCTTATGTAGAACTATGGTTCTCGACCTCTGATTCGTTGTTCGCGTTGCTATCATGACGACAGTCCTCTCCACCTGCGTCCTAGGAAGATGCTGGGCTCTGGTTGGTTATCGGGCATCCCCTCAAGTACACGACGAAAGGGCTCCGTACCATTTCCTAGAATGTAGAGCAAATTCCGCGCCTGTCTATCAAGCTTTTGTCTAAGTATGCTCTGGAGGTCTGCAGTTGTTCTCACGCGAACAATACGTCGCATTTCGTTATTGTTTGACTTCCTATGACCCTTTTTCGTCAATTAGCAGCACCCTGCGTGTCGTCATTTCCAAGATGCCACTCCTGTCCCTCGTCATAAATACTAGTTGTCACCAGTAAGATGTCTTCACGCTGTGTGTACATCCTGGTCCTATTCACTAGATATACACTGTTTTGTTCTCGTACGGGGCGAGACTCTCCTAAACCCTTTGTGTGAGTATTCCTTTTCTTATTGCTGGCATGCTCCAAATTAACCTTACAGCGTGTGTTCGCTACAATTTCTCCGTATCTGGGCCACCGTACAGCATCTTTTGTTTAGTTTGTTGTGGGCTGTAAATCTCAGTTGAGTCGAGTCTGTCACAGGTGATCCTTACTTCCCATTGTAGTGTTGTGTCAGGCATACTCTCATTGTTCTTGGCAAGCGTCCAGTTGACACTTCGTTAAGTTGCCTCTTTATTTATTGCTTCTGGCCCGGGTTGGGGTGACTTGACTGGTGTAACGTACTTCTTGATCAAAATTTAAAAATTAAAATTTTTGGTCATTACATTGTCCCCAAATCGGATTGGATGTTGGATCCGCAGAAGACATTCTAATCCGATTTCCGTGCTCTGAGTTTGTTGTGGGAGTTCTCTTTGAGAAAGGTCACGGTCATTGACCCATTTTCCTCTGCTTGGCGTATACTGGTATATAGTCCCTATGTTTTGTTATTAATTGACTCTAGGAATTTATTGCCGTGCATCTGAGTAAGAATGAACGCATTTTTACATATGATGCATATATAAATAGGCATAAAATTATTTTATAATGCAATAACTGCGGATACCTATGTTATCCATTTATGACATAATACATGAAATGATGATCTTTCAACATTAAATGTAATTAATCACGTATTGTCTTAATTATATTACGATAGGTAATGTCTTTAACCCTTCTCAAGCATTTCAAAACAACAATTTATGAACAAATAAACACACACACACATATATATATATAATCACTAATCACCATTAAACATCACTTACAGTACGCATTACTATT
The DNA here is from genome assembly GCA_034769895.1 of Magicicada septendecula. Classification (NCBI taxonomy): domain Eukaryota; kingdom Metazoa; phylum Arthropoda; class Insecta; order Hemiptera; family Cicadidae; genus Magicicada; species Magicicada septendecula. The sequence continues at coordinate 432,247,118 of CM068375.1, forward strand.
AATTATATTAATTAACAAAACATATACATGACCTATGAACAATTAAAGGTTCATTTCATATCATTATGATCATTGATGATTTCATTCTATACTGTTCATATTTGAATAGTTGATTCTACATCACTTAATTGTTTTATATGTCTGTTAATATGTTCATTATAATGTTTCAGCAATTTATTGCTGCACACTCGATCAAAGTTTTCGCACTATAAGTGTCTCTTATATCGAAATACTTCATCAATATTAGTCATTTGACATATAATTAGTGTCATTAAATAGATACATCGTGACTTAAGAAATCATGTGAAATTTTAAATTACATGTTAACAAGTTACACATCTTATTGTCTAGCTAGTTGGACTGGTTCTGCGGGACAATCGGCTAATGCGCGTGCTCCCTTCCCCATAGTCAACTAACTGCTGATGTCATTTTCACTTTCCTGCGTGACTTGCATCTTCTGCTCGTGATATTTCTTGATCTGACGCACGTTGAATTTTCCTCTTATTCTGTTGCTGTTATCGCAATCAGCAAGTTCGTACGTTGCATCGCCGAAGACACGATTAACCTTATATGGTCCTGCGTACAATTCAAAAAATTTATCAATTTTTTTTATCGCGGCATCTGATTGATGATAGGTTCTTATCAGCACCTTATCGCCGATAGCGAATTTAGTAATCTTCTTATTATCGTTGATGTGCTTCGCATACTTCTCCCTTTTTTCTTTGATCTTTATGAATACATTGATGTCCAAACTTCCTTTAATGTCGATGATTTCCTTGTCTAACCATTTCTACCATGCGCTCTCATCCAGTCTTACCTCCGTCGTCTTCTGTCTTCCATCTACCTCGTCAATCTTCTGTCGTATTGTGTTGTTTGCGTCTCCCTGTTCTTGTTGTAGCTGTCTTACTGTCTGGAATAGCTCGACCTTCAACTCCTCCTGTTTCTTATGGTTTTCTTTAATGTGTGTCTCTACTCTATTATTGATCTTCTTGGTGCTCGTTTGTGTGTTTTGGGTGATGTTCTTTAGTTCCTGACGGTCTACTTCTCTGGTTTCTCGTATCTCTTCGAACTTCCTATCAGTGTCGTTTTTCAACTCTTTTATGGTCTCGTCCTGCTGCTTCTGGACTTCGTTTATCTTCTGGTCACAAGTAGTCCTGTACTCCCGCATTTCCGCGCGTATTTGTTCGATCTGCTCGGCCATCTGTTGCTTAACTTCCTCCTTATGCTTGTCTAGATTTTTTCTAGTTTGTCAAACTTCTCATTCTGTTCTCTTCTGGTTTCATTCAAGAAGTCCATTAATGTACGCAATGTCACCTCTTCTTGTGATTGTTGGGACTCCTGTCCCCGCACTCTGACGTCTGATGCCTCCTCGGCCATTTGTGACTCAATTGGTGATTCTTCACTTTCGTTATCAGGCACACCCTGCTGGTTGTTGATGTCGAAGTTCATAGAATCGGAACTACTAGTCATTTTTGCGGCCTTACTTCGCGTTAACATCCAGTCTAACTAGCCTTACACTAATAATACTTTGTTCTTATAACTAACATGTAAATATATACTTATTCTATCTACTGCCTGCTCTTTGCCGTGCGATAGGTGCCAATTTATATAATATGCAATTATGCTAATTTATGGAATTTAATTATGTAATTATCCAATTAGGTTAATTTATGTCCAATTAATTGAATTTACGTGATATATTAATTACTTTGATGCTAGTGACTATGTTCATTAATGATTAGCATAATTACTGCAATGAGACTCTGATAGTTGCATAAAAAACGATATAAAAGTTTACTACAAATCATTCAATTGACGTTAATGTCTGTTACAATGTAAAATTGACAATAATGAACGCATAAATACTTAGTAAAATAAACACTTATTTATTTAACATTATTCAAATAAAGAAACTCCCAATATATGGATATAAATTATGTCCTGTAAATACATTCATAAGAGAAAACATATATTGTAACGTGACATAAGGTAGTGAAAATACATTGATAATTAATTATAAAACACAGAAGCTGAAGACAAGAAGAAAGGTCAAGAACTTATAACTCGGAGATTAATAACCAAATGACAAATGACTAATAAACTGACGATGACTTGACTCAATAGATTGGGTAAACACAAGGAAAAACAATGGAAGAAGGAACCAGGAACCAAATGTAATCAAGAAATTGATAACGAACATTGTAATCTCCTAATTATGACCACAAAAATGCATGTACACAAATGCACTAATATAGTAAGAGCATAAATGAGATGTACCTATGTAATGACATATAATAATGACAAATAAGATAGTAATATTATGCATATTTTATGAATGAAGAAATGTACCTATAATTATAAGATAGGGAGTTAATAATAAACATACCCAAATGAATAGTGATAAACATAGTCTAAACCAGTAAGCCGTACCCTGAGGCAAATAAAGGCCATAATATTAATAATCAAAAGTGATCATTAGTGAAGGGAAAATAAATTAATTACTCATAACCAATAACCACACGATGATGTTAACATAATTAGACAACATAGTGAATAATATCAAGTGAGTGGAATAAAGAGTGTATCAGTACAAATAAGTGGTGACATGCAGTTATAGCATGTTACATAAAAAAAGTGAAAGGGAATAAATTAGAATATCTAAACAACCTGTGATGAACTTTGTGCTAGCAAGTAAGATGAACTAATTATACTGTGATTAATTTAAGCAATAGTTAGTAAGAATTATAAAATAAGATAAGGATTAAATCATTAGAATGAATGGTAAACAAGAAAGATAGACACTGTATTCTAGTGAAGGAATGAGGGAGTAGAGTATATTGTGTAAAGTACAATTTAACAGTAGTATAATAAGAGTTTTGTTATTGTTTAAGAAACCAATATAATGTAATGAATTACAAGTTAAAACAGATAGTAGTAAGAAACAGAAGGGTAGTTAGAAGTTTATTTCAGGCTTGAACCTGGCAAGAAAATGTTTATTGTTATAATAAGAGGTGTAGTTAGAATCACCAATGTTTATTATTTGTTTCTAGTAAAAAATTGTTTCAATGTACCATATATAAAGGTAAGGAGTTACAAAGAATGTTAGATAGTAGTATAGGAAAATCTAGACTCTAGGCCTAACAGTTAATGAAGAATTTTGTAAATTTAAAGACAAACAATAGCCCAATATCAAATCAGAATATACCAAATGTTTAAACAAGTTAAGTAGGTATACCTAATACAAAAATGTATAAATAACATCCAGTTTTAGATAAAATGTATATGAAATATAAATAAGAAAAATAACAAAAATGTGATTAACTACTCAAAAGTAACCATGAGGGGTATCAAAATGATCCTTATCAAAAATTATGAACAATGGTATTATTAAATTACTCGCAACATAAAAATATCAGTGGAAAATAAGAAGACTTCGAAGAACATAGCTGACGACTCGTCCCGAAGGAAGAAAAGGAGCGACCTACTTCAACCTAAGAAGACGAACGACTGCAGAACAAGAGGTAAGCCAAACTTTATGGAAAAACCATCTGAACGAGAATTGATGAACATCCGAAGAGGAGAAGACGACTAGACCCATCCAGAAGAAGTAGACGTACATCGAGGAAGCCCCAACGAGAACTGATGAGTATAAAACAATAATTTCACTAAAAAACGAATTCCCCTTTTTATCCATAATAACTGTTGCGGTTTGGAAGCTCTTGATGAATCGCGAGTTATTCCAAAGACGCTAAGCAGGAAAGGCTGGATTGTATATTAGAAAGAAGTGGACTGTATTACGAATATTTGACATGCGTTTATTGAAAATTTAAATTATTGGTTGTGATCGGCACGTGCGGATGCATTTGGGGCAATAACGCCCGAAAATTAATTTTGAACGAAATCGTGGTCCATTGTAGATGGACGCAGGTAATCTGAATTAAATTGAATCTTATGAATACATATTTAAAACTGTCCAGAAGCCGCGGCTGGAAGAGAAGTGTTTTACGAGAGATGCGCTCGGAGCCTTGTTAGAAACTAAACTAAACTTGTCTGCCGACGGCCGAACTGGCCGGCGGCAGCGTTTGATAAGCACGTGACGTCATCCGCTCGCGCCGCATTGCGGCAGCACACCGCGTACAGCCGATAAACAAGTACAAAGTTTAAACATACTGCCCGCCAAAATCGGGACGATTTTGTACATTAAACGTTAAATTGAATAATACAATAATTAGACTTACATGGCGAAAGCGATACAATAATTGGCGTATTGGCCACAGTGCAATGACATAATAACCATAATATGAATTCAATTAACAATCACAAGGTATACAATAAATTGACCGTTATGCCAATAGCAAGGGCACTGACATTAAAATTACTCAAAACATAATAGTAACACAATACACACAATAATGCAATGATTAAGTAGATATTGATCTTTCACAAATAATACCCATTGATATTTGCCAAGCATTACAATAACAAGTGATAACACCATAAAAAATATAATAATTTCCCCATGATATTGACACAACAACCCCAATAAATTTCATAATATGTGACCCTTAGAAAATACAATACATATGTAGAATAATTGACACTATAAGTAACACTTGTAGTTCTCAGAATTTGAATTATATAAACATATTGACAATACACAACATCCATAAATAATTGATGGTACATATGAAACACAGTCACTATTGCAGTAATAGCTAGCGGCACGTAAACAATATTACAATGCTTATGATACTTACAATGTTTATGATACAATTGACTTGTATGCTCGCCCGGGGAATGTCCCGGGCGTGGTCCAGGCAATGTGACAAATTCACAATCCTAGTATGTCTCGTATGGCATGCATACGATTAGTTTGTAGCCACCGGGAGGGGGCATAATTTGTGGATGGGTCGGCATAAGATACCTAGCGCGGTGCGAACTTCTGCGACGCGTACTAAGGAATCTTGACCCGGAAAAACATTGGTAATTACCCCACGCTTCCATTCTAGAGGGGGGGAATTGTCATCCAAAATGAGGACAAGCTGTCCGACATTCAAATTCCTTAACAGGGTGCGCCATTTATTGCGCTGCTGCAGCTGGTGCAGATAATCCCTAGACACACACGAACACACACACACACACGTGCATATGAATAGTGCGATGTATGCCTTGGTCGTGGACTTAGAGCGCTGCCCGCCATGGCGCAAAAGTACAGGACCGGCGTAGTCCACGGCCGACTGTGAAAATGGCCTTGAAGGCGTGACCCTAGAAGGGGGTAACTGACCTAGTAGTTGATTCGCGCCTTTAGCCCGGAAACGAAAACAAGTGACACACTTATGTATCACTGAGCGGATATAGGATTTGTCGTGTATGATCCAATACTTTCGCCTAAGCGAAGCTTGAGTTGATTGCACTCCAGCGTGCAACAAACGGATGTGTTCGTATTCAATTATTAATCTCGTGAGATGAGAGTGCGGGTGCAAAATTATTTGGTGTTTACTCTCGTAGCTAAGTGGGGAGAATTGCAAGCGTCCACCCACTCTTAAAATGCCCGATTCATCCAGGAATGGGTTGAGAGCAAGAATTTTACTACTGCGAGGAAGGCACCGGTGTGCCTCAAGTTCCATAACTTCTACTCCGAAATGCAACTGCTGAGATTGCCGGACAAAAATCAAGAGCGTGTCTGACAATTCTTGAGACGACAAAAAGGACGTGTCTCTATCAACAACCGCGAGCCTAGAATTGCGAGAAAATCGACGGCAATATGCGAAGACGCGAATAAGCCTCGTAAGTGATGAATAATTTTCAACATAACTATGTGTTGAGGACGCGACAATTAGTGTGGTTTGAACCTGCTTGCGACGTTCCTCCTCAAGGTCGGGAAAAGTACAGGGAGTATTAATGTCGAACGCGCTGACCGGCCATGAAGCCGACTCGTGCGCTAACCAGGAGGGACCATGCCACCATTGAGTATGACAGTGCAAACTATGAGGGAGGCAACCGCGCGATAAAATGTCGGCAGGGTTGTCATTTGATACTACATGACGCCAAGTTCCCCTGCTGCTAACAAGACGCTGTATTTCCACGACACGGTTGGCCACAAATACCTTCCAGCGGGAAGATTGTTGATGTATCCAATGCAAAGCTATCATCGAGTCCGAATAGAAATATAGTCCGTCAAAATTGTAATTGATGGCGTTTAAAACCTTGGACGTTAATTGCGCCAGCAATAAACAAGCACAAAGCTCAAGTCGTGGTAGCGTTATCTGTTTCAGCGGCGCGATCCTGGATTTAGCACACAGCAAGTTTGATGATATGGCGCCGTTCGAATAGACCGCCCGCACATAAATGCAACACGCGTAACCTTTAGCCGAAGCGTCGGCGAATCCGTGCAGCTGTAATGAACTAATTGGGTAATTGTTCGAACTCTTAACCGACCTCGTAATCTCAAAATGAGTGTCGGAGACTAATTGAGCGTATAATTCCAACCATTGATTGGCTAATGACCCAGATAGGGGTTCGTCCCAATCTGTGCCCGCCAACCACAACTGTTGCACGAAATGCTTGCAGTAAAATGTGATGGGAGCGATCAAACCTAATGGATCATAGATCCTGGCGATGACCGACAACACGCTTCTCTTGTTGAACACGGTTAAATTATTATCACCCCTAACGGTGTATAAAAAGTTTTCCCTTTCAACGTTCCATTGGATTCCCAATGTACGCACGTTTTGACCTTTGCTGAAGTCACGGGTTACTTGGGCGCGAAGGGTCATAATCTCATGGTGGTTAGAGAACCACTTATGTAACGTAAAACCATACCTACTCAACAACTTCACGATCTCGCATTTCATTTCAGCTAAGCCGTTCGGATCATCCGAACCCGTTATGAGATCGTCTACGTAAAAGTCATTTGCTATGGCCCTAGAAGCTGTAGGGTAGTCGGATTTATTTTCATAGGCTATCTGAGCCAGACAACGTGTAGCAAGGAAGGAGGCACTAGCAGTGCCATATGTAACCGTCCTTAAAGCGTAATGTCGCAATTCCTTATGCGGCGCATCACGCCAAACGATGCGTTGCAGGTTTGAATCCTTAGGATTAACAATGATTTGGCGATACATCTTTTCTATGTCTGCAATAAGTACGTATCGGTGGGTACAGAACCGAACCATTATCGAAAACAGATCCTGCTGGATCGTAGGACCTACCATTAAAGTATCGTTGAGGGACAAATTATTTGTGGTTTTAGCGGAAGCGTCAAATACCACGCGCAATTTAGTGGTTAAGCTCGAGTCCTTGAAAACTGCGTGATGGGGCAGATAAAAAATCTCTGACCTGTCAAGCGACAGATCGTATTCATTAAGCGGCGACATGTGGCCAAGTTTCAAGTAGTCACTCATGAACTCACTATAATCCTTATAAAGGATAGGGTTCTGCTTGAACTTGAACTCTAACGATTGGAATCTGCGGATGGCTCCGCGGAGAGAATCTCCCAAATAAAATTTATCAGATCTGCGGGGTAGGGATACCACGAATCTCCCATCGCGATTGCGGCTAGTGTTTTCCACGAAATGTTTTTCACACGGCGAGTCCTCAGGTCGGGCTTCGCGACTAGAGATCTCCTCCAACTTCAAAATTCTTTTAGTTGAGAGGAAATCTGATTGTCATCCTTGCAGACCATAAAGGAAGAAACTGTTTTAGTTATATCGATGTTGAAGGGTAAGTCACCGGCCAAAATAAATCCTAATTTGGTTTCCTGAATTATAGGGAAGTGTGGTCCGCGCGTAAATTTCATAGGTTCAATGAGTTGGAGAAAATATTGAGCGCCGATTAATATATAGACTTGCGCCGAGCAATGTAGGTGAGGATCCGCCAAGAATATGCGCTTGGGTAAATTCAAAGAGGCAAGATTGAACGACTCCGCCGGTAGATTATTAGTTATACTGGGTAATACGGCACAATGCACGTTTAACGTGAAGTGTTTATAGCGTGAATGTAGCCTTACATTAGTACTGAAGTCAGCCTGGGAAAGCGAGTTGTTTATACCCGTGATGGGTAGTTGCGATTTAACCAATTGGAGGCCCATTCTGCGGGCGAAATCCATTGTGCAAAAGTTCGCTTGAGAACCGGAATCCAGTAATATCCTAACGGGAAATTTTTTACCGACCTTATTGGCGGTCATACAGACGGCTGTAGATAACAATACCGATTTATTGGTCTGTGATTTCAGTGAACATTGGTTGTTAACAGAAGTTACGTCCCTGTTGGGGACATGAATCGTGGTGTGGTGACGCCTAGAACATTTTTTGCATGAGAATTTTGAGGGACATTTTGAGCTTTCATATCCCGAACGGAGGCAGTTTATGCAAAGTTTGTTTTTTATTAACACGTTTTTTCTGTCAGGGATAGACAGCGATTGTAAATTGTAGGCAGTCGATAAGCCTATGTTCACCGTTGCACAGCCTACATAAATTGTTTCTGATATGAGAATGGAATGCGCCCTTTGGAGCGCTTATCTGTTTAACTGCCTTGCGATAAGGAGACTTATCGCTTTTGTTCAACCTGCTCGTTGGGGTAGTCGCGTTATCGAGATTTTGCAGTAATTTTCTTCGTGAATTTAGAAAATTCATAAAATTATTAAAATCAGGGAACTTATGCTCCGACAAACTCTCTTTCCACAAACGGAAAGTGTAATTATCAAGTTTTTTGGCTAAATAATTTACGACAATAATTTCGAACGTGTTGACTGACAGTTTGAGATTATTTAAAGCGTTTATATTGGCATAGATTTCATCAATAAATTTCGATATTCTAACTTGGGATTCTTGTTGAACTAATGGTTATAGGACACTCCCTATATGATGGGCGGAAACAGTTAGCTTACTGTCATATCTATTCCTCAACAGATCGATAGCCTGTAACGGTACAAAATTGTAGGCTACCACAGTTTTAATTTTACTTTATATTAATTCAGTTCAAGTTTCAAATTGTTAACTTTCACCTGTGAGGAGCCCCAGTAACCAGCAATGCACACAGTTAGCCTAAACAATTGCCAGACGTATTGCGTAACCGCCCAGCAGCAGGCTCTTTGTGAATCACAGTCTGCAGTCTATCACCAGTTGTTGCATCAGCCAGTAGTAGATAGCAGTCTTCAACCAGAGCGGTCGTAAGTTAAATAGTGGCCTCGGGTGCAAGATAGGCCGAAAATAATCTAATCGGCCTATCAAGTAAAGTGTTAAAGTGCAGTTTGCCAAAAAATGTGCTTGCGAACAATGTAAGCCGACCGATTGAAAGGAATAGTGATGTTATTGGTGAAACAGCCTTAAATTTTGTGATTGAGAAAATAATCCAAGTTAAACAGTATAAAATCAGTTTCGGAGTGTTCTACAAACAAAAAGTGCGTAACACGTGGTGGCGGAAATTGTGGATTGCATTGACCAGATGAGTAGCCAACTAAAGAACATAATCAATTGAATAAAATCAAACACCATTTTTAGTAATTTCCTTTGTTATGTATAACGTATTAAATTTCAAATGAGATCTCTAAGGGAAAAAATTACTACTGGTTCATAATAGTTTGTTAGATTCTAGTTGATTAAGAAATGTTTATTTTATTAATTCATAAAATTTCACCTAAAAATAAATTCAGATTTTATTTAATATAAAGTATGTGCTAGAGTAAGTCATTATGCCATAACCATTTCCTAGTTTTCTGTGCTGACAACTCGTCTAACGAAATCGGGGGTTTTCTGAGATTTATTACAGTCAGATAGCGGGATTTTTATAAGGGCAAGAGTGTTCAAAGTTTACATGTACAACTAAAAAACATGTTGGCGACCTGGGTAATTTAATAAGGTAAGTTTTACGGGGACTATGACGGTAAGTAAATTCTGGCAGCGGTAAGTATTATAATATGATGAGTGTATTATTAATTAAAAGGGTAAAAGGCAGAGGACCTTTACAGCGATGACCCTGCCAGGATGTTCGTATATAAAAAATTATAGGAACCTGTTTTAAAGCACAGAAAGTAGGATTTGGTAACGGCGTATTTGTAAAATTAATCGTATATAATTACGTTGTGGAAATTAGGTTATGTTTTGGTAGCGTAAATGTTGGGTTTATAAATTCATAAACAAAAATTTGAAGTACGAGTATAAATATGGGTGACGTAGGTGAAATGACCGACGAAGAATGGGGTAAGATAAATGATAAAGGTAAGATAGTTGAAGTAATAGGGGTAGAAAATAAGGCAGTAAATAGGCCTAGTGATAATGATGATAGTGTGGTGGTGATAAATAAAGGTAGAGAGACAGACCAAGTTAACAAAAATAAAGACGATCAGGTGACAGATAATGAGGTAATTAATGATAATATGTGTGATATGTTGAACCTTATAAAAACAGATGGTTAAGTGTTTTATATGATTAATAAACGGTTTGACGAAAGGGACAAAATATTGGATGAATGGTTGCGGGAACTAAAGACAGACCGATTAAAGGAGAACTCAGAAGTTGAATTAAAACAGGTAAGTGATAATAATGTTGTTAATGATAGTGAGGGAATAATTAACCAGGTGAGTGATAACGATAATTCTAATAATGAATTCATAAATAACAGTGCCAAAATAGTGGGAGAGGTAGTGTTGACTAGTGAAGATATTGATGGTAATTACAATTCTGAGGTAAGTGGTAGTACTACCAGTAATTATAATGATGAAATAACATTAAATAAGAATAATGATTATATAGCTGAAAGTGGGGTATCTAAGAATGATACGGTAAGTAACAGTGGTGAAATTAAAAACGTGGTGTTAGAGTGTAAGGTTGTGAGCAGAGAAAGTGTTGATGAGGTTATACGTGTGTGTGTAGAGAGGTTAAATGGGCAAAGGGCAGATGTTCCCCAAGTTTATGGTGAAACAGAGTTTTCACAGGTGTTTAATGAGGACAGAGTTTCCTCCGGTATTTGTATGGAAGACAAGGTGTCTTCAGATGGTCCCCGTATTTTTTGTGATTTGACTGGTAAAGCCAGTAGAGGTAATAAATATTTAATGGTGCCCTTTGCATGGAATGGGAGAGTTCAGTATGGTTATGAGAGGTGTTGTAATGAAAGAGAGAGAGAAATCAAAATTTTTGAGATTAATAGAGGTTATGAAATGTTGGTGCAGGTGTTAGATATAGAGAGAGATGAAGAAAGTGAATTGTATTATGAAACAGAGAGAGAGGAATATTTGAATAAAACTGTTATAAATGATAAAATAACTGACTTGATGTTGTGAAAAAATACTTACGGAGACTTTATAAAAAATACTGATGTTGACTTGATTTATGATAAGATAATTTTGGGGGGTAACCCTATAGATTATTATTTTGGTATAATGGAAAAAATAAAATTTTATGGCTATTACACAGAAAATAGCCATATGATGAATGCAAATAAAAATTGACAAATGTTATACAAAAATAAGACTATTATACGATGATGGAGGTTGAAAGCAGTGTATGGACATCTTAAATACTTTAATATATGGTAATGACCTGGCTGAATTAGACATTGAAGCACGGCAAATAATAATTGGATATGACGAAATTTGTAAATAAATAAATGTATTAATGTTAAATGTATTGTGTTAATAGTATTCTGTTGCAATGTATATTATAGCTTATGTGTAACCTATGTTTGCAATGAGAGGGGAAGGTATAATAATAAATAATAATACTTTATTCCACTAAAATAATAACAGGTATTCATGAAGCCTATTTTGTGTTGTGTATTTATATTCAGTGTTTTAAAGAATATAACTACAGTTAAAATGTTTTTAATAAAATGTTATTAAAGTAATTGTTTTGAATCAAAAGTACATCTGATCTGAATTGGAATAAAAAATTTAAGAGATAAATATGTGAACTATAAGATTTATAAAAATTGAAAAGTGTAGTACAACTGTTAGAGGTGAGGTAAGCTGAATGTTTAGACTATGTGAGTGCTTATAACTGTGTTTATGAAAACAAGTCTGGCATACAAGTGTTTATGTAAACAGGTATGCTGTATGTTGTGACTAATGTCTACAGACATACTTGGTGACAATAACAAAAATGTTGTAGTCTGCTGAATCATTGCTAGTAGAAAATCCTATTATGAAATAAAAAGAAACATCTGGTGTGATGGAAAGTAGGTAATATTTGTAGGGTCTTTTTGTAAAATGTAATTAAAACAAATGAAATTGTCTCGAACAAATAAGATTGAAATAATGAACTTAGAGTTTGAGAAATTAAATAAAATTAAACTCATTTGTTAATTAAATTGATTGAAAAGGTGACTTTTAATAATGAAGCTAAATCTAGTTTGATCTGAATTTTGATGGTAAAATAAATAATTGATAAATAAAAATATAATGATTAAAGTATTCATTTAAATTAAAAAATTGAAAGAACGTTAAAGCTGAGATAGTGTTTGGAAATTAAGATGTGTATATTACTGTCCATATAGATTTTTCATATGTTATGAATTTTTTGTTCCATACATATAGTAGTAAAGATACCTTGTATAATCTATGTATTATTTTGGAGGGTAACAGTGTATGGGTAACATTCTTTAATTTGACCGGAATTATATGTACCATTGTATTGTATATATCTTATATTGTTTTATTAACACTATTTTTTTTGGGTCTATAATATAAAATGAGCCAGTACGTTGTCAATGAACCAGTACGGCTAAGAGGAAACAAATCCGTTGTGGGATATGGAGTGATGGAAGGCCGCTTGTCGATTTGTTAATTAAATGTTTCAAAGTCAGGCGATACTGGGGCGGGTATCTGTCCGAGCTTATGGTGGTGGGATCTCGAGTAGAGAAGTCCCGTAAGATCGGGTGGGTGCTGCCGCAGTCGCCAGACTAGGGGGGTAAGAACCCATGATTTTAGTAGAGTGTTCAGGGGGGTTGCGGCGCCATATCCTCACTGATCCTCTTAGGGTTTAGGCAATAAGAGTTTGAACGCTTCGGCCTTCAACCTCTTATTTGGGGGGGGGGGTATTGTAACGGTACAAAATTGTAGGCTACCACAGTTTTAATTTTACTTTATATTAATTCAGTTCAAGTTTCAAATTGTTAACTTTCACCTGTGAGGAGCCCCAGTAACCAGCAATGCACACAGTTAGCCTAAACAATTGCCAGACGTATTGCGTAACCGCCCAGCAGCAGGCTCTTTGTGAATCACAGTCTGCAGTCTATCACCAGTTGTTGCATCAGCAAGTAGTAGATAGCAGTCTTCAACCAGAGCGGTCGTAAATTAAATAGTGGCCTCGGGTGCAAGATAGGCCGAAAATAATCTAATCGGCCTATCAAGTAAAGTGTTAAAGCGCAGTTTGCCAAAAAATGTGCTTGCGAACAATGTAAGCCGACCGATTGAAAAGAATAGTGATGTTATTGGTGAAACAGCCTTAAATTTTGTGATTGAGAAAATAATCCAAGTTAAACAGTATAAAATCAGTTTCGGAGTGTTCTACAAACAAAAAGTGCGTAACACGTGGTGGCGGAAATTGTGGATTGCATTGACCAGATGAGTAGCCAACTGAAGAACATAATCAATTGAATAAAATCAAACACCATTTTTTGTAATTTCCTTTGTTATGTATAACGTATTAAATTTCAAACGAGATCTCTAAGGGAAAAAATTACTACTGGTTCATAATAGTTTGTTAGAGGCTAGTTGATTAAGAAATGTTTATTTTATTAATTCATAAAATTTCACCTAAAAATAAATTCAGATTTTATTTAATATAAAGTATGTGTTAGAGTAAGTCATTATGCCATAACCATTTCCTAGTTTTCTGTGCTGACAACTCGTCTAACGAAATCGGGGGTTTTCTGAGATTTATTACAGTCAGATAGTGGGATTTTTATAAGGGCAAGAGTGTTCAAAGTTTACATGTACAACTAAAAAACATGTTGGCGACCTGGGTAATTTAATAAGGTAAGTTTTACGGGGACTATGACGGTAAGTAAATTCTGGCAGCGGTAAGTATTATAATATGATGAGTGTATTATTAATTAAAAAGGTAAGAAAGGAGTACCTTTACAAGCCACCGCGTAATTCTCATGAGTGATTGGTAACGATTTTATTACGTTAAGCGCCTCGCCATGTAATGACGAGTGCAAATAGTGAAGTTTCTGTATATCCGTCAGATCTGCTCTGACGTGAATTAATTCAAGAAAAATATGGTAATAATGTTGCCACTCAACAACGCTACCCGCAAAACGTGGTAATTTTATTGGTTCCAATTGAATGGGGGGGGGGTTTTTAGGCTGTTTACTTTCAGCATTAATTACTGGTTTTTGGTTCATATGCTCAGCTTGCTCCAGCAGGTGTTGCAATTTACATTCTATATTACAAAAATCGTCCTCCGTTTGTACTCTATCACTCGTTAAAGCAACGTCCGCTTCCTCAGCTTCGATTTGAGACTGAATCTCATCATATTTGGTGGATAATTCCATCAAATGACGCAGTTTTATTTTCAGCGCATGAGGATCGCTGGTTAACAAATCGAAGTTATCCGCGAAAGTATTTACTCGGGATATTGAGGCTTTAATTGTGCCTCGTTTTTTTATTAGAGCCCTTACATTGGCCATTATTATAATTTAAGAGAAAAAAGGAAAAATATTATAAAGAAATTGAGCATAGAGCATGTGAACCACAAACTTAAGTTTGAATGAATTTGAATACGTTTCGGTAGCTAGCGATCGTTGTTTAGAACATAAACTTACTCTCTCTTACTAATCAAGCTTTGTTGGCAATTATATTATTAAAATTATGAATCTAAATGGTAACAAAGTATATCTTTATCTTTAAAGTTTTAACTGACAATGAGCTGCCAACCATTTATTAAGTTTTATTGTGTAATGACGGTGTTTGTTTACACAAATGTGTTAAGAAATAACCACTAAAGTGAAATATTATTAAACATCAAATACAAGTAAAAAGTTTATAGTCACGTGGCCGTTGATCCATTCGTGATGAAGCTGGCTTCGATCCTGTTAGGAGCTGTTACACCTCCTGTCTCTGCTGGTCAGATGACGCCTCATGTTGTACCCTCCATGAATTAAAGCTGTGGAATCTTTTTTGATGACCTCGCAAATGCTGTCCTGCCGTGTCCCGTCGTCTCTGGTCTACTGCTTGGCCGAATCTGGTCGAGATGACTGCGATGTGATTCACAACAATGGTGTCGCTCAGGACGAGAATGATGCCCGTAGGGCGTGATTAAATTCAGATCGGTTGTTCCAGAAATGATGCGTATAAAGAAATGCTGTCGCTTATGGACCCAAACATGAGAAATCCGTCCCGTGGTGACCAAAAACGTTTTCGTTTTTGGGCCAAAAATAAGAAATCCTGCCCGGTGGGACCAAAAATGTTGCGGTTTGGAAGCTCTTGATGAATCGCGAGTTATTCCAAAGACGCTAAGCAGGAAAGGCTGGATTGTATTAGAAAGAAGTGTACTGTATTGCGAATATTTGACATGCGTTTATTGAAAGTTTTAATTATTAGTTACGATCGGCACGTGCGGATGCATTTGAGGCAATAACGCCCGTAAATTAATTTTGAACGAAATCGTGGTCCATTGTAAATGGACGCAGGTAATTGAATCTGAATTAAATTGAATCTTATGAATGCATATTAAAAAATGTCCAGAAGCCGCGGCTGGAAGAGAAGTGTTTTACGAGAGATCCGCTCGGAGCCTTGTTAGAAACTAAACTAAACTTGCCTGCAGCCGGCCGTGATGACCGGCGGCAGCGTTTGATAAGCACGTGACGTCATCCGCTCGTGCCGCATTGCGGCGGTACACCGCGTACAGCTGATAAACAAGTACAAAGTTTAAACAATAAGAATGAAATTACAATATGAATTCATTACGTCGTTCGCTGAAAACATACACACACACACACACACACACACACATATATATATAACACAATGAACATACATAAACATAGACAATCAACATATTAATCTTACACTAATGTGTTCATTTTGCCTCAGATGAATAGCTCTATTTAAAATTACCATGATAATCAATCTAAATTCTCAAAGGGTGATTTCTTTGAAAAGAGTCAGGACAGTAGAGTTATTATAATAGGAATAACATAAAGATTTACTTGTGAAATGGATTATCCAAAATTTCCATCGGTGAAACTCCTTCCCACTGATGATCCAAATACGTAAGGTTGTGTAGCTTCGATGTTTATCATCACTTAACACTCTCAGATAAGATTCACTCGCGGTGTGTGTGTCCTCCGTTGATGTCGGTCGTTAATATGAGAGTCTATAAAGCTATGTGTTGCATGAGTGCGTTCATTGTTAATTATCGTGTATATATGACTGTCTATCGTCAAACTTCTTCTTGTATCTATATACGTTAATGTATTGTGTTTTAGATTACGTGATGTATTGTTCCATTCGGTATTATAACACTTCACACTGTGCAACGATACATTTCCGTAACTCGGTAAAGCATTGACGCAAGTTCTGCAAGTCTGTTATTAAATGAAAACTGCGAATAATTAACTTAGTTCTTAACAAGCGGTAGCTGAGTAACTGAAAATTTTTAACCACCGAAGTATACTGCATGATTGAGTCACTGCGGATACACTATGACTGAATAACTTGTCAATAACTGAAAATGCTGTGTTAACTGATTAAAGCACTGCGTAACTGAGTTTCAGAGTAAAACTGAAATGGATTAACTGAAAATGTATTAAGACTGAGAATTATACTGAGACTGAGAAATAGAATAAGATTGAAATTTTTATGAAGACTGAGATTTGTATGAAGACTGAGAGACTCCGCGTGCCCTGTAAACAGTTTTTATTAAGCTTAATTTACCACAATGCAATGTCCTGGCAAACGCGCCTTTGGTCAACCATGATAGGTCAGATGAACTCCTACCCTTATGTAGAACTATGGTTCTCGACCTCTGATTCGTTGTTCGCGTTGCTATCATGACGACAGTCCTCTCCACCTGCGTCCTAGGAAGATGCTGGGCTCTGGTTGGTTATCGGGCATCCCCTCAAGTACACGACGAAAGGGCTCCGTACCATTTCCTAGAATGTAGAGCAAATTCCGCGCCTGTCTATCAAGCTTTTGTCTAAGTATGCTCTGGAGGTCTGCAGTTGTTCTCACGCGAACAATACGTCGCATTTCGTTATTGTTTGACTTCCTATGACCCTTTTTCGTCAATTAGCAGCACCCTGCGTGTCGTCATTTCCAAGATGCCACTCCTGTCCCTCGTCATAAATACTAGTTGTCACCAGTAAGATGTCTTCACGCTGTGTGTACATCCTGGTCCTATTCACTAGATATACACTGTTTTGTTCTCATACGGGGCGAGACTCTCCTAAACCCTTTGTGTGAGTATTCCTTTTCTTATTGCTGGCATGCTCCAAATTAACCTTACAGCGTGTGTTCGCTACAATTTCTCCGTATCTGGGCCACCGTACAGCATCTTTTGTTTAGTTTGTTGTGGGCTGTAAATCTCAGTTGAGTCGAGTCTGTCACAGGTGATCCTTACTTCCCATTGTAGTGTTGTGTCAGGCATACTCTCATTGTTCTTGGCAAGCGTCCAGTTGACACTTCGTTAAGTTGCCTCTTTATTTATTGCTTCTGGCCCGGGTTGGGGTGACTTGACTGGTGTAACGTACTTCTTGATCAAAATTTAAAAATTAAAATTTTTGGTCATTACATTGTCCCCAAATCGGATTGGATGTTGGATCCGCAGAAGACATTCTAATCCGATTTCCGTGCTCTGAGTTTGTTGTGGGAGTTCTCTTTGAGAAAGGTCACGGTCATTGACCCATTTTCCTCTGCTTGGCGTATACTGGTATATAGTCCCTATGTTTTGTTATTAATTGACTCTAGGAATTTATTGCCGTGCATCTGAGTAAGAATGAACGCATTTTTACATATGATGCATATATAAATAGGCATAAAATTATTTTATAATGCAATAACTGCGGATACCTATGTTATCCATTTATGACATAATACATGAAATGATGATCTTTCAACATTAAATGTAATTAATCACGTATTGTCTTAATTATATTACGATAGGTAATGTCTTTAACCCTTCTCAAGCATTTCAAAACAACAATTTATGAACAAATAAACACACACACACATATATATATATAATCACTAATCACCATTAAACATCACTTACAGTACGCATTACTATTAATTATATTAATTAACAAAACATATACATGACCTATGAACAATTAAAGGTTCATTTCATATCATTATGATCATTGATGATTTCATTCTATACTGTTCATATTTGAATAGTTGATTCTACATCACTTAATTGTTTTATATGTCTGTTAATATGTTCATTATAATGTTTCAGCAATTTATTGCTGCACACTCGATCAAAGTTTTCGCACTATAAGTGTCTCTTATATCGAAATACTTCATCAATATTAGTCATTTGACATATAATTAGTGTCATTAAATAGATACATCGTGACTTAAGAAATCATGTGAAATTTTAAATTACATGTTAACAAGTTACACATCTTATTGTCTAGCTAGTTGGACTGGTTCTGCGGGACAATCGGCTAATGCGCGTGCTCCCTTCCCCATAGTCAACTAACTGCTGATGTCATTTTCACTTTCCTGCGTGACTTGCATCTTCTGCTCGTGATATTTCTTGATCTGACGCACGTTGAATTTTCCTCTTATTCTGTTGCTGTTATCGCAATCAGCAAGTTCGTACGTTGCATCGCCGAAGACACGATTAACCTTATATGGTCCTGCGTACAATTCAAAAAATTTATCAATTTTTTTTATCGCGGCATCTGATTGATGATAGGTTCTTATCAGCACCTTATCGCCGATAGCGAATTTAGTAATCTTCTTATTATCGTTGATGTGCTTCGCATACTTCTCCCTTTTTTCTTTGATCTTTATGAATACATTGATGTCCAAACTTCCTTTAATGTCGATGATTTCCTTGTCTAACCATTTCTACCATGCGCTCTCATCCAGTCTTACCTCCGTCGTCTTCTGTCTTCCATCTACCTCGTCAATCTTCTGTCGTATTGTGTTGTTTGCGTCTCCCTGTTCTTGTTGTAGCTGTCTTACTGTCTGGAATAGCTCGACCTTCAACTCCTCCTGTTTCTTATGGTTTTCTTTAATGTGTGTCTCTACTCTATTATTGATCTTCTTGGTGCTCGTTTGTGTGTTTTGGGTGATGTTCTTTAGTTCCTGACGGTCTACTTCTCTGGTTTCTCGTATCTCTTCGAACTTCCTATCAGTGTCGTTTTTCAACTCTTTTATGGTCTCGTCCTGCTGCTTCTGGACTTCGTTTATCTTCTGGTCACAAGTAGTCCTGTACTCCCGCATTTCCGCGCGTATTTGTTCGATCTGCTCGGCCATCTGTTGCTTAACTTCCTCCTTATGCTTGTCTAGATTTTTTCTAGTTTGTCAAACTTCTCATTCTGTTCTCTTCTGGTTTCATTCAAGAAGTCCATTAATGTACGCAATGTCACCTCTTCTTGTGATTGTTGGGACTCCTGTCCCCGCACTCTGACGTCTGATGCCTCCTCGGCCATTTGTGACTCAATTGGTGATTCTTCACTTTCGTTATCAGGCACACCCTGCTGGTTGTTGATGTCGAAGTTCATAGAATCGGAACTACTAGTCATTTTTGCGGCCTTACTTCGCGTTAACATCCAGTCTAACTAGCCTTACACTAATAATACTTTGTTCTTATAACTAACATGTAAATATATACTTATTCTATCTACTGCCTGCTCTTTGCCGTGCGATAGGTGCCAATTTATATAATATGCAATTATGCTAATTTATGGAATTTAATTATGTAATTATCCAATTAGGTTAATTTATGTCCAATTAATTGAATTTACGTGATATATTAATTACTTTGATGCTAGTGACTATGTTCATTAATGATTAGCATAATTACTGCAATGAGACTCTGATAGTTGCATAAAAAACGATATAAAAGTTTACTACAAATCATTCAATTGACGTTAATGTCTGTTACAATGTAAAATTGACAATAATGAACGCATAAATACTTAGTAAAATAAACACTTATTTATTTAACATTATTCAAATAAAGAAACTCCCAATATATGGATATAAATTATGTCCTGTAAATACATTCATAAGAGAAAACATATATTGTAACGTGACATAAGGTAGTGAAAATACATTGATAATTAATTATAAAACACAGAAGCTGAAGACAAGAAGAAAGGTCAAGAACTTATAACTCGGAGATTAATAACCAAATGACAAATGACTAATAAACTGACGATGACTTGACTCAATAGATTGGGTAAACACAAGGAAAAACAATGGAAGAAGGAACCAGGAACCAAATGTAATCAAGAAATTGATAACGAACATTGTAATCTCCTAATTATGACCACAAAAATGCATGTACACAAATGCACTAATATAGTAAGAGCATAAATGAGATGTACCTATGTAATGACATATAATAATGACAAATAAGATAGTAATATTATGCATATTTTATGAATGAAGAAATGTACCTATAATTATAAGATAGGGAGTTAATAATAAACATACCCAAATGAATAGTGATAAACATAGTCTAAACCAGTAAGCCGTACCCTGAGGCAAATAAAGGCCATAATATTAATAATCAAAAGTGATCATTAGTGAAGGGAAAATAAATTAATTACTCATAACCAATAACCACACGATGATGTTAACATAATTAGACAACATAGTGAATAATATCAAGTGAGTGGAATAAAGAGTGTATCAGTACAAATAAGTGGTGACATGCAGTTATAGCATGTTACATAAAAAAAGTGAAAGGGAATAAATTAGAATATCTAAACAACCTGTGATGAACTTTGTGCTAGCAAGTAAGATGAACTAATTATACTGTGATTAATTTAAGCAATAGTTAGTAAGAATTATAAAATAAGATAAGGATTAAATCATTAGAATGAATGGTAAACAAGAAAGATAGACACTGTATTCTAGTGAAGGAATGAGGGAGTAGAGTATATTGTGTAAAGTACAATTTAACAGTAGTATAATAAGAGTTTTGTTATTGTTTAAGAAACCAATATAATGTAATGAATTACAAGTTAAAACAGATAGTAGTAAGAAACAGAAGGGTAGTTAGAAGTTTATTTCAGGCTTGAACCTGGCAAGAAAATGTTTATTGTTATAATAAGAGGTGTAGTTAGAATCACCAATGTTTATTATTTGTTTCTAGTAAAAAATTGTTTCAATGTACCATATATAAAGGTAAGGAGTTACAAAGAATGTTAGATAGTAGTATAGGAAAATCTAGACTCTAGGCCTAACAGTTAATGAAGAATTTTGTAAATTTAAAGACAAACAATAGCCCAATATCAAATCAGAATATACCAAATGTTTAAACAAGTTAAGTAGGTATACCTAATACAAAAATGTATAAATAACATCCAGTTTTAGATAAAATGTATATGAAATATAAATAAGAAAAATAACAAAAATGTGATTAACTACTCAAAAGTAACCATGAGGGGTATCAAAATGATCCTTATCAAAAATTATGAACAATGGTATTATTAAATTACTCGCAACATAAAAATATCAGTGGAAAATAAGAAGACTTCGAAGAACATAGCTGACGACTCGTCCCGAAGGAAGAAAAGGAGCGACCTACTTCAACCTAAGAAGACGAACGACTGCAGAACAAGAGGTAAGCCAAACTTTATGGAAAAACCATCTGAACGAGAATTGATGAACATCCGAAGAGGAGAAGACGACTAGACCCATCCAGAAGAAGTAGACGTACATCGAGGAAGCCCCAACGAGAACTGATGAGTATAAAACAATAATTTCACTAAAAAACGAATTCCCCTTTTTATCCATAATAACTGTTGCGGTTTGGAAGCTCTTGATGAATCGCGAGTTATTCCAAAGACGCTAAGCAGGAAAGGCTGGATTGTATATTAGAAAGAAGTGGACTGTATTACGAATATTTGACATGCGTTTATTGAAAATTTAAATTATTGGTTGTGATCGGCACGTGCGGATGCATTTGGGGCAATAACGCCCGAAAATTAATTTTGAACGAAATCGTGGTCCATTGTAGATGGACGCAGGTAATCTGAATTAAATTGAATCTTATGAATACATATTTAAAACTGTCCAGAAGCCGCGGCTGGAAGAGAAGTGTTTTACGAGAGATGCGCTCGGAGCCTTGTTAGAAACTAAACTAAACTTGTCTGCCGACGGCCGAACTGGCCGGCGGCAGCGTTTGATAAGCACGTGACGTCATCCGCTCGCGCCGCATTGCGGCAGCACACCGCGTACAGCCGATAAACAAGTACAAAGTTTAAACATACTGCCCGCCAAAATCGGGACGATTTTGTACATTAAACGTTAAATTGAATAATACAATAATTAGACTTACATGGCGAAAGCGATACAATAATTGGCGTATTGGCCACAGTGCAATGACATAATAACCATAATATGAATTCAATTAACAATCACAAGGTATACAATAAATTGACCGTTATGCCAATAGCAAGGGCACTGACATTAAAATTACTCAAAACATAATAGTAACACAATACACACAATAATGCAATGATTAAGTAGATATTGATCTTTCACAAATAATACCCATTGATATTTGCCAAGCATTACAATAACAAGTGATAACACCATAAAAAATATAATAATTTCCCCATGATATTGACACAACAACCCCAATAAATTTCATAATATGTGACCCTTAGAAAATACAATACATATGTAGAATAATTGACACTATAAGTAACACTTGTAGTTCTCAGAATTTGAATTATATAAACATATTGACAATACACAACATCCATAAATAATTGATGGTACATATGAAACACAGTCACTATTGCAGTAATAGCTAGCGGCACGTAAACAATATTACAATGCTTATGATACTTACAATGTTTATGATACAATTGACTTGTATGCTCGCCCGGGGAATGTCCCGGGCGTGGTCCAGGCAATGTGACAAATTCACAATCCTAGTATGTCTCGTATGGCATGCATACGATTAGTTTGTAGCCACCGGGAGGGGGCATAATTTGTGGATGGGTCGGCATAAGATACCTAGCGCGGTGCGAACTTCTGCGACGCGTACTAAGGAATCTTGACCCGGAAAAACATTGGTAATTACCCCACGCTTCCATTCTAGAGGGGGGGAATTGTCATCCAAAATGAGGACAAGCTGTCCGACATTCAAATTCCTTAACAGGGTGCGCCATTTATTGCGCTGCTGCAGCTGGTGCAGATAATCCCTAGACACACACGAACACACACACACACACGTGCATATGAATAGTGCGATGTATGCCTTGGTCGTGGACTTAGAGCGCTGCCCGCCATGGCGCAAAAGTACAGGACCGGCGTAGTCCACGGCCGACTGTGAAAATGGCCTTGAAGGCGTGACCCTAGAAGGGGGTAACTGACCTAGTAGTTGATTCGCGCCTTTAGCCCGGAAACGAAAACAAGTGACACACTTATGTATCACTGAGCGGATATAGGATTTGTCGTGTATGATCCAATACTTTCGCCTAAGCGAAGCTTGAGTTGATTGCACTCCAGCGTGCAACAAACGGATGTGTTCGTATTCAATTATTAATCTCGTGAGATGAGAGTGCGGGTGCAAAATTATTTGGTGTTTACTCTCGTAGCTAAGTGGGGAGAATTGCAAGCGTCCACCCACTCTTAAAATGCCCGATTCATCCAGGAATGGGTTGAGAGCAAGAATTTTACTACTGCGAGGAAGGCACCGGTGTGCCTCAAGTTCCATAACTTCTACTCCGAAATGCAACTGCTGAGATTGCCGGACAAAAATCAAGAGCGTGTCTGACAATTCTTGAGACGACAAAAAGGACGTGTCTCTATCAACAACCGCGAGCCTAGAATTGCGAGAAAATCGACGGCAATATGCGAAGACGCGAATAAGCCTCGTAAGTGATGAATAATTTTCAACATAACTATGTGTTGAGGACGCGACAATTAGTGTGGTTTGAACCTGCTTGCGACGTTCCTCCTCAAGGTCGGGAAAAGTACAGGGAGTATTAATGTCGAACGCGCTGACCGGCCATGAAGCCGACTCGTGCGCTAACCAGGAGGGACCATGCCACCATTGAGTATGACAGTGCAAACTATGAGGGAGGCAACCGCGCGATAAAATGTCGGCAGGGTTGTCATTTGATACTACATGACGCCAAGTTCCCCTGCTGCTAACAAGACGCTGTATTTCCACGACACGGTTGGCCACAAATACCTTCCAGCGGGAAGATTGTTGATGTATCCAATGCAAAGCTATCATCGAGTCCGAATAGAAATATAGTCCGTCAAAATTGTAATTGATGGCGTTTAAAACCTTGGACGTTAATTGCGCCAGCAATAAACAAGCACAAAGCTCAAGTCGTGGTAGCGTTATCTGTTTCAGCGGCGCGATCCTGGATTTAGCACACAGCAAGTTTGATGATATGGCGCCGTTCGAATAGACCGCCCGCACATAAATGCAACACGCGTAACCTTTAGCCGAAGCGTCGGCGAATCCGTGCAGCTGTAATGAACTAATTGGGTAATTGTTCGAACTCTTAACCGACCTCGTAATCTCAAAATGAGTGTCGGAGACTAATTGAGCGTATAATTCCAACCATTGATTGGCTAATGACCCAGATAGGGGTTCGTCCCAATCTGTGCCCGCCAACCACAACTGTTGCACGAAATGCTTGCAGTAAAATGTGATGGGAGCGATCAAACCTAATGGATCATAGATCCTGGCGATGACCGACAACACGCTTCTCTTGTTGAACACGGTTAAATTATTATCACCCCTAACGGTGTATAAAAAGTTTTCCCTTTCAACGTTCCATTGGATTCCCAATGTACGCACGTTTTGACCTTTGCTGAAGTCACGGGTTACTTGGGCGCGAAGGGTCATAATCTCATGGTGGTTAGAGAACCACTTATGTAACGTAAAACCATACCTACTCAACAACTTCACGATCTCGCATTTCATTTCAGCTAAGCCGTTCGGATCATCCGAACCCGTTATGAGATCGTCTACGTAAAAGTCATTTGCTATGGCCCTAGAAGCTGTAGGGTAGTCGGATTTATTTTCATAGGCTATCTGAGCCAGACAACGTGTAGCAAGGAAGGAGGCACTAGCAGTGCCATATGTAACCGTCCTTAAAGCGTAATGTCGCAATTCCTTATGCGGCGCATCACGCCAAACGATGCGTTGCAGGTTTGAATCCTTAGGATTAACAATGATTTGGCGATACATCTTTTCTATGTCTGCAATAAGTACGTATCGGTGGGTACAGAACCGAACCATTATCGAAAACAGATCCTGCTGGATCGTAGGACCTACCATTAAAGTATCGTTGAGGGACAAATTATTTGTGGTTTTAGCGGAAGCGTCAAATACCACGCGCAATTTAGTGGTTAAGCTCGAGTCCTTGAAAACTGCGTGATGGGGCAGATAAAAAATCTCTGACCTGTCAAGCGACAGATCGTATTCATTAAGCGGCGACATGTGGCCAAGTTTCAAGTAGTCACTCATGAACTCACTATAATCCTTATAAAGGATAGGGTTCTGCTTGAACTTGAACTCTAACGATTGGAATCTGCGGATGGCTCCGCGGAGAGAATCTCCCAAATAAAATTTATCAGATCTGCGGGGTAGGGATACCACGAATCTCCCATCGCGATTGCGGCTAGTGTTTTCCACGAAATGTTTTTCACACGGCGAGTCCTCAGGTCGGGCTTCGCGACTAGAGATCTCCTCCAACTTCAAAATTCTTTTAGTTGAGAGGAAATCTGATTGTCATCCTTGCAGACCATAAAGGAAGAAACTGTTTTAGTTATATCGATGTTGAAGGGTAAGTCACCGGCCAAAATAAATCCTAATTTGGTTTCCTGAATTATAGGGAAGTGTGGTCCGCGCGTAAATTTCATAGGTTCAATGAGTTGGAGAAAATATTGAGCGCCGATTAATATATCGACTTGCGCCGAGCAATGTAGGTGAGGATCCGCCAAGAATATGCGCTTGGGTAAATTCAAAGAGGCAAGATTGAACGACTCCGCCGGTAGATTATTAGTTCTACTGGGTAATACGGCACAATGCACGTTTAACGTGAAGTGTTTATAGCGTGAATGTAGCCTTACATTAGTACTGAAGTCAGCCTGGGAAAGCGAGTTGTTTATACCCGTGATGGGTAGTTGCGATTTAACCAATTGGAGGCCTATTCTGCGGGCGAAATCCATTGTGCAAAAGTTCGCTTGAGAACCGGAATCCAGTAATATCCTAACGGGAAATTTTTTACCGACCTTATTGGCGGTCATACAGACGGCTGTAGATAACAATACCGATTTATTGGTCTGTGATTTCAGTGAACATTGGTTGTTAACAGAAGTTACGTCCCTGTTGGGGACATGAATCGTGGTGTGGTGATGCCTAGAACATTTTTTGCATGAGAATTTTGAGGGACATTTTGAGCTTTCATGTCCCGAACGGAGGCAGTTTATGCAAAGTTTGTTTTTTATTAACACGTTTTTTCTGTCAGGGATAGACAGCGATTGTAAATTGTAGGCAGTCGATAAGCCTATGTTCACCGTTGCACAGCCTACATAAATTGTTTCTGATATGAGAATGGAATGCGCCCTTTGGAGCGCTTATCTGTTTAACTGCCTTGCGATAAGGAGACTTATCGCTTTTGTTCAACCTGCTCGTTGGGGTAGTCGCGTTATCGAGATTTTGCAGTAATTTTCTTCGTGAATTTAGAAAATTCATAAAATTATTAAAATCAGGGAACTTATGCTCCGACAAACTCTCTTTCCACAAACGGAAAGTGTAATTATCAAGTTTTTTGGCTAAATAATTTACGACAATAATTTCGAACGTGTTGACTGACAGTTTGAGATTATTTAAAGCGTTTATATTGGCATAGATTTCATCAATAAATTTCGATATTCTAACTTGGGATTCTTGTTGAACTAATGGTTATAGGACACTCCCTATATGATGGGCGGAAACAGTTAGCTTACTGTCATATCTATTCCTCAACAGATCGATAGCCTGTAACGGTACAAAATTGTAGGCTACCACAGTTTTAATTTTACTTTATATTAATTCAGTTCAAGTTTCAAATTGTTAACTTTCACCTGTGAGGAGCCCCAGTAACCAGCAATGCACACAGTTAGCCTAAACAATTGCCAGACGTATTGCGTAACCGCCCAGCAGCAGGCTCTTTGTGAATCACAGTCTGCAGTCTATCACCAGTTGTTGCATCAGCCAGTAGTAGATAGCAGTCTTCAACCAGAGCGGTCGTAAGTTAAATAGTGGCCTCGGGTGCAAGATAGGCCGAAAATAATCTAATCGGCCTATCAAGTAAAGTGTTAAAGTGCAGTTTGCCAAAAAATGTGCTTGCGAACAATGTAAGCCGACCGATTGAAAGGAATAGTGATGTTATTGGTGAAACAGCCTTAAATTTTGTGATTGAGAAAATAATCCAAGTTAAACAGTATAAAATCAGTTTCGGAGTGTTCTACAAACAAAAAGTGCGTAACACGTGGTGGCGGAAATTGTGGATTGCATTGACCAGATGAGTAGCCAACTGAAGAACATAATTAATTGAATAAAATCAAACACCATTTTTAGTAATTTCCTTTGTTATGTATAACGTATTAAATTTCAAATGAGATCTCTAAGGGAAAAAATTACTACTGGTTCATAATAGTTTGTTAGATTCTAGTTGATTAAGAAATGTTTATTTTATTAATTCATAAAATTTCACCTAAAAATAAATTCAGATTTTATTTAATATAAAGTATGTGTTAGAGTAAGTCATTATGCCATAACCATTTCCTAGTTTTCTGTGCTGACAACTCGTCTAACGAAATCGGGGGTTTTCTGAGATTTATTACAGTCAGATAGCGGGATTTTTATAAGGGCAAGAGTGTTCAAAGTTTACATGTACAACTAAAAAACATGTTGGCGACCTGGGTAATTTAATAAGGTAAGTTTTACGGGGACTATGACGGTAAGTAAATTCTGGCAGCGGTAAGTATTATAATATGATGAGTGTATTATTAATTAAAAGGGTAAAAGGCAGAGGACCTTTACAGCGATGACCCTGCCAGGATGTTCGTATATAAAAAATTATAGGAACCTGTTTTAAAGCACAGAAAGTAGGATTTGGTAACGGCGTATTTGTAAAATTAATCGTATATAATTACGTTGTGGAAATTAGGTTATGTTTTGGTAGCGTAAATGTTGGGTTTATAAATTCATAAACAAAAATTTGAAGTACGAGTATAAATATGGGTGACGTAGGTGAAATGACCGACGAAGAATGGGGTAAGATAAATGATAAAGGTAAGATAGTTGAAGTAATAGGGGTAGAAAATAAGGCAGTAAATAGGCCTAGTGATAATGATGATAGTGTGGTGGTGATAAATAAAGGTAGAGAGACAGACCAAGTTAACAAAAATAAAGACGATCAGGTGACAGATAATGAGGTAATTAATGATAATATGTGTGATATGTTGAACCTTATAAAAACAGATGGTTAAGTGGTTTTATATGATTAATAAACGGTTTGACGAAAGGGACAAAATATTGGATGAATGGTTGCGGGAACTAAAGACAGACCGATTAAAGGAGAACTCAGAAGTTGAATTAAAACAGGTAAGTGATAATAATGTTGTTAATGATAGTGAGGGAATAATTAACCAGGTGAGTGATAACGATAATTCTAATAATGAATTCATAAATAACAGTGCCAAAATAGTGGGAGAGGTAGTGTTGACTAGTGAAGATATTGATGGTAATTACAATTCTGAGGTAAGTGGTAGTACTACCAGTAATTATAATGATGAAATAACATTAAATAAGAATAATGATTATATAGCTGAAAGTGGGGTATCTAAGAATGATACGGTAAGTAACAGTGGTGAAATTAAAAACGTGGTGTTAGAGTGTAAGGTTGTGAGCAGAGAAAGTGTTGATGAGGTTATACGTGTGTGTGTAGAGAGGTTAAATGGGCAAAGGGCAGATGTTCCCCAAGTTTATGGTGAAACAGAGTTTTCACAGGTGTTTAATGAGGACAGAGTTTCCTCCGGTATTTGTATGGAAGACAAGGTGTCTTCAGATGGTCCCCGTATTTTTTGTGATTTGACTGGTAAAGCCAGTAGAGGTAATAAATATTTAATGGTGCCCTTTGCATGGAATGGGAGAGTTCAGTATGGTTATGAGAGGTGTTGTAATGAAAGAGAGAGAGAAATAAAAATTTTTGAGATTAATAGAGGTTATGAAATGTTGGTGCAGGTGTTAGATATAGAGAGAGATGAAGAAAGTGAATTGTATTATGAAACAGAGAGAGAGGAATATTTGAATAAAACTGTTATAAATGATAAAATAACTGACTTGATGTTGTGAAAAAATACTTACGGAGACTTTATAAAAAATACTGATGTTGACTTGATTTATGATAAGATAATTTTGGGGGGTAACCCTATAGATTATTATTTTGGTATAATGGAAAAAATAAAATTTTATGGCCATTACACAGAAAATAGCCATATGATGAATGCAAATAAAATTGACAAATGTTATACAAAAATAAGACTATTATACGATGATGGAGGTTGAAAGCAGTGTATGGACATCTTAAATACTTTAATATATGGTAATGACCTGGCTGAATTAGACATTGAAGCACGGCAAATAATAATTGGATATGACGAAATTTGTAAATAAATAAATGTATTAATGTTAAATGTATTGTGTTAATAGTATTCTGTTGCAATGTATATTATAGCTTATGTGTAACCTATGTTTGCAATGAGAGGGGAAGGTATAATAATAAATAATAATACTTTATTCCACTAAAATAATAACAGGTATTCATGAAGCCTATTTTGTGTTGTGTATTTATATTCAGTGTTTTAAAGAATATAACTACAGTTAAAATGTTTTTAATAAAATGTTATTAAAGTAATTGTTTTGAATCAAAAGTACATCTGATCTGAATTGGAATAAAAAATTTAAGAGATAAATATGTGAACTATAAGATTTATAAAAATTGAAAAGTGTAGTACAACTGTTAGAGGTGAGGTAAGCTGAATGTTTAGACTATGTGAGTGCTTATAACTGTGTTTATGAAAACAAGTCTGGCATACAAGTGTTTATGTAAACAGGTATGCTGTATGTTGTGACTAATGTCTACAGACATACTTGGTGACAATAACAAAAATGTTGTAGTCTGCTGAATCATTGCTAGTAGAAAATCCTATTATGAAATAAAAAGAAACATCTGGTGTAATGGAAAGTAGGTAATATTTGTAGGGTCTTTTTGTAAAATGTAATTAAAACAAATGAAATTGTCTCGAACAAATAAGATTGAAATAATGAACTTAGAGTTTGAGAAATTAAATAAAATTAAACTCATTTGTTAATTAAATTGATTGAAAAGATGACTTTTAATAATGAAGCTAAATCTAGTTTGATCTGAATTTTGATGGTAAAATAAATAATTGATAAATAAAAATATAATGATTAAAGTATTCATTTAAATTAAAAAATTGAAAGAACGTTAAAGCTGAGATAGTGTTTGGAAATTAAGATGTGTATATTACTGTCCATATAGATTTTTCATATGTTATGAATTTTTTGTTCCATACATATAGTAGTAAAGATACCTTGTATAATCTATGTATTATTTTGGAGGGTAACAGTGTATGGGTAACGTTCTTTAATTTGACCGGAATTATATGTACCATTGTATTGTATATATCTTATATTGTTTTATTAACACTATTTTTTTTGGGTCTATAATATAAAATGAGCCAGTACGTTGTCAATGAACCAGTACGGCTAAGAGGAAACAAA
This sequence comes from Magicicada septendecula, assembly GCA_034769895.1. Taxonomy (NCBI): domain Eukaryota; kingdom Metazoa; phylum Arthropoda; class Insecta; order Hemiptera; family Cicadidae; genus Magicicada; species Magicicada septendecula. The sequence goes on from CM068375.1 coordinate 432,278,071, forward strand.
TCCGTTGTGGGATATGGAGTGATGGAAGGCCGCTTGTCGATTTGTTAATTAAATGTTTCAAAGTCAGGCGATACTGGGGCGGGTATCTGTCCGAGCTTATGGTGGTGGGATCTCGAGTAGAGAAGTCCCGTAAGATCGGGTGGGTGCTGCCGCAGTCGCCAGACTAGGGGGGTAAGAACCCATGATTTTAGTAGAGTGTTCAGGGGGGTTGCGGCGCCATATCCTCACTGATCCTCTTAAGGTTTAGGCAATAAGAGTTTGAACGCTTCGGCCTTCAACCTCTTATTTGGGGGGGGGGTATTGTAACGGTACAAAATTGTAGGCTACCACAGTTTTAATTTTACTTTATATTAATTCAGTTCAAGTTTCAAATTGTTAACTTTCACCTGTGAGGAGCCCCAGTAACCAGCAATGCACACAGTTAGCCTAAACAATTGCCAGACGTATTGCGTAACCGCCCAGCAGCAGGCTCTTTGTGAATCACAGTCTGCAGTCTATCACCAGTTGTTGCATCAGCAAGTAGTAGATAGCAGTCTTCAACCAGAGCGGTCGTAAGTTAAATAGTGGCCTCGGGTGCAAGATAGGCCGAAAATAATCTAATCGGCCTATCAAGTAAAGTGTTAAAGCGCAGTTTGCCAAAAAATGTGCTTGCGAACAATGTAAGCCGACCGATTGAAAAGAATAGTGATGTTATTGGTGAAACAGCCTTAAATTTTGTGATTGAGAAAATAATCCAAGTTAAACAGTATAAAATCAGTTTCGGAGTGTTCTACAAACAAAAAGTGCGTAACACGTGGTGGCGGAAATTGTGGATTGCATTGACCAGATGAGTAGCCAACTGAAGAACATAATTAATTGAATAAAATCAAACACCATTTTTAGTAATTTCCTTTGTTATGTATAACGTATTAAATTTCAAACGAGATCTCTAAGGGAAAAAATTACTACTGGTTCATAATAGTTTGTTAGAGGCTAGTTGATTAAGAAATGTTTATTTTATTAATTCATAAAATTTCACCTAAAAATAAATTCAGATTTTATTTAATATAAAGTATGTGTTAGAGTAAGTCATTATGCCATAACCATTTCCTAGTTTTCTGTGCTGACAACTCGTCTAACGAAATCGGGGGTTTTCTGAGATTTATTACAGTCAGATAGTGGGATTTTTATAAGGGCAAGAGTGTTCAAAGTTTACATGTACAACTAAAAAACATGTTGGCGACCTGGGTAATTTAATAAGGTAAGTTTTACGGGGACTATGACGGTAAGTAAATTCTGGCAGCGGTAAGTATTATAATATGATGAGTGTATTATTAATTAAAAAGGTAAGAAAGGAGTACCTTTACAAGCCACCGCGTAATTCTCATGAGTGATTGGTAACGATTTTATTACGTTAAGCGCCTCGCCATGTAATGACGAGTGCAAATAGTGAAGTTTCTGTATATCCGTCAGATCTGCTCTGACGTGAATTAATTCAAGAAAAATATGGTAATAATGTTGCCACTCAACAACGCTACCCGCAAAACGTGGTAATTTTATTGGTTCCAATTGAATGGGGGGGGGGGTTTAGGCTGTTTACTTTCAGCATTAATTACTGGTTTTTGGTTCATATGCTCAGCTTGCTCCAGCAGGTGTTGCAATTTACATTCTATATTACAAAAATCGTCCTCCGTTTGTACTCTATCACTCGTTAAAGCAACGTCCGCTTCCTCAGCTTCGATTTGAGACTGAATCTCATCATATTTGGTGGATAATTCCATCAAATGACGCAGTTTTATTTTCAGCGCATGAGGATCGCTGGTTAACAAATCGAAGTTATCCGCGAAAGTATTTACTCGGGATATTGAGGCTTTAATTGTGCCTCGTTTTTTTATTAGAGCCCTTACATTGGCCATTATTATAATTTAAGAGAAAAAAGGAAAAATATTATAAAGAAATTGAGCATAGAGCATGTGAACCACAAACTTAAGTTTGAATGAATTTGAATACGTTTCGGTAGCTAGCGATCGTTGTTTAGAACATAAACTTACTCTCTCTTACTAATCAAGCTTTGTTGGCAATTATATTATTAAAATTATGAATCTAAATGGTAACAAAGTATATCTTTATCTTTAAAGTTTTAACTGACAATGAGCTGCCAACCATTTATTAAGTTTTATTGTGTAATGACGGTGTTTGTTTACACAAATGTGTTAAGAAATAACCACTAAAGTGAAATATTATTAAACATCAAATACAAGTAAAAAGTTTATAGTCACGTGGCCGTTGATCCATTCGTGATGAAGCTGGCTTCGATCCTGTTAGGAGCTGTTACACCTCCTGTCTCTGCTGGTCAGATGACGCCTCATGTTGTACCCTCCATGAATTAAAGCTGTGGAATTTTTTTTGATGACCTCGCAAATGCTGTCCTGCCGTGTCCCGTCGTCTCTGGTCTACTGCTTGGCCGAATCTGGTCGAGATGACTGCGATGTGATTCACAACAATGGTGTCGCTCAGGACGAGAATGATGCCCGTAGGGCGTGATTAAATTCAGATCGGTTGTTCCAGAAATGATGCGTATAAAGAAATGCTGTCGCTTATGGACCCAAACATGAGAAATCCGTCCCGTGGTGACCAAAAACGTTTTCGTTTTTGGGCCAAAAATAAGAAATCCTGCCCGGTGGGACCAAAAATGTTGCGGTTTGGAAGCTCTTGATGAATCGCGAGTTATTCCAAAGACGCTAAGCAGGAAAGGCTGGATTGTATTAGAAAGAAGTGAGTAGTAATAAAAGGTTGGTTCTGGGACAGCCACGCCCCCTCGTTTGTTTATGTTTACATTTTTTTCACTCCCTCCACCCCCGTCTTCACCTACATACCGCCCGCGCGGTCACTCAACTCCGCTCGTTTGTTTACGTTTTTTTCGGTTTGTTTACATTTTTTCTCTCTCGCCACGCCCCCCACTCCTCTGTTTATGTTTACATTTTTCCTTCCTCCCCACCCCCACCTCGCCCCGCACCCACCGCCGCCGCCGCGCGGTCATCGACCTCTTCGTGTTTATGTTTACGTTTTTTTCTCCACCGCGTGTCCCAGCTTTGCGTTGTTTACGTTCTCTCCTCTGTTTATGTTTACATTTTTTTCCTTCCTCCCCACCCCCGCCCTACCCCGCACCCACCGCGCGGTCATCGACCTCCTCGTGTTTATGTTTACGTTTTTCGTGTCCCAGCTTTGCGTTGTTTACGTTCTCTCCTCTGTTTATGTTTACGTTTTTTTCTCTCTCGCCGGCGCGGCGGCTATCACCACGTGCTCGTTGTTTTCTTTGGCCGCCGCGTCGACGGCACGCTGACCCAGTAACAAACGTAAACATAAACATTCCGACAAACGTAAACAACGCAAAGCTGGGACACGAAAAACGTAAACGTAAACATTCGGAGTTCGGCGACCGCCGCCGGAGCGCGTCTGTTTGTAAACAAATGTTTAGGAGAAGGGATAATGGCGTGATATATTTTTTTATTAATGTGGTATTGTTTACGTATCAATTTTTTCAGTTAATACGAGATTTTCGTTTATGATGTCTGTAACGCGTGTTACACCCGTCCAGATTGTGCTAGATTTTTTTGTCAACGAAGGTTTTGTTTTTATAACTAATTCGGATAATATTAAATGCAGCAAGTGCGGTTTTAAAACAAAAGTATATCTGACAATCGCGCATATCCAGTTCATGCATAAACTTTTATATCCGAAATGCGGAATGATTCGCGATAGGTATTATAAATTTGAAGATTACGCTAAATCGAGAGAGTGTATTACAAATTATCCAATCGCTGTGAAATGTGTTCGAGAAGCGCGGAAACAGATGGAAGCATCATTTGCGTTTCCTCGATGGCGAAAACGTTACCCGTCAGTCGAGAGACTGGTATCAGCGGGATTTTATTACACCGGAACGGAAGACGACGTAATATGTGTTGAATGCGGAATAGTACTTTGTGATTGGAAGGAGACTGACGATCCTTGGCTCGAACACGCGAAAGCTTCGCCAGACTGTGTATTAATTAAATTGCACAAGAGACAGTGTGCGGAAAAATAGTAGTAGTAATAAACAAGTTTTATCTGGAAATGTATGCGCTTTTTTTATTTTGAATTATTCGTTTAGTATCGTTTTAAAATTATTATTTATCAAATATGATTTGGTCGTGTGCGTTAATTGTATCCTATAACGGTTTTATCAGTATTATTAGTTCGTAGGTTCGATCCCTCGCATTACCAAATCATATTTTTTTTATTAATTAAAATATATAAAGAACAATTTTCAGTTCCCGATTAAACAAATGTTTATTTTCTGTCAGTAAATAGCTTGCGGTCTTAGCGGCAACATTGTGTTTTTACGAGCGCAGATTTTTCGTCAGATTTATTTTGTAAATAATGAATTTTCTGAGACAAATGTTACTCGCTAAATCAAAAGAGTGTATTGCTAATTATCAGAATGCGATAAAATGTGTTGAAGAAACAGAAGAAATGATGAAGTTGACATTTTATACATGGCCAAAACGTTCACCGTCAGCCGATAGACTCAGATCAGCGGGATTTTATTATACCGGAATTGAAGATGACGTAATGTGTGTGGAATGCAAAGCGGTTCTTTGTGAGTGGGAGGAGACTGACGATCCTTGGATTGAGCATGCGAAAGCCTCGCCATATTGTTTATTAGTTAGAATATATAAAGAATTATTTTCTATCCCCACCTAACCGAATATTTAGTATACGTTCAATTTTATTGTCAGTGTTCAGTTTACAGTCTCTGTGAGAACATGTTAACGAAAGAATGGACGGTAGAAGTATAATCGACTTATTAAAACGCGAATTTTCAGAAGACGTTGTATTAAGGTTATCAAATATTATTAAAGTAACGAGTTTAGACGATTTGGTGATAGATCATTTTCGAACGTGCCAACTGAAGGGAATATATGATTGCTTAAAAGAAATTATTTTTTATTGTGAAGTAAAAAAGTTATCTGAAGACGGGTGTTGTTGTAGTGATAAGTTTACTGACGTTATAGACGGTCCGTGCCCGTGCGCTATTTTTGAAAGAAATAAAAATAAATTACTGTGTTGTTTACAGTTGATTGAAAGTCATGATGATTCAGAAATTAAATTATTTTTTGTAGATAGATATCTTCGATTTTTAAAAACAAAATGACTGATAAATTTGAAAACAGTATTTCCGCATTTAATTGGCAAATATATTATTTCGGCCCGCCGCTCGATGGAGAATTAAATTTTAACGAAATTTGTTGTTTGATAGTGAACGAATTTACACGAGCAAATGTTGTTAAAATTGAAAGGAATAAGCAGATTATTAAAATCAGTTTACCGATTACTTATACGTACGGTGCTGTATTGAAAAAATTAAAAAACTGTAGTCGTCAAACACTACTGAGTATCGATCATGAAGAAGAAGAAAAATTGTATAAAGTAAAATCAGTTCGTGCGTCACCAGTCGCTGTGAAGACGTCGGTTAAAAAACAATGTCAAAACAAGCGCTGCTGTGTGAAAGATTAATCAATCATTCGATAAACGAATTGTTAGAATCCGGTTTTGTTTTTAAACGATATTTAGATAGTGTTCAGTGTTCTTTGTGCGGGTTTCAGACAAGAGGAACTTTACCTATCGAACATATTCAGTTTATGCATAAATTATCGAAGCCGAATTGCGAGATGGAGCAATGTATAATGTATAATTTCAATAATTATAGGAATGCGAAAAGATGTATTGCAGAGACTAAAAAAGTGATGTTATTATCATTTAAAAGTTGGCCTACACTCGAGCCCAATTTTAAAAAACTGGTTAACGCCGGATTTTATTATACCGGCGTTGGTAGTAAATTATCATGTATAGAGTGTAGAGTCATTTTAAACGGTTGGATATGTTCTGACGATCCTTGGACTGTTCATGAAAAAGTATCACCACATTGTTTTTTGGTGAAAATTCACAAAGGTGAAGATTGTATGTAATTAATTATTATTATTATTATTATTATTATTATTATTATTATTATTATTATTATTATTATTATTAAAAAATAGTATTGATGTATTTGTGTTTGTTGTTTTTTATTTATTTTCTTATCGTAGTTAGAACCATCAACATATATATAATGAGTGTAAGAGAGAATCCATCAACATATATATAATGAGTGTAAGAGAGAATATCAGTAACGAATTACATAAACAAGTTAGAAAAAATTTTTTAACTCGTAGTGTTGAGCTCAAAGGTCTTGATGATTTATATCAAGCCGATCTTGTAGAAATGATTCCATATGCAAAGTTGAATAGAGGTTATAAGTATATATTAACGATGATAAATTGCTTCAGTAAATACGCATTCGCTGTTCCAATAAAAACAAAATCGTCTGAAAATGTTGCGCGAGTACTTAAAATTTTATTACAAAATAATAAAATGAATCATTTACAAACAGATAAAGGTAAAGAATGGTACAACGAACGTGTGCGTAATTTGTTGAAGCAATACAATATAAATCATTATTCTACACATTCAGATAAAAAAGCTTCTATTATCGAACGGTTCAACCGTACTTTGAAAAATAAAATGTGGAAATGGTTTACAACTAACGGTAAGTATACGTGGTTGAATGTCCTTCCTGATTTATTGAGAGACTACAATAATACTGTGCACAGAACAATTAAAATGAAACCTGTAGATGTAAACAAGAATAACGAAAAAGAAGTATTGTTACGAATAAATAAAATAAAACAATTAACGTTCAATAAGAAACCTCCAAAATTTAAAATCGGCGATAGAGTAAGAATTAGCAAATATAAAAAGGTGTTTGCTAAAGGTTATCTTCCCAACTGGACAAACGAGTTATTTACTATTTATAACGTTAAATCTACAGCGCCGAGAACGTATATTCTGAAGGACGATAAAGGTAATATATTAGAAGGTGGTTTTTATGAACAAGAAATAAGTAAAACAAAATTTGGTGACGTATATTTAATTGAAAAAATTTTAAAACGTAAAGGCGAGAAAGTACTTGTACGTTGGTTGGGTTATGATAAATCACACGACAGTTGGATTAATAGAAATAATATTATATAATAACGTGTGTAAAAAAATAGACGTCAGTGATGAAGCTTAAACGGCAGAAACATAAAATAAATATTCGCGATATTGATACGATTGTGTGTAATTGTAGTGATCTGAAGAAAAAGAGAAAAAAACATAGTAAATTATTACCAGATAATATTAGATGTTTAATTACAGGCTCATCAGACATGGGGAAGACTAATTTAATGCTTAATTTGTTATTCGATCCGAACGGATTATGCTTTGAAAATATATATGTGTTTTCAAAATCGTTGTATCAGCCTAAATACAAGTTTTTAAATAGAGTGTTTTCAAAAATACCGTTTATAGGTTATCATACGTTTACAGATAATGACGAGGTTATACATCCGAATGAAGCTAAACCTAATTCTGTAATAATTTTCGACGATATAGCTTGTGAACGGCAGTATAATATACGAAATTATTTTACAATGGGGAGACATAATAATATTGATGTTTTTTATTTGTGCCAGTCGTATAGTAAAATTCCAAAACAACTGATACGAGATAACGCAAATTTAATAGTTTTATTTCGGCAAGATGAACTAAATTTAAAACATGTTTTTGCCGATCATGTTAACACGGATATGAGTTTTGATTGTTTTAAAGAAATTTGTAATAAAGCATGGATACGTGGTAAACATCATTTTTTAGTAATAGACAAAGAGAGTGATATGCGTCGCGGTCGTTATCGTATTGGATTCGATATTTATATAGATACATAAGGATTGATAAATTATTGTACAAGATGACGTCGCGAGCGAAACGTGAACAACTTGCGAAAGAGATTAAACAAATTAGGAAAGATATTAGACGGAAACACGCTAATTTGACTCAAAGTGCTATCAGCGAACAACAGGAATTAGAGAAACAATTAGAACCGATAGTTCAACCTTTAAAAAAGTTAATAAATTTACGTGATGTGCTTTACGATACGGATGAAAAAATGGATGATGTAGAAACGCGTTTAAAAAAACATAAACGTCGTGGAAATAAAATAGAAGAACAAAAAGAAGTAGGAATTACGCCGATTAAAATGAGAAAAATTGGATCGATAACTAGTACACCTGAAATGGATGTTAACGAAGGTGCTACGGAAATATATGAAACACCGCCGACATTACAAGAAGTACTATCAACATCTACTGGTCTTAGTAGAGCAAATTATTGGATTGATAATGCTGTCACAGGAAAATTGCCTAGACTATATTTACGTAAATTGTTTAATGATAAAAATAAGGAAATCGATCATACTTACGGTGTTTATTTTGGAGACGATGATTCGATAAAGATAGGCAATTCAACTATTAATTTCGAGGGCGATAATATTATTATCGATAATGTAACGTATGAAGGTACGCCTGGACTTTATGAACTTCTTTTTATGAAAATACCTGACGATTATATATATTCAGAAGAGGATCTGCATACGTACGGTTTGATACTAAAAGCGACAAATGCTCATAAACAGAGTCACTCTGATCGAGTTAAGAGTAACAAAGGGCATAAATATAATAATATAATTAAAAATCTGGTATCAGAGTCAACGTCTACTAAATCGAAACTGAAACGTATTGAAGAACGCGGTGTTTTATCGTTAACTAACGATGATAAGCCGAATTATGTATATTGGGATGATCCGAACGAGTTATGCGACAGATTACGTTTATTAATAGCATCTAAGAATACCGGTCATTCCGGTCATGAAAATGAAATCATATCAATTATCGAAGAATTGCGAGAAGCGAATATAATAAAATAACGTGTAGTAACGTTAATTTTGTCATTTACAAAATGAGTATCGATAAATTCGGACGTTACAATAGACATATGCGGATAAACGTTGTTCGCGGTCCTACTGGTGAAGGTTTTCGTTTAACAGATGAAGGTGATTATGATATAGATAATAAAAGACTCTGTAATGTCGGTAACGCTGTTTCGGAAGAAGATGCTGTTACTTTTAAAATTTTAAAAGAAAATTGTTTATATCAAATTGATAATCAGTACGACGTTGCTTTGAAAAATATAATTAATTTAGCCGATCCGAAATTACTTACTGACGCAGCGACTAAATCGTATGTAGATACAAAAATTCCGACCGTATCAAATGGAATTTGTAACTTCGAAGGTTATAGGTTAAATAACATAGGTTATCCATCGGTTCCGACAGATGCTGTAAGCAAACAGTTTATACTCGATTCAGTTAATATAGTTCAACAGAGAGTTGAAGACAGATTAGACAATTTTGTTAATATATTAAACAATCACGTGTATAGTATATTATATAATGTTTATGTAAAAACAACGAAAGATAATCCTGTCAGAGATATAGAAGATTGGAAAAAAAATATATATTTGTAAATTATTATTTATCGTCGTCACAAATGCGTGTATATCAGAAGAGTGCAGAAGATGTCCGTCGCGGTCGAGGATTAATCGGAAATTTACTGAATAAAGCGGTCGATATTTTACCTATCGAACTACATGTTCCTGGTTATCAATACTGCGGACCGGGTACGAAATTAAGTAAACGATTACAGCGCGGAGATTCGGGTATTAATAAATTAGACGCGGCTTGTAAGGAACACGATATAATATACTCGAAATATCGAGATACTGAAAATCGTTCTAAAGCCGATCGTGAATTAGCGGAAAAAGCTTGGCAACGTGTAAAAGCACGAGACTCGTCTATCGGTGAAAAAGCTGCTGCTTGGGCGTTAACTAATATTATGAAAGCGAAAAGTAAATTCGGCGGCGGTATTAAAAAGAAAAAAAATAAAAAAAATAAGCGAATTTCTAAATCAAAAAAAAGAAAAAGGAGGGGAAGGGGATTATACTTACGACCGTATAAAAAATCTGGTGGTGGTGGCGGTGGTGGGAATAAAAAAAAAAAACATCGAAAGAAATAAAGATTCCTTCACACGCTCTCACCAATAATGAATTGTTTTCCTACGCTAAACTCTTGAATGTATCTAATTTTAGAGGTGTTTTTATGAAAGATACTTTACCGTTAAAAATTCAGAAAAATGAAACCGGTATTGTTAATTTAGATAGTATACGCGGGTTAGGTACGCATTGGGTATGTTACCGTAAACAAAATAAGACAATAAACTATTTCGATAGTTTTGGTAATTTAAGACCGCCGATTGAATTAGTTCGTTACTTTCAAACATCGGAGCAACAACCCGTCAATATAAACTATAATTATAAACGTTATCAGCGATCGAATACAGTTAATTGTGGACGTTTGTGTTTACAGTTTCTTAGTAATAATGTTTAGCTTAAACGGAGTAGGATCGTCACTTAGTTGTGATATATTTCCTCCCATCGAACTCGAAGGAAATTGGGAACTCGGATTGATTAATTTCATGACATACAATTCCATACCGAATGTTGAAGAAAATGTAAATAATATGTTTTATTTCGGTGACGATGGAGTGATTGCATTACCTACAGGCTCTTATGAAATCGAGGATATAAACACTTATATAAATCAAAAATTACCAAAAAGTAATAAAAAGAAAATTATTAAATTATTAATACGTGCTAATAATAATACTTTGAAAAGCGAAATCTATTCGAGTGAAACGATAGATTTCACTAAACCGAATTCTTTGGCTTCTCTTCTCGGATTCGCTAATACTGCCAAACTCGAACCGCTTATATGGCATTCATCACAGTCGACAATCAACATTGTAAAGACAGATGTTGTGAGACTTGTCTGCAGTGCCGTGGTTGGATCATTGAAGAACGGCCGAGAATCTCATATATTACACGAATTTTATCCGACAGTCGGACCGGGGTATAAATTAGTAGAATCACCGACAAACGTTATCTATTTACCAGTGAATACAAATAGATTAGATAATATTACAATACGATTAGAAGATCAAGACGGAAAGTTAATAAATTTTAGAGAAGAAACGATTTCTTTGCGATTACATATAAGAAAAAGACGAGATGAGGCTAATTTTTCCATATGGGCAAAATAAAACAATAGTTAAGCCCGTAAATAGTGTCAGTAAAATACAGGATGCTAATCAGTTAACATCTCTTAATAGAAAATTTTTAAAATCGTTAGGGTATAAAGTACTTATTAACAATGAGTATATTGGACGTGTTAAATAGCGCTGTCTATGATGACGATAGTATCATCGGACGTGCGTATCATACACACACTCCTTACGCATCTACTACATTAAATAATAATGATGAGATACGTATTCCTGTTCATCAACAAGATCATTATACACTTCCCTGCGAGAGTTATCTACATATCGAAGGTAAATTAATGGGTGAAAACAATCAGAAAAACGAAAATATTCAATTAATTAGTAACGGATTAGCGTTTTTATTCGATGAAATACGGTACGAAATATGTGCTACGGAAGTAGATCGTGTTAAAAATGTTGGTATCACATCAGTAATGAAGAATATTTTAACATTCAAACCCGGTGATATGAAGAAAATAACTAATGCAGGATGGACGGGAGATGTAAAAAGTTGCTTCACAACAGATTCAACGAATTTCGTGTTTTGTATTCCTTTAAAATTATTACTCGGTTTTGCTGAACAATACAAACGCATAATTTTAAATGTGAAACAAGAACTGATTTTAATACGATCATCGTCTGATAATAACGCTGTAGTTTTAAACGCTATCGATAAATATAAATTACAATTAACAAAAATCAATTGGCGAATTCCTTATATTTATGTTAGCGATGAGTATAGACACAGATTATTGAGTATTGTTGATAGAGATACGCCAATAAAATTAGCGTTTCGTAGATGGGAGTTGCAAGAATACCCGACTTTACCAGAAACTAAACAGTTGACGTGGACGATAAAAACTGTAGCACAGACTGATAAACCGCGTTATATAATTGTAGGTTTTCAAACAGATAGAAAAAATAACATAACAAAAAATGCCTCTCATTTTGATTTATGCAACTTGCATAATATTAAATTATATTTGAATTCGCAATACTATCCGTATGATAATTTAAACGGAAGTAAAGAGACGCTATACGAAATGTATAAAGGGTTTCAATCATCGTATTATGACGGTAGCGAGAACGAACCTGTTCTGGACAGGACCGATTATTTATTATACGCGCCGATAATTGTTATTGACTGCTCTCATCAGAGCGACCTTTTAAAAACCGGTTCTGTTGATGTTCGTTTAGAAATAGAATCAGCGCAGAATTTTCCGTCGAAAACGACTGCGTATTGCTTACTAATATCTGATAATTTGCTTGTATATTTACCTTTATCTGGTGTTATAAGAAAATCGATAGAATGAATCGATTGTTAACATTATATTTATTCGCTTGTCATACACATTTTATAATCACTTGTAGTGTTAGCGCTTTATAATAATGATCGGTTTTATTGTTGATGTTCAATGTTTTTTCGACGACGCTAAAAATTATATTGTTAAAGAATTGTGTGTACAAAGAATAGAAAATCACAACTGTACCGGTGTGAGAGAACATTTTTTGTTTTTACCACCATTCGATTATCGTTATTTATCAAAAAATAGAAAAAAACAAGTAGAGTGGTTGAAAAGATTTTTTCATGGTTTCAGCTGGAATTGTGGAATTCACAGCTATGACGAACTTCACAATATTTTAAACAGCATCGTTACTGAAGGTGAATATGTGTACACTAAAGGAGCAGAAAAACAGAGACTCATCCAGGACATGCTCGACTACAAGTCGGTTGAAGTAATAGATCTCGAAGCGCTTAAGTGTCCATCATTAAGTGTCTTACAACAGCAGACTGTGGCACGTGTCGATTGTCCATATAAACATAATCTTGATCATTGTGCGCTAAATAATGTATTTCATATAGCAAATTGGATATTGAATAATAAAATTTAAAATGTATTTTTTTAATGTATTTATTTCACATCTTTTTCCTTCACTATTATTAATCTATGATCGACTACAAGTCGGTTGAAGTGCCCCTCATTAAGTGTCTTAAAACAGTCTGTATAAACATATTTTTTTTCTTCACTATTACTATGCTAGAACATCACATTATTATTAATCCGGGAATCCATGATAAATACCAAACAAAGGAAAGGATTTTGTGAAAGTATTAAACACCAACACTAAATTTTTTTTTATATGCTATTTATTTATACATATATATATATATAAAATTACAAAAATTCTATAATTTTTTTATTAATTCTTTTATAAACGGTTGTATAGTCGAGCCTGGTCTGTCGACTATCGCTTTCAATTTCACAATTTCTCCAGGTGTTAATCTTTTTGGCGAAAAAAACCATTTATGGAGAAGACGACTCTCCTCCTCCTGTTTTGATGACGTGTTCATTTCCATCAAAGACGCAAATAGAAGTAGGTCAAAAACAGCTGTAAATGTGTTCTATGTAAAATTAAATACGGTTTAAAAATAACATAGGAAAGTCTTATAACAAAAACAAATTAATTTTTTGAATAGAGAAATATAAAACACGTTATACCTTGTAATAATACATATATTAAAAATGATATAAAAAGAACACACTTATTTTACAGGTGACCAAAAAAAACAAGAATTATTATACACGTTCTTGTGTAAAACATATTATTTTTATTATATATATTAAAATTAAATTATTTATATATATATACATACAATTAAAATTAAATACTTATTTATAATATATACATATTTACATACATCAATCAATCAATCAACTAACAGACCAACCTTAAATTATTTTAATACGGCTTATACCGCGTCTTGTACGAGCCGTGTGCTACATCTTTAACATTTTTAATTTTGTTTAAAGCCGATTTAAATAAATCGGCTGTTGCCACGAACAGCGGGTCTTGTTGTGACGATGCTAAAACAGTCACTTTACGGGATACTTTTTGCCACCAGCTGTCGGAAGGTACACGTTTGATGTCAGCCGTCTGCGTTAATTTTACCTCGATCAAATATGGACCTTCCTCACCTGGTGTTTTAACCCATTTCTTCATACCGTCTTTTAATATCTCAAACTTTTGTTCAAATTTAGTGTTTTTGATTTTTTTTGATTTTTCAGATTTTTTAGATTTTTTAGATTTGGAAAAAGAGTTAAAAATTTTATCAAAATCGTCTTCGCTATCTGATTGAGTATCGGTACTACTATCGCTGTTTTTATTGAGTTCAATCGTCTCGGCCGATTTCTTTATACTAATTAATTCACGAAACAATTTAATACTATCATGATCTAAATTTTTGCTATTGTAAAGTTCGTCATCAATCTGAGAATTAAAATAATCGATAATTTCCGCTAAGGTCATTTCTTTTTGTTTCCTACGGAAAATATCGATTTCTGACGGTTCATCATCAAATATATGCATGACCGCATTCTGAATAATTAAATATAAATTAATAATAATTGAAGGTTGGTCCAGTACAATCGCTTTCAAATTTTCTAATGCCTCCTCCCACAGCACTATTTTTACCAGCCCCGTTATGTAAAGACATTGAATCACGTCTTTAATTGAAAAATACGTCGATGGGCCGGCGGATGCTGAAGGAGAAGTATTGGATGCTTCGCGTTCCATTACTAGAAACAGAAAAAAATAACATAATTAATTTCTAACAACATTTTTAAAAAAATAAATAATATTGTTAGAAAAAAAGAAAATTTAGAAATCTGTTGAAAATTTTTCTATTTCTAGCAATAAGTTTTCATCATCATCATAGTTATCTGCAACGCTTGTTCCTCCTGTCGAGCCAAAACCACAAGAGCCGCGAGCTGTTGAATCTAAACTCGCTAATTCTTGTAATTTTGGCTCAGCTATTTGTTCGCATATTAACTGCGCTATACGATCTCCTTTTCGAATGTAAAAAATTTCAGAAGAATGGTTAAATAAAATTACACCAACATTTCCGCGATAGTCTCTGTCAATAACGCCTGCACCGACGGCGATATGGTGTTTTAACGCTAACCCAGAACGTGGTGCAATTCGTCCGTAACATTTCTCTGGAATTTTAACAGCCAAATCAGTTTTAACTAACGCATTGTCATGAGGAGCGATCATACAATCATACGCGCTTCTGAGATCGAAACCCGCAGCATATGCGCTCATTTTGACTGGAGGATAAGCATTATCAGATAACTTGACAAAAAACAGAGTTGGAACTGCCATTATGCCTGCAACACAAAAAACAAATTATACTGCCTTCAGCGATGATAATATCTATATACAAAAACAATTACATTATCGGATAATATTAACATATATTAAAAAACAATTTTAAACAATTACTTACTGAATTGATGTATGAAGTTGTTGTACAAAAAAGAGAAGAAGAACAAGTTGATAATATCTGTATAAAACAAAATCAAGTATTAGTTTTATAACTTAACATAATCACCAGTAGCGTTAGTATTTTTTAATAAAAATAATCATTTACCAAAAGTGACGGTAGTCAGTCGCTTGATAAAAACGTACGAAGGGAGACGAAAGCTGATATAAATACAAGCTGATAATATCTGTATAAAACAAAATAAAGTATTAGTTTTATAACTTAACATAATCACCAGTAGCGTTAGTATTTTTTAATAAAAATAATCATTTACCAAAAGTGACGGTAGTCAGTCGCTTGATAAAAACGTACGAAGGGAGACGAAAGCTGATATAAATACAATCTGATAATATCTGTATAAAACAAAATAAAGTATTAGTTTTATAACTTAACATAATCACCAGTAGCGTTAGTGTTTATAATATAAATAATCATTTACCAAAAGTGACGGTAGTCGATTGATAAAAACGTACGAAGGGAGACGAAACAAGCTGATAATATCTGTATTAATTTTACAACTTAAAATCTATTACTATCAACAGCGCTAATGTTTTTATATTAAATAAAAATATCCGCTTACCAAAAATAGTAGTAGTAGTAGTAGTAGTAGTAGTAGTAGTAGTAGTAAGCAGATGATATCTGTATAAAAATAAAAAAAGTATTAATTTCACAACTTAACATTATCTATTTAAAATCTATCACAATCAACAATGTTAGTGTATACAAAAAATTGTCTCTTACCTGAGATAGCAGCAGTACAACACGTCGAGTCGAACGAAGAATTGTACATAGATCAGTAAAATTCAATTTACTTTATATACATTTTTTGAGAATACCAATTATGACCTCTGTACAGAGACTTGTTTACTGTTTTCCGTTATCAAGCCACTTCCATTTACGTAATTATACAAAAAAACTGTGATTAATAATCATGTGATATACGCGTGAAACTTGTTATTTACAGATTGTAATGTCAAAACAACAAAAAAATAATATAAAGAAATAAAAATACTGTAAAAAGAATAATAATTAGGACTTTGTATCCAGATTTTGTTTACTGTTTTCGTTATCAAGCTAATTCCATTTACGTAATTGTACAAACAACTGCAATTAATAATCATGTGGCATACACGTGAAACTTGTTATTTATAGGTTGTAATGTCAAAACAAAAAAAAAATAATATGTAAGAATACAGTAGAGAGAATAATAATTAAAACTCTGAACCCGGATTTCGTTATCGAACCAATTATTTTAATAACTGTAATTAATAATCGTGTGATATACACGTGAAACTTGTTATTTACAGATTGTAATATAAAAAACAAAACAAAAAATAATATAATTAAGAGTACTGTCGATTAAACAACCCGGAATTATCGCAAATTGGTTTTTCCATTTATGTACGGCGCCAATTAACTGAAATGACGTAAATATTTTTTTTCTCAATTTGTATTTTACTGTTATAAACGCAAAACATTTAAATACTATGATTTTATTTCTCTACATCAGTATGAAGACAAATTCATCAAATTCGTTACAGAACAGATAGAGAGATACAATCGCTTCATAACAAAATCAACGAATTTTGTGTACCTTCAAAACTATTACTCAGCTTTATTGAACAACAGCAACCTATAGGTATTGGAATTATTTATTTTACTGTTAGACTAATTCAATAGTAAATATTTACTTTTTAAAAAATGAATGATTTTACTTTTTTTAGATTATAATGGACAAACAACTCCCATTCAAAAAGAGATTGTCTGTGAGAACCGATAATGACGCAAATACTCGCACACCTGAACCGGGATCTTCATCCAGACAAGATCCTCAGCCTGGGCCATCTTATATACAACATCCAAGTTATTCTTCCACATCATCACCATCATCATCATCATCATCATCATCATCATCATCATCATCATCATCATCATCATCATCATCATCATCTAATAATAATTTACATTTAAAAAATAATAGATTAAAACATATAATTTTAGAAAATAAATTTATAGAAATAGAAAATGCGTTTAAGGGTAATTTAAGAACGTATTTTTATAAAAATAATAATAACATAATTAAAGACATATGTCTATTATTAATTTATTTAAAATTAGAAATATTAAACATTTTAAGTAATATGATTGTAATATATAACGCTATAAAATTCAATATTTTAGTTGAATGTACATACGTTAAAAATAATATTAATGAATATCAGGACAGAACATTTAAAACCAAAAATATTATTTTACTTCATAGTTCGTCTATACCATCTGAAATAGACAGTATGATAAACAGTATTTGTAATGAAGAAGACATATATGTACAAAAAGGCTCTGGATGGTCGTTACATTCAATTGACGGGATATTAATTCGAATTAATCGTTTTAAGCCTTTAAGAGGTAGTTCGTATATTCCTCTTTCACCAAAACTGACTGCTAAAAAAAGCATAATTAATCCTAAAAATACAGATAATTATTGTTTTAAATGGGCGATTCTTTGTAAATTCGTAAACGGTTCACACCCGGAACGCATAAATTTTCGTTATAAGGATTTAGAAAATAAATTTACTTTTAATAATATCGATTTTCCTACTCCGTTAACACAAATAAAAATTTTTGAAAAAAATAATAACGTTTCGATTAACGTGTATGGTGTTGAAAACGATATCACAATTTACCCGTTAAAAGTATGTGATAATGAAAAATCAAACCATTTCGATCTTTTATTATTAAATAAAAATAATACGACCCATTATTGTTATATTAAAAATTTCACCAAATTAATTAGATCGCAAGTAACTAAAAGTTTTAATGATATAGAATTTTGTAAACGATGTCTAACCTACTTCACTGTTAAATCTAAAAAGTTAAAAATACATAAACGAAACTGTCAAAAAAATACACCTACACGAGTGATAATGCCGACTGATAATTTAAAATTTCAAAATTTCCAATACCAATATAAACTTCCAATAGTAGTTTACGCGGATTTTGAATGTATATTAAAACCGATAAGTACTTGTTACCCTGATCGGAAATATTCTTTTACAGTCGCGAATGAACTACACGAACCTATGAGTTTTTGCGTTTATTTCGTTGTAGATAATTCAATTCCCGCTAATATTAAAAAACATTTGCCATCAGAACCGTTCTTATATAGAGGTAAAAATGCTGCGGAAAAATTCGTATCATATCTCGTTGAAAACATAAATTTATTAGGTTTGCTTCTTAATAATATTATACCGTTAAAAATGACAAAACAAGATAAAATCAAATATAAATCTACTACACATTGCGAAATGTGTAAACGCGAATTCACGTTATTTTACAGACCCGTTAGAGATCATTGTCATATTACCGGTCGTTACCGTTCCGCATTATGTAATAATTGTAATCTGAGGAGACAAAATCAAAAATTTGTTCCCGTTTTTATTCACGCTAGTTCAAATTATGATTCTCATTTTATCGTCCGTCAATTAGGGTATGATATTAGGCAAATAATTGTTATTCCAAATTCGACTGAAAAATATATATCATTTTCAAAAAAAACGTGTAACGGAATAACTATTAAATTTGTTGATACTTTTCGTTTTCTAAATAGATCCTTAGCGGAACTAAGTAATAATCTACCAAAAAATCAATTTTTTCATACTAGCAAATTTTTTTCAAATAATGATATGGATTTAGTCACTCGAAAAGGTGTATATCCTTATGAATATACCGATTCGTGGGAAAAATTGGAAGTACAAGAACTACCTCCTAAAGTCGAATTTTATAGTAAATTAAATGCGAAACATATAAGCGATGAAGATTATAATCACGCGGTTCAAGTTTGGAATCATTTTAAAATTAAATCGTTGGGCGACTACAGTGATTTATATTTGAAAATTGACGTATTGCTTTTATGCGACGTTTTTGAAAGTTTTCGTTTGCTTTGTTTATCTTCACATAATTTAGATTGCGCGCACTATTTAACCGTTCCAGGGTTTGCTTTTGATGCGATGCTATTTTGTACTGGTATTGAACTTGAGTTGCTTAACGAATACGAAATGTATATGTTTTTTGAGGCCGCTGTAAAAGGAGGAATATCGTCATGTATTAAAAAACATTCAAAAGCCAATAACGAATATATAAAAGAAACATATAATCCAAATTATCCTAAAACATTTTTAGCATATTTAGACGCGAATAATCTATACGGGTGGGCGATGAGTGAATATATTCCGTATTCTAACTTTGTATGGACTGATAAAATTACTATTACAGATATATTAAATACCCCTAATAATTCTAAAACAGGGTATATATTAGAAGTCGATATAGAATACCCTGAAAGTTTACACGATAACCATATGGATCTACCATTTCTTCCAATTAATAAAAGTATAAATCACACAAAACAAACAAAATTACTAACTACATTAGAACCAAAAGAACATTATATTTGCCATTATATCAATTTAAAACAAGCTGTCAATCACGGGTTGAAAGTAACTAAAATTCACAGAACGTTAAAATTTTATCAAAAACCATGGTTAAAACCGTATATCGATTTAAATACGGAAAAACGACGAATTGCAACAAACGAGTTTGAAAAAGATTTTTTTAAATTGTTAAATAATTCTGTCTTTGGTAAGTGTATGGAAAATGTAAGGAAAAAGAATGAAATTAGATCTTGTAAGTGAAAATAAAAAATTATTAAAACTTATTTCTAAGCCGACTTTCAAAGACAGAATTATATATGATAAATCACTTTGTGCTGTATTATCAAACAAAACGTCTATTTATTTTAATAAACCAATTTATGTAGGTTTCGCGGTATTAGAATTGAGCAAAACCTTAATGTATGAATTTCATTATGATATAATGAAAAAAAAATATGGAAACAAAATTTCGTTATTATATACTGATACTGACAGTTTGTTTTATGAAATATTGACAAATGATTTTTATGAAGATATGTTAGATCCAGATTTGAAAATGTTTTTTGATACTAGCGATTATCCTCCTGATCATAAATGTTATTCTACTATAAATAAAAAAGTAATTGGCAAATTTAAAGACGAATGTAACGGTATTCCGATTAAGGAATTTATTGGTTTACGATCAAAATTATATACCTATACTACGCGTGACAATAATATTCAAAAGAAAGCGAAAGGAATTAAAAAATGTGTAATTAATAACGAGATCGCGTTTAACGATTTCAAAAATTGTCTTCATAATACTCTTTCGGAAACAGAAAAACGTAGAATTATGAAATTAATAAGATCGAAAAAACATATAGTAGAATCGGTATCAATTAATAAATTAGCGTTAAGCAATAATGATGATAAGAGAGTATTATGTGATAACGGGATAAATACAATCCCGTACGGTCATTATTCATTAAGCCATTCAAGTTGATACTTTATAGTCGAACTATGAATCGTCTTTTTATGTTGCAAAATAAACACAATCAACGTAAAAACATCGTTTTTAATATTTACGATACTCAGACTATGGGACTTAAAAATTTTAATATCTGTTATTCTAAAATATTTAAATTTCTTCGTGAAAAAGTAGAAGAATATGATAATAATGTGGAGTGTGTTAAAAATTGTACAAAGTTTGATGTGTATCAAAATACTTGTTGTAATAATCATTTAAAATGCGATCAACGTGTTACTCAACTTTGGAATACTATATCTCAATTATTTTAACATATTTTAATTTACCATGACATTTTATGTATATATTTTTAATACCTGAACAAAAAAAACGATATCGACAATATTCAAATAATTTCCTACACAAAAAAATGTTCATTGAAACGCATACTGGAAACGTGATTGTGTTAATTGCAATGAAACCAATAATAAATTAATCTTTTGACCTACTTATAACACGTACTGACGATAATGCGTTTTCTGTCTATATAAACCGATTAAAAATTGTGGCTCAGCATCCAGAAGCATACCAACTGTTGTAATGTATAATCACACAGAATTTTTGAAACGCTTAAAGACGTTTTATAAAATTGAAAAAGCTGGACGAAAAAAACATTATCATAGATTTTATCCTAATAGAAATCAAAATCCTCACAATCTGGCAGCCGCTGGATTTGTTTATGAAGGCGATGGCGACACCGTTCGATGTCTGACATGTAGAATCAGATTTATGGAATGGACGGCGGAGGATTGCCCTATAGCATTACATAAGAAAAGAATGCCGCAATGCCAGTTTGTGATAACACAACTTGGATGTGATCATTATCATCTTTAAGGTATTTTTTTTTTAAAATAATTTTTACTATTTTAAAAAAATAGGTGATTATATTAGTTTCACAATATAATTTAATTCGTTACCTGTAAAATAAGTAGGTTCTTCATATGTCGTTTTTACATTTCTCTATTCCAAAAATTTTGTCTTATAAGTCTTTCCTATATCATTTTTTTTAAATATGTAATTATTAAAATATATAATGTATTCTGTACGTTTTTCTATTACTTTTTTTATCTTTAGTTAATAGGATTCAATTTTTAGTTCTTAAAAGTTTAGTTTATCTTTTGTTCAATTTTTAAAAAAATATGACTTTTTTTCAAAGGATTCTTGGTGCGTTTAATTAACAAATTATTATTTTTGTTTGTTATAGGTTGGGGAGGACTGACTTCCAACTACTGACAAAAAAAAAATAAAAATAAAAAAAAAATAAAAATAAAAAAAATAAAAAATAATATGTTAATATAATCTTAATTATTTTGTTATCATAGTTCAAATAGTTATTTTGTATGTACTTTATAGTTAATGTAATCTCAATTATTTTGTTATCACAAAATTTGTTAGTCATTTTGTATGTACATAGTTATTTTGTATGTACTTGTTAATATAATCTCAATTATTTTGTCGTCATAAAATTTGTAACTGTTCAAATAGTTAGTTTATATGTACTTGTTAATATAATCTCAATTATTTTGTTATCACAAAATTTGTAACTATTCAAATAATCATTTTGTATGTACTTATTAATATAATCTCAATTATTTTGTTATCACAAAATTTGTAACTATTCAAATAATCATTTTGTATGTATTTGTTGATATAATCCGATCATTATATATGTATTTAATGGTATGATAATAAATATTGTGATCTGCTTTGATTTGTTATTATTATTTCGTAGGAATAATTAAAATAAAACCAGTGTTTTGTTAACAATACAATTTATTACACTCTTTACAACAATGAAATATTTCTCAATACAAAAATTCGAGTCATATCAATTTGAAGGTTATAGGTTGTCCATCGACTGTAACGTAAACAAGCGTCGACAATAATACATATCAACTCTATTTTTATAAATTTTATTTACAAACTGAACTTTTATTCTTCTTCATCGATATTACTATCAATTATTGTGTGAAATCGATTGGTCTTTCTTTTGAATTATCAATTGTAATATTAATTCTTTCAATTTGTATAGTACATCATCATTTGCACATTTCAATCCGAATATCGATAGATTATTTTGTTCTGTTCTAACTAATCCGCCCGTAAATTCATTAAAGACATACACAGTGTTATTCTTAAAAAAGTATAAATTGCCATCAGAAAATCTAAATGATGAATCGATTTTAGGCGGTATTCCAGGAAATGTATCGGATATATAACCCCATGATTTAGTAGTGAACATACACTCATTGACTTCTCTATAATAATTATCATCATGAAATATATAAGTTTTACCTGTATAACTGTTAAATACCGCATGCAAATTATTCGGTTGTATGTTAAATAAAGACTGGATATGCTTCGGATAACCATGACTTAATTTAAGACTCATTAAATCAAACATGAATACCAAAGAATCTATAAACATAACTATCTCGCCAGATGGCCGTTGATATACAGCTAAAATTTTTGTGAAATTTCTTGGAAGAAACGTTAACCAATGCTTTATTATAAGCGGTTTGGTGTACATCATCTCTGTCGGATTTAATATCCACAGCCATTTTTCATGTAATATATATAATCGTTTATCGGCAATTAAAAATAAATTAATATTTTTAAAATTACAAAGATCAATTTTATTTGTATCTATAGGACGCTCGTCTTCCGTCTCTGGTATTGAAGAAGATGGTGACATCGGCATGAAAGACGTCATAAAAGTGTTTTGTGTCTTACCATACAAATTTTGAATAGCTAAAATATCATCATCACCTAACTCGATTTTACCGTTGTAATAAGCATACATTACAGAATCTGATACATCTGAATGTGATAAACCTATAGCATGACCGATTTCGTGTATTAAAGTTGCATACAAACTTGATTGGCCAAGAGGAACGACTTTACCAGTCGAATATGACCAATTTTCATCTTCATCAATATGAATTTCTCGTCTTGAATTATTATAATCAGGAAAATATGCGTGCGCTAATGTTCCGCCTTTGCCGTCAAACATTCTCGTACATTGCCATGATTCTTTTTGCATCATATGTTTCAATCGTTTATTAGAAATTAAAATATCTGTATTCACTCTATCATGTTTGAAACGTATACCAGACTTTTCCTCCCATACTGCGAAAGATTGTTTAGTAAATTCTAACACCTCTTGATTCGCTAAATAATAATGCCATGTTACTTCGGGCTTGTTCCATTTGAAACTAGATACTCGATAATCGATAATATCACTGTTACCGCACCTAGTTTTCGACATTAAGTTTATAGTTTCATTATTTAATTCGCCATCAGTAGGCAATTTATAGTATTCTTGAAATATAAGTAACGCGTTAGCAATATCTGATTCATTTACCGCTTGCAACGAAAATTCATCATATTTTTTAAGATAACCATAGTCATATAAATATCGCTTAACTTTATCCATTTCAATCTGTGTTGTATTATCGGCCGAAGAATTTGCTAGTAATATTTGATCGCATTTTGCCCATAATGTTAAAAAAAATATTACAGATTTAAGCGGCGTCATAGTTTCCGATTGTACTGTACAATGACAAATACCAAATAACGTTATTAATAAAAAAAATATATCACGCCATTATCCCTTCTCCTAAACATTTGTTTACAAACAGACGCGCTCCGGCGGCGGTCGCCGAACTCCGAATGTTTACGTTTACGTTTTTCGTGTCCCAGCTTTGCGTTGTTTACGTTTGCCGGAATGTTTATGTTTACGTTTGTTACTGGGTCAGCGTGCCGTCGACGCGGCGGCCAAAGAAAACAACGAGCACGTGGTGATAGCCGCCGCGCCGGCGAGAGAGAAAAAAACGTAAACATAAACAGAGGAGAGAACGTAAACAACGCAAAGCTGGGACACGAAAAACGTAAACATAAACACGAGGAGGTCGATGACCGCGCGGTGGGTGCGGGGTAGGGCGGGGGTGGGGAGGAAGGAAAAAATGTAAACATAAACAGAGGAGAGAACGTAAACAACGCAAAGCTGGGACACGCGGTGGAGAAAAAAACGTAAACATAAACACGAAGAGGTCGATGACCGCGCGGCGGCGGCGGTGGGTGCGGGGCGAGGTGGGGGTGGGGAGGAAGGAAAAATGTAAACATAAACAGAGGAGTGGGGGTCGTGGCGAGAGAGAAAAAATGTAAACAAACCGAAAAAAACGTAAACAAACGAGCGGAGTTGAGTGACCGCGCGGGCGGTATGTAGGTGAAGACGGGGGTGGAGGGAGTGAAAAAAATGTAAACATAAACAAACGAGGGGGGCGTGGCTGTCCCAGAACCAACCTTTTATTACTACTGAAGTGTACTGTATTGCGAATATTTGACATGCGTTTATTGAAAGTTTTAATTATTAGTTACGATCGGCACGTGCGGATGCATTTGAGGCAATAACGCCCGTAAATTAATTTTGAACGAAATCGTGGTCCATTGTAAATGGACGCAGGTAATTGAATCTCAATTAAATTGAATCTTATGAATGCATATTAAAAAATGTCCAGAAGCCGCGGCTGGAAGAGAAGTGTTTTACGAGAGATCCGCTCGGAGCCTTGTTAGAAACTAAACTAAACTTGCCTGCAGCCGGCCGTGATGACCGGCGGCAGCGTTTGATAAGCACGTGACGTCATCCGCTCGTGCCGCATTGCGGCGGTACACCGCGTACAGCTGATAAACAAGTACAAAGTTTAAACAATAAGAATGAAATTACAATATGAATTCATTACGTCGTTCGCTGAAAACATACACACACACACACACACACACACACATATATATATAACACAATGAACATACATAAACATAGACAATCAACATATTAATCTTACACTAATGTGTTCATTTTGCCTCAGATGAATAGCTCTATTTAAAATTACCATGATAATCAATCTAAATTCTCAAAGGGTGATTTCTTTGAAAAGAGTCAGGACAGTAGAGTTATTATAATAGGAATAACATAAAGATTTACTTGTGAAATGGATTATCCAAAATTTCCATCGGTGAAACTCCTTCCCACTGATGATCCAAATACGTAAGGTTGTGTAGCTTCGATGTTTATCATCACTTAACACTCTCAGATAAGATTCACTCGCGGTGTGTGTGTCCTCCGTTGATGTCGGTCGTTAATATGAGAGTCTATAAAGCTATGTGTTGCATGAGTGCGTTCATTGTTAATTATCGTGTATATATGACTGTCTATCGTCAAACTTCTTCTTGTATCTATATACGTTAATGTATTGTGTTTTAGATTACGTGATGTATTGTTCCATTCGGTATTATAACACTTCACACTGTGCAACGATACATTTCCGTAACTCGGTAAAGCATTGACGCAAGTTCTGCAAGTCTGTTATTAAATGAAAACTGCGAATAATTAACTTAGTTCTTAACAAGCGGTAGCTGAGTAACTGAAAATTTTTAACCACCGAAGTATACTGCATGATTGAGTCACTGCGGATACACTATGACTGAATAACTTGTCAATAACTGAAAATGCTGTGTTAACTGATTAAAGCACTGCGTAACTGAGTTTCAGAGTAAAACTGAAATGGATTAACTGAAAATGTATTAAGACTGAGAATTATACTGAGACTGAGAAATAGAATAAGATTGAAATTTTTATGAAGACTGAGATTTGTATGAAGACTGAGAGACTCCGCGTGCCCTGTAAACAGTTTTTATTAAGCTTAATTTACCACAATGCAATGTCCTGGCAAACGCGCCTTTGGTCAACCATGATAGGTCAGATGAACTCCTACCCTTATGTAGAACTATGGTTCTCGACCTCTGATTCGTTGTTCGCGTTGCTATCATGACGACAGTCCTCTCCACCTGCGTCCTAGGAAGATGCTGGGCTCTGGTTGGTTATCGGGCATCCCCTCAAGTACACGACGAAAGGGCTCCGTACCATTTCCTAGAATGTAGAGCAAATTCCGCGCCTGTCTATCAAGCTTTTGTCTAAGTATGCTCTGGAGGTCTGCAGTTGTTCTCACGCGAACAATACGTCGCATTTCGTTATTGTTTGACTTCCTATGACCCTTTTTCGTCAATTAGCAGCACCCTGCGTGTCGTCATTTCCAAGATGCCACTCCTGTCCCTCGTCATAAATACTAGTTGTCACCAGTAAGATGTCTTCACGCTGTGTGTACATCCTGGTCCTATTCACTAGATATACACTGTTTTGTTCTCATACGGGGCGAGACTCTCCTAAACCCTTTGTGTGAGTATTCCTTTTCTTATTGCTGGCATGCTCCAAATTAACCTTACAGCGTGTGTTCGCTACAATTTCTCCGTATCTGGGCCACCGTACAGCATCTTTTGTTTAGTTTGTTGTGGGCTGTAAATCTCAGTTGAGTCGAGTCTGTCACAGGTGATCCTTACTTCCCATTGTAGTGTTGTGTCAGGCATACTCTCATTGTTCTTGGCAAGCGTCCAGTTGACACTTCGTTAAGTTGCCTCTTTATTTATTGCTTCTGGCCCGGGTTGGGGTGACTTGACTGGTGTAACGTACTTCTTGATCAAAATTTAAAAATTAAAATTTTTGGTCATTACATTGTCCCCAAATCGGATTGGATGTTGGATCCGCAGAAGACATTCTAATCCGATTTCCGTGCTCTGAGTTTGTTGTGGGAGTTCTCTTTGAGAAAGGTCACGGTCATTGACCCATTTTCCTCTGCTTGGCGTATACTGGTATATAGTCCCTATGTTTTGTTATTAATTGACTCTAGGAATTTATTGCCGTGCATCTGAGTAAGAATGAACGCATTTTTACATATGATGCATATATAAATAGGCATAAAATTATTTTATAATGCAATAACTGCGGATACCTATGTTATCCATTTATGACATAATACATGAAATGATGATCTTTCAACATTAAATGTAATTAATCACGTATTGTCTTAATTATATTACGATAGGTAATGTCTTTAACCCTTCTCAAGCATTTCAAAACAACAATTTATGAACAAATAAACACACACACACATATATATATATAATCACTAATCACCATTAAACATCACTTACAGTACGCATTACTATTAATTATATTAATTAACAAAACATATACATGACCTATGAACAATTAAAGGTTCATTTCATATCATTATGATCATTGATGATTTCATTCTATACTGTTCATATTTGAATAGTTGATTCTACATCACTTAATTGTTTTATATGTCTGTTAATATGTTCATTATAATGTTTCAGCAATTTATTGCTGCACACTCGATCAAAGTTTTCGCACTATAAGTGTCTCTTATATCGAAATACTTCATCAATATTAGTCATTTGACATATAATTAGTGTCATTAAATAGATACATCGTGACTTAAGAAATCATGTGAAATTTTAAATTACATGTTAACAAGTTACACATCTTATTGTCTAGCTAGTTGGACTGGTTCTGCGGGACAATCGGCTAATGCGCGTGCTCCCTTCCCCATAGTCAACTAACTGCTGATGTCATTTTCACTTTCCTGCGTGACTTGCATCTTCTGCTCGTGATATTTCTTGATCTGACGCACGTTGAATTTTCCTCTTATTCTGTTGCTGTTATCGCAATCAGCAAGTTCGTACGTTGCATCGCCGAAGACACGATTAACCTTATATGGTCCTGCGTACAATTCAAAAAATTTATCAATTTTTTTTATCGCGGCATCTGATTGATGATAGGTTCTTATCAGCACCTTATCGCCGATAGCGAATTTAGTAATCTTCTTATTATCGTTGATGTGCTTCGCATACTTCTCCCTTTTTTCTTTGATCTTTATGAATACATTGATGTCCAAACTTCCTTTAATGTCGATGATTTCCTTGTCTAACCATTTCTACCATGCGCTCTCATCCAGTCTTACCTCCGTCGTCTTCTGTCTTCCATCTACCTCGTCAATCTTCTGTCGTATTGTGTTGTTTGCGTCTCCCTGTTCTTGTTGTAGCTGTCTTACTGTCTGGAATAGCTCGACCTTCAACTCCTCCTGTTTCTTATGGTTTTCTTTAATGTGTGTCTCTACTCTATTATTGATCTTCTTGGTGCTCGTTTGTGTGTTTTGGGTGATGTTCTTTAGTTCCTGACGGTCTACTTCTCTGGTTTCTCGTATCTCTTCGAACTTCCTATCAGTGTCGTTTTTCAACTCTTTTATGGTCTCGTCCTGCTGCTTCTGGACTTCGTTTATCTTCTGGTCACAAGTAGTCCTGTACTCCCGCATTTCCGCGCGTATTTGTGCGATCTGCTCGGCCATCTGTTGCTTAACTTCCTCCTTATGCTTGTCTAGATTTTTTCTAGTTTGTCAAACTTCTCATTCTGTTCTCTTCTGGTTTCATTCAAGAAGTCCATTAATGTACGCAATGTCACCTCTTCTTGTGATTGTTGGGACTCCTGTCCCCGCACTCTGACGTCTGATGCCTCCTCGGCCATTTGTGACTCAATTGGTGATTCTTCACTTTCGTTATCAGGCACACCCTGCTGGTTGTTGATGTCGAAGTTCATAGAATCGGAACTACTAGTCATTTTTGCGGCCTTACTTCGCGTTAACATCCAGTCTAACTAGCCTTACACTAATAATACTTTGTTCTTATAACTAACATGTAAATATATACTTATTCTATCTACTGCCTGCTCTTTGCCGTGCGATAGGTGCCAATTTATATAATATGCAATTATGCTAATTTATGGAATTTAATTATGTAATTATCCAATTAGGTTAATTTATGTCCAATTAATTGAATTTACGTGATATATTAATTACTTTGATGCTAGTGACTATGTTCATTAATGATTAGCATAATTACTGCAATGAGACTCTGATAGTTGCATAAAAAACGATATAAAAGTTTACTACAAATCATTCAATTGACGTTAATGTCTGTTACAATGTAAAATTGACAATAATGAACGCATAAATACTTAGTAAAATAAACACTTATTTATTTAACATTATTCAAATAAAGAAACTCCCAATATATGGATATAAATTATGTCCTGTAAATACATTCATAAGAGAAAACATATATTGTAACGTGACATAAGGTAGTGAAAATACATTGATAATTAATTATAAAACACAGAAGCTGAAGACAAGAAGAAAGGTCAAGAACTTATAACTCGGAGATTAATAACCAAATGACAAATGACTAATAAACTGACGATGACTTGACTCAATAGATTGGGTAAACACAAGGAAAAACAATGGAAGAAGGAACCAGGAACCAAATGTAATCAAGAAATTGATAACGAACATTGTAATCTCCTAATTATGACCACAAAAATGCATGTACACAAATGCACTAATATAGTAAGAGCATAAATGAGATGTACCTATGTAATGACATATAATAATGACAAATAAGATAGTAATATTATGCATATTTTATGAATGAAGAAATGTACCTATAATTATAAGATAGGGAGTTAATAATAAACATACCCAAATGAATAGTGATAAACATAGTCTAAACCAGTAAGCCGTACCCTGAGGCAAATAAAGGCCATAATATTAATAATCAAAAGTGATCATTAGTGAAGGGAAAATAAATTAATTACTCATAACCAATAACCACACGATGATGTTAACATAATTAGACAACATAGTGAATAATATCAAGTGAGTGGAATAAAGAGTGTATCAGTACAAATAAGTGGTGACATGCAGTTATAGCATGTTACATAAAAAAAGTGAAAGGGAATAAATTAGAATATCTAAACAACCTGTGATGAACTTTGTGCTAGCAAGTAAGATGAACTAATTATACTGTGATTAATTTAAGCAATAGTTAGTAAGAATTATAAAATAAGATAAGGATTAAATCATTAGAATGAATGGTAAACAAGAAAGATAGACACTGTATTCTAGTGAAGGAATGAGGGAGTAGAGTATATTGTGTAAAGTATAATTTAACAGTAGTATAATAAGAGTTTTGTTATTGTTTAAGAAACCAATATAATGTAATGAATTACAAGTTAAAACAGATAGTAGTAAGAAACAGAAGGGTAGTTAGAAGTTTATTTCAGGCTTGAACCTGGCAAGAAAATGTTTATTGTTATAATAAGAGGTGTAGTTAGAATCACCAATGTTTATTATTTGTTTCTAGTAAAAAATTGTTTCAATGTACCATATATAAAGGTAAGGAGTTACAAAGAATGTTAGATAGTAGTATAGGAAAATCTAGACTCTAGGCCTAACAGTTAATGAAGAATTTTGTAAATTTAAAGACAAACAATAGCCCAATATCAAATCAGAATATACCAAATGTTTAAACAAGTTAAGTAGGTATACCTAATACAAAAATGTATAAATAACATCCAGTTTTAGATAAAATGTATATGAAATATAAATAAGAAAAATAACAAAAATGTGATTAACTACTCAAAAGTAACCATGAGGGGTATCAAAATGATCCTTATCAAAAATTATGAACAATGGTATTATTAAATTACTCGCAACATAAAAATATCAGTGGAAAATAAGAAGACTTCGAAGAACATAGCTGACGACTCGTCCCGAAGGAAGAAAAGGAGCGACCTACTTCAACCTAAGAAGACGAACGACTGCAGAACAAGAGGTAAGCCAAACTTTATGGAAAAACCATCTGAACGAGAATTGATGAACATCCGAAGAGGAGAAGACGACTAGACCCATCCAGAAGAAGTAGACGTACATCGAGGAAGCCCCAACGAGAACTGATGAGTATAAAACAATAATTTCACTAAAAAACGAATTCCCCTTTTTATCCATAATAACTGTTGCGGTTTGGAAGCTCTTGATGAATCGCGAGTTATTCCAAAGACGCTAAGCAGGAAAGGCTGGATTGTATATTAGAAAGAAGTGGACTGTATTACGAATATTTGACATGCGTTTATTGAAAATTTAAATTATTGGTTGTGATCGGCACGTGCGGATGCATTTGGGGCAATAACGCCCGAAAATTAATTTTGAACGAAATCGTGGTCCATTGTAGATGGACGCAGGTAATCTGAATTAAATTGAATCTTATGAATACATATTTAAAACTGTCCAGAAGCCGCGGCTGGAAGAGAAGTGTTTTACGAGAGATGCGCTCGGAGCCTTGTTAGAAACTAAACTAAACTTGTCTGCCGACGGCCGAACTGGCCGGCGGCAGCGTTTGATAAGCACGTGACGTCATCCGCTCGCGCCGCATTGCGGCAGCACACCGCGTACAGCCGATAAACAAGTACAAAGTTTAAACATACTGCCCGCCAAAATCGGGACGATTTTGTACATTAAACGTTAAATTGAATAATACAATAATTAGACTTACATGGCGAAAGCGATACAATAATTGGCGTATTGGCCACAGTGCAATGACATAATAACCATAATATGAATTCAATTAACAATCACAAGGTATACAATAAATTGACCGTTATGCCAATAGCAAGGGCACTGACATTAAAATTACTCAAAACATAATAGTAACACAATACACACAATAATGCAATGATTAAGTAGATATTGATCTTTCACAAATAATACCCATTGATATTTGCCAAGCATTACAATAACAAGTGATAACACCATAAAAAATATAATAATTTCCCCATGATATTGACACAACAACCCCAATAAATTTCATAATATGTGACCCTTAGAAAATACAATACATATGTAGAATAATTGACACTATAAGTAACACTTGTAGTTCTCAGAATTTGAATTATATAAACATATTGACAATACACAACATCCATAAATAATTGATGGTACATATGAAACACAGTCACTATTGCAGTAATAGCTAGCGGCACGTAAACAATATTACAATGCTTATGATACTTACAATGTTTATGATACAATTGACTTGTATGCTCGCCCGGGGAATGTCCCGGGCGTGGTCCAGGCAATGTGACAAATTCACAATCCTAGTATGTCTCGTATGGCACGCATACGATTAGTTTGTAGCCACCGGGAGGGGGCATAATTTGTGGATGGGTCGGCATAAGATACCTAGCGCGGTGCGAACTTCTGCGACGCGTACTAAGGAATCTTGACCCGGAAAAACATTGGTAATTACCCCACGCTTCCATTCTAGAGGGGGGGAATTGTCATCCAAAATGAGGACAAGCTGTCCGACATTCAAATTCCTTAACAGGGTGCGCCATTTATTGCGCTGCTGCAGCTGGTGCAGATAATCCCTAGACACACACGAACACACACACACACACGTGCATATGAATAGTGCGATGTATGCCTTGGTCGTGGACTTAGAGCGCTGCCCGCCATGGCGCAAAAGTACAGGACCGGCGTAGTCCACGGCCGACTGTGAAAATGGCCTTGAAGGCGTGACCCTAGAAGGGGGTAACTGACCTAGTAGTTGATTCGCGCCTTTAGCCCGGAAACGAAAACAAGTGACACACTTATGTATCACTGAGCGGATATAGGATTTGTCGTGTATGATCCAATACTTTCGCCTAAGCGAAGCTTGAGTTGATTGCACTCCAGCGTGCAACAAACGGATGTGTTCGTATTCAATTATTAATCTCGTGAGATGAGAGTGCGGGTGCAAAATTATTTGGTGTTTACTCTCGTAGCTAAGTGGGGAGAATTGCAAGCGTCCACCCACTCTTAAAATGCCCGATTCATCCAGGAATGGGTTGAGAGCAAGAATTTTACTACTGCGAGGAAGGCACCGGTGTGCCTCAAGTTCCATAACTTCTACGCCGAAATGCAACTGCTGAGACTGCCGGACAAAAATCAAGAGCGTGTCAGACAATTCCTGAGCCGACAAAAAGGACGTGTCTCTATCAACAACCGCGAGCCTAGAATTGCGAAAAAATCTGCGGCAATATGCGAAGACGCGAATAAGCCTCGTAAGTGATGAATAATTTTCAACATAACTATGTGTTGAGGACGCGACAATTAGTGAGGTTTGGACCTGCTTGCGACGTTCCTCCTCAAGGTCGGGAAAAGTACAGGGAGTATTAATGTCGAACGCGCTGACCGGCCATGAAGCCGACTCATGCGCTAACCAGGAGGGACCATGCCACCATTGAGTATGACAGTGCAAACTACGAGGGAGGCAACCGCGCGATAAAATGTCGGCAGGGTTGTCATTTGATACTACATGACGCCAAGTTCCCCTGCTGCTAACAAGACGCTGTATTTCCGCGACACGGTTGGGCACAAATACCTTCCAGCGGGAAGATTGTTGATGTATCCAATGCAAAGCTATCATCGAGTCCGAATAGAAATATAGTCCGTCAAATTTGTAATTGATGGCGTTTAAAACCTTGGACGTTAATTGCGCCAGCAATAAACAAGCACAAAGCTCAAGTCGTGGTAGCGTTATCTGTTTCAGCGGCGCGATCCTGGATTTAGCACACAGCAAGTTTGATGATATGGCGCCGTTCGAATAGACCGCCCGCACATAAATGCAACACGCGTAACCTTTAGCCGAAGCGTCGGCGAATCCGTGCAACTGTAATGAACTAATTGGGTAATTGTTCGAATTCTTAACCGACCTCGTAATCTCAAAATGAGTGTCGGAGACTAATTGAGCGTATAATTCCAACCATTGATTGGCTAATGACCCAGATAGGGGTTCGTCCCAATCTGTGCCCGCCAACCACAACTGTTGCACGAAATGCTTGCAGTAAAATGTGATGAGAGCGATCAAACCTAATGGATCATAGATCCCGGCGATGACCGACAACACGCTTCTCTTGTTGAACACGGTTAAATTATCATCACCCCTAACGGTGTATAAAAAGTTATCCCTTCCAACGTTCCATTGGATTCCCAATGTACGCACGTTTTGACCTTTGCTGAAGTCACGGGTTACTTGGGCGCGAAGGGTCGTAATCTTATGGTGGTTAGAGAACCACTTATGTAACGTAAAACCATACCTACTCAACAACTTCACGATCTCGCATTTCATTTCAGCTAAGCCGTTCGGATCATCCGAACCCGTTATGAGATCGTCTACGTAAAAGTCATTTGCTATGGCCCTAGAAGCTGTAGGGTAGTCGGATTTATTTTCGTAGGCTATTTGAGCCAGACAACGTGTAGCAAGGAAGGAGGCACTAGCAGTGCCATATGTAACCGTCCTTAAAGCGTAATGTCGCAATTCCTTATGCGGCGCATCACGCCAAACGATGCATTGCAGGTTTGAATCCTTAGGGTTAACCATGATCTGGCAATACATCTTTTCTATGCCCGCAATAAGTACGTATCGGTGGGTACGGAACCGAACCATTATCGAAAACAGATCCTGCTGGATCGTAGGACCGACCATTAGCGTATCGTTGAGGGACAAATTATTTGTGGTTTTAGCGGAGGCGTCAAATACCACGCGCAATTTAGTGGTTAAGCTAGAGTCCTTGAAGACTGTGTGATGTGGCAGATAAAAAATCTCTGAGCTGTCAAGCGACAAATCGTAGTCATTAAGTGGCGACATGTGGCCAAGTTTCAAGTAGTCACTCATGAACTCGCTATAATCCTTATGAAGGATAGTGCTCTGCTTGAACTTGAACTCTAACGATTGGAATCTGCGGATGGCTCCGCGGAGAGAATCTCCCAAATGAAATTTATCGGATCTGCGGGGCAGGGATACCACGAATCTTCCATCGCGATTGCGGCTAGTGTTTTCCACGAAATGTTTTTCACACGGCGAGTCCTCAGAGCGGGCTTCGCGACTGGAGATCTCCTCCAACTTCCAAAATTCTTTTAGTTGCGAGGAAATCTGATTGTCATCCTTGCAGACCATAAAGGACGAAACTGTTTTAGTTATATCGACGTTGAAGGGTAAGTCACCGGCCAAAATAAATCCTAACTTGGTTTCCTGAATTATAGGAAAGTGTGGTCCGCGCGTAAATTTCATAGGTTCAATTAGTTGGAGAAAATATTGAGCGCCGAGTAATATATCGACTTGCGCCGAGCAATGTAGGTGAGGATCAGCCAAGAATATGCGCTTGGGTAAATTCAAAGAGGCAAGATTGAACGACTCCGCCGGTAAATTATTAGTTATACTGGGTAATACGGCACAATGCACGTTTAACGTGAAGGGTTTATAGCGTGAATGTAGCCTTACATTAGTACTAAAGTCAGCCTGGGAAAGCGAGTTGTTTATACCCGTGATGGGTAGTTGCGATTTAACCAATTGGAGGCCCATTCTGCGGGCGAAATCCATTGTGCAAAAGTTCGCTTGAGAACCGGAATCCAGTAATATCCTAACGGGAAATTTTCTACCGACCTTATTGGCGGTCATACAGACGGCGGTAGATAACAATACCGATTTATTGGTCTGTGATTTCAGTGAGCATTTGTTGTTAACAGAAGTTACGTCCCTGTTGGGGACATGAATCGTGGTGTGGTGACGCCTAGAACATTTTTTGCATGAGAATTTTGAGGGACATTTTGAGCTTTCGTGTCCCGAACGGAGGCGGTTTAGGCAAAGTTTGTTTTTTATTAACACGTTTTTTCTGTCAGGGATAGACAGCGATGTAAATTGCAGGCAGTCGATAATTCTATGTTCACCGTTACACAGCCTACATAAATTGTTTCTGATATGAGAATGGAATGCGCCCTTTGGAGCGCTTATCTGTTTAACTGCCTTGCGATAAGGAGACTTACCGCTTTTGTTCAACCTGCTCGTTGGGGTAGTCGCGTTATCGAGATTTTGCAGTAATTTTCTTCGTGAATTTAGAAAATTCATAAAATTATTAAAATCAGGGAATTTATGCTCCGACAAACTCTCTTTCCACAAACGGAAAGTGTAATTATCAAGTTTTTTGGCTAAATAATTTACGACAATAATTTCGAACGTGTTGACTGGCAGTTTGAGATTATTTAAAGCGTTTATATTGGCAGAGATTTCAACAATAAATTTCGATATGCTGACTTGGGATTCTTGTTGAACTAATGGTACGTCCAGGACATTCCCTACATGATGGGCGGAAACAATTAGCTTACTGTCATATCTATTCCTCAACAGATCGATAGCCACCGCGTAATTCTCATGAGTGATTGGTAACGATTTTATTACGTTAAGCGCCTCGCCATGCAATGACGAGTGCAAATAGTGAAGTTTCTGTATATCCGTCAGATCTGCTCTGACGTGAATTAATTCAAGAAAAATATGGTAATAATATTGCCACTCAACAATACTACCCGCAAACCGTGGTAATTTTATTGGTTCCAATTGAATGGGGGGTGTTTTAGGCTGTTTACTTTCAGCATTAATTACTGGTTTTTGGTTCATATGCTCAGCTTGCTCCAGCAGGTGTTGCAATTTACATTCTATATTACAAAAATCGTCCTCCGTTTGTACTCGTTAAAGCAACGTCCGCTTCCTCAGCTTCGATTTGAGACTGAATCTCATCATATTTGGTGGATAATTCCATCAAATGACGCAGTTTTATTTTCAGCGCATGAGGATCGCTGGTTAACAAATCGAAGTTATCCGCGAAAGTATTTACTCGTGATATTGAGGCTTTAATTGTGCCTCGTTTTTTTATTAGAGCCCTTACATCGGCCATTATTACAATTTAAGAGAAAAAAGAAAAATATCTTGAAAGAAATTGAGCATAGAGCATGTGAACCATAAACTTAAGTCTGAATGAATTTAAATACGTTTCGGTAGCTAGCGATCGTTGTTTAGAACATAAACTTACTCTCTCTAAATAATCAATCTTTGTTGGCAATTAAATTATTAAACTTATGACTTTAAATGATAAAAAAATATATCTTTATCTTTAAAGTTTTAACTGATAATGAGCTGCCAACCATTTATTAAGCTGTATTGTGTAATGACGGTGTTTATTTATACAAATGTGTTAAGAAATAACCACTAAAGTGAAATATTATTAAACATCAAATATAAGTAAAAAGTTTATAGTCACGTGGCCGTTGAGCCATTCGTGATGAAGCTGGCTTCGATCCCGTTGTTCGATCCTGTTAGGAGCTGTTGCACCTCCTGTCTCTGCTGGTCAGATGACGCCTCGTGTTGTACCCTCCATGAATTAAAGCTGTGGAATCTTTTTTGATGACCTCGCAAATGCTGTCCTGCCGTGTCCCATCGTCTCTGGTCTACTGCTTGGCCGAATCTTGTCGAGATGACTGCAATGTGATTCCCAACAATGGTGTCGCTCAGGACGAGAATGATGCTCGTAGGGCGTGACTAAATTCAGATCGGTTGGTCCAGAAATGATACGTATAAAGAAATGCTGTCGCTTGTGGACCCAAACATGAGAAATCCGTCCCGTGGTGACCAAGGAAATAAATATGAGTGAGGCCAGAAATAACGCGAATTTTCTGTGTGTGAGTGTGTGTGTGTGTGTGTGTGTGTGTGTGTGTGTGTGTGTGTGTGTGTTCCCTGCCTTTTTTATTGCAGTAATCATAATAATAAAATGGAAACGTAAACATTCCATAATTGAGATATGCTTGCCTGTCACGAACGATATATTTTCTCTCATACATGATTTACATTAAAATGAAAATATCGGTATGGAGAACCATACATGACTTCCATGTTCTAAGATTTATATTTACAATCATTTTCGAAATGAAATATTACCATAGAAACTACTTCTTTCTACTTATTGCTTCAGCCTTAACCACAGTACTGTGGTCACTTACGTATACCTCCTCACGTTATCGCACTCGATTTTCACTGATGATGCAAGTCGATGGCATTGCACGCTTTTTAAATGGAAAGTGCCGACACCCACACCAACATAACGCGTGCAATCCGAAAAATTGTCCAGCGTGGATAGCGATTTGCTTCCTGTGGATCGCTGGGCAGTGTAACTGCACGTGTTTACAGAGGAACGATTCATAGACAGAATTTTCGTCTTTAGGGAATGAACCCTCTGCAAGATGCTGCGTGTCCATGAGTGACTTCGGAGTGCTCCTTCTTTTCCGCGTGTTTGTTCTGTGAAACGTACACTGTAGATTCGCAGCGTTACTGTAAGCAACGCTCAATAGGAAAAGTTGAAAATTTTTCTCCACGGTGTACCCTCATACACACTAAACCTGCTCTGATGTTTTAATTACGGACATCATAATATTAAAACTTTGGAAACTTGAGCACTACTTAATGGAGATCAAACATTAACTTATACAAGCCATTAATTTTATGCATTTTATATATATATATATATATATATATATATATATATATATATATGTGTACAGCGTTATCGGCAAGAAAGAAGTAGTTTTTGTTAAAATTCCTTCCCGGGATGGTTGGCCATAGTCCAATGTTTTCTACAAAACCAGACGTTTCGGCAATGCCATCGACTTCCATCATCAGTGAAAATCGAGTGCGATAACGTGAGGTGGTATACGTTAGTGACCACAGTACTGTGGTTAAGGCTGAAGCAGTAAGTAGAAAGAAGTAGTTTCTATGGTAATATTTCATTTCGAAAATGATTTTAAATATAAATCTTAGAACATGGAAGTCATGTATGGTTCTCCATACCGATATATTTTTTTGTTTGCAAACGATAGCCGCAAATTCAAACAGAATCAACTAATGTTTCGCATACAGCCCTGAATTGTAGAGTTCTCATGACCTATTGTTTTTGGTGAAGATCGGTTAAGGGAAAGGGGTAGTTTGCCGGTAACGTTTTATGTTTTAACAAGGGTATTGTCTATGGCAAACGATAACAGCCGCAAATTCAAACAGAATCAAAACATTATTTTCATACAGCCCTATATTGTAGAGTTCTCAAGACGTATTGTTTTTGGTGAAGATCGGTTAAGGGAAAGGGGTAGTTTACCGGAAAAGTTTTATGTTTTAACAAGGGTATTTTCTATGGCAAACGATAACAGCCGCAAATTCAAGCAGAATCAAAAGATTATTTGCATACCGCCCTGATTTGTAGAGTACTCAAGATGTGTTGTTTTTGGTGAAGATCGATTAAGGGAAAGGGGTAGTTTACCAGCTACGTTTTATGTTTTAACAAGGGTATTTCCTATGGCAAACGATAACAGCCGCAAATTCAAACACAATCAAATAATGTTTTGCATACAGCCCTGATTTGTAGGGTACTCAAGACCTATTGTTTTCGGAGAAGATCGGTTAAGGGAAAGGGGTAGTTTACCAGCAACGTTTTTTTATCAAGGGTATTTTCTATGGCAAACGATAACAGCCGCAAATTCAAACAGAATCAAATAATTTTTTGCATACTTCCCTGAATTGTAGAGATCTCAAGGACTTTTGATTTTGGTGAAGATCGGTTAAGGGGAAGGGGTAGTTTACCTTCAATCTTTTACGTTTTAACAACAGTAAAGTACTTGAAAATTCGGTTAAACTTTTTCAAACAATGGTAATTGTTAAAAATAAAATAATTTTGTTGCCAGGCAATAAAATTATAATTTTTACTTCCATGTTCCTTAAGGAAATGGAAGTATGGCGATGGAAAAAAATCGTGTCCGAGATTATTGCCGATTCTGAGTGTACTACACTCAAAACATGAAAAAAGTCGTTTTTCGAAAAGTGTCTGTCCGTAGATTTTTTTCTATGGCAAACGATAACTGCCGCAAATACAAACAGAATCAAATAATTTTTCGTGTACAGCCCTGATTTGTAGAGTACTCATGACCTGTCGTTTTTGGTGAAGATCGGTTGAGGGAAAGGGGTAGTTTACCAGCAACGGTTTTTTTTTAACAAGGGTAATTTTTTTTTTGGCAAACGATGACAGCCGCAAATTAAAACAGAATCAAAAAATGCTTCGCATACAGCCCTGAATTGTAGAGTTCTCTAGACCTATTGTTTTTGGTGAAGATCAATTAAGAGGAAGGGGTAGTTTACCAGCAACGTTTTATGTTTTAACAAGGGTATTTTCTATGGCAAACGATAACAGCCGCAAATTCAAACAGAATCAAATAATTTTTTGCATACGTCCCTGAATTGTAGAGGTCTCAAGGGCTTTTGATTTTGGTGAAGATAGGTTAAGGGGAAGGGGTAGTTTACCGGCAACCTTTTACGTTTTAACAACAGTAAAGTACTTGAAAATTCACTTAAACTTTTTCAAACAATTGTGGTTGTTAAAAATAAAATAATTTTGTTGCCAGGCAATAAAATTATAATTTTTTCATTTTAGTGTAAATCATATATGAGTGAAAATATATCGTTAGTGGCAGGCAAGCATATCTCAATTATGTAATGTTTACATTTCCATTTTATTATTATGATTACTGCAATAAAAAGGCAGGGAACACACACACACACACACACACACACACACAAAATTCGCGTTATTTCTGGCCTCACTCATGTTTATTTCCTTACATTTGCACGCTTTTTAAATGGAAAGTGCCGAAACCCTCACCAACATTACGTGTGCAAGCCGAAAAATTGTCCAGCGTGGATAGCGATTTACTTCCTGTGGATCGCTGGGCAGTGTAACTGCACGTGTTTACAGAGGAAAGATTCATAGACTGACTTTTCGTCTTTAGGGAATGAACCCTCTGCAAGATGCTGAGGGTCCATGAGTGACTTCGGAGCGCTCCTTCTTTTCCGCGTGTTTGTTCTGTGAAACGTACACTATAGATTCGCAGCTTTACTTTAAGCAACGCTCAATAGGAAATGTTGAAAATTTTTGTCCACGGTGTACCCTCATACACACTAAACCTGCTCTGATGTTTTAATTACGGACATCATAATATTAAAACTTTGGAAACTTGAGCACTACTTAATGGAGATCAATCATTAACTTATACAAGCCATTAATTTTATGCATATTTTAATATATATGTGTACTACGTTATCGGCAAAAAAGAAATAGTTTTTGTTAAAATTCCTTCCCGGGATGTTTGGCCGTAGTCCAATGTTTTCTACAAAACCAGACGTTTCGGCAATGCCATCGACTTCCATCATCAGTGAAAATCGAGTGCGATAACGTGAGGAGGTATACGTAAGTGACCACAGTACTGTGGTTAAGGCTGAAGCAATAAGTAGAAAGAAGTAGTTTCTATGGTAATATTTCATTTCGAAAATGATTGTAAATATAAATCTTAGATCATGGAAGTCATGTATGGTTCTCCATACCGATATTTTCATTTTAATGTAAATCATGTATGAGAGAAAATATATCGTTCGTGACAGGCAAGCATATCTCAATTATGGAATGTTTACGTTTCCATTTTATTATTATGATTACTGCAATAAAAAAGGCAGGGAACACACACACACACACACACACACTCACACACAGAAAATTCGCGTTATTTCTGGCTTCACTCATATTTATTTCCTTACATTTGCACGCTTTTTAAATGGAAAGTGCCGAAACCCACACCAACATAACGCGTGCAATCCGAAAAATTGTCCAGCGTGGATAGCGATTTGCTTCCTGTGGATCGCTGGGCAGTGTAACTGCACGTGTTTGCAGAGGAACGATTCATAGACAGAATTTTCGTCTTTAGGGAATGAACCCTCTGCAAGATGCTGCGTGTCCATGAATGACTTCGGAGTGCTCCTTCTTTTCCGCGTGTTTGTTCTGTGAAACGTACACTGTAGATTCGCAGCGTTACTCTAAGCAACGCTCAATAGGAAAAGTTGAAAATTTTTCTCCACGGTGTACCCTCATACACACTAAACCTGCTCTGATGTTTTAATTACGGACATCATAATATTAAAACTTTGGAAACTTGAGCACTACTTAATGGAGATCAAACATTAACTTATACAAGCCATTAATTTTATGCTTTATATATATATATATATATATATATATGTACAGCGTTATCGGCAAGAAAGAAGTAGTTTTTGTTAAAATTCCTTCCCGGGATGGTTGGCCGTAGTCCAATGTTTTCTACAAAACCAGACGTTTCGGCAATGCCATCGACTTCCATCATCAGTGAAAATCGAGTGCGATAACGTGAGGTGGTATACGTTAGTGACCACAGTACTGTGGTTAAGGCTGAAGCAGTAAGTAGAAAGAAGTAGTTTCTATGGTAATATTTCATTTCGAAAATGATTTTAAATATAAATCTTAGAACATGGAAGTCATGTATGGTTCTCCATACCGATATATTTTTTTGTTTGCAAACGATAGCCGCAAATTCAAACAGAATCAACTAATGTTTCGCATACAGCCCTGAATTGTAGAGTTCTCATGACCTATTGTTTTTGGTGAAGATCGGTTAAGGGAAAGGGGTAGTTTGCCGGTAACGTTTTATGTTTTAACAAGGGTATTGTCTATGGCAAACGATAACAGCCGCAAATTCAAACAGAATCAAAACATTATTTTCATACAGCCCTATATTGTAGAGTTCTCAAGACGTATTGTTTTTGGTGAAGATCGGTTAAGGGAAAGGGGTAGTTTACCGGCAAAGTTTTATGTTTTAACAAGGGTATTTCCTATGGCAAACGATAACAGCCGCAATTCAAGCAGAATCAAAAGATTATTTGCATACCGCCCTGATTTGTAGAGTACTCAAGATGTGTTGTTTTTGGTGAAGATCGGTTAAGGGAAAGGGGTAGTTTACCAGCTACGTTTTATGTTTTAACAAGGGTATTTCCTATGGCAAACGATAACAGCCGCAAATTCAAACACAATCAAATAATGTTTTGCATACAGTCCTGATTTGTAGGGTACTCAAGACCTATTGTTTTCGGAGAAGATCGGTTAAGGGAAAGGGGTAGTTTACCCGCAACGTTTTTTTATCAAGGGTAATTTTTTATGGCAAACGATAACAGCCGCAAATTCAAACAGAATCAAATAATTTTTTGCATACTTCCCTGAATTGTAGAGATCTCAAGGACTTTTGATTTTGGTGAAGATCGGTTAAGGGGAAGGGGTAGTTTACCTTCAATCTTTTACGTTTTAACAACAGTAAAGTACTTGAAAATTCGGTTAAACTTTTTCAAACAATGGTAATTGTTAAAAATAAAATAATTTTGTTGCCAGGCAATAAAATTATAATTTTTACTTCCATGTTCCTTAAGGAAATGGAAGTATGGCGATGGAAAAAAATCGTGTCCGAGATTATTGCCGATTCTGAGTGTACTACACTCATAACATGAAAAAAGTCGTTTTTCGAAAAGTGTCTGTCCGTAGATTTTTTTCTATGGCAAACGATAACTGCCGCAAATACAAACAGAATCAAATAATTTTTTGTGTACAGCCCTGATTTGTAGAGTACTCATGACCTGTCGTTTTTGGTGAAGATCGGTTGAGGGAAAGGGGTAGTTTACCTGCAACGGTTTTTTTTTAACATGGTAATTTTTTTTGGCAAATGATGACAGCCGCAAATTAAAACAGAATCAAAAAATGTTTCGCATACAGCCCTGAATTGTAGAGTTCTCTAGACCTATTGTTTTTGGTGAAGATCAATTAAGAGGAAGGGGTAGTTTACCAGCAACGTTTTATGTTTTAACAAGGGTATTTTCTATGGCAAACGATAACAGCCGCAAATTCAAACAGAATCAAATAATTTTTTGCATACGTCCCTGAATTGTAGAGGTCTCAAGGGCTTTTGATTTTGGTGAAGATAGGTTAAGGGGAAGGGGTAGTTTACCGGCAACCTTTTACGTTTTAACAACAGTAAAGTACTTGAAAATTCACTTAAACTTTTTCAAACAATTGTGGTTGTTAAAAATAAAATAATTTTGTTGCCAGGCAATAAAATTATAATTTTTTCATTTTAGTGTAAATCATATATGAGTGAAAATATATCGTTAGTGGCAGGCAAGCATATCTCAATTATGGAATGTTTACGTTT
Organism: Magicicada septendecula; assembly: GCA_034769895.1. Lineage (NCBI taxonomy): Eukaryota > Metazoa > Arthropoda > Insecta > Hemiptera > Cicadidae > Magicicada > Magicicada septendecula. The sequence continues at coordinate 432,322,635 of CM068375.1, forward strand.
CCATTTTATTATTATGATTACTGCAATAAAAAGGCAGGGAACACACACACACACACAAACAAAATTCGCGTTATTTCTGGCCTCACTCATGTTTATTTCCTTACATTTGCACGCTTTTTAAATGGAAAGTGCCGAAACCCACACCAACATAACGCGTGCAAGCCGAAAAATTGTCCAGCGTGGATAGCGATTTACTTCCTGTGGATCGCTGGGCAGTGTAACTGCACGTGTTTACAGAGGAAAGATTCATAGACAGACTTTTCGTCTATAGGGAATGAACCCTCTGCAAGATGCTGAGGGTCCATGAGTGACTTCGGAGCGCTCCTTCTTTTCCGCGTGTTTGTTCTGTGAAACGTACACTATAGATTCGCAGCTTTACTTTAAGCAACGCTCAATAGGAAATGTTGAAAATTTTTGTCCACGGTGTACCCTCATACACACTAAACCTGCTCTGATGTTTTAATTACGGACATCATAATATTAAAACTTTGGAAACTTGAGCACTACTTAATGGAGATCAATCATTAACTTATACAAGCCATTAATTTTATGCATATTTTTATATATATGTGTACTACGTTATCGGCAACAAAGAAATAGTTTTTGTTAAAATTCCTTCCCGGGATGTTTGACCGTAGTCCAATGTTTTCTACAAAACCAGACGTTTCGGCAATGCCATCGACTTCCATCATCAGTGAAAATCGAGTGCGATAACGTGAGGTGGTATACGTTAGTGACCACAGTCACTACTGTGGTTAAGGCTGAAGCAGTAAGTAGAAAGAAGTAGTTTCTATGGTAATATTTCATTTCGAAAATGATTTTAAATATAAATCTTCGAACATGGAAGTCATGTATATTTCTCCATACCGATATTTTTTTTTTTTGACAAACGATATCCGCAAATTCAAACAGAATCAACTAATGTTTCGCATACAGCCCTGAATTGCAGAGTTCTCAAGACCTGTTGTTTTTGGTGAAGATCGGTTAACGGAAAGCGGTAGTTAACCTGCAAAATGTTATGTTTTAACAAGGGTATTTTCTATGGCAAACGATAACAGCCGTAAATTCAAGCAGAATCAAAAGATTATTTGCATACCGACCTGATTAGTAGAGTATTCAAGATGTGTTGTTTTTGGTGAAGATCAGTTAAGGGAAAGGGGTAGTTTACCAGCTATGTTTTATGTTTTAACAACGGTATTTTCTATGGCAAACGATAACAGCCGCAAATTCAAACAAAATCAAATTATTTTTTGCATACAGCCCTAAATTGTAGAGTTCTCAAGACCTGTTGTTTTTGGTGAAGATCGGTTATGGGAAAGGGGTAGTTTACCGGCAACGTTTTATGTTTTAACAAGGGTATTTTTTATGGCAAACGATAACAGCCACAAATTCAAGCAGAATCAAAAGATTATTTGCATACAACCCTGATTTGTAGAGTACTCAAGACCTGTTGTTTTTGGTGAAGATCGGTTAAGGGAAAGTGGTAGTTTACCAGCAGCGTTTTTTTATCAAGGGTAATTTTTTTGGCAGACGATAACAGCCGCAAATTCAAACAGAATCAAATAATGTTTTGCATACAGCCCTGAATTGTAGAGTTCTCAAGACCTTTTGGTTTTGGTGAAGATTGGTTAAGGGAAGGGGTAGTTTACCGGCAACGTTTTTTTATCAAGGGTAATTTTCTATGGCAAACGATAACAGCCGCAAATTGAAACAGAATCAGAATCAAATACTTTTTTCCATACCTCTCTGAATTGTAGAGGTCTCAAGGACTTTTGATTTTGGTGAAGATCGGTTAAGGGGAAGGGGTATTTTACCTGCCACCTTTTACGTTTTAACAACAGTAAAGTACTTGAAAATTCATTTAAACTTTCTCAAACAATGGTAATTGTTAAAAATAAAATAATTTTGTTGCCAGGCAATAAAATTATAATTTTTACTTCCATGTTCCTTAAGGAAATGGAAGTATGGTGATTGAAAAAAATCGTGTTCGAGATTATTGCAGATTCTGATTGTACTACACTCAAGCATGAAAAAAAGGCGGTTTTCAAAAAGTGTCTGTCTGTAGATTTTTTTTCTATGGCAAACGATAAGTGCCGCAAATACAAACAGAATCAAATAATTTCTCTGCGTACACCCTGATTTGTAGAGTACTCACGACCTATCGTTTTTGGTGAGGATCGGTTAAGGGAAAGGGGTAGTTTACCAGCAACGGTTTTTTTTTAACAAGGGTAATTTTTTTTTGGCAAACGATGACAGCCGCAAATTAAAACAGAATCAAAAAATGTTTCGCATACAGCCCTGAATTGTAGAGTTCTCAAGACCTATTGTTTTTGGGGAAGATCAGTTAAGAGGAAAGGGTAGTTTACCAGCAACGTTTTATGTTTTAACAAGGGTATTTTCTATGGCAAACGATAACAGCCGCAAATTCAAACAGAATCAAATAATTTTTTGCATACGTCCCTGAATTGTAGAGATCTCAAGGGCTTTTGATTTTGGTGAACATCGGTTAAGGGGAAGCGGTAGTTTACCTGCAACCTTTTACGTTTTAACAACATTAAAGTACTTGAAAATTCACTTAAACTTTTTCAAACAATTGTGGTTGTTAAAAATAAATTAATTTTGTTGCCAGGCAATAAAATTATAATTTTTTCATTTTAGTGTAAATCATATATGAGTGAAAATATATCGTTAGTGGCAGGCAAGCATATCTCAATTATGTAATGTTTACGTTTCCATTTTATTATTATGAATCCAAGAATTATTATTATGATTACTGCAATAAAAAGGCAGGGAACACACACACACACACACACACACACACACACACACACACACACACACACACACACACACACACACACACACACACACACACACACACAAAAGTAGTATAGGTATGTATGTGCTGGGACAAGGTCAATGACCCCGGAAGTAAACAAAGATGACCTTGAGCCCGGAAGTAAACAAAGATGACCTTGAGCGAGACCTTGACCGCCCCCGGAAGTAAACAAAGATGACCTTGACCTAGAGCAACATCAATGTTGATGTCAAGGTCAAGGTCACGGCCAAGGTCAAGGTCTCGGTCAAGGTCAAGGCTGGTTATAACGTAAGCAATATGATTTCCAATGACGTGTTCAAGGGAATTACGTAATAACATGTGAACGCATGCGGTTGACCTTTCGATTAAACCGCGCCCAAGAAAATTGCGCAATAACACGTGAATGTATGTGGTCGATTAAACCACATCCAAGAAAATTGTGTAATAACACGTTTTCATCATGATAGAAAAGTTGACGTCCATATTTTGAAAAATAAAAATACGAATTAATCAGGATCGAACCTATGAAACTATACATCGAATTAAGAAACAACGATTTAATCTACACGGCTAATTCGTATTTTGAATATCTTACTAAATCATGTGAGGAAAAGAGAAAATTCTTTAGAAATGTACATATTTTTTTTCTTTATTTTTTCCAACATAAACATACAATTGTTATAATGTTTTTACATAATGTTGATAACTACATTTATTAACTTTCTGCTGATTATAAAGACCATTAGTAACATCATTTATACTATCAACTAGCTTAAATTGATTATGTTGTATGTTTAACATTACTTTGTACTCATTCACCTTTTCAGGTACAAATTTAAATATTTTACAATTACACATATTAAAATTTTTAAACCCAATATTTTTAGTATCATAAATGTTATAAACTACATTCTTCCGCCGATTATATTTGTTTCGCGTGTTAAAAACTTGTTCCATCATTCACCAACGAATAATGACCGTAGGGTAGTGTATCTATTTTATTATCGCAAAGGATTCTTTTATTGTCTAAATTACTTAACGCTAATTTGTTGCACGTAATCGTTTCAACTAGATGTTTTTTCGATCGGAATAATTTCATCATTCTATAGCTATTAATTTTATTATTATCCTTATTTATAGTTACGGGTTTATTATTTTTAAAAACGGTTTTAGAATAGGCGCACTCTTTAAAATCTTCAAAGCTTATATGTTTGCTAATAACATTTTTTTTAATTCCTTTTGCTCTTTTTTTAATTTTGTTATCCGCAGTTTTAAATGTATATAATTTAGAGCGTAAACCGATAAATTCTTTAATCGGTACACCCACACATTCATCTTTAAATTTACCAATGACTTTTTTATTTTCATCCGAATAGCACGGATGATTGGGCGAATAATCTGATGTATCAAAGTGTGTAAATAAATCTGAATCTAATATGTCTTTATAAAAATCTTCTGTACGAATTTCGTAAAAAAAGCTATCTGTATCTGTATATAAGAGCAAAAGCTTTTCACCACATTTTTTCTTCATTATATCGTAATGAAAATCATACATTAACGTTTTACTTATTTCTAATACGCTAAATCCGATGTATATTGGTTTATCTAAAAATAAACGTTTTTTATCCGATAATACCGCACATAACGATTTATTATAAATTATTCTGTCTTTAAATACCGGTTGTGTAATTAAATTTAATAATTTTTTCTCATCACTTACAAGTTTAAGGTCAATTCTTTTTCTCACGTTCTCCATACATTTACCGAACACCGAGTTGTTTAATAATTTAAAAAAGTCTTTTTCAAAATCATTTTTAGCTTGTTTTCGTTTTTCTGTATTTAAGTCAATGTACGTTTTTAACCAAGGACCCTGCAAAAATTCTATAATACGATGAATTTTTATAACTTTTAAACCGTGTTTAACAGCTTGTTTTAAATTAATGTAATGACATATATATTTTTCTTTATTTTCTAATGTTGTTAACAATTTTTGTTGTTTTGTTCCTTTAACGCATTGATTAACTGGTAGAAACGGTAAATCGCTATGATGATCATGTAAGTGATGAGGATACTCAACGTCTACTTCTAAAATATAACCGACGGGAGAATCGTCTGCAATATCTAGTATATTTAAATTATCGTTAGGATCTTTCCAAGTAAAACCAGCATACGGCATACATTTACTCATTGCCCAACCGTACAGATTATTCGCGTCTAAATAAGTTAAAAATTTAATCGGGTTAGTTACATCAAATGTTTCTGGAATATATTTATTGTTAGCAACAGATTCTTTTTTTATGCAAACACTTATTCCCCCCCTCACCCCATTTTCAAAAAGTAAGTACATTTCATAATCGGTTAATAATTCCAGTTTAATTTTTGTATAACTTAACATTGCATCAAATGCAAAACCTGGTACTGTAAAGTAGTGTGCGCAGTCTAGTTTATAAGATTGCATACAAAGAGATCTAAAATTTTCAAAAATATCACACAATAATAAAACATCAATTTTTAAATAAAGATCGCTATACTCCCCAAGAGTTTGTATATTAAAATGATTCCAAACTTTACACGCGTGTTCATAATCATCATTTCCAATTTCCGAATCATTTAGTGAACTATAAAAACAATCTTTTGGAGGTAATCTACATTCTTCCAACTTTTTCCAGGAATTCGTATATTCGTAAGGATACACACCTTTCCTGGTAACTAGCGGCATACTGTCTACAGAAAAAAATTTTCCAGTATAAAAAAACTTATCCTTAGGTATATTATTACTGAGCTCAGCTAACGAACAATTCATAAACCGATAAGTATCAATAAATCTAATATTTAAACCCGAATGTGTTTTCTTTGCAAAAGAAATATATTTTTCTCTTGTATTAGGAATTACATGAATATGTTTTACATCATAGCCCAATTGTCGCACTATAAAATGCGAATCATAATTAGAACTACCATGTATGAAAACTGGTACAAATTTCTGTTGTTCTCGTTTCAGGTTACACGTATTACATAATACCGCACGAAATCGACCGGTTAAATGACAATGATCGCGAACTTTGGGATATAATAACGTAAATTCCTTATTACACATTTCGCAATGTGTAGCCAATTTAAATTTTATTTTATCATCTCGATTCATATGTAAAGGTATATTTTTTTTAATAAGTAAACCGATTAAATTAATTTTTTCAACTAAATATGTCATAAAATTTTCCGCAGCATTTTTACCACGATATAAGTAAGGTTCTGAAGGTAATCGGTTTCTAATACTTTCAGAGATATTGCTATCTATAACAAAATATACGCAAAAACTCATCGGAATATGAAATTCGTTAACTGTAGTAAATTTGTTTTCGGGGTTGGGCAAACAAGTACTAACAGGTTTCAAAATACATTCGAAATCTGCATATACCACAATAGGAACCCTATATTGATAATGAAAATTTTTAAATTCTAATATGTTGTTGTCAGTAGTTGGTAATGCTATTTTTACGGGCGAATACTTTCCGCAATATCTACTATGAATTTTTAATTTTTTTGACTTTTTAGTAAAAAACGAAAAACAACGTTTACATATTTCAATTACTTCTGTATGTTTTGTTAACTGTGGTCTTATTAACTTGGAAAAATCCTTTATATAACAATAATGGTAATTAGCATTATTCAATTTATTTAATACTAGAAGGTCAAAATGATTATTTTTTTCTTCCCTACACACTTTAAGAGGAAAAACTGATTTTTTTTCATCGATAGAATAAATGTTTATTGACACATTATTATTTTTTTCAAAACGAGAAATTTGGTTTAAAGGTGTAGGAAAGTCTATATGTTTAAAATCAAATTTATTTTCTAAATTAAAATAACGAAAATTAACCCGTTCAATGTGAGGTCCAGTAACATAACGACATAAGATTGACCATTTAAAACAAAAAATATCATTATTTTTTGGATTTATTATACATTTTCTATTTTGTAAGAATTTTGGAAGTGGAATATATGAAGCACCTCTTAATGGTTTAAATCGATTTATTCTTAGTAAAATTCCGTCTATACAGTGAAGACTCCATCCGGAACCTTTCCCCATATATATGTTTTCATCGTGACAAATCTCTCTAATCGAATTATTTAATATCATATTTAAATTATCGTTTTCTAAAACTGGGATGTTTTTTGTTTTAAATGATCTGTCCTGTGTTTCATTTATGACAGGTTTTATGTATGTACATTCGACAACTATGTTGAATTTTATTGGACCAAACATTGAAATTATGTTACTTAAAATTGTAACTATATTTAATTTAATGTAATCTAATAACAAACAAATGTCTTTATAATTATTATTAGTGTTTTTATAAAAATATGTTTTTAAATTTCCTTTAAATGCATTCTCTATTTCTATGAAACTATTTGATTCAACAATTTGTTGTAATCTCGCCGTTTTTAATTTTAAATTTATTGATGATGATGATGATGATAATGATGATGCTGGAGATGATGGCGGTGTTGACCATGTTGTTGTTGACTCCAAATCTTGTACACGTGACGGTCCAGGTTGTGGCGAAGGTGTTGTTTCACGAGATGAAGCATGTTCTTCCTCAACAGTATTTCTGGCAAATTGTCTTTTTTTAAATGGCAGATTTTTGTCCATTGCAATCTATAAAAATATATTTAAACAAACGATATTCATATCGGTTCTATAATTATAAAAATTTATTATCCTTGTATAATTTTTATACTTACGTCAGTTGCTTGTTCTTCTTGTGTAAAGTAAACTGTATTGTTGGCTCCTTATGTGTGTGGTTGTATTATCTATCTTTATATAGTCGCGTAAAAAGTAGAAGAGCAGAGTGATCTAATCTTTATACTTTGAACTATTGTTGTGTAACACGCCCACCGTTTTTGCAATGCAAGATAATCTTTCTCGAGCGCGGTTTAATCGAAAGGTCAACCAGCTTTTCCTATAGTGAGAAACAGTATATATAAAGCGCCTTAGAATTGTATTGTACACGCTCAAACTGCTTCAATAAGAAGAATCAGCAAGTTGTTTCTGCATCGCTTTTTATACAGCAAACTCTATCAGGTAATTATTATTTTTTTGTATACTTTAAAACTTTATTTACAAATTAGTTATGTAACAAAAAACGATTATTTGTATGTTATAGAATCAATAATGGCCGCATCAAATCTTTATTTTAAAAAATTATCTAAAAACGCTTATCCACCTGAAAAGTTAACTAATCAGTCTGCGGGTTTTGATCTCCGTAGTGCGTATAATTATAAAATTAATGCTAACGGAAAAGAATTAGTAAAAACCGATTTAGCTGTTAAAATACCTGACGGTTGTTACGGGAGAATTGCACCACGTTCAGGATTGGCTCTTAAATATCACATCAACGTTGGAGCTGGTGTGGTAGATAGAGATTATAGAGGGAACGTAGGTGTGGTTATTTTTAACCATTCGTCAGCGTATTTTAACATAAATAAAGGTGATCCAATCGCGCAACTGATTTGTGAAAAGATTGAAGAACCGGAACTGAGAGAGGCATCAACTTTAGATAGTACTGAGAGAGGTGATAACGGTTTTGGTTCTACGGGTGGGATAAGCGGATTAAATGATAATGATGAAAATAAAGAATTATTGCTAGAAATCGATAAATTTTTACCGGAAGGCTAATAAATTTTTTGTTTTTCTAGTAATGGACATCTCTGGACCATCTCACCACATCGAGGAATATGTTTCATTAGAAGACATCCTTAAGCTATTATATTTTTATGGACTTTCGTCTTTATGTTTATGGGAAGATGTGCTAAAGAAAATTAAAACTGATATTGTCAATTCAGATGATGTAGATGTTTTTAATTTATATAGTAGACTAATAGAAATAACAAAAAATATTAGAATCGCTTTAGAATTAAAACTAGTTCGCTCGCAAAAGGATTTATCACTACTAGAGTCAGCTGCATGGAAGTAGTATCGTCAAGGTCACTCACTTTCACTGCTTCTCCCTGTCACCTCCACGCCCCTCGCCCAGCGTTGTTGCCGGCTAGTACAGTGTGTAGCGTTTTAGCAGTGTTACGAAAACAAATTTCATACATCCACATTATATTCTTCGTTTCAAATTTATTTATGCGTATCGCGTAAATGAATTTGTTTTATCAGGAATAATTAGTTGTGGGTAACACTACTCAGTTAAATTCTGGGCGCCAGTATTTGAGCTCTAAAAATTTGTGTGAGTCGGCAACATATTTTTTGTTGTCGCGTAAATATCTACAGAATTTCTATCTTTGCGTTTCTTCTGTTTCTTTGGCTTTTTTTTTGTTACGATTTGCAGTTCTCTGAAACTACTATTTATACTGCGCTGGTTTTTCTTATGTTAGAATCTAAACCTTTTAGCAATACACACCCTAACTTTACGAAGTACCATTAGGTCAGTTATTTTGTGATTTCCGTACAGTGCACTTACTTATTAAAGTTTTACTGTTTTCTTCATGGGCGGTTATCCTACAGACTGACAGTTGTCTGAGAACGCTGACCTTGCCTGCTGTTGTCGCTTTAATTTTTTCATACTCACGGTCTTTTCCCTTTTGTAAATGAATCTGTTTTTGTTCTCTACACGGTCATTCCTAAGCCATATGGTTCGGAAGTTCTGTTAGGTATATGTACACATTTGGTATGCACATTGCGTATACCCTGTCGGCATGTCTTTTCGGTAAATATTGCTGTCTGACACTTTTATGAATGCCTTTGTCATTTTACAATCCCCTCAAAAATGTGTATGTTTACTGCCCGCGCTACTACCTTTCTTCCGTTGCACAAAGATAAATAGGACTGAGCAATTTCTGTAAACAAAATTGTCGCTGTTGTGACAAAAGCCAATCCCATTTCAGTTACAGTACCCCATTCCAAGTAGGTTGGGTGGACGAGGTGAGGAAGAGACGAATTAGCAACAAACATCCAAAATATTTATCGTCCTTAGTATTGTTGACAGACATTTTGTGCGTTTCATGTGAACGGTTGACGTCTTTATTGTAGACAGTGTGTGTATTAGTTTATTTCAATAATTTGTATTTATTATGAGTGATATTGAGGAACAGTATCCTACATTTAGTTCGAGTACAAGCAGCGGTGGTGTACGTGCGGGCCGAGAGGACATTAGAAAACAAAGTAAAGTCATCATAGCAAACGTTTACAAGTTTTTTAAAAATCTTGCGTATAATGAAGAAGCCAGGAGGAACATAAACTTTGCACAAGTTCGAAAATTGACAGCGGAAGCTTGTGGCATTTCTGAACAGTCGGTGCAACGTATTAGCAATACCGTTGCTTCGGCAGATGATCAAGGCGTGAGTGTTGTGTTCAGTTCTCCAAGGAAAGGGTATAAACGGGAACACAAAAACACTGAACTGGACGATTTTAATAAACAAATAGTCCGCAGGACCGTACTAGAATATTACGACCGAGGGGAATACCCCACTGCAAGCAAAATTCGAGCTGATCTCTGTCAGAAAATCAATTATTCTGGTTCAGAAGCCTCCGTACTTCGCCTTCTGAAAGTGCTTGGTTTTAAATTTAAGAAGTGCAACGATGGACGAAAATTTTTAATGGAGCGCAGAGACATTGCTGCCTTGAGAGCGAAGTTTTTGAGAACCATGCATATACATCGTACGGAGGACAACAGGCCTATAATTTATTTGGATGAAACCTGGATATCACAGAATCATACGAATAAATACATCTGGCAAGACTCCAGAGGGAACGGTGGGCTGAAAGTACCTACTGGTAGAGGTGGCCGGCTGATTATTGCACATGCTGGATCCGCAAGTACAGGTTTCATAGCAGGTGCCAAACTTGTCTTTCGTGGCAGTAAGCATTCAGCTGCATCTGACTACCACACAGAAATGAATGCTGAAGTTTTTAAGACCTGGTTTGTTGGTATGTTGCGCTCCTTGGAAGAAGGCTCTGTCATCGTGATGGATAATGCCAGCTATCATTCTGTACAAATAGATAAACCACCATGTTCAAACTGGCGTAAAGCGGATATCATGGAGTGGCTGCGTAAGAAGAGAATTTCATTTTCCACAGCTGAAACCAGGGATGAACTTCTTTCTAAAGAAGAGATCCGAACGGCCAAGAAGACGTACGAATTGGATCAACTGGCAAATGAAATGGGACATACAGTAGTGCGCCTGCCACCATATCATTGTCAGTATAATCCGATCGAGCTGATATGGGCCCAAGTTAAACGGTATGTTGCAAACAAGAATACGACTTTCAGATTGGCCGATATTGAACAACTTGCACACGAAGCTTTGGACAGGATAACTCAGGAAGACTGGGAGAAGTGCGTAAGACATGCGGAGGCACTACAAGAAGCCGATTACTCAAAGCAGTGCACGAGAGACACCACTGTGGAGCCCTTCATCATACACTTACGTGTGAGTAGTGACAGCGAACCTGAGTCCAGTGAATCCGAAGACGAATACTGCAGGAGTGTTAAAAAGTGTATATAGGTGGTAAACGTGTCTATAGCGAAGCGTAGTATTTTCTATTTTTATTGAAACATAAAAAACCGTGTGTGCGTGTTTTCTTCAGGAGTGTTATGAATGTGCTCTGTGCTATCACTTTGCAAAGTGATAATTGTGTGACTAACCCTATTTAAGGTGAGTTTTTCAACATACTGCTTATTTATAATAGTCATAAGGAATTCTATAGTTCATAAAATAAGGAAAATTTTAATTATAAAATTAGTAAGGACAATGCATAAAATATAGAATTATAAATTTAAATTCTATATTTAAAGATTTAAGTTAAAATATATATATATAAATAAATAAGGAATTTTAAATTTATTTCATGAGACATTTGTATTTGTTGTTTATAAAATTATCCTTATTTTCTTAAGAAATCCAATTCGTTTCACGTTTATACATACCATTATTTTTATGCTACTTGTGCATGTAACATCTTATAGTATAGTTCTAATTTTTTTACTTAATTATTAATAAGCAGCGCAGGAAATAAAAATAGAATATTTTTCTGAGTCACGAATAGTGCGGTGTCTTCAATAATTAAATGGGGCAAGCTTAAGACACAGGATGCGTATAAAATTCGTTCAAACAAACTATAGCTGACGCGTCGAATTGAATGTTATGTATAAGATACGGAAATTAATTGTTAATTAATTATTAACAATATATTAATTGTGATGTAATTATTATTAAGAATTATTGACAATGTAACAATGTACTCTAATGCATGTATTACAAACTTTCTCACTTTGTTATATTCTTTACATTAAGTAGGCTTACTTACTAGTGTAGCATTTTTCGGAAGAAAGGGAAACTGTTGCTTAGTGGCAACGCTGTAAGTAAGCGGTGTGACCTTGACGATACTAGTTCCATGCAGCTGACTTTAAACAATTATTTGTTTGATATTGATGAAGTATACGAATATTTAAATACAACAATTGTAAATTTTAAAGAAAAAAATATATTAAAATCGACATTTATAATTATTAATTCTTTAATAAAAAATAATATGATGTGTGATAACGATAGCGAAAAGTTTACAATAGATATAGATAATGAAGAGGAGGATGAGGACGAATTTGATAAAGTTTTTACATCCGTAAAAACTAACGAAAATGATAAAAACAATCTCCGTTTTGAACAAACTGTAATGTTTCAAGCTGGGGGAACAAGGAAAACATTGACCACACCTGGTGAAAAAGGGGGGTATTTAATCAAAATTGAAATAATTGACACACAAAATTTGGTAAACGTTGCTAAAAACGATAGATGGACTAAGGCCGCCTACAGGGCCACATTTTTAGTAGATTCTTCTAAAGACTTGAAATACGTTCAATTATATAAAATGATTTTAAATGTTGCGAAGAATTTGGCAAATATTAAAAATGTTAAAAAAACAAAATTTAAAAATTTTTAATGTTTTCCTTGTTTACTCGAATCTTGTATTTTTTTATTTAAAAATTGAGTGTATATTGTAAAACATTTATGTAATAAAAAAATTTAACACAATTTTTATCTCTAGTTTTAAAAACACAATCCCCAAACATGAAACCTATATATAATTACAGATATGGAACCGACTGAGGTTTTTATCAATTTCTTCATCTTGTTGATGGTGACGATATATACGTCTCAGTCGAGGATCCAAAGACCTGTAGCCGTCGTAAGACCGATGCGTCGGCGGTTACCATCACCACCACCAGTACGAAATGTACGACCACGAAGGGGACCGTCACCACCACCGCCAGATGAAGAAACAATACAGATTATCGATGATGATGATGATGATGTTATAATAATAAACTATTTATAACATAATAAAAATTTTTTATTATTTCACATAAAGTTTATACATATTTATTTATTTGTCCTACACAGTCCCAACATCTAAGTCTTTTAACTTTTTGGTGTTTATCACATTCACTATTCCAATAATACATCAACCAATCGCTTATATAACAAACATTATTTAAAGCACATTTATTTATATTATGTTTATAAGGACAGTTAACACTATACACATTCTGCCGTTTCAAAATATTTAAAGATGGACATCCTAAAGTTTCGATATCGATAATTCCAGCATACGAATTTAGTTGTGTTTCCAACAACAGCTTCTTTTCCGATCCTTTCACGTAGATACGTTTAATTTTGGATAATTTATCGAAAATCGTTTGTAGTTCAGAGTAGTCTTGAAGCCCGCAGTTCCAACTAAATCCGTGTAATCTCTCTTTAAGCCAGTTTGTATGTTTTTTCTTTTTATTTGATAAATGTTTATAATCGAATGGTGGTAAAAATAAATGATGTTCTCTAACGCCAACAAGCTTGGCGTTTTCTATTTTTTGCATACACAACTCTTTAATAATAAAGTTTTTTCCGTCATCTCGGAAACCTTGAAAATCGACAACGTATTCAACCATTCTTATTGAATGCAAAAGCGTGAATACTGTAAAAATATTCTTCATGCTTCATTATAAAACGATTAGATAAGCGATTTTCTTACGGAACCAGATAACGGTGTGTATTGTATAATTGTATCATAGATAATAAGACAGTAGATTGCAGTTTTTTCGGGTATATTTTGAGATGTTTCTATTTCAAGACGAACATCTATTGAACCCGTTTTTAATGATTCATTTTGCTTAGAACAATCGATAACAAACAGAGGCGTATGAGTTATAAAATTTTCACGATTCATCATTGGCGCGTCCTTACTACCATAGTAATATGAAGATTGAAATCGTCTGTAAAATTCGTGTAAAAGTAACAATTGACCATTCAGATTGTCGTATGGATAGTATTCTGAATTCAAATATAATTTAATATTACGTAGTGATACGGAATCAAAATTTGCCGAATTCTTGTGTATATTATTTTTCCTATCAGACTGAAAGCCGACAATAACGTAACGAGGTTTTTCTGCTTGTGATGACGTTTTGACAGTCCAAGTGTGCTGCTTCGCTTGTGGTGTAGACGGATATTCATAAAGCTCCCATTTCCTAAAGGGGATCAATATAGGTTCATCACGCTCTATTATTTTAAAAAAATCATATTTTTTTTCATCATTTACATACACATATGGCATTATCCATGATATCTGTTTTATTGTAAATTTACATCCAGTCACCGATTCTGGTAAAACAACAGCGTTACTATCGGTCGATGCTCTTATTAAAACTAGTTCTTGCTTTATATTTAGCAGAATACGTTTATAATCCTCAACGAATCCAAACAACATTTTTAATGGAATACAGAATAGGAGATCTTTTTCAGATGGCGATAGAGCCCCATATAAATTTTCATTCCAAGCAGCATTTTCTAAAGTATTAACTTCATAAGGTTTAATTGTTAATAGATTCTTCATCGTTGTCGTTATTCCAACATTTTTAATTCGATCAATTTCTGACCCACATATTTCATATCTAATTTCATCAAATAAAAATGCCACAGCGTTTGAAACTAATTTATACGTTTGATCAAATACACCTAAATTATTTGTGTATTCTAATAGTATATAGAGATAACTATCATGTGGAAACGTAAAAACATCTTGTTGATTGATTGGTATTCTAATTTCATCATTATTATTATACGTGCTTGAAGTATACGGATGATGGGTCTGATATTTTAATCTTACTATCGCATCATCTTCATATACGGGATTGTTTAATATATTTAAAATACTACTACTCATTTTTTCGAATATTCACTTATTACTGTTAACCCCAATAATTGTAAAAATTTCTTATTTTGAGGTGTTAATCGTTTAATATTTTTATCTCTACTGATCTTATTCAGATCGTTAACAACCGTTTTATCGGTGTTACCATAGCAAAAAATAAGCCTCATTTTTTTCTCAGGTGTAGACGTAACGTTATTATCTCGTCTCTAAAATTAATCGGTCTTCCTTGTTGATCTTCTAATCTTACTGTAATACGATGTATTCTCGATGTGTTTACTGGTAAATAAATTACATTTGTTGGTATTTCAACTATTTTAAATCCTGGTGGAACCGTAGGATAAAACTCGTGTATTATATGACCTTCAATACCGTTATTAAATGAATAACTAACAAGATTGCAAACTAATCGAACGGCCTCTACTCGAACAATACTTATTGGTAAGGTTGAGCTGTACCATTTATTAGGCTCAAGCACACATTCTTCAAAACCGAATATGGAGGCAAGAGAATTAGGCTTTTTAAAATCGATTAATACATTAGACAAAATTTCGCTTTTCAGCGTATTGTTATTCGCCTTTATCACCACCGGAACGTGTTCATAATTTTTAATTAAGTAATCATTAATATATGTTGCAATGTCTGATATTTCGTAAGAACCTGTAGGTAATTCAATTTTCTTATCGCTATCAAAATATAGTATATTATTTACACCTTCTTCCACGTTTGGTATTGAATTGTATGTCATGAAATCGATTAATCCAAGTTCCCATTTTTCGTTATTATTTAATTCAATTGGTGGAAAAATGTCACACTCCAATTCAGGTCCTTTGCCGCTTAAAGAAAACATTGTTCGCAAGAAATTGAAGACATAAGTGTCCACAATTAACTGAACCCAATTTTTGCTTTCGTGTATAATTATAACTAATTTCGATAGGATGTTCTATGGATGAAGAAAAATAGTTAATCAGCTCAGTAGGCGGTTTTAAATTACCAAAACTATCAAAATAATTAATTTTATTCTCATGTTTTACGTAACACACCCAATGCGTGCCTTGACCGTAAATACTGTCTAAATTAACAATACCAGCCTCATTTTTCCATATAGCACTATTTAAAGGTAACGTATCACGCATAAACACACCTCTAAAATTTGGAATTTTTAATCGATTAATATATAACAATAACTCGCTTGTTGAAAGCGGGCGAATTGGGATATGTTTAATTATTTCCGCCGCCGCCGATTTGATTTTTTTTTTTTAACGCCTCCACCCGTTTTTTTATACGGTCGTAAGTATAATCCTTTACCTTTCAAACATTTCTTTTTTGAAACCTTCTTCTTCTTCTTTACACCCCCACCAAATTTGCTTTTCGCCTTCATAATATTAGTTACAGCCCACGCAGCGGCTTTCTCCGCGAGCGAAGCGTCTTCTGATTTAACACGTTCCCAAGCTCTTTCAGCTAAGTCTTTATCCGCTCTAGCACGGTTTGTAGAATCTGGATATTTAGAATAGGCGATATCGTGTTGTTTACACGCCGCGTCAAGCTTATTAATTCCAGGGTCTCCTCGTTGCAAGCGTTTAGCCAACTTCGTACCTGGTCCACAATATTGATAACCCGGTATATGAAGTTCAACTGGTAATAAGTCGATTGATTTGTTAATAACAGTACCAAGAATGTCGCCCACTAGCCCGCTCCCCTCTTTATCGTTCCGATACACGCGCATTTATGATTCTTCATACAAACTCTGTACCATATATATAATATAAAATTCGTGTCTACTTTTAATAGGTTTGTCTGTTGTAAGTTCTTTATATAATTTGTACAATATATTTAGCAATTTTTTATCATATTCGAGAAACTGATCATATACGTATTTTTTATTTACAACACCATAATCGCTTTCAGGCTCGCTAACATTAACAAGTTTAGCTTTTTTAAAATCCAGCTCACCATCACTATTAAAATCTACTCTTTTGTCTATGTATTCTTCAACCTCGTGTTTCAAAGTGTTCAAAGTATTGTCTAAAGTTTGTTTATTTATACCATCAGTTAAATCAACAGGTTCAGCCACATTAATTAATCTATTATTCTTAAAGTCGCAACACCCAGGTTGTACAAGCGAATTGGGTAATTTATTATCCACATAAAATTTATTTGCGGCGTCTTCTTGTTCTTTAGGATTTTGTAGTCGTTCGATAACGTGATTCTCAGCATCAAAAGAGTTTCTTTTTTTATTAAATATAATAGTATTGTTTCTTAAATATTCCACATTTACAACATCGAGTTTAGATATGGGTGAAGCAACATTTGTAACACGATTATTTTTAAACGAATAAACAGAACCATCTTTCACCTTAACCGGAATTCTATTAACTAAAGAAGTTTTCATCGTATTTTCACAATATATTTTATTCGCAGCATCAAAAGGTTCTTGCGGATCGGCTAAATTAGTAATTTTTTTCATTTTAACATCGAAATGATTACCAATATTTGATAAAGTAATCGAGTTTTGTTTCACATATTTAACTTTCACAGCTTCATTATCTGTTTTCGGGTCTCCAACATTGCACAGCCTTTTGTTATTTATATTAAAATTTCCATCCTTTGTTAATTTAAACCCCTCACCCGGTGGACCGCGTTGAATTTTTGATCCTGTCACCAGTTCTCCACTATAGTGTCCGAATTTGTCAACGCTCATTTTGAAAATATGGCCTCAAACGATGCACCGTCTTCTTTTATTATCCCCGCCTCATGCAATTCTTCTATAATTGATAATATCTCATTGCTATGACCTGAATGACCGGCACTTTGAGAAGCGATTAACAATTGTAGCCGTTTACATAATTCGTTTATATCATCCCAATAGATATAATTAGGCTTGTTGTTATTTAATTTTAATAAACCTCGACCACGATTTTCCGGTTTAGATGTTGAAATAATCGGTTTAATTATATTTTTATATTTGTAACTAGCGCTGCTTTTTACTCTATTTGTCGTTAAATTTAAATATGCACCTGTTTTACTTATCATATGTGAATATGCGTTTAAGTCTTCTTCCGAATATAAATATGCGTCCGGGTGTTTTTTGAAAATAAGATCGTACAAACCAGGCGTACCTTTATATGTAAAACCGTTGATTATAATATCATCATTTTCTTCAATTTTCATAGGGTATTTACCCAACATTAAAGTAGTACCATTCGTAAAATACGGACCAAAAACGTGATCGATATCGTGATTATCATCATCAAAAAATTTACGCATATATTGTCTCGCTAGCAGTCCTTTAAACCATATATCAATATAATGATCAATCGATTTTCGTCCTTCTGGTGTTGATATAAATTCTTCTGCTGTAGGTAGCGTTTCATACGTTTTTTCTTCTTCGCGCGGTAACGGAAGCGGTGTATTTGGTGGTGCTGGGCGTTTATTCGATAATGTATTGTTTTCAGATTCATCTGAAAACCTTTTGTTTTTTAATCGCTCCTGAATATCGTCCATTTCAACATCCGCATCTCGTTCTTTCTCCTTACTTGGCGGTGTAACAGTGTTCTTTTCTTGTACTAACTTTTGTAATGGAGCGACAACGGGCCTTAACGATTTTTCTGCAAGTTCTTCTTCATCAATAATGTTTTGTGTTAAAGTCTGATGTTTCTTTCGAATATTCTTTCTTATCTTCCCAATCTCTTTAGCAAGCTTCTCACACTCATCTAGAGAACGTGACTTTCTCGGTGCCATGATGAAAAATAATTGAACGAACAATTACAAGTCGTTAATATAGATATCAAAATCAAAACGGTAACGCCCTCCACAGTTCATATTGCTTTCTTTATCTATTACAAGGAAACCCTTTTTCCGTCGTGTCCACGCTTTTGTACAAATATCTTTAAACACTTCAAACGTCATGTCTGTATTTACGTGATCACTATATATATGTTTTAAATTTAAATCGTCCTGTTTAAAAATAATTATTAAATTTGCATTATCGCCTATCAAATGTTTTGGTATTCGAACATAAGTTTGACATATATATATAACATTGTTTTTTTTATGTCTACACATTGTAAAATGGTTTCTAATGTTGTCCTGTTGCTCGCACGCTACATCGTCAAATATAATAACCGAATTTGATTTAGCATCGTCAGGATGAATCACTTGATCATTTTCAGAAAATTTATAATAATCTATTTCCGACATATCGGATAAAACCATATCTAAAAATTTATATTTTGTTTGATAGAGCGATTTTGAAAAAATATATACATTTTCAAAATATAACCCGTTAGGATCAAACAGCAGATTTAACATTAAATTTGTTTTCCCTGTGTCACTGGGGCCTATGATAAGACATCTGACATTATTTGGTAATAAATCGCTATGAACTTTGTTCTCTTTTTCTATCGATTTACCAAAGTTGCGGATACGCAGTCTCTTTGTTTGTTGTACAAACTTCATTTTGATAATAACTAATACAGATTAAATAACACGATTTTTATCAATCCAGCTATTGCTAGATTTATCATATCCCAACCACTTAACAAATAATTTATTACCTCTACGCTTTAATATTTTTTCGATTAAAAATATATCTCCAAATTTTGTTTTACTAATTTCTTGTTCGTAAAACCCCCCATCTAATACGATTCCTTTATCATCTCTTAAAATATAAGTCCTGGGTGCTGTTGGTTTAATACTATCAACTGTAAATATTTCGTTTGTCCAATTTGGTAAATAACCCTTTGTAAATACTTTCTTATATTTACTAATTCTTACTCTATCACCAACTTTAAATTTTGGCGGTTTCTTATTAAGTAGTAATCGTTTTTTATTTATTTGTGATAGGACTAACTCTTCATTATGTAAGCCTACATCTATTGGTTTCATCTTAATAGTTCTGTGTACGCTATTATTATATTTATGTAATAAGTTGGGAAGAATTTCAATCCATGTATATTCCCCGCTAGAAGTAAACCACTTCCACATATAGTTTTTTAATGTGCGATTAAAACGTTCGATTATGGACGCTTTTTTATCAGAATAAGTAGAATAATGGTTTATATTATAATAACCAAGCAATCGTTGAACGTGTAAATTATAGAACTCTTTTCCGTGGTCGGTTTGTAAATGTTTCATTTTGTTCGCTCGTAAGATAGGTGAAAGAGCTTCCACAATATCGTTTGAAGATTTTGTTTTTAAAGGAATGGCGAACGCATATTTACTAAAACAGTTTATTATTGTTAATATATACTTATAACCTTTATTTAACTTTGAAAACGATATCATGTCTACGAGGTCGGCTTGGTACAAATCGTGAACGCCTTTCAACTCTACATTACGTGTTGGAAAATTCCGTCTGGCTTGTTTGTGTAGTTCATCGCTGATAATCTGTCTAACACTCACTATTATTCTAAATACAGTAACAAAGTGATTAAATAGGTTGAAAAATCAGTTAATAAACGCATACTATTTCTGTTATCACATTTTTTATTTACAATTGGACAGTTGCATATTTTATTTTACAATTGCGATTTATGTAATTTTACTAGTAAACAATCTGGTGATGCTTTTTGATGTTCAGTCCAAGGATCATCAGTCGCTTCCCATTCGTCAAGAACAACTTTACATTCTACACACATTACTTCATCGCTATTTCCTGTATAAAAAAATCCCGCTAATAAAAGCTTATCGGCTGCTGGTAAACGTTTTGGCCAAGCACAGAATGTAGCTTCCATCATTTCCTCAGTTGCACTAACACACATCTTTGCATCTGAATAATCCGCAATACACTTTTTAGATTTTGCATAGTTTTCATATTTGTAAGGCAAATAACGAACTCTTTTACATTTCGGATGTGAAAGTTTATGTATAAATTGAATATGTGTGATAGTAAAATAATTTTTTGTTTTAAATCCGCACTCGCTACAAACAATAATTCTTGAACCTGGTGTATGAATAAAACCCTCATTTTCAAAAAAATCTAATAAAAACTTTTCGCATATTGTCACCATCTTGAACCGATTATATCTTTTGTTTCTTCTTCACAGTCTATGTCTATTAGTATTTGGTAACGACATCTTTCTAATTTTTTCAACACATCTGTATATGAATAAGATACTGGAAAATGAATCTTAATTATACACTCTTTCCTTTCAAATTTGATAACATCCGCTTCAGAAAATTCGTTAATTATTAGATAACACACATCGTTAAAAGAATACTCTCCTAAACCTAAGTGATCTACAAAATAAACGCGCCAATTCAAAGCGTGCACGTTTTCCGTATCACTCTGCAAAGCCATACTGAATGTGACTTATAAAAAGAGGATATATATATATACCCCGACAGAAAGCATATGATGAAAATATATAAATAGGAGATTCAAAATAAATATTTAACAAAAATTTTTAAACTATAAATCTTTTATTAATTCTTTCATAAACGGTCTTATAGTTGAGTCTGGTCTGTTAGCTATAGATTTTAGTTTAGTGATTTCCCCAGGCGTCAGACGTTTTGGAGAAAAAAACCATTTATGTAGGAGACGCTCCTCCTCCTTCCGTTTTACGTTCTCATGATCCATTGAGGTGGGCTTTCGTTTTACGTTCTCTTGATCCAGCAAGCGTTAACGCCTCGGCGCGCTTTGTGTAAAATTAAATACAGTTTATATAGCAAGTGGAACACGTGCTGTTTTTTTGTAATGCAAGCAGGATGTAGTTAACCGACTTACGCAACACACATTCACTTTCTGGTTATTACACAATATCGAGGTCAACTAACCGCTTAGCGCGGTATAAATATTTTTTTAATTTTTCCTTTGTATTATTAACTTCTGTATCAAATCTTTTAATTGATATAATACGTCATCATTTACACATTCCAATCCAAACACTGAAAGATTATTTCTTTCCGTTTTTGATAGCTTGCCAGTAAATTCGTTAAACGCGAAAATCGTATTATTCTTAAAAAAATATATATTACCATCTATGAACCTAAATGACGAGTCGATATTAGGAGGTATCCCTGGAAAACGTTGAGATATATATCCCCACGATCTAATTGTAAACGAACACTCATCAACCTCTCTAAAATAATTATCATTATGAAATATAAAAGTTTTACCTGTATAACTATTGAATACAGTATGCAATTTACTTGGCTGAATATTAAACACGGATGAAAGATATTTTGGGTAACCATGAATTAATTGAAGACTTACTAAGTCGAACATATAAATAAGCGAATCAACGAACATCACTATCTCACCAGACGGACGTTGATAGACGGCTAAAACTCTTGAAAAGTTTTTTGGTAAAAATGTTAACCAATCCGTTATAATAATCGGTTTAGAATATATCATATCATCGGTGTTTACTATCCATAACCATTTCTCGTATAATATATATAATCGTTTGTCTGCTATTAGAAACGTGTTAAGGTTTTTAAGACGACAAAGATCGATTTTACTATCAACAACAGAATAATTATCTTCTTCTTCAACTGGTGATCTAGGCGTTGTAGAAACTGGTACCATATTTTGTTGTGGTATACCATACAAATTTTGAATAGCCAAAACATCATCATCGCTTAATTCAATTTCGCCATTATAATATGCAAACATAACAGAATCCGGCACATCGGAGTGTGATAACCCTATCGTGTGTCCGATTTCGTGAATTAAGGTTGAAAACAGATTTGTATAACCAGGAGACTGAATTTTGTCGCTAGAATATGACCATATCTCACCCTCGTCTACATGAATTTCCCGTCTTGAATTTGCATAATCCGGATAAAATGCGTGTGCTAGCGAGCCTGATTTACCATCAAACTCTCTCGTACACTGTGTTAATTGTGTTTGCATCATATGTTTTAGACGTTTATTAGAAATTAAAATGTCAGTATTTGTTCTGTCATGTTTAAAACGTATACCAGATTTTTGTTCCCACACAGCAAAAGCTTTACTTGTTAATTCTAAAACCTCCTGATTAGCTAAATAATAATGCCATGTACCCAGTGGTTTATTCCATTTAAAAGCTGTTAAACGAAAATCGGATATATTATCTTCATTACCGCATCTGGGTTTTAGCATTAAATCTTGAGTTTCATTATTTAATTTTCCATCCGCAGGTAACTTGTAATATTCTTGAAAAATAAGTAACGCGTTGAAAATGTCCGTTTCGTTTAATAATTCTAAAGAAGTATTATCTTTCACTTGAAGATAACCATATTTATATAAATATGATTTTACTTGTTCCAACGTTGCGTTATCCGTTAAACAGACCGGTAAAATAAATACTAAAATTATAATAATTTTCATGTTCACACAACACAATCAACTGATCGTTAATCACTGCTGAAAAATAGTAATATTGGAAAACGGGGGCGCCATCTAGGAAAAACAAAAAATAAAAACTTTATAATCAATTTTTTATTTATACAGTATCCAGTTTTCAATATATGTATAAACATCTGAAAACGTTTTACCGCTTATATCTAAACACATAATATTACAAATTTCGGCAATAGATTTAAAATAATAATTTTGTAACAAAAAATATTCATCTGTTGCTAAATTAGTGTCAAAACCGTTTCTTTTTAATAATCGTTCCTTAACACTTTTAATATCTGAATCTATTAAAATCAACACATTAGACGATTTAAAATAATCTAACATCCACGAAGGTATAATTTCCTGTAACTCTGGAACACTTAATTTTTCGCCTTTTTTATTAACTATACCATACACAAACGGTGCTACGGGCGATCTGTCACAACACATTATTTTATAATTTTTTCCAATTTCACCATTTAAAAATAGTTGTGTCTGATACATAGAGTACCAACTAATCGTATTAAATTGTATTCCATCGGTGCGGGTATACAACTCTGGAAATTCGTTTCGCAACAGAGTCAAATCGGATGAGGATGTAAAACAAACGTTATTTTGATAAAGATTTGTCAATATGCTTGATTTGAAACATGCTGCTGTCCCATCTAAATAATATACAATTTTTCCAGACATAACTAATTTTTTAATGTGTCACTCCTTTTCTTTACTTCTTCACATTTCGGCGACCACTTCTCATGTTCATGGAACGGATCATCACCAACCTTCCAAAGACCTAATTCGAGCCCGCAGGAATAACAGCGTACTCTATCGTCCGGTCTGCTATTACCGCAATCACAACAGTCGTAAGAAACTTGTGGATAATAATAAAACCCCGCAGCTGCTAAAGCTGTTGGAGAAATATATGATAGAGGCCAATTCCTAAATGATAACCTCCTCTCATATAACTCCGTATGTGATTTATCAGGAGCGGATACACAATCTGCAATGTCAAATTTCACTCTTTGGCGGGTAGACGTAGAATCGGTCATACTGTGCTCTTTAAATAGACCGTTCTCCTTATTATCACCTGTTGACCCCTTCTCTTCCTCCATTATACAATAAACCCAACTTTCCGCGTCGCGTTTTACTACAGAATGACAATCGTCACATATAAAAAAGTAATATATTAAAACGCGTATTTTAAACGCTATCTGGAAACAATTACATGTAAACACGCGAACCCGAAACACGCATACGTAAACTTTTCTATCATGATGAAAACGCGTGTTATTACACAATTTTCTTGGGTGTGGTTTAATCGAAAGTTCAAACGCACGCGTTCACATGTTATTGCGTAATTTCCTTGAACAAGTCTTTGGAGATCATGTTGCTTACGTTATAACCGGCCTTGACCTTAGCCGTGACCTTTACCTTAGTCGCGATCTTGACATTGACCTTGACCTTGGCCGTGACCTTGACATTGACCTTGCTCTAGGTCAAGGTCATCTTTGTTTACTTCCGGGGGGGTCAAGGTCTCGGTCAAGGTCATCTTTGTTTACTTCCGGGGTCAAGGTCATCTTTGTTTACTTCCGGGGGTCATTGACCTTGTCCCAGAACATGCATACCTATACTACTCACACACACACACACACACACACACACAAATTCGCGTTATTTCTGGCCTCACTCATGTTTATTTCCTTACATTTGCACGCTTTTTAAATGGAAAGTGCCGAAACCCACACCAACATAACGCGTGCTAGCCGAAAAATTGTCCAGCGTGGATAGCGATTTGCTTCCTGTGGATCACTGGGCAGTGTAACTGCACGTGTTTACAGAGGAAAGATTCATAGACACACTTTTCGTCTTTAGGGAATGAACCCTCTGCAAGATGCTGAGGGTCCATGAGTGACTTCGGAGCGCTCCTTCTTTTCCGCGTGTTTGTTCTGTGAAACGTACACTATAGATTCCCAGCTTTACTTTAAGCAACGCTCAATAGGAAATGTTGAAAATTTTTTTCCACGGTGTACCCTCATACACCCTAAACCTGCTCTACTGTTTTAATTACGGCATAATATTAAAACTTTGGAAACTTGAGCACTACTTAAAGGAGATCAAACATTAACTTATACAAGCCATTAATTTTATGCATATTTTTATATATATGTGTACTACATTATCGGCAACAAAGAAATAGTTTTTGTTAAAATTCCTTCCCGGGATGTTTGGCAGTAGTCCAATGTTTTCTACAAAACCAGACGTTTCGGCAATGCCATCGACTTCCATCATCAGTGAAAATCGAGTGCGATAACGTGAGGTGGTATACGTTAGTGACCACAGTACTGTGGTTAAGGCTGAAGCAATAAGTAGAAAGAAGTAGTTTCTATGGTAATATTTCATTTCGAAAATGATTGTAAATATAAATCTTAGAACATGAAAGTCATGTATGGTTCTGCATACCGATATTTTCTTTTTAATGTAAATCATGTATGAGAGAAAATATATCGTTCGTGGCAGGCAAGCATATCTCAATTATGTAATGTTTACGTTTCCATTTTATTATTATGATTACTGCAATAAAAAAGCAGGGAACACACACACACAAAATTCGCATTATTTCTAGCCTCACTCATGTTTATTTTGTTACATTTGCCCGCTTTTAAATGGAAAGTGCCGAAACCCACACCAACATAACGCGTGCAAGCCGAAAAATTGTCCAGCGTGGATAGGGATTTGCTTCCTGTGGATCCCTGGGCAGTGTACCTGCACGTATTTACAGAGGAATGATTCATAGACAGACTTTTCGTCTTTAGGGAATGAACCCTCTGCAAGATGCTGAGGGTCCATGAGTGACTTCGGAGCGCTCCTTCTTTTCCGCGTTTTTGTTCTGTGAAACGTACACTGTAGATTCGCAGCTTTACTTTAAGCAACGCTCAATAGGAAATGTTGAAAATTTTTGTCCATGGTGTACCCTCATACACACTAAACCTGCTCTGATGTTTTAATTACGGCATAATATTAAAACTTTGGAAATTTGAGCACTACTTAATGGAGATCAATCATTAACTTATACAAGCCATTAATTTTATGCATATTTTTATATATAAGTGTACTACGTTATCGGCAACAAAGAAATAGTTTTTGTTAAAGTTCCTCCCCGGGATGTTTGGCCGTAAGTAGAGGGAAACTGACAGTTCTGAGCCACAAAGGAATGCCGCCTTTCTTAAAAAACAATAAAAAAACACTAAAAAACATGATCTAAGAGATGACGCCGCCACCGCTGGACCCGCAGCATCCCGATGGATCACAGCATCCGCGAATTTCCGCGAATAAATTTTTTTTTATTTTTTTAAATTGATTTTTTTATTTTTTTTATTTGATGTTTTTATTTTTTTAATTAAATTGATTTGCATATCAAGGGGGTGGGGTGAGGTTCAATGGACCACCAGCATCCGTGAATATACTTTTTATTTTTTAAGAAAGCCGATTTGCATATCAAGGGGTGGTGTTGGGTGGGTGGTTTTTTAATTTCATATCAGTGGGTGGGGGTGGTTCCAACTCGATGCATTATAGTGTATATTAAAATATATGATCAGGTGTACCAACCTTTGCATGAGTTCAAATTTGTCGTGTGTTATAATGTATTTTAGCTCTCTCTCTCTCTCTCTCACACACATTGTGTATGTCTCTCTCTCTCTGTGGTCAGTACCGCGCGCATGTATATGAAATTAGAAAGTTTATATTTATTCGACAAATATTAACGCCCTCTCTCTCTCTCTCTCTCTCTCTCTCTCTCTCTCTCTCTCTCTCTCTCTCTCTCTCTCTCTCTCTCTCTCTCTCTCTCTCTCTCTCTCACTCTCACTCGTTTCAACTGTGTCAACAAGTAGTAACGTCCTCTCTCTCTCTCTCTCTCTCACTCTCACGCGTTTCAACTGTGCAAGCTCTCTCTCTCTTACCGTGTACATGGAGTAGTCGAGGTGATGAATAAATAATTTTAGCTCTCTCTCTCATTGTCAAAACGCCGTCTTCATTTTTCATGTATTAAATAATTAATAGTTTATAATGCAGTCAGTGTGATTGATCCTTGTTAGAAATATATATATTTGGCAAATATTAACTATGTATGTGTGTTGTTGTCAATGAACTACTTACCTGTGTGCTGTTACAGATGACAAATCCATACGTTAACGGCTTAGCAATCTGGTACAATACTTCTGTTTAATGGGTACAGTTTACACACGCACATAGGTTCAGTGGTGTATAGCGAAATAAATTAAAATTATACACACACATGAAAACGGTGGTTGAAATTCATACAAATCTTCTGATGTAACAGTTCACAAAAAAATAAATTAATTGTACACATGTTCAGAGGTGTAGAGTGAAATAAAATAAAGTCATAATTTGTTTAAATGATTAAATATATTTTAAAATTCATAATTAAATAAATACATTATAAAATTGAAAATTCACAATATAAAATTCACAATTCATAATTAAATAAATACATTATAAAATTGATATTTTTGCGAAAGTTTATATATAATTGTGTCGTACTTGTAGGAGAAGCAACCTGCAACATAACAATACAACAACATTAAAATCATGTTAAATATCACACACACAGATATAGTTGGCAGAATCAACGCTTTACGCGAGTAACTTCTTAAATTATGTGTCATTCTCTCTCTCATAAGTTAATGTCCATTCATCAAAACTTTGTAAATTAGAATCTGCACTACACTCAAACACACACAATGATAAAAATTAGTAATGTAGGTTGTTACCTTAACGAGATACATGCAGAATTAGTGCTGTTACAAAATATATATATATATAGTAGGAAAGCCCACAGACTACTAGAAATAGTTATCACCTGAAAAAAAGAAACCACACGTTACGAACTAATATGTATAAACACAAATATCGTTACAATAATAATAATAATAATAATACATAAACTTACGTTTACTGCCGTCCGAACTGAAGTGTGAGGAGGCAATAACTATAGATATCACAGTGAGAATTTTGTTGTTGTTTTTTTGTTGTTAACCGGTGGTGTAACGGGGAATTTTAGCAGGTGGAGGAGCAGAGTCGTCATCGTCGTCGACACGTATCCGATAATGACCGTACGCAAGCGTATCACGACCATTGTCTAATATATAGCGCTTATCATCATACGGTGACAACGCTTGCTTATTTACACGCATCGTGTACAACGTATGATGATCGCTACGTAAACACAACGCACTGACAGAAAACTGACAATGATCAGTGAGACACTTGTGATACATATCGTGTCGCAGACTCCTCTTAATAGCAACTCGAGGCACACCTTTACACACACGTTTTTGACCCGCATTGCTAGAATCTTCGTGGGCCACAAGGAACGAATAACATTTCGCTCTGAGACCTACGAATTCTCTAATAGGACGACCACACGTTTCATCCTTGAACAGCCCGACAACCTTTTTGTTCTTAAGGCTATAACAAGGATGAGACGTAGGGTAATCCGAGGTGTCAAAAACGTGCAAGTCCTTCTTCATATCTGCATACAAGTCTGATGTTTGAATATGATACATCAGACTGTCTGTATCAGTCATTAACAATTTAACGTTGCGGCCGTACTTGGCGACAGCATAACGATAATGAATGTCGTACATTATTGTTTTGCTAACGTCAAGCATCGTGAAGCCGACATACACGGGACGAGAAAGAACGATGGATTTTTTACGAAGTGAGAGCCCCACCAGATCGTTCGTATAACGAATCATACGTTTTAGCCTAGGTGTGGAAACTAGTTTTTGAAGCCGTCGTTCATCTGAGACTAGTTGAAAGTCTATATGTTTCCGTACGTTCTCCAGCGACTTACCGTATACGGCGTTGTTCATCAGTTTGAAAAGGTCTTTTTCAAAGCTGTTGACGGCTGCTTGCCTCTTGCGGGTGTTGAAATCGATAAACGGTTTCAACCAAGCGCTTTGCTTAAAACACAACACCCTATGAGTCGCTTTCAGCTCTAAACCAAGACTTAAATACAATTTCAAATTTCGATAATGGAGAACGTAATTTTGTTTGTCCTCCAAAGTTGTTAACAACTTCTCTACGGATGACACTGATTCGTTATACGATGATCTGTATATACTCTCGTGTAAACGTTTGGAAAAGGGAGAAAGGATATCGTGTGTTATGCGCTGGCGCACAGGTGCAAGCGGGTAGTCGGAATGCAGGTCGTGTAAGGTATTAGGATAGTGTAGGTCGACTTCAAGGATGTACCCGATGTCAGCATCATCACTCACAGTACGTACGTCCAAGGACTCGATTTCGTTACGATCGAGCCATCGGAAGTCTGCGTAAGGGAGTGGTTGCGACATGGCTGCACCGTATAAATTGTTACAGTCCGTATACAGAATGAAGGAGGTCGGTTTCGAAACATCGTACTGATCTGGAATCAAAGGATTGTTAGCGACTGCATGACGGTTGGATATCATCGCGCAGCCTCCGCGAATCCCAGACTCGAGGAACAGATGCAGATTTATTTCTGTCAACAGTTCTAATTCGACCCCGGTCATTTTTAGCATCGCGTTCCAAGCGAGTCCGGGAAGCGAGTAAAAATGACATGGGTCCAAGTAGTAATCGCGTAAGGCCATGTCTCGAAAACTTTCAAAGACATCGGCCAGCAGCATTACGTCTGTCAACAAATACAAATCATGGTAATCTCCAAACGTACGCAGATTGAATGCACTCCACACGTTTTGCGCGTGCTCGAAATCTGCGTCCGAAATAGATGATTCCATCAACCGGTTATCAAAGTGTTCACGAGCGGGTAGACTTGTTTCGTTGAACCGATCAATACTGTCAACGTACTCGTATGGGTATACCCCCTTGCGTACGAGCAGATTGGTCTGTTCATCGAAACCCCGTCTAAGCATTTCCTCTCTAAGCAAAGGAAATTGGCTCCCGGACGCGGACAGATTGGTAACGAGTGTGTCCAGAGAGCGATTAAGAAATTGAAAGGAGTCTACGAAACGCAAGGGACCCAGGGAGAACGACACGTAACGCTCACTGGATGTCGCGATGCAGGATACGCGTTCGTCCTTATATTTCCCCAAACCCTGCATTAAATGGTGACAGTCGTAGCCACGAAGGTTGTGAAAGAAGACGGGGATATGACGAGGCATCTTGTAGCTCAGATTACAGCTATTATGGGCTGCTCCCAAGAATTTCCCCGTAAAATGGCAATGATTGCGTACCTTGTCATCGTCTGTCAAAGGGCGCTCACACAAATGACAAACGGCGGCGTTAGTGAACGCAACATTGTCATCATCGGACATAATTAATTGTACGTTATGTCGTACCACCTTCATCATATCCTCGACGTCTTTCATCAACCACGAGAAGAACGTGTCTACAACGTTTTCACCCCGATAAACTTTAGCCTCTCTCCAAAGGCTGTGCGTGTGATCGACGATAGCATAGGAGAAACCTGACGGAATATGCATCGCTTCGTATGATGTGGACGATACAGGAGGAGAAGTTATTTTCTGACGGGCACCGCTGCTATCGACGGAGTAGAATTCACCTAACTCGTGCACTGTCGTCGGGACGTTGTTACCAGGTGAACACGATTGAAGCGGAGTGATGAGGGACTCGAAGTCGGCGTAGACGGTGAAGGGTACTTTAAGACAGTGCGCGTAATTTTTAAAGGACATAAACTTCTCCTCCTCCGTGGGCATTTTGGTTTTCTGCTCACCGTAAGGTGTGCAGTAGGGGAGATGATCGGACAGACCATGTTCTGTGGTGAAACGATGCAGGCAGTAGTCACAGTAAAATGATTGACCGTCGTGTTTTGTTAGGGATGATAACAATCTACTCATGTTACTGATAAGACAGTAATGTTTTCGGCTATTCGTATCGGTCAGAAGCAAAAGATTAACGTGATGCGACCTGTCCTTATTCGGAGTAATTCTCAGAGGGTAAACCTCATTTTTTGATTCATTTTTGATATTGTCTTCTATATCATAGCCGAAAACGTTTATAGAAATGTTAGGATTCTGTGCTTCAAATTTGGAAATGGACTTTAACGAAACAGGGTACTCGATACCGGACATATTTAATGTGTTTATGAATGGGATGTATTTTGAAGCACGGTCTTTATGTTGTTGTTGAGGGTGTATGTGGGCTAGAACAGACCACAGAAAACACTTTCATCTCGGGGGTTCTTGATGTTGACTACTGCCTTGGTGAGTGTGAGTTTTCGCGGGGTTGGAAGGTAGGAGGACGCTGCTAGAGGCTGGTACCGTCCAACAACCAGTTCCAGCTTCAGTACAGCATCCACCGACCATCCGCTCCCGTCACGGGTAAAATTAGATATGCTATTGAAGATTTTATCGTAGGATTCATCGAGTAGACAATTCAACTCGTCGCTGTCGTCCGCGAGCAACGTGCGACAACGTCCGTGGAAGACGGCGTCTTTCGTTACCTCTTTCTCCTTACCACTGTCACCATCTACCACGGTTTTGGTAAAACGTATCCTGCACGCAATATGCCACTTGATATTGCGTAAACGTGCCTGCTCTGTCTGAATATCCTCAAGCAATAAAGGACGTGCCTCGGTCATCACGAATACTATGTCATGATCCGACGCGTTGACGTTCACTGGAAGGTAGTCGAAATTTGTGATGCACCCTCGGACACTACTGTTCCTCTCGATATAAAACCGAGTCACAACTGAAACAATAGAAACATGAGTATTATTAACCAATAGGAATGATAAATAACGTGTACACAAATTCATGTTTGTAGTAAATACATAACACTCGTCGGGGTAATATGTCAGTTTATTACAAACCGTAAAGATGTCGGCTACTCCTGATTTTAGTATTGAAAGTGAAAGAATAAAATCATTCAAGTATTGGGAAGTGACGTTTATCAGCCCCGACGAGTTAGCGTTTGCGGGGTTCTACTTCTACCCTAGAAATTTCGATGTGTGTGGGCATAGTATGTCATTCGTAGACGATAGAGTTAAATGCTTTTGTTGTGGAATTGAATTAGTTGATTGGAAAGAAGGTGACAAACCTATGAAGGAACATGAAAAATTTTCGTCTACATGTCAATTTCTAAACGATGTTAAGAGTGAGACTTTTCATACACACACCAATAGACATAGTATGACTCAAACGTTAATTCGCATCAGCAAGTTTGCACACTACATAATTACAAAAATAATTTCTTAACTGTGACAATTGGTATTGAACTTTTTACCTTGTTCAGTCTGCTCCTCCCCACGTTCCTGCTGAAGGTTAGCCATGATCTTCAAGAGAGAGTGAGAATGAATGAATACTGAAAAACAAAAGGTACTGTTATAACGCTGGTATTATGTTAGTGTATCTTAAACGTTTTATATATCAATTTGTACATAATACATGTACGCTTAGACCAACTATTTGCTAGATCGAGAAAATTAAGTTTATTTTCGCGCACACACACACACACACAAACAGATTTAAATAATACTTTCATGCTTACAATATACAACCAATGTACACAAACTTATAAAGCATCAAACTATATATATAATTCGTTGGGTTGTAATTATTATTAAACAGTAAATATGCTTAGAATGAAAATATTTGCTATGATTTTAGTAACATATAACAGCGTCTTACATACCACTCGAATCTATATATACTGTTCTGTTTCAGATAATAATAATAATTTGATCACACACACACACACACACACACACACACACACATACATGTATTAAATCAATAAATAATGCACTTGATAAATTATGCTCACCAAACTAGCGTATGTTGACTACACACACACACACAGGAACTTGTGTATACTGAGACGTACAATAATTCAAGCAGTCTTTCAACTATTAAAAAAAAAACTGCTGAGATAGATTTATCAACGCACGCAAGCAGTCAGTGTGAAACCGATAAAATTCAGTTATACCTAAAAATATATATCTTCAATTAGAAGTGTAATATAAAAGGTACAGTAAGAATATATTTCAGAAAATTGTAATTTGATCACACACACACATGTATTAAATTCAAATATATATCTTCAATTAGAAGTGCGTTAAGAATAAAAGTACGTTAAGAATATATTCAGAAAATTGTAATTTGATCATACGCACACGCTTACACACACATGTATTAAATTCAAATATATATCTTCAATTAGAAGTGTAATATAAAAAATACGGTAAGAATATATTTCATAAATTGTGATTTGAACATACACATACATGTATTAAATAATGTTTTAATGCAAATACTTTTTACGTTTAAATAAAATCTGTACATACAATAAATTATGCTCACTCACCAAAACTAGTGTATGTTGACTACACACAGGAACTTGCGTATACTGAGATGCACAAACAGTCTTCCAACTATTAAAAATGTCGTAATAGATTTATCAGTGCACGCAAGCGAGTCAATGAGAAATTATCGTTAAATTTGTTGAGTATATATTGGTCTCTGGTGGTAGGGGAAAGCCGGTGTTTGTTTTTGGAAGTGAATACTTTCTAATTCATAATTACTTCCGGTGGTGCCACTAATGAGTGTCATGTGTCATATTAGAAAGTGAAAGGAGGATTTAGCGAATACACACGATGGTTTATTTCGGTATAACCCTCTGAACATACATGCAATTAGTTGTATAGTAATCAGAAATGTGTGTGAGAGAGAGAGAGAGACAATTTAATAGTATGAATTTTATACCACAAGGTAAACTATATTTTTTAAGTCGTGCGTTGTTTCATTTTTTTTTTCTTTTATAAAATTGCTAAACTGCTATAATTGTTATTATTTAGACAAAGCTTTTCGTCATCACTGACATCTTCAGGTCTTAAACAACACCAACTGTTAAAAACAAAAGAATTGTCACTGTGATATCGTTAGTTATTCTCTCTCAACGCTTCAGTTCGGTTGGCAGTAAACGTAAGTTTGTGTATTATTATCATTATTGTAACGATCTTTGTGTTTATAAATATTAGTTTGTAATGTGTGGTTTCTTTTTTTTTTATAGTATAATGGAAAACGCTGCTGTAATAATTGACTTTCACTGCTTTTATGATGACGACGGCAATTATATAGTAAAGGAGTTGTCGGTTATGGACGTAACACGTTTTGCATGCAGACATTGGATTTTCGCCCCGCCTGCTACAGTCGTTACGAATTCGAAATACACTAGAACCAACTGTTGGTTAACGACAAACTATCATGGGCTGAGATGGGGTGAAGGAGAGACACCGTACAACAATCTTGTTTCAGTGTTAACAACGTATACGAACATATATAAATATGTGTTTGTGAAGGGTCTTGAGAAAAAACGTTTTTTAGAATCGAAAATAATTCATCGTCATATAATAAATCTTGATGACATTGGTTGACCAAAAGACATACCATATCTATTTCCCGGTACGGTATGTCTTACACATTGCAATTCTTCTTCTTCTACACTATGTACAAATCATAATGTGCACGCACTTAGAGAGTGGATAATTAATGATTTTTCTGTTATACAAACATTTTTAATGTGAGTGTCTCATAGCATTGTTAATTTCGTTAGTAAACTTGTATATGCCTGCAGGCGATAACTATTTCTGTGGACCCCTAATATATATATTATGTAACAGCCATAATTCTGCATGTATGTACATGCAAAGCTTCAGGGGATGAAAAACACCACCTGTTAAAAACAACAACAACAACAAAAATTCTTGCTGCAGGCGATAACTATTTCTGTGGGCTTTCCTAATATATATATTATGTAACAGCCATAATTCTGCATGTATGTACATGCAAAGCTTCAGGGGATGAAAAACACCACCTGTTAAAAACAACAACAACAACAAAAATTCTTGCTGCAGGCGATAACTATTTCTGTGGGCTTTCCTAATATATATATTATGTAACAGCCATAATTCTGCATGTATGTACATGCAAAGCTTCAGGGGATGAAAAACATCACCTGTTAAAAACAACAACAACAACAACAACAACAACAAAAATTCTTACTGTGATATCTATAGTTATTGCCTCTCCATACTTCAGTTCGGACGACAGTAAACGTAAGTTTATGTATTATTATTATTATTATTATTGTAACGATATTTGTGTTTATACATATTAGTTCGTAATGTGCGGTTTCTTTTTTTCAGACGATAACTATTTCTAGTAGTCTGTGGGCTTGACTTTCCTAATATATATATATTTTGTAACAGCGCTAATTCTGCCTGTGTGTATGTACATGCAAAGCTTCAGGCGCTGAAAGTGAACTTTCCTGATGACCACACCACCACCACCATTACTTTCACTAGTCTTCTTTGTAGCGAATATTCCGAAATTGTTTGGTTCCACCTCGTTTGATACAGACGTCTTCACTTCTAATAAATAATGTCGTTTATCACAAAATTCAACGCAGTTTCTGCTATTGAGTACAAAAGGTGTGCAGAATTAACAGTGGACAAGCAGTATCCGATCGTTAACATGTTGCATGTGGACACGAGATATGGGAAGTCTGTGCTTGTAACGTTGGAAGATTGTGAGCGCCGCTATCGTGTATATCTACCTAAGAGGTATGCTGACGTCTTTACAGATGAAGAACTCCGTCATATAAATCCCAGCGACCTACATCTTGTGTTTCGAGGGATGAAGAACCAGACAGCGCATGTGGAAATAGTACCTCGTTAAGGTGACAAACTACTTTTAATAAACAATTTTTTTATCACTGTGTGTGCATGTGTTTGAATGTAGTGCAGATTCTAATTTACAAAGTTTGATGAAAGGACATTAACTTATGAGGAAATTAATTTCTATTTTTAATTTATTTCACTATACGCCTCTGAACCTATATGTAATTATTTGTAAACTGCGTTACCTGTTGTAGCAAACGATAACACTAGAACGATTATATTATTATTATTCAGTGATATATACATACATACAATTTACTTATTAAACACTTCAAGGATTGTAACGTCTTACAATGACTATAGCATATTTACATCTGTTATCTGTTTTATTGGACCTACATGTACATGATTCAACCCAAACGTGTGCACGTTGTATGTATGTGTGTGATTACGTTGCGTATGCGTCTGTGTGTGTGTGCGTGTGTGCGCGTTGCGTGTGTGGTGTAACCCAAACGTGTGCACGTCGTATGTATGTGTGTGTGTGATTACGTTGCGTATGCGTCTGTGTGTGCGCGCGTTGCGTGTGCATCTCTGTGTGTGTGTGTGTGTGTGTGTGTGTGTGTGTGTGTGTGTGTGTGTGTGTGTGTGTGTGTGTGTGTGTGTGTGTGTGTGTGTGTGTGTGTGTGTGATATTTAACATGATTTTAATGTTGTTGTATTGTTATGTTGCAGGTTGCTTCTCCTACAAGTACGACACAATTATATATAAACTTTCGAAAAAAATATCAATTTTATAATGTATTTATTTAATTATGACTTGTGAATTTTATATTGTGAATGTTAAAATATATTTAATCATTTAAACAAATTATGACTTTATTTTATTTCACTCTACACCTCTGAACATGTGTACAATTAATTTATTTTTGTGAACTGTATTACTTGTGGGAACTGTTACATCAGAAGATTTGTATGAATTTCAACCACCGTTTTCATGTGTGTGTATAATTTTAATTTATTTCGCTATACACTACTGAACCTATGTGTGTGTAAACTGCAACCTTAAAACAGAAGTATTGTACCAGATTGCTAAGCCGTTAACGTATGGATTTGTCATCTGTAACAGCACACAGGTAAGTAGTTCATTGACAACAACACACATACATAGTTAATATTTGCCAAATATATATATTTCTAACAAGGATCAATCACACTGACTGCATTATAAACTATTAATTATTTAATACATGAAAAATGAAGACGGCGTTTTGACAATGAGAGAGAGAGAGAGAGCTAAAATTATTTATTCATCACCTCGACTACTCCATGTACACGGTAAGAGAGAGAGAGCTTGCACAGTTGAAACGCGTGAGAGTGAGAGAGAGAGAGAGAGAGAGAGAGAGAGAGAGAGAGAGAGAGAGAGAGAGAGAGAGAGAGAGAGAGAGAGAGAGAGGGCGTTAATATTTGTCGAATAAATATAAACTTTCTAATTTCATATACATGCGCGCGGTACTGACCACAGAGAGAGAGAGACATACACAATGTGTGTGAGAGAGAGAGAGAGAGAGCTAAAATACATTATAACACACGACAAATTTGAACTCATGCAAAGGTTGGTACACCTGATCATATATTTTAATATACACTATAATGCATCGAGTTGGAACCACCCCCACCCACTGATATGAAATAAAAATACCACCCACCCAACACCACCCCTTGATATGCAAATTGGCTTTCTTAAAAAATAAAAAGTATATTCACGGATGCTGGTGGTCCATTGAACCTCATCCCACCCCCTTGATATGCAAATCAATTTAATTAAAAAAATAAAAACATCAAATAAAAAAAATAAAAAAATCAATTTAAAAAAATAAAAAAAAATTTATTCGCGGAAATTCGCGGATGCTGTGGTCCATCGGGATGCTGCGGGTCCAGCGGTGGCGGCGTCATCTCTTAGATCATGTTTTTTAGTGTTTTTTTATTGTGTTTAAGAAAGGCGGCATTCCTTTGTGGCTCAGAACTGTCAGTTTCCCTCTACTTGCCGTAGTCCAATGTTTTCTACAAAACCAGACGTTTCGGCAATGCCATCGACTTCCATCATCAGTGAAAATCGAGTGCGATAACGTGAGGTGGTATACGTTAGTGACCACAGTACTGTGGTTTAAGGCTGAAGCAATGAGTAGAAAGAAGTAGTTTCTATGGTAATATTTCATTTCGAAAATGATTTTTAATATAAATCTTAGAACATGGAAGTTATGTATGGTTCTCCATACCGATATTTTAGAAAAGTGTGTGTGTGTGTGTGTGTGTGTGTGTGTGTGTGTGTGTGTGTGTGTGTGTGTGTGTGTGTGTGTGTGTGTGTGTGTGTGTGTGTGTGTGTGTGTGTGTGTGGGGGGCAAATGATAACAGCCGCAAATTCAAACAGAATCAAATATTTTTTGCATAGAGCTCTGATTTGTAGAGTACTCACAACCTATTGTTTTTGGTGAAGATCGGTTGAGGGAAAGGGGTAGTTTACCTGCAACATTTTTTTTTTGTATCAATGGTAACTTTTTTTCTATGGCAAACGATAACAGCCGCAAATTAAAACAGAATCAAATAATGTTTTGCATACAGCCCTGAATTGTTGAGTTCTCAAGGCCTATTGTTTTTGGTGAGGATCGGTTAAGGGAAAGGGGTAGTTTACCGGCAACGTTTTATGTTTTAAAAGGGTATTTTCTATGGCAAACGATAACAGCCGCAAATTCAAACAGAATCAAATAATTATTTTCATACAGCCCCGATTTTTAGAGTACTCAAGACGTATTGTTTTTGGTGAAGATCGGTTAAGGGAAAGGGGTAGTTTACCTACAACATTTTATGTTTTAACAAGGGTAATTTTTTCTATGACGAACGATAACTGCCGTAAATTGTAACAGAATCAACTACTTTTTTGCATACCTTTCTGAATTATAGAGTATTCAAGGTCTGTTGATTTTGTTGAAGATCGGTTAGGGGAAAGGGGTAGTTTACCAGCAACGTTTTATGTTTTAACAAGGATAATTTTTTTTACGACGAACGATAACTGCCGTAAATTCAAATAGAATCAAATACTTTTTTGCATGCTGTCCTGAATTTTAAAGACGTGAAGGCCTGTTGATTTTGGTGAAGATCGGTTGAGGGAAAGGGGTAGTTTACCTACTAGCCACTTTTCATGTTTTAACATGAGTAATTGTTTCTATGACGAACGATAACTGCCGCACATTAAAACAGAATCAAATGATGACAACATTTTATGTTGTAACCTGTGGCGGCGCTAAGATAATGGGGGCCCCCCGCGAAAAAATTAAGGGGCCCTTTAAAAAAAAATTACAATTTTGTTTTTATATAGTATCCAAGTCACTTTTTCACAATAATTTAATTACCTTGTATCCGTCAGTGACTTCGTTCTAGCGTTTTTTATATATAGACGCGTTTCGTGACATGTGTCACATCATCAGTAATCCTCGTCAAATGTTAAAATTCACATAAAACACATAAAAACAGATTTGCACATATTTACTAAATCACAATAACGACACACACATAACACGATGTAATTTCGGCGCTCCGTTGGACCGGTCCGACCGCGCGTGTAGTTGCCGAGCCATGTGGTTTAAGCCTACTCGACGAAAAATGGGCGAGGAGTGACTTTTATTGAACGAAAGTTATCACGTGTAATGGTGTAATGACCGCCAGCCCCTCTATTTTTGTTTGTCTAAACATGTTATTAAAAATAATTGTAATACCGTTCAAAATAAAATCTACACGTCACCACAGAATCGTTCCACTATAGGAACAGGACGGTCTGTAGTTTTTAATTTTCATATTTTCATGTATTTTCACTTTACCATTTCACAACACAGTTTACAAAGTTCTGATTTTAGCAGAGTTTATAATAAATAGGCCTAATATTCTAACATTCTTTTAAATTTAGCATAACTTGAGTGTCTACAGATTATGGTATAAAGTTTACTGTTGTCCTAATCTTCTTTTTTTAAGAGTTATAAATTGTTCAACTACTTCACTAATATTAATTTTCTGCGTTTCTTCATGTTCAATGCTTAAAATTGCTAAGTCACTCAAACGCATTTGGGTCATCGTACTTCTTAAGTACGACTTTATTAACTTTAGTTTTGAAAAACTTCTTTCCGCCGTAACTGTTGTAACAGGAAGGGTCACGTAAAGTTGTAGAGCTGTAATTAAATCTGGAAGGCAACTGACAAGGCAAGAATTTTCCTCAACTAGTAAACTCATTACTTCCCTGACGTTTTTCTTTTGGCCGATTTCTTTGGCTAGCAATGTTCTGAAAGATATTACTTGGTCGGGCAGTGATTTTGAGAGGTCAGCTGGATACGTATTTACGAGAGACTCACTCTTCTCTATTACTTCTTCTCGTGTTAAGTTTACCAAATTCTGAGGTGACAGAAATGAAAACCTTTCAACAATACAACGCAAGCTTTTGAATCTCATTTGTAGCTGATTTATCACAATATCTAGCGACGCGTTGAACACTTTTATTTCAAACGCCTTTACTGAATCGTCAAGCCTGTGATCGACAGAAATCTCATCAAAAAAGCGTTTTACAAACCGCTTACGTTTATTTTTCATTTCACAAGTTATGTTGCAAGACTGGGCCAACTCTTTTGCATCAACCAGAAAGCCAGAAAAGTTACCTCTTAAAACTTTCAACTGATCACACGCACGACTCAAAAAATACCACACTTTGTCAAGATCAACTGTTAACTTTTGTAAAGCTTTTGAAGCTATGTTAACATTCTCAAGTACTTTGCTTTCAAGGGAAAGCAAAAGGATAAACTCGAAATTTTCCAAATGATTTCTGATTGCTGCTTCTTCTTCTACTTTAGCTTTTTTAGAACAGTGCATTATGATTTCTGTTAGGCATTTCATCACATTTTTGAAGTCATTTTTTAAAGCTAACAGACAATCATGTCGAGATGACCACCTTGTAGGACATAGCTTTTTCAAAGTTAGGTTCTTAGTTAACTGTCTTCTTTAACGGAAGCATTCAAATCTTGCCATCGAGGTAAGCTTTCACTAAAATATACGTATAATCTATGGACTATGTCATAAAACTGACTGACCTCAGAAATATGTGAAACAGAATCATTAATTACCAGGTTCAGATTGTGGGCAGCGCAGTGTACATATTCGGCGTTGGGGACCTGATCCTTTATCCTTTTCTGTAACCCAGAATACCGCCCACTCATTGTTGCTGCACCATCATAACCTTGACCTCTACACTTACTCATATCTACATCATTTGTTTTTAAAATGTCCAAAATCTTGTTCTCAAATCCCTCGCTACTGACGTCACTGTGAATCCCAAAAAAGATTCATAAATTACATTTTTATTTTTCCCAGGGCTTTCTTCTGTTAAATTAACATGTCTGATTACAACACTCATTTCATCTGTTTTTGAAATGTCCTGTGTACTATCAACAATAATAGAAAAAAATGGAGCAGAGTGAATTTTTTTTAGTACGGAATTTAGTACTGATCTTCCTAGTAAGCAAATAATTTGATTTTGAACGTCATGGTAAAGGTATTTTGCTCTGGACTTTTCATTTTCCAAATGTGCACTGAGAAGGGAATCATAGCGAGAAACTACTCTAGTTCAAAAAATTCAAAAAATAGCTCTAGTTCAAAGCGATATTATGTTCAAAAAATTTCCACGCTCAGGACCGATTTCATCTAAACTCTCTCTATGACCATGAAACGGCAGTGAACACATTGCCATAGTGCGAATAACATCCACAATGCGCGTAAAAATGTCCTTCCACTTTTTTCGCTCGTCAGAAATTTGATCAGCTACTGTTTTATTTTTTTTTCCAAGTAGCATACGTTAGGCAAGCTTATAGGTGGGCATTGCTGGTTTCATGAGACTTGTATTTTTTTACTAAGACCCTTCCAGTCTCTAATAGAGGAGAGTGGGGGAATGGTGCGCAGCGGGTAATCGTGCGCATCAATATTTTTGATATTTCCAAGCATGTGGGACATCTCTGAATGGTGCCACAACCAAGCGGCAGATTCGCCAACTACTGTGCCACGCCAACCACTCCCACCAAATCACTTTTGTAGGTATGTGAGTGTGAAACATTATAGTGTAGTGCACGTTGTTATTTTCACTCTCCAGATTTTAGGAAGGTAAGCCTCAAATATTTCTCTGTATGGATTAAACTAAGTATATTTATAAATGGCAGTTTCTGCTTTGGTGTTTGGTGCAGTTAGTTTTGTTTTTAAGGCAGTATTTCTGTAAGTTTTAAGCAAAAATAATTTACAATGCGCGATCGGGTTATGGTGCGCAGCAGTGCGCACAATTCCCCCCCCCCAAGCAATCTTATGGCGACAGTTAACATTAATTCCCCCTTTCGTTTCTTTGTTCCCAGATGCCTAGAAACTATGTCAGAAAAACAAAAATTAACTCCTATAACCAGGATAACTTATTCAAGGCTCTTGACGCAGTGAGAAAAGATGG
Source organism: Magicicada septendecula (assembly GCA_034769895.1). NCBI lineage: Eukaryota > Metazoa > Arthropoda > Insecta > Hemiptera > Cicadidae > Magicicada > Magicicada septendecula. The sequence continues at coordinate 432,365,164 of CM068375.1, forward strand.
AAGAAAGATAAGGGAGGTGGGAAGATCGTTTGGTATTCCCCCGTCCTCAGTGCCCACGACTAGGAAGAAAGTCCGTGTTTTCGCCAGAGATCGAGCTAGAGCTGAAAGAATATATATTAAAACTTTGTACTTTGTTTTACGGCTTAACTCCAAAAGAACTGCGCAGGTTGGCTTTTAGATATGCTGAGAAGAAAAATATTTCTAACAATTTTAACAAGAATCTAGGATTAGCCGGTAAAGACTGGTTATATTGTTTTTTGAAAAGACATCCCAGTGTGAGGCTTCGTCAACCACAGGGAACTAGTCTCAATAGAATTGCTGGTTTTTGTAAAGAAGAAGTGCAGTTGTTTTATTCAAACCTTGAAGCAGTGATGCAGAAGCACAAATTCGCTGCCCACAGAATTTATAATCAGGACGAGACTGGCATTACCACTGTACAGAAAAAGTGCCCTAAGATATACGGACCAAAAGGGGTAAAAAGAGTGGGAGCTGTTACCTCGGCAGAGCGAGGAAGAAATATTACAGCCATTTTTACCATGAGCGCTTCTGGACACTTCCCTCCGCCTATTCTTGTCTACCTTCGCACCAGAATGTCACCTCTTCTTGGAAGAAATGGCCCTATCGGCGCTGTTTATCTCTGCTCAAGAAACGGATGGAGCAACTCTGATATATTCCTTCAGTGGCTCTCGCACTTTAAGAACCACATTCACCCTACCGAGAACGACCCGGTTTTACTTGTTTTGGACAATCACTCTAGTCACATATCGATTGAAGTGTTTGAATTTTGTCGAAACAACTTCATTCATATGGTTTCCCTTCCACCACATACTTCCCATAGACTCCAACCACTGCACCTTACATTTTTTGGCCCATTGAAGAACGCTTTTTATAGAGAGTGTGATTTCCACCTGACATCTTCTGGCCACACAAAAATCCAAGAATACGATGTGGCGGAGCTTCTTAACAAATCATTTGTTAAAGCTGCTAGCATAAGCAATGCTGTTTCGGGGTTCAGAGTATCTGGGATTCATCCATTTCATCCAGAAAAATTCTCTGATAAAGATTTCGAGGCTGCAAGGGAAATTGTGGATCAGCAAATTTTAGTAGACGTAGTGTGACGATTTAAATTGTAACCATGATTAAAAAAGAAAGAAATAAAAAAAAAATTTAAGGTCGCGTGCCATTAACCATTTAAATCTCACAATAATAATAAAAACATGTAGGTACTAAGTGTGAAAGGAAGAAGTAATTAATAAGGGCAAAGAAACTGTAATAAAGAGGCATATTGTAAATAATTATTATTGTCGTATTTAACCCTTGCTTGCTATTAGGCGCCTACCTGTTGATTCCGGACTCGACATGTTTTCCGAGTCTTCTGTAATTAAGAATAAAATAAAAAAAACTAATGTTAATAATTAAAGAATCTGAAGACACAGATAGTCACTAAAATAACTCATTTAAATTATGTATTTTTATCTAGGGATAGTTTGTATAAATAAAAAGGTTTATTTAGAGAGAGACAGGGACTATATTCTCGCGGAATAAACACCCCACTACCTCTTATGCAGTACCAGTGGAAGCGGGCGAAAAATCTCTCTCTCGCTATGAAGACTCCAAGCAGTGCACACGCACGAGCAAAAGCTCTGTTGGAATGTTGTGTGATTTGTTGTTAGTTTGGCTTATTTCAAATGTAGTTTATTAACTGCTACACAAAAGAGTGTAACATGTAACATTAATTAAAAAATCAGAAACGTGGTAACAAGAAGAAATATGTGACTACAAAAGTACGAGTATTAATAACGATGACTGCTAACTTCACCAACTGACGACACTTTTCAACATCCTACCCGGAGATGTGAACTACCAGAATTTGCAACTCTAGTAGACCCGACGGAAGATGCAGTTCGAGACATCAAAGAATCTACGCCTACCATCGTAGAAGGTTCGACCTAGACTGCAGATGTTTAAGCCTTTAATGACTAAGACCAGACCTAGATGAGGACGACGCTTTTAAGGATTCCCAAGACGGACACTCCCGAAGGAAATTTCTACATACCAAATTAAAGGTGACTCGATAGCACGTCTATCGAGGAATAAATAATAATTATAATTGTAACACAATACACTTTAAAAGAGAGACTTTTCAGAGACGATTAAACTTGTAAAGATTAAAAAGAATTAACTCTAAGAATTTAATGTAACTATTCAGACATCATACATTGTAACAGTTTAAATCTTAATGTATCGTAGTATAATTAATACCATTCTTCAAATGGAATAATAATGAAGCATAAAACTAAAGGTCTTGCAAGCTAATATCATGAATTGAATATAAGTAAAAGTTTAATGACTAAATGCCTAAGGTTACCTGGATCCGTGGTATAGCTAAATAAAATCTGTTGTGATCCCAAAGTTTAAATAAAGAATTCAAATAACTTTAATAATGCAATTAGTAATGTCATGGGATCTATCTTTTGAGTAAATGTTATTTTTTTAAATGTTTAATAAAGAGAAGTCTTCTTGTTACACACATATACTGAGTACATAAATCAACAGTTTTCCCATTCCCTAATTCCTTTTATATTTACTCTGTGTTGTTCTGATTAAATTTCAGCTCGTCGAATAAGGCAGCCTGAATAATTGGCAGAACCAATTACTTCGGGTTCCCCAAGTTATAACACTAGAAAAGATGTTATAGAATGCGCCACTCTGCTAATTTGTTGAAATTTTGCTGCTAATTAGTAAAAAAAAAATTTTTGGTGACTTGTGTTGTTTAAGCAGTAATTGTGTCCCGATTAACCCAGACCATAAGCTGTTGATTTATTCACTCGTGTACTTTAAAATGTGTCTAAAATCTTAAATAAAATTAAACGATAATAGTTATTATAATAGTTTTATAAATAAGTAAGTTAATTATTATTTAGATATAGGAATGAACATCATGTTAACTAAAGACGCGCCAAGAATACGATATAACAGCAGGTACGCGCTTGTCAAAAGTTCATTCATCAACCTGTCAGTTTGTAAACAAAATGAGACCTGTAAATTTCCTGTTCTCGCCTGTACTGAACTGTCCTTGTCACCCTACCCCAAGTTGAGTGAGACAATGCATTCACCCTCTAGTTGAGTCCCCTTTGTAAACAAAACAATGCCATTGTTTAAAACTCGTCTGACCTACATTCCAGCGAAACAGCTGATCGTTTAAATAAAAATTAATGCTAATGTTTAATAAGAACTGTTAATAAATGTTTACCATGTACTAAAGTGTGTAGGAAATAATTGTGTATAGTATAGTAGAGCAAATAATATTATGACTTAAATTTCAAATGAATAAATGACTTAGTTAACCCCTTGTTAGATAAAGTATTAAACCCCATGTCCCAAAACAGTAACCTTGTAAACTGAGCAAAGTAAAAAAAAAAAAACAAAGTAAATAAAGTGTTGTAAATAGATATGGTAAGTCGATAGGAAATAATTCTAGGTAAGTTTTTTTTAAAACCCCAAAGTAATAATAAGTGAATAATAATAAGGCTAAATAAATCTTAAGTTAAACAAATTTGTGTAACTTGTAGCAGTAAATAAAAGAGAGGTAAATAATAATACGAGAAACGTTGCATAGTGAACACCCCAGTTGTGGCCAGTAAGAGAACAATAAAGCGTGTTAAGAAATTTGTAGTAAGCAGCCACACTCTCCCTATTGTGATAAACCGTTGCCTCCCTAAACAATGAATACCACCGCGCGTGAAATACAATGGATTGTGTAAAGTGTCTCCCCTTCCGCATAGTTTGTCTAGTTATGGTTAAAGAGATAATAAGAATTCCCATCGTGAGATTCCGCTTCTCTCAAGTAACTATAATCTAGAGTGGAGTATGGGATCCTCTTTAGATTATTTTAGAAGTAAGTCTATGGTATATAATCAAGATAGAATTATATACATGTAAAGTAACTAGTCACAACGGCGCCGGCTGAAAAAGATAATGATGAGGCAAAAAAGGTGCCAAGAGTTCATTTATGAATGCTGAAAGCTAACCTGTAGAGTTAGAGTAAGCTGATGTCAGTCGGGCCATGATATTGTGAGTTACTGTAATTAGGGAAATTAATATTATAAGTTAGTACTGTAAGAAGTGAGAAAAAGGGAATTTCACGAAGGCGAACATTTAAATGAGAACAAGATCATTTAAAGAGAGATAGAAAAAAACAAACCTTGCACTAATAATAAATAATAGTAATAATAAATAATTACACACTTTTTCCCCAAGCATACTCCCGGTACATTGCTGACCATATTTTCAGGAGTCTGTGTTGGTTAAGAGGCGGAGTATGTGACGATTTAAATTGTAACCATGATTAAAAAAGAAAGAAATAAAAAAAAATTTAAGGTTGCGTGCCATTAACCATTTAAATCTCACAATAATAATAAAAACATGTAGGTACTAAGTGTGAAAGGAAGAAGTAATTAATAGGGCAAAGAAACTGTAATAAAGAGGCATATTGTAAATAATTATTATTGTCGTATTTAACCCTTGCTTGCTATCAGGCGCCTACCTGTTGATTCCGGACTCGACATGTTTTCCGAGTCTTCTGTAATTAAGAATAAAATAAAAAAAACTAATGTTAATAATTAAAGAATCTGAAGACACAGATAGTCACTAAAATAACTCATTTAAATTATGTATTTTTATCTAGGGATAGTTTGTATAAATAAAAAGGTTTATTTAGAGAGAGACAGGGACTATATTCTCGCGGAATAAACACCCCACTACCTCTTATGCAGTACCAGTGGAAGCGGGCGAAAAATCTCTCTCTCGCTATGAAGACTCCAAGCAGTGCACACGCACGAGCAAAAGCTCTGTTGGAATGTTGTGTGATTTTTTGTTAGTTTGGCTTATTTCAAATGTAGTTTATTAACTGCTACACAAAAGAGTGTAACATGTAACATTAATTAAAAAATCAGAAACGTGGTAACAAGAAGAAATATGTGACTACAAAAGTACGAGTATTAATAACGATGACTGCTAACTTCACCAACTGACGACACTTTTCAACATCCTACCCGGAGATGTGAACTACCAGAATTTGCAACTCTAGTAGACCCGACAGAAGATGCAGTTCGAGACATCAAAGAATCTACGCCTACCATCGTAGAAGGTTCGACCTAGACTGCAGACGTTTAAGCCTTTAATGACTAAGACCAGACCTAGATGAGGACGACGCTTTTAAGGATTCCCAAGACGGACACTCCCGAAGGAAATTTCTACATACCAAATTAAAGGTGACTCGATAGCACGTCTATCGAGGAATAAATAATAATTATAATTGTAACACAATACACTTTAAAAGAGAGACTTTTCAGAGACGATTAAACTTGTAAAGATTAAAAAGAATTAACTCTAAGAATTTAATGTAACTATTCAGACATCATACATTGTAACAGTTTAAATCTTAATGTATCGTAGTATAATTAATACCATTCTTCAAATGGAATAATAATGAAGCATAAAACTAAAGGTCTTGCAAGCTAATATCATGAATTGAATATAAGTAAAAGTTTAATGACTAAATGCCTAAGGTTACCCGGATCCGTGGTATAGCTAAATAAAATCTGTTGTGATCCCAAAGTTTAAATAAAGAATTCAAATAACTTTAATAATGCAATTAGTAATGTCATGGGATCTATCTTTTGAGTAAATGTTATTTTTTTAAATGTTTAATAAAGAGAAGTCTTCTTGTTACACACATATACTGAGTACATAAATCAACAGTTTTCCCATTCCCTAATTCCTTTTATATTTACTCTGTGTTGTTCTGATTAAATTTCAGCTCGTCGAATAAGGCAGCCTGAATAATTGGCAGAACCAATTACTTCGGGTTCCCCAAGTTATAACACTAGAAAAGATGTTATAGTAGATGTTTCTGCTATTCCTGAGACTCCTGATTCTGCCAAACGTCCTCCTGACACACCTCAAAACAACATAGATGAAAGCACTGAACCACCTGCAGCTTCCGAAGAAATTGGCACAGTCAACACAAACCTGTATGATAACCCTATCCCATCTACATCAAAAGATAATTCTTTTTTTGTTTTTGCTCAATCTATCACTAAAAACAATCCAAGATCTACGGAGGGAAAAGCTAGGCCTAAGCCTCTTAAAAAATAACACTCAGAAATATTGACAACCACTCCAATCAAGGTAAAACTTGAAAATGCCAAAGAGAGACGTATCATCAATGAAGAAAAGAAAACTCGTAACACAGCGTTTAGGTTTTGAGGATAAAATTCAAAAAAAGAAAATGAAGATGGCCAAGAAAGGAAAAAAGCCTAGATCTACCAAATTGAAGAGGAAAATAAAAATAGAAGAAGAGTCATCTGACGAATGTGATAATAGGTCTATTGATTATAAAAATCTTTGTCAAAATGATGAATTTGATGATATTGAATTGAACTTGGGAACTACTGCTATAGAAAAGACCACTGACGAAAATTGCAATATTTGTGAAGACATCGGGAAAGACCGTGAATTATGGTTCAGATGTGTCTACTGTTCATCGTGGAGCCACGCTGAGTGTTCTGGTGCAGATTCAGCTCTCGATTGTATCTGTGAATATTGTAAATATTAAATTTAAGATTTGACAAATGTAGGCCTATATTAATATTATTATATATAAAAAACTTTCACAAATGAACTTACTTTTGTTCTCACTATCACAAACGTTTCAAGGTGTTGTGCCTCTTCCTCAGTGTGAGTAAATACTGAAAGTCATTGTTGCAGAATAACGATTATGGACTATAGGTGCGTGTGGTGGGAATTGATGATGGGAGGGAATTGGCGCTGAGGTTCAAATTTTGTGTTTGGATCAATGTATCAAATAGTGTATGTGATCTGTAATGTACTTGTTCATTTAATATGTTGTTTGGTTGTAATGTGTGATATCTGTATATTTCAAATTGTTCAGCTGTGTTTAATTTTTTACTTTTTGGTAAGTAGTGTAATATTTCCATGTTGTGTTCTATGTTTGTGTAACTATGGTTTTCATTTTGTAAATGTGTGGCAAATGTGGAATGTATGTAATTTGTGGTGAGGGCTTTTATATGTTCTGAAAATCTGGAATAAAAAGATCTTCCCGTCTGGCCGATGTAGAATTGGTTACAATCATTACAATTTAATTTATAAACTCCTGTTTTAATGTATGTGTCTGTGTCTTTGTTAAAATTTATATGTTTCTTAATGGTGTTGTTGGTTCTGTAGGCTATTTTATAATTGTGTTTTCTAAATGTGTTAGCAATTTTGTGTGTATTGGAGTTGTAGTATGTAAGTGTTATGTACTTACTGGGTTGTGTGTTGTTGGTCTGATGTGTTTTATTTTTATTTTTATTTTTTGTGTTTAGGATGCGTTTGTGTATTTTATTTACCAAATCGGGGTTGTATCCATTTTTAACTGCAATATATTTGATTGTGTTAAGTTCTTCTTGGTAATCATGTGTGTTTAGGGGTATTGAAGTGAGTCTATGGAGCATGTAGTTGAATGCTGCATGTTTGTGTTGAGTTGGGTGGTTGGATGAGTTATGTATGACCATGTCTGATGTGGTGGGTTTCCTGTATATTTTGTATGTGTGTGTGTTGTTTGTTTTGGTGATTGTGAGGTCTAAGAAGTTTAAACTATTATTTAGTTCTATTTCAAGTGTGAATTTTAATTTGTGGTGTATAGTGTTAATATATTTGTGGAAATTTTCTATTTGTCTTTTGTTGCCGTTGTATAGGAGTATAATGTCATCAACATACCTGTGCCAATATATTATTTTATCAGTATTTAGCCTATATTAAATTCATTTAACGTATTGTGCCTAAAATCCAACAATTTAATACTGCAAAGATTTTGTACTTTTATAAGCATATCAACTGTATTGTAAAATAAATGATTGACTGATAAGACTTGTTAAAATTCATTAATGTAACCTAACCCCTGTTGCGCACCATTACCCAACCATATGCGCATGATTACCCCACGGGGTGGGTAAATGTGCGCAAGTGCATGTTTTTATCTTATGCAACATATCTTGTTGTTGGTTTGTCATTTCCTGTTAACTTTTTTTCCTGGCAAACTACATTAACTAAAGAAGTGTTTTACGTAGTTATTATTAATTTTTATCTTAACGCGTTATCTTGAGAACAGTCTATACTTAGGTGCTCACCATTCCTCCACTCTCCTCTACTTCCTTCGGGCCTCAATATTTTCGCTGTAAAGCCAACATGGCAAACAATAAACTCCATCTAGAGTAGGCGAGTAACAAAGCCTAAACCTATCGACTTTTTGGCCTGTTGGAGTTTTAAAGGAATAATATTCAGAATTGAAAGATCTTTTAGAATTTGGATGTTTTGGAAAAGACCCCTTTGGTTGACATGGTTCTCCTATTATAATTAGCTTTTTCACTTCATCAGTCAAAGGTCCTTGATTTTGGTAGAGTCCAATATCCGTTTCGAAATTTGTTGAAGTTTGATAACTTGGACCGGACGGGTTTAATTAGGTTCATTTTCACTTATATGTTCGGTTGGTTGTTCCAGTGTGTTTTGACTATTTGGACCGGGTAAGTTTTCAGGTTCATGTCCACATTCAAGTTCTGTCTGTTGTTCATTTTGATTACTCGTACTTGGACCGGACGGGTTTACGTTTACATTACATTCACTTTCACCACACTCAAGTTCGGTTGGTTGTTTCCTTTGGTTACTTGGTCCAGGTAGTTTCCAGGTTCGCATTCAAATTCGGTCGGTTGTTCATTAGTAAATGGGTTTTTAAAAAAGTGTCAATTTTTGGAAGTTTTTTAAGTGATTCTGCCCGTTGTTTTTGTAGTTTTCTTTTTTGCGCACCACTTAAATAATCATGTTTACTTTCTATAACTTAAAACAAAAAACAACTCGAAACATAAACACTGAAACCCAAAGCGGCACTCTACACTCCGAACAAGAAAGACGGACACTCCTATCGCGAAGGAGATGCGACGTACGACTGCTAGTATTAGGCGTAGTTTGACACTTGTTTGGTAACGTCAAACGTGTATTCTGTTGCAACTGTGACTCATCGCGCCGGGCGCCGCGAAGGCGGAAGTTCAGCGCAGGGGGAAAGGGAATCGACTTACAAATGATGAAATACTTACAAAAACTAACCATAAAATAATCATAATTACATATAATTAAAAAGACTATCTTTTTGGTATTTTAATACTTATTTTTTAAACTTTTAATTTTCCCAGTCTTACGCTTACATTACAGTGTTGTTCTCTACTCACTTTGTGTTTATTTTTTTCGGTGTTGGAGACCATTTTAATTTGTTTCCCGGCCAGGGGCCCTCCCGCGCGGCGGGGTCTGCGGGGGCCTTATCGCCGCCACTGGTTGTAACAAGAGAAATGTTTTCATGACGAACGATAACTGATGCACATTCAAACAGAATCAAATATTTTTTTGCATGCATCCCTGAATTGTAGAGGACTGAAGGCCTATTAATTTTGGTGAAGATCGGTTAAGAGAAAGAGGTAGTTTACCGGCAACGTTTTATGTTTTAACAAGAGTAAAGTACTTAATTTTGATAAACAATGTATCCTGATAAGAAGCTCATAATAATCCACTGTAGAAACGTAGATGAAATATCTATAAATGAAGAGGCTAGTTGAACGGGGTGGGGGTAATTTTCTATTAATGAAAATTATAGTTGAAGAGGGAGGGGAGAATCTTTTATGTGTACTACGTTATCGGCAACAAAGAAGTAGTTTTTTGTTAAAATTCCTTCCCGGGCTGTTTAGACGTAGTCCAAGGTTTTCTGCAAAACCAGACGTTTCGACTGCCATCATCAGTGAAAATCGAGTGCAAAAACGTGAGGTGGTATTCCATTTATGTATCACGGTGCAGACTTATAGTATACCTGTTATGCTCTGAAAGACTTTACTCTTTTTATTTACGTTATTTCAGCATAATCGACTTTGAATATAAAACTTTTTGTTTAGACAAACTCGCGACATTTACAAACAAACCTTAACAGGCGCGAGTTTTTGTTAATATTAGAAATAATGTTCATAGGTTGGCAGCACCGTCTCTGATAACAATTTATCAACACCTCGTAATTTTATTTTGCATATGTTACGTAAATTTTACGTAAGTTATTTTCGGCTTCCGCCAAACCTATTCCATTCTCTGTGCTTTAAAATAGGCCAATTTGGAATAAATACATTATTTATTCCAAATCCTGATCACGCCGCACCATTTGTCGTGTTTTATTAATTTTATTAAATAATTATTAAATGATAACAAACTCCCACTTACCTTTTATTTGTCACTCTCCGGCCTGATCGTCTAGTGGTGTAACCCTTTTTCGTATAGCGAATTTACCAGCACAGAAAATGAAATCAGGTACTTGAAATGATTATTCTAACACACATATATCAAGTGAAATAAACTGTTAATTTATTATTATTTATTGTTATGACATTCTTTGTTCTCATCTCTCTTCATTTCCTTCTACATCTGTTCCAAGCGTTATTAAAACCTACTTGGTTATGCCACTTATACTATTATATCAACATTACATATTTATTTATTCTTTAATTAGATTATATAAGGCAGCCCAGTTTGCTCACTCTCTCATACACACATATTTAAATTTTCCCCATACTTTAAATTTAGCGGTTTACATAATTACTGCAAGAATTAAGAAGAAAGTTGCACTGTTACTTCTCTGTACGTACTGGTCGACCCGTGTTGTACTCTGTGGGTTTATTCACTCACATGTCCGAAAATAGTTCTCACATTTTGTTTTCTACGTCACTGTAGGGTAATTTGTTCTCACGTTGTTTTTAATTCCACTTTATATTATAAATTTAACCACATTTTAATACTTTAAAATTACAAGCTGAAGTTTTAGGCTGACGAGTCTATGTGTATATGTGTTCACCCGGCCGGGGCTAGGTTTCTTAGTAGACTGCTTTTAACTACTTTCCCATTTTTAATAATAGATAAAACTTTGCCCGGCCGGCGACGCACACCACTACTGGCGTCCGCTGTTTTGAGATGTTAATCGTCGACTGTGTAGCGGGTCAATTTTTGGGTGTTTTTATTTTTACCGTATGGGGCATGTACATTTTTATTTCTTTCATTTTGGTGCGGGCTTGTAAAAAAGAAGTTATGAAAATTATTGTGCAAATGCTAATCCGATTACAACAGAACGATGTTAAGAAACAGTTTGAAACAAAGGCATAGACGCAGTTGTTGTTGTGTAATGCGGCTGAAGAATTTGCACCTCCACAAATTTCTAAGAACTATGCGAGAGTGTGGCATTGCGCTGCCATGCGCACACCAAGCAGGGGCGCCTACCCAAGCGCTGGCGAAAAACCAAGATGGCTAGAGAGTGGAATTATTCATCGTTCCTTTGGTTTCACTCAGGAAGTGCTGCTTCGGCCAAGCCCACTTTTATGACATTAGCCAGTGCCTAGTTGAAATCGTCTGCTTTCGTCACTCCAACAACTACATGACTAGCATGAGTCGAAACTGTGACGACTAACTGTAAGGCATTGATGTCCGTCGTCTCAACTAAAATGCTCCAGGAGTGGGGAACAGAGAGACGCTGGCAGTCTTGTGTCGACTCTCTCCTGCGCAGGCCGCCCGACAACCCGGGCTCAGAAACAAAATTTTTTAACTAATGTAACAGTATACTACAGTATAAATTCATGTGACCGCGGTCGGTTTTAGAAGAAACATTATCAATAATGGCATTTTAAATAATATAGAACCAACCATTCTCGGGAGAAGATGCGTGTGTGCGGTGACCGCGTAGCAAGCGTGTGGGGTCGGGAATTTGTAATTTAAATAAAAAATGATAAGGGGTTTAGAATTTTCAGTGTGAATGTAGAGCGTGTGCAAAGCTGGGCTGTTTATTTTCTCTGAATTATAATTGTGTTTGTTAGAAAAGATAAGGTAAGTTATAGACTATAAGTTCTGTTAATAACAACATGCACGAGTTGCATCATCTTTGACTAAATGTAATTTTATTCAATCTCAATAATGGAACATTAAAATTATCAATTCTCTTCAAAATGAGTTGTGTCAGTGCTTGCGTAACCTATCAGACCATGTTTGTATCCAGGTACATGTGATCGAACCTTGTGACCCTGTAAGAGCTATCGTACCGGTAAGTAAGAGTTAATTTGAAATTTGGTTGTAATAATAATAAATGTGATTGATTAGAACGTCACAAATGGCGCCCGAACAGGGACGAATTATAATTATATTTAATTAAAATTCCACATCTACAAAGATACAAACATGTTTTGGGTTAGCATAGCATAACGCTACATTATAAAATCTAATTAATTACATTATTTACGTAATTAATCTATTTAATCAATCTATGTAATTTAATTTAACCAATTATAAAAAATGGAAGATAATAACGAGGTTGCAGTTGAAATGAACGAGTCGGCTAGTGTGGAAGAACCAGGAGTTCATTCAACCCCAGTAGATCGAGTAAAAGAATTCAGCCTAACTGAATCAGCAATAGACGACTCGAGTAATATATCGACTCCAATCTCAACAAAATGTAATCAAGTAGGAAATGATATGATGAGTGTTATACTAAAGCAGTTAGAGAAAATGAACAGTAATTTTAACAATAAATTTGAGGTACAGAACAATAAATTCAATGTTCAAAAGAATAGTTTGGATGAATTAAAAAACCAAATCTATAATAAATTAGATGAACAGAAAGACGAGTTGAAAAATGAGATTCAAGAATTAAATAAATGTTTAGAAAGTACTAATGAAACAGTAAGAACCAGTTTAAATAAATTAGAACAGAGTGTTGAGACGTTAGGTGACAATGTTATAAGTATGACAAATATTAATAATCACGAAGTAGTGGAAGAGGTAGTGATAAATAGTGATGATAATGATATTAATTACAATTCTGAGAATATAGTGGGGGTAAAGAATAACGGAGAGACAAATGATGAAAACATAATCAAAAATAGTACCAATGAAATTGCAGAATGTAGTGATAATGAAATGTTAATGAGTGTTTATGAAGTAGAGAGAGAGTGGAAAAATAATATAGTAGTTGAAGGTGGACAGAGGGCAAATTTTCCCCTTATTGTTTATGATGATTTAATGTTGTTTGTGAAGGGCGAGAGACCCATATTAGTAGATGAAGTAAAGAGTATATTGATGTTGTATAATGTTGTACCCTCTGTCCGGAATAATTGTGAGAGTGTGATGTGGTGCTATGAAGAAAGAGAGTTGTGTATTGAGAGAGAGATCGAATTATATACATTAAAAAGAAATTATGATGAATTGGGAGAAAGAGTAGTAGGGATGGATTATTTTGAGAATATTTTTGTAAATGATAATGACTTACTTGATGAGAAAACAAATTACCTGACCGTAAACAATATTACTGATGGAGACTTAACCGATGTACTTAATGTTGACCTGTTTTATGATTATTTTGGTAAGATGAATGAATTTGGTTTTTATGGTGACGACACACAAGATTGTAATTTGTGTGTTAATGAAACTGAACAATGCTATATAAAACAAAGACTTATCTATGACGATGGAGGTTGAGCCTGAAATTCATAAATGAACAATTTTAAATATGTTAATATATGGTAATGACCTAGCTGATTTTGATATTGAAGTGTGATATAGCGGAATAATAATGATGACGATTTGTAAATAAGTGATGCGAAATTAATTGTGTGTATTATAAGAGGCTAGGTAAACGATATGTGTACGAAGTAGAAATTGTTGAGATACTAATAATAATACTTAGCAGCTAAACTAAATAACTATGAATAATATAGAACAGTAAGTGGTAGTGGATAGAGGATCCCCACTTGTCCCAGTGGGGTTCGTCTATTTCAGGGACGCGCCCCTGCCCACGCGAGCCTTGGTTTTCTCCATGTACCTTGTAACAGTACATATGTTACCACATCCACCTAAGTACTGAAAATTAATTTGAAGGCCACCACTAGAAAAAATACATTAAAAGGTCTAGAATACCACCAAGTATACTAAAGAAAAGTACCATAAGTTAGAATAAGTGAAGCATCATTGAAAGGAATTCACTAGTAAATGCACCAAGAAAGAAGAAAAGAAGAATAAAGACGAGACGACCGACATACTATACCCAATAGATCAGTGAGAAGGACACCACACAACCAAAAGAAGAAAGGAAAATCAGTGAGGAGGACAAGACAACAAAAGAAGAAAGAAGAGTCAGGAAGAAGAACACAACAAGGACAACTTCAAGAAAGAAGAAGGAAGAACCAGTGTGAAGAAGACAAGTGAAAACCTCATCATGTATAAAATGAACAATAGTGAGGAGGAGATCAGTGAAGAAAGAAGAAGGAAGATCACCAGAGCAAACACAAGAAGAATAAGGGAAGAAAATTGAAGTAAAACACACTAACATAAACCTTGAAAGAATATTTGTATTAAGAAGAAGGAAGAAGTGTTAGTTAATTATATGATATGAATCCCTAAGCTGTATGACAAAGTCAACATTGACAACAACTCATTTAATGAACACATTTATTGTTTATGTGAACCACATTATTGTAAATAAATATTAAATATTGTAAATAAAGAGTCACAAGCAAACTGAATAAGGTCAAGATGAGTTTATGATAGCTAAATGATGTGTAGTTATAGAATAAACAGAGGAATATGCAACCAAAATAGTGAATGACCAATTGTACAGTGGGAATGATGTACATACAAACCCACTAATTAACAACAAATAAGATAATACAGTAGTAAACTAAATATGAACTATTGATAACCAATAACCAATGTACAAACATGAAATGAAAACCAGTCGAATAATTTAAGATAGAAATATACAGCCATAAACAACACTTCAATGTTTACTGAACCTATGACATAACCTAATCTGGGCATCCAGTTTTCAATAAAACTTGATAAAAAATGAACCAAAACAATGTTAGACCAAAATGTAATGAGCTAGGAAGTAAATAGAGCATATAAGGAATGTTTTGTACACGATAGCTAATAGTATAATAGTATATAAAAGATATATTTAAGTAATACAAGTATGACCAAATGCTTGTAATGGCAAAGTGACACTATGCAACCAAAATTATGTAATAAACACATTGTACAAAGCAAGTAACCCAATTAATGATTTGGTGTCGGACAGAATACTATTCCTATGAGCAATTGTAACCAAAATAACCATTTAAATAGTTTATATAAATGTAATTATAACTCAACCATTATGACAACTAGCTGCCAATAAAGTTTACAGAAGCCAAACCTTGCTAATCACAGAATCAAATGCAGAGTGAACTGCATCACAATAACTATAAGATCCTAGTAAATATTTCAATTATCAATCAGAGAACAATACATCTAAAATGTCTATGATATTAAGCATACTATCAAGTAACGCCATATGGACATAACAAGCCCAATTCATGAGTGATAATACAAACACTAAACTAATAATGTAGGGAAAGAGAACACTGCCAGTAGTGACTTAACCCACCAAGGTATAAATATACTATGTTAGAACTTAATTAAATGTTGTTATTAATAGGATATAAGAGAAACCAAAATGTATGACAATACTACCAAGTAAAGCCATATAGGCATAGCAGGCCTGATTCATATGTGATAATTAAGGCATTAAACAAACAAGTTAGGGAAAAAGAACACTGTCAGTAGTGACTTAACCCATCAATGTTTCATTACAACTTGTTAAAAGTTAATCAAATACTCTTATTACTGTGTAATGAGCAAACCAAAAATGTATGACCATAAGTTTAAGAGTGAAGCTATGAAAAAGGACATAGTATTAATAATAGGACATAGTTTTAAGAGAAATTTGTACAGTAGCTTAAGAGTGAGACATTACTATAAAAAATAACATAAAAACCATGAATTGTTAATAATTAATGGTTTAATGGACACCAAGCATAAATGCTAAGTGCTAAGTCTGATAACCCTTATCAGAAATATATGATAAGGGGACTCAAATTAATCGTCTTTCAAAAACACGAACAATGAGAGTAAGCACAACATTCTCAGTGCAATTATAAGAAAGATATTAGACTTTTAAAAATAGTTGCATTGTGCTTAGCCCTTCCGCATAGTCATGTAAACCAATTTTTCATAATCTTGACCCCAAAGGCTGACGCTTATGATAGCGTCTATTTTGACGAAGTCTACCGTAAATAAACGAATTGGCAAAAACTGACCAATCAGAACACATAAAAAATCCGAAATTCATCATTCCAGCCCATGAGCCGGAGACAGTCTTACAACAACAGCGAAGCGGAATGCACGCTAATCAACGCCTCAGAAAAACGTGCGTTTGACAGCAAAACGGCATCAACCATGTTAACCTCAAATTGAGACATAAGTTATCTATCAGTAGAATCAGTGCAGTATATTTACAAGTGTAATCTAATCGGAGTTTATGCGCATAGGAGTGTGTGTAGTGTTGTGATAAAGTTCAAATAATTAATTAATCAATTTTAATTAATTAAAAAAGTGTTAATAATTAATAAAGTGTAAATCTTCAACCGACGAGAGACGCAAGTATTACTAATTACGAATATTAAGTCCTGATAGTCTATAAGCAAAATAATTGAACGCTAAAAGCGATTAAAATTGAAATATAGAAACAATTCAATTCCCTATACTTAATAGAAGGGAACCAATAAATACAAATGAACAATGTTGAAATTGGACGTTATGAATAATGACAGTTTAACTATTTGTATACTGTAAATAGCTAGGATAAGCATAGACATTGTGATATCAATGAAGAGTATACGTACTCTAATACCATCAGTAGATGAAGTATAAATATTTTGTTATTAAATTCAATTAATAGTTTCGCCGGTGTGCGATAACTATGATAAACAAATTACATTTACCTGAAATGGGAGTATCCAATTTCATAGATGATTGTAGTACATGATAATGGATTATAACAATCACTATTAATTATTAATAAGTAATTCACTACTTTTAACCAAATAATGTTGCACTAAACTATGTATAAAGCATGTGCCTAACTATGAACAGTGGTTCATATTTTATATTTTTTCATTAATAATCATTGAATTTTTATTTTTATGTTGACTCTAACCGTAGCTATTATTCCAAGAAGGTGTATTTTGCAGTTTAAAAGAACCTACTACTTTTGTTATTATCATCATTATTAAATTTTCAAGTCGAACAATCCGACATAACCTACAAATTTGTCAAACCACATTGTATTACTAATCAGAGGCAGTCATGCCAACTAGAGCTCATCATTTGTTTTAGAGTTCATGTTTACTTTAAAAGTATTTATTGTTAACAAAAAAGAAGGATAAAACTCCTTATTGTATTGAATTTCACTGTGTGTTATTTGAATAAATTGCCATTATTGTTTTTTACCAGTGAAAGAGTTGACTTTATTTGTAACAGTAAAATTACAGCTTAGAGGAGAAAAACGAGGCGGTTGGTACCTTACTGAGAATGCGAATTATTCAAATTGAACGATTCCTTGTTTTGTTTACAACCGTTCAGATCAACATACTTACAATCTTATACAATAATAATACATATGAGTTGTTATGTATACCATATCTGTGTTTGTGTATGTTAGTGTATAGGAAGAAACAACTGATCTCCTCAAGACAGCTGATCTACAAAGAGTCAACGGAACGTCCAGTGAAAGAATTTTAACAGTAAATATAATATACAAAATTAAATTATTTAAACAGACAGCTAATACGACGAAAAAAGAGTAAGTACCGAGTTATTCAATCCTGGATTCAACAATAGGTTGAATTGAGGGGAATAAGTCACTAAACGGTATAAAATAATAATAAAATTTGATATAGAACAATCACGATTAGCCGAGAGCAAGACCCAATTAACCGTAAAAGAACCCTGAGACAATTTAATAATAATAATATTTAAACCATAAATTATAGACGCATACTCGTCCTATTACAACCTTTATTTTCGGAGGAAGCTTTGTCCCTACCTTTAGTCCTAGTTCTTGACCTTTTAATAATCCTTATCCCTTTTATCTTCCCGATTTCCCTAACCCTTCCCTTAGAGTAAACACATAAACAATAGTTACACAAATTGGCACACTTTTTGGAACCATTTGATTGCCTTAATTCTAAATAATACATTAGGGTGATCCTCAAAATTAAATAAACTGGCGTTATTTATGACCTGTAAATTCATCCCTTAATTAGGTAGGTAGTGGAGAAGTTTTGTGGCTGAGTAGACAAACTAGATAATAAATTTCTGTATAGTCTAATAGGATAATTGTATATAGAGATGAGGTTGTAGATTAGTGGTTGTGGTTTGTTTTTTAATCTGGGAAACAAGTGGTAGATAAGGATTTGAGGTCTGCAAAAGGGTGGTTATTCACCGTTATGGATGTAGGGGTTCCGTTCGCCTTCAGTCGCATCTCTATACACTATTATCCTGTACATGTAACATATAACCTATTTACAGGTAATTAAAAAAAAATAATTTTGGAAAATATTTTAAAGTAAACTTATGTAACCAAAAGGTTTAATAATTATTTTGTGGTACCTGCTATGTTAGGTTATGAGTAGGGGATATTGGTATTAAGAATGTGATTGTGGAGGAATTTAAAGAGAAATCAGAACCAATGATGGAATGTTTGTAAAATTTATTGAAATATTAAGAAAAACTGAAACATTTAATCATGTAGAATCATTTTGAGAATTGTAATCGAAGTCATGGAAATTGTTTTGAATGTACTAAGAGATGAAATAGAATTGTAACCGCCCCTGGAGTAACTTAATATTGTAGATGCTAGTGCTGTGTAAATTCATTTTGATTCAAATTGAAATTGTAATTTTACATATTTTATACATTAACTTCATACAGCTGTAATTAAAGTCAAACTGTTTTGGATGGAGATTGTTAAAGAATTTTCAAGTTAAACAAATAATTTAAAAGGGTCAATTTTGTTAATGAATCAAAAATATATCTGATCCGAATTGGAATAAAAATGTAAGAGACAAATATGTTATATAAAAGATTTATAAAACTTGAAGAGTGTAGTAAGCAGATATGGCAATATATGATGTAACCAGAATGTTTAGACTATGAATGCTGAAACTGAGCATGTTTATAACTGTTGTTTATGAAAACAAGTCTGGCACACAACTGTGTTTATGTAAACAGTAAACAGGTGTGTTGTAGTGGTATGTTGTGACTAATGCCTACAGACATACTTGGTGACCATAACAAGAAATGTTGTAGTCTGCTGAATCAGTATCTTGAGCAAAATCCTATTGTGACACAAAAGAATTAAAGAAAATTTTTTGCTAAAATAATAATGAGGTAATTATTGTAACCTAGAGTTTGAGAAATTAAAAAACCATTAAATTAATTTGGTATTCAAATTAATAGAAACAATGATTTTAACAATGAACTTAAATTGTTTGAATTTTAAAAGTCTTGAAAAAAAAAAAATGGGATGTATACAATTTCAAATTTCAATAAATCCTAGAATTAAGTGACCAAAAACAATTGTCAAGAGTTAGTATCAGTGAGTATGGGAACGTTTTGAAACGATGTGTAACAAAATATAAACTTGATATCAATACAAGAAGTGGGGGTGATTTTGGGGGGTAGATTGGTGCTCAATGAAGTGATAGAACAATGGAGTGTTGAACTGTATATGTAGAAAGTTTAGTTCAATTGTTAATAAATTAGTTAGCTATTAAATGGCTATTGCGGGGGTTGCCTGTGCTCTCGCAAATAGCGAAATGGGTTGGGGGTAACAGTGAGTGTTACCTCCATCGGAGGCCAAAAGGGCGATAAATGTGCGGCATACCTTATCCGTGTAAATTAAAGTGTACACACTGCCAAACGACCGTGTCGCACATAACTAGATTGATGAAACAGGCAATTAAATTAAAGTTAGATTTCCCCGTCTTTTCGGGCGGTTACTGCCTTACCAGCACTAACCGTGGATTTGGCTAGCGGCCAGCTATGGTCATATCAAGTCCCTTGACCATAGCTGACTTGAAATTGGTACATACTTGAAATTCAATGGGGGGAGAACTTAGGGGAAATCTCCTGGAACTATGGAACAGTGGCTGCCACTCTGCCCGCTTTGGGGTAGCAAGACAGGTGGTAGATCCGTCTTAAGGGTGTATGATTATATAACAAGAACATGATGATGTTCGCCACGTTTAAAACTCAATAGCGGAAGCAGAGACACGGAGAGGTAAAACCCTGCTCCAAAATATACCGTCTCTGTCGAAGCGCTAGGGCGAGACAGTCCTCCATAATTTGAAATAGTGTGTGTGGCTGGGAGGTGACGCAAAGGAGTCACGAATTTAAATTTTATGACATAAAAGTTTTGCTAATTCGAATTTTGACCCAATAAAACTGCTTGTGCTCTGTCCACATAATTATATGCTCAGACTCTTAATATAAGGTGTTCATACTATGATTTTAAAGGTATCATTTTATTGTTGTATGTTAGGTATAGGCATTGATAAGAATATGTATTTTCATTATGTGTGTGTATTTTTTTTTCTAAGCCAATAATTAAATCGTCTGGCAGGTTAACATAAATGACCAGAATCAGAAAAAGGGGAAACAATGAGGGTAGAAGTGAGTATTGATGAATATATATTTCATATAATTTATTCAATTGTGAGATGTATTTTCATTGTGTTAGTAGGATCAGTTGATCAGCAATAACACGTCACTGGTATATTAGTTATAAATGTTTTAAGTAATTGATGTTCAATGTAATGTTTGATGTATTACAGATGTTTTGAAGTAATGATAAAAATAATTTGCTACAATGAGAAATAAAGTAATGACTTGTGAAATCTAATAAGAGATAGTTTTTGGGTGATGCGTACTTTATGGGACATGTAGATCTGTCCAAGTTAAAATCAAAGTTGAATTTGAAATAGTAGAGATGAATATGATGTAATGTTGTTTTTGAGTTAATGTAATGTAACAGAATTTTGTGAAATATAGATGTTGACACAGCAGTTGTGGAGAATTTATGTGGAGTTTTGAGTGATATATTGATGTTTATAATTAATGAGGTTATTTTGTTGTATTTGTAGTAAGGTAATGAGTTTGAGATTTATTGGGGATGGCAATTTTGTAATAGAGGGTAGTGTCATGTAGGAGTCCGCAACAAGGGTTGGGACGGGATAGGGATAGATTTTAGTGGGGAAGGGGCCGCCTTAGGTAGAATCCAGGCCGCCAAATAAGGGAATTGAGTTTTGGGTAGGGGAAACACGTATCCTATGTACAAAGGGTTAGAGAGTATTTTTTTTATATATGTAGAGAAGGTGGTGAATTGAGTTACATGGTAAGTTGGGTTTAGAGTGTTTTGGGGATAGATGTTTTGATAGAGATGGGTGTCATGATAATTGAAGTTGATTAATATTAGAGTCAGAGAGTAAAGTTTATGTATGCATACAGATCTAGTACAGTAAATGAGAATAAATAAATTACATCACCCACAATAAGGGAGAATCCGATGATTATAAAGAGAGAGATTTATGATAAAGAATATAAAATTTTTCATTTTTTTAAGCCAGTGACAAACTTTTGGTAGAATTGAAAATAATGTCAAGTTAAGAATTGTTTATTGTAAATAATTTAAATGTCAACTTGATTATTTATATTAATACTGTGTTTGTTTTAAATATTTTATTTTATTATGTTTTGTGTTTCAAGGTAGGATATTACAGATGTTCAATGTGTTTTCAGAACTTATATATATAACATATGTAGGTCAAGGGTTTGGGACTGGACCTACTTTCGATCAGCTGATGAGGTCATACACCTACTAAGCTTGTATAGTAGGAAGTCAATTTTAATTTGTTTGTTTAATTACTTCGAACCAATATTTAAAAAATTTTGCATATGAAGAAAACATTTAAATAAATTTAAATTTTTTTTTATTTTTCGCCTGCCAGCGAATACATATTTTAGGTAGTGATGGTTTTATTATGTGTGTATTTACCATGTTTAGTTTACTGATTTCTTGTACTGCACTGTATCGCTAGACTAAGACATGTTAGGTTAAGGATTTGTTCAAGTAGAAGAAACGCTTAATTCAAGTCATTTTAAAGGAAACAAAACCTAATGAAGAGAATTTTTTTGGAGCATATTATTTTTTTTTTGAACGTTGAATTTAAAAAAAAAAAAAACTTTTGTCAATTTTAAAGAATTTTTGTAATTTTTCAATTTCACAATGTATCATGTAATGTGAGTATGTGTGAGCCCAGTATTTGCTAAAGGCAGCCCAGCTTTCATACAAGGGGAAACATATCGGTGGAGGATCTGGGATAACCTGAGCCAGGGATTGAGGATTTTTGGGGGTAGCATGTGAGAAGGCGAGGTGCGCTGTGGTGCGAGTCTGTTCGATTTCTCGGTGTTGGGATCTCTTACGGAGAAGTCCAGTGATCTCGTTCAGATGAGTCCATGGTCGCTAAGCCAGGGGGGTCGTGTACCCATAAGTAGTAAGAACCAGGGGGTTGTTGGCACCAGTTCCTCACCGGTCCTCTTCGGGGTTTATCGATGAGATTTCTTCTGTTATGAACAGCAGAATTCTCATCGAGGGGGTATTGTAGCGGGTCAATTTTTGGGTGTTTTTATTTTTACCGTATGGGGCATGTACATTTTTATTTCTTTCATTTTGGTGCGGGCTTGTAAAAACGAAGTTATGAAAATTATTGTGCAAATGCTAATCCGATTACAACAGAACGATGTTAAGAAACAGTTTGAAACAAAGGCATAGACGCAGTTGTTGTTGTGTAATGCGGCTGAAGAATTTGCACCTCCACAAATTTCTAAGAACTATGTGAGAGTGTGGCATTGCGCTCCCATGCGCACACCAAGCAGGGGCGCCTACCCAAGCGCTGGCGAAAAACCAAGATGGCTAGAGAGTGGAATTATTCATCGTTCCTTTGGTTTCACTCAGGAAGTGCTGCTTCGGCCAAGCCCACTTTTATGACATTAGCCAGTGCCTAGTTGAAATCGTCTGCTATCGTCACTCCAACAACTACATGACTAGCATGAGTCGAAACTGTGACGACTAACTGTAAGGCATTGATGTCCGTCGTCTCAACTAAAATGCTCCAGGAGTGGGGAACAGAGAGACGCTGGCAGTCTTGTGTCGACTCTCTCCTGCGCAGGCCGCCCGACAACCCGGGCTCAGAAACAAAATTTTTTAACTAATGTAACAGTATACTACAGTATAAATTCATGTGACCGCGGTCGGTTTTAGAAGAAACATTATCAATAATGGCATTTTAAATAATATAGAACCAACCATTCTCGGGAGAAGATGCGTGTGTGCGGTGACCGCGTAGCAAGCGTGTGGGGTCGGAAATTTGTAATTTAAATAAAAAATGATAAGGGGTTTAGAATTTTCAGTGTGAATGTAGAGCGTGTGCAAAGCTGGGCTGTTTATTTTGTCTGAATTATAATTGTGTTTGTTAGAAAAGATAAGGTAAGTTATAGACTATAAGTTCTGTTAATAACAACATGCACGAGTTGCATCATCTTTGACTAAATGTAATTTTATTCAATCTCAATAATGGAACATTAAAATTATCAATTCTCTTCAAAATGAGTTGTGTCAGAGCTTGCGTAACCTATCAGACCATGTTTGTATCCAGGTACATGTGATCGAACCTTGTGACCCTGTAAGAGCTATCGTACCGGTAAGTAAGAGTTAATTTGAAATTTGGTTGTAATAATAATAAATGTGATTGATTAGAACGTCACAACTGCCTTTGTTTTCCGCGCGCCGGGCCAGAAAGAATGTACCAGTTCGTGCCGTTAGCGTGAGAAACTTGGCCGACTGTGTGCGCGGTTGAAAGCGCGGGCGCTCCCTCTTTGCAAACTGCACATTCCAATGCCAATTCACACCCGTCTCGACGCTACACTTGGGCGACATAATATATTCAAATCACATTTTAAAATTTTGTTTCCCCTTTTTGTCCCGTTATAATACCCCCCCCCCCAATGAGAGGTTTTCTGCCGAAACAGAAAAACTCTCATTGCTAAACCCTAAGAGGATCGGTGAAGATATGGTGCCAACAACCCCCCGTTAATTTCTAAACACGTCATGGGTAAACTACCCCCCTAGCTCGGTGACTATGGCTGCACCTGAACGAGATTACTGGACTTCTCGGTTCGAGATCCCAACACCATAACCTCGGACAGATACTCACCATAGTACCCCTAACCTTCTATCATCCCCCCAAAAATAAAAACACTGGCCTTATACCATACCATATCCTCAACCGATATGTTCCCCCTTACATTCATACTGGGTTGCCTTTAGCAAAATACTGGGTGCATACACATTGTCATTATCGACTACATACTACCTCCGTTTATATTAAAATAAACTTCACAAGCATTCTATAATTGCTTCTACACAAAGTAATTCTCCCTTTCCAAACAACAACATTTTTTCTGATATTATTTCAAATTAAATTCAATTAATTAAATTTTATTCCACTAGTGAAAACAATCTAGGTCTATTATCAAAACCCACATCCACGTTAGTCTACTTTATTTCTTTCCATTCCTTAATTTCATTGCATATATTAAATTTTTCCAAAATTTTCCAAAATCTTTCAAATACATTTACTTTTTTTCTTCTTATATTACACACACTTATAATAAACAAATAAACAATATAATAATATAATAAACAATACAATAACTCCAGGCAAAGAAAAAGAAATAAAGTTGTAGCGTGATCCTAAGTGGTCAATTCGCTAAAAAAAAAAAAAAAATATATATACAATAATAAACAAATTTATTATAATAAACAACCTATTTCTACCATAAATTCAAAAATAGCTACACTTGATTACAAAGATAACATAAGATATACATCATGAATCAGCTGACCTCTTTTCAAAATTTATCATAAACTTCTTTACTGCAACGTATGTTTTTTTTTCAAAAAGAATTATCTTGTTATTAAAATTGATTATTCCCTCCTTTACTTATAAAAAAAAACTACAAATTAATTTTGAGGCATATATTACATATCTAACCCCAATCATCAGCTGATCTCTCTGGGTCAGGTGAATGACCTTACCTTAGATACACTTCAAAATTATGCAATGTAAAATACATGACATATGTTTATAATACTTACACTCTAACATAGTAAAATAATAACATAATAAAACACAATAAACTCCTTCTCTCCCAGAAATACTCTTTTCAAAAACCAATAAAGTCATCTATAAAATATCATAGAAAGCAAAACATATGATAAAAGTCATTAATATCTTTTAATTAATGATTAAAGCAAAACATATTTCAGTCAACTACTTTCATACAAATCATATACTGTAATAATCTACATACCTTACTCCAAAATAATTATAGTTCATTTATTACAAACTCTCATTATTTATTTAGTCTGCCAAAATATTATTATTATTAAATTAATTTCTACTACATACACACATTGTTTACATAAAATACCTTTTACAACACAAACACAATTAATTTCACTATCAGTTTATTTACAATTTCTTGTCATCATTTTTTTGTTTACCACACCTCATTTCCTAATTTAGCCAGGTCATTACCATAAACTAAAATATTTAAAATGTCCATTCACTGAATTTTTATTTAACCCCCATCATCGTATAATAGTCTTATTTTTATATAACAATTAGCATTCTTACTCACACGCATTTCATTATTATCATTTATATAATAATTCTCTAATATTTCAAATTGTTCCGTAAAACCCACATAATAATCTACTGGATTATCCCATGTTATTATCAAATCATATACCCTGTCTAAATCATTGATTTTGGTCTTGTCACCGTCTGTATTATTATCTATCACCCCTAAGTATTTTAACCTCTCAATTTCAGACTCATCTATTATTAATACTCCATGTCTATGCACAGGTAAGCATTCAATATAATTATCAATGTTATCATTATTTATTTCTGCACTATCTTCATAACAAGGTAAGTCAACAATAGTACTAATTCTCTCTCTCTTTAATTTCTCTAGTAGCTCTTCGTAACTTCTAACAACATCAAATAATATTATCTCTCTCTCTTTCAATGTGAATAATTCTACCACTCTCTCACAAAACCACTCATCATGACACCATCTCACTTTGTCTCTATCACTCCACACAAAAGGCAACATAACGTTATCATAACCCATCCTGATTCTTTCAGGGAACTCATGATACATAAAAGGGGACCTACTTAGAGACACCTTGTCTCTATAACCATGGGAGGAAACTCTGTCCTCATAACTCACTATTGGAGCCTTGACTCCATTTAAATCACGGGAAAAATTTACCCTTTGTAAACCCAACCTCTCTTCAACCACTATCTTATTGCTACTCTCTATTTCCACTAAAACTTCATCTCCCCTATTATTATTCACTTTATTTCCTAACACATTTTTAATTATCTCGTTGTTATCACTTTTTATTTTGCTATTACTTGTTAACTCATTACTATAATTATCATGATTACTCACCTTGTTATCAATCATTTCTTCACTAATTACATTCCCACTACACTTACCGGTATTTCTTGTAATGTTATCTACATCATCTTGTATTCGTTTTATAGCTGTCTGGAAACGTTCATCAATACATTTACATAATGCATTACTTAGATCATCGAACTTTACACTTATACTCTGCTCAAACTTAATATTTTGTTCTTTAAGTTCTTTAAAATTAATATCATTTTTAATATTCCGTTGTTCACATTTTATTTTCTGTTCTTTAATGTCATTACTTAATTGGTCAAATTTGGTATCAAATTTTTTGTCATTTGCATCAAAACGTTTATTTAATACATTGAAATCACTATTTTTTACCATGTTTTCAGACATAGTTTGTATCAGGTTAAATATATCATTCATTGACAACTCTTTTTCTTTTGTTTTTGTCACTACGGGAGTAGATTTTGCTTCCGCATTATTTATTATAATTGATTCGGTTAGGTCAGCATTAGTTACTGATTGACTGCTCAAGTCAGCTGTTGGCATTGGCTGGCTTAATTCACTCACACTCGGTGACGGGTCCATTGACCCAAGGCCACTCTCACTCATAACTGAGTCTATCAAATTATTTTCTTTTTCGTTGTCAGACATTTTATACTGTTCTATTAAATACTTATTAAATTTTACTTGTAATCTAACATGCACAATTTATCAACACCACGTAATTTTATTTTGCGTATGTTACGTAAATTTTACGTAAGTTATTTTCGGCTTCCGCCAAACCTATTCCATTCTCTGTGCTTTAAAATAGGCCAATTTGGAATAAATACATTATTTATTCCAAATCCTGATCACGCCGCACCATTTGTCGTGTTTTATTAATTTTATTAAATAATTATTAAATGATAACAAACTCCCACTTACCTTTTATTTGTCACTCTCCGGCCTGATCGTCTAGTGGTGTAACCCTATTTCGTATAGCGAATTTACCAGCACAGAAAATGAAATCAGGTACTTGAAATGATTATTCTAACACACATATATCAAGTGAAATAAACTGTTAATTTATTATTATTTATTGTTATGACATTCTTTGTTCTCCTCTCTCTTCATTTCCTTCTACATCTGTTCCAAGCGTTATTAAAACCTACTTGGCTATGCCACTTATACTATTATATCAACATTACATATTTATTTATTCTTTAATTAGATTATATAAGGCAGCCCAGTTTGCTCACTCTCTCATACACACATATTTAAATTTTCCCCATACTTTAAATTTAGCGGTTTACATAATTACTGCAAGAATTAAGAAGAAAGTTGCACTGTTACTTCTCTGTACGTCCTGGTCGACCCGTGTTGTACTCTGTGCAGTGGCGGATCTAGGGGGGCAAGCCGGGGCCCTTGCCCCGGGCGGCAACTTCAGGGGGCGGCAAATTCAACTGTGGTTGATTCCATTCGATTTTTGTGACTCGATTATTTTTATAAGGAATCGGGAATTCTACACCGACACCGCGTAACTAGTAAATATACAAATTAGTAAACATAATAATACAAAGTAGTAAATATATTTTAAATTATGACAAACCACAAATAGTGGTATACATTTATGTTTTGACTTTGTGTATCTGAAGATGGGATTTCATCCCGAAACGCGTCATTAAACGACGGAAGCAAGTGTCACTAAGGTGGACCGAAAAGGTAATTTAATTATATTAAGTAAATATACAGTTTAGTACTAGTGTTACGGGAAGGTGTAGTAGCACATTATGCATAATCACATTATGCAATTTTTATAAAAATGAAACAATTTCTTAACGTTTCGAAACATTCGTGATCCCTTATCAGAAGCTAAAATCAAGTATTGAAAATCTTCAGCGACTTTCACCAAAACATACCATTGTTAAAAAGCCATAGATAGAAAATCAATTTTCCCAAGAACAAATGCATTTAATTTAATTCATCTTGTTAATTTCTCCTAATAAAACAAAAAATTAGAATTCGCGGATCCCGGGCGTCCAATAAATAAAATACGGGGTCGTGGAATCTCTATTTTCTCCTTTTTTTATATAATTGTTATTTTTATAGTGATTTGCTATAGTAATTTTCGTTACTGACTTCGTAATATTTGAATAGCGTTAGTGATTGGGTTTTTAAGTATATAACTTTTGGTATGTATTTTTCCTTTGTAATAAAAAATGACAAATAAAGAATTTCTTAGTATAAAATGGATATTACGTTTTATCTCTAACCCTACTCTACTTAAATGTGCTCGTGTCTTGTAAAAAAAAATTAGAGCTTGATAGAGAAACTTAAAGGAGGATGGATGAGGGCGGTACTTTTAAGTTTTTGTCGCCTTTCTGCCCATTCGGAGGTTATAATTTAGCTAGCTCGCCTTCCTGCCCGTTTGGAGGTTAGACTTTCGTTAGGCTTTTAGTTCCCGTTAGGAAGCTTTTAGTTTTGCTAGATGCCTGTTTTTAGGTTAGTTACACTTACGTTCAACTTCATATGCCCGGTCATGTGTGTGTGTGGTATTATAATATGCCAATTAACTGAAAACGAAAAAATATGTGGGGCGCCAATATTATTCTTGCCCCGGGCGCAGGACAACCTTGATCCGCTACTGACTCTGTGGGTTTATTCACTCACATGTCCGAAAATAGTTCTCACATTTTGTTTTCTACGTCACTGTAGGGTAATTTGTTCTCACGTTGTTTTTAATTCCACTTTATATTATAAATTTAACCACATTTTAATACTTTAAAATTACAAGCTGAAGTTTTAGGCTGACGAGTCTATGTGTATATGTGTTCACCCGGCCGGGGCTAGGTTTCTTAGTAGACTGCTTTTAACTACTTTCCCATTTTTAATAATAGATAAAACTTTGCCCGGCCGGCGATGCACACCACTACTGGCGTCCGCTGTTTTGAGATGTTAATCGTCGACTGCCTTTGTTTTCCGCGCGCCGGGCCAGAAAGAATGTACCAGTTCGTGCCGTTAGCGTGAGAAACTTGGCCGACTGTGTGCGCGGTTGAAAGCGCGGGCGCTCCCTCTTTGCAAACTGCACATTCCAATGCCAATTCACACCCGTCTCGACGCTACACTTGGGCGACATAAAATATTCAAATCACATTTTAAAATGTTGTTTCCCCTTTTTGTCCCGTTACATAATATAATGTTACCCAACAAGATCAGGAACAATTATGTATATTAAATTAAGTAGTTAGTGGACTTAAAAACCTGCATTAGAAACTCCAGCTTTTATAAAACAAATAGAGAGAGAATTGAAGATTTCTTGTTTGGAAATGTTATATCTGTTTTCTTCACAACTAATGGCAGGTTATGATTTGTAATCATGTTTTCTCATAATGTATGCTGTTAATGCCTTTTTTTTTACTAGTATGAAAAACAATAGATAGGCTACTATACTTGAAAAAAGGTGAATTTTATTGGTAGGCCCTACATACTAAAGTATAGAGTCCTATTTGTTTCTATTCATTGACAATGGTCCGTACTGTAATAATTTTGTGTGTAATATACAACCATTCTTTAATATGTTTACGAGATTCTCCAATTTTATTTGCATTAATTCAGACCGTAGTAATTGGAAGTAGGTTTTAATTCCGGTACTTACAATAAATACAGCCTTTAATGTTATATACAGCCTCATATCCATACAATAAATACAGCCTTTTAATGTACACTAACAAAGGAAATTTTTGTTGTCTAATTAATTTTAAAAATCTAAAAGGTTAAGCTAGATTGTTAAACGTAGACACAACCTCCCAAAATCGTCTCTGTACCATAATTATGTGCGATAAATGGAAAGTAATTTCTGTACTTCCAATAAATACACCCTTTTAATGTACACTAACAAAGTAAATTTTATTTAAGTTACACTGTCGTACATAACCTCCATAACCTGGCATTAGTTACTTGTGAAGAAAACACAGTTGTAGTACACATCGGACACCGAAATAAAGTACAAACGCGGAGACAGAAGTTTGACTTTGCCGTATGAAAAGAACATAGATCCCAGATGGGTTATTATTTATTACGATTCTTAAATGACAGATAGGTATCGTGATTCTGGCCGAAGGCGATATGAATAAATTTATTTTCATAAAATCTTTATGTTGAAAGAAAAGGTGAGAAAAATAATTCATACAAACTAACTTCTCATACCTAGGTCGCTCACAACAGTGAACTAGCATATTGAGCTAGTTTACTAGTTTTGTGTTCCGAGTCGTTAATGTAATAGAAGTTTAATGAAGGAAGTTGTGTTAGTGGTTGAAATCACAAGCAGAATGATCACTGTTGCACACCACTATATAAAAATTATCCCGATTAGCGCTTTCAAGCTTCACAGCTCATCGTCAGATTGGAATTGAAACAAATAACTGAAAACAAACCCTTCACCCCTATCCCACCCACCCTGCTCACACACAACAAGGTATAATTCAAATGTCTCTTCCCCACCCCCTGAACCCTGTCCCTCCATCTGGACAGTTACATATTTTTCTAGCAAATTCCTTGTGTTTCAGTGTTGTGTGTGTGTGTGTGTGTGTGTGTGTGTGTGTGTGTGTGTGTGTGCATTCCTTTTAAACATACCCATCTTTCTCTCCACACATGTGTGTCAGTCACACACCCTTATTTTAAAAACATCCAATTAGTCCTATGCAATTTAATTCTTAATCTTATCTATCTGTCCTCTATCATTACTTCTTAATTATGTTATAAAATATTTCAAATTATCAAATTTAATTTTAGTATTAATTAAATTGTCTAACACTTTTTCTCTTTCTTTCAATATTTCTAACTCCTCCCTAAGATTCCTTTCAACTGTGTTATTTACTACTTTTACAATTTCGTAGTCTTCTAAAGGATTACCAAACTTATGGTTGTCTTCTATGAAATGTCTTGTGTATAACGAATTGGTTGTTCTATTACCTTCTCCACGTTTGTGGTCAGATAACCTGCATACGAATTTTCATCCTGTCTCACCTAGGTACACTTTGTTGCAGTCTTTACATTTTAATTTATAAATTCTGCTTTTCTCTAATACTGGGATTTTTTCTATATTTTTATTCCTTATCTTATCAAATACCGTTTCACATTTTTTAATAGCTATTTCTACTCTGTATTTATTAAAACATTTTATAATTTTTCTAGTATGTGAACCTATGTATTTCAATGACCCTGCATAATTCTTTTGTTCTGGTTCTATTTTAGCTTTTTGTATGTTAACCCTTTTCATAACTTTATCCACTACGCTGGTGTTATAATTATTATTCATTACAATTCCATTTATCGTTTTTAACTCCGTATCTTTTGATTCGGTCTCTTTTAAACACTTCTGAGCTCTATAATAAAATGAACTGATTGCTGCCATTTTATACCTATAAGGGTGATAAGACTCTCTTGGTATAATTATATCAGAATACGATTCTTTCCTAAATATCCCAAACTGTAGTTTCTCATTATCTTTAATTTCTGTGTTTAAATCTAAGTAATTTATTTTCTTACCTCCTATCTCTTCTTTAAATTGTAAGTTTTTATCCTTATTATTTACCTCATTTATAAACTTACGCACTTCTTCTATGCTTCCTTCCCAAATTACTAATACATCGTCAACGTATCTAGTCCATAATTTTATATTGTCCTTATACTTAGTGGAACTTATTAATTGCTTTTCAAAATCATTCATGTATATTATAACATTGCCAAATTCAGATCAGTTTTGATAACAATAAGTATGTAAAAAACGCTAAAAAATAATGTATGTTAATGAATAAATAATGAAGAAAGTAAAAACGTAAAAAGTAATTAAGAAAGAAGGAGAAAGAATTATAAACCAAAAGTGATTATTAAAGAAACTCAACGACTAGACTGACAGACAAACGACTTTGACCCAACCCCAGATATTGGCCAGCTAAGAACCAAAATAAAGTAAACAAGATGAGAAGTGACGGAGAAGAAAATGAGAACAAAGAGGGAACAAACCAACGTTGAAGAAAATAAAATGAAACACATCAAGAAAACGCAGACAAGGAATAAAGAATAGAGAAGTGAGGAATAATGTAATCAAAAATAATAAAGAAAATGAAACCGATAAAGAACCAAAATAATTAATGAATGTTAGTATTGATTGAATGACAATTGTAAATAGTCATTAATAAAACACGATAGATAAAAATACACTAGCCAAAGAGTTAGGAGTACATGTAAGTGGTTAATAAAGAAAGACATGATATTAATAATTATATATAATATGTGTAGAGAAAGAGAGTAAAATAGTGAGAAGTAAACGGAAGTTAAACTAGTGAAAGTGAACTTACCCTAAAGTGAAATGATATAAAAAGAAACACTAAGTAAATTATAATGAACACAAAATAATTTAAAAGTGCAAGTGATAAATAAATAAAAATATTGTCAGTAATAAAAATAGTAAGAATAGAGAAGGCTAAGATAAAGACTTAGTAAAAATAACCAATGTTTAAGATTTAATAGTGAACAATAACATTTAAGAAAGTTATTATGAATAATATTTAAAATAAAACATTGATTCAGTAATAATGAACACTGAAGAGTGATATTAACTGTAGTAATTATAAAATAATATTATTATAGAACTTAAGAATGTATTGTAGAATTTAAAGATGAGAATCACAAGAAAAAGTAATATGATGATGTTAACATGGAAGGGAAAGCAAAGAGTTTTATAAAATAAGTATGTCATAACCATAAGTAAATACCAATGTTATAAGGGGAGAGTAATGAAACCAGTTCAATAGAGGTGAGATTGTTTATCACCCGAACAATAAATCAAAAGTAATGAATTGTACACCAATATTAAATAATAAGTGTTAATTAATTGTATAAACAATTGTTTATGAATAGGAGATGGATTGGGTAATTATCCCAAACATAGACTTAAATGTTATATGTTAGATGATGAAAGGGTAGTAATTAATAGACATATTGTTGACATTGGCAGAATAAATAAATGAGAAAAGAAAGCAATGTTTGAGTTATAAAAAAGAAAACCGCTAGTAAATAATTAGCAAGAAATATGGAAAAACACAGTTGTAACACACAAAAATCACACAAAGACTGAACCAAAACACCTCCATAGATAATAAACCTAATTATAAAAACAAAATAATGATCTAGGACAAAATGAGATATAATGTGTATGAAACAATCAAAAACCAGTAATGGCTACTTAGACTTGAAACAGGCCTAACGGTCAAACATAAACAAATACTAATTGTATGAAAATAGCCAAGTAATTAATAAATCCAAGGTGACTAATTAACCAAGGATAAACGGTAAATATTATTAAAAACAAAATATTAAAATAAGGAGTTATGTAAACAGAGAAATGTAATTAGTAAGTATTAAATTAATTTTATTATATACACACCACCAAAATCAGTAAAATTCCATTCTCAACGAATAAGGCCTTTTCGAAATATTAAAATTTCAGCTTCAGTTCGTATACTGTAATGTTCCTGTTATTATGTTATTCTGTAAATGTATAATTGCTGTTAACTGTGTCTACTACCTATTTCTAAATTTATTTTATTTTTATTTTTATATGCTTCTCTGATTTCTTGTCGTATCCTGTATTTTTGTGCATATATAATGGTCTTCATTGCTATGGGATTTGTGTTCTTGTTCCTTATTACTGCATAGTTAGGAACAATTTCTAGGTTAATACATTTTTTATTAAATTTAATATTGTTTATTATTCTTTATAATTTCATGTGTAGTTTTAAGTTTGACGCTCCGGAAAAACAGACGCCAGAATTCAGAACAACCTGTCTGTGCGGTAGCGCGATAATTTTACTTTGTAGGTTGGCTAATCTGCTTCTTACTTTTTGTTCTATTCTGATTACTCATGTCGAAACCTTGTACAGTTCATCTCAAACGCTAGCGGCGGTCGGTTCGCCCGCTGTCTTACTGTCATATTTTCTTGTCGCGACATTTAATGTAGGCCTTAGGCCAACACATTTCACTTATGGCCAACTAGGCCCGTTATTAATATAACTTAAAAAATTTTGATACTTTCTATATACGACATGCTCATTAGCCAACCTTTTATTTTAAATAACTGCTAACTACATATGTAATGTAAATTTGAACATCAATTAAAATGAATTTAATATAGTCCACAATTTTCATCATTTCTGCTACCTGGTGATTCATCAATGCACGCATTTACAAGCTACATTCTTTTACTAAACATTTTTTGGTTCACGCCGACCGGATTCTCCACATTTTTTGGTCCTCACAGTACGGATCACTCATGTCACTAACCATTTTTTGGTCACTCTGGACCTGGATTTTCCATGCGTCATTACCATTTAATATTTTTCTGCCACTATTTCTGGCCATCACGGGCGAATTAGCACATCAGCTGATACGACCGTGGCGTGATTTCCATCAGCATTTCGCTCGTCACCTTTGAGCCTTCTGATAACATCTTCGCAAGAGCCTGCTAGCTACAGTGCTTTACACAAGGCGGTCATCTCTACGAGCTGTGTTTGCCATCTTCACCAAGGCATCGACGCTGCAGGACATCGCCTACAAGGTATCACCTCAATAACAGCGTAACAAGGTGCGTACAATGGCTGAAGAAGGCCTCAAAGTGTTAACCAGAAAAAGAGGCAGCTTAAAGTCCGCAATAGTGCGAATACAATCTGCCGTAAATAACTTTGATATAACTTCAAACACAAAACATTTTTTAACTGTAAGGCTAGAAAGTCTCAAAAGCTTGGCGTCGAAGTACGACGAGGTGCAGTCTGAAATAGAACTTATTAGTAAAGACACGAGCGCGGCTCAAGAAGACCGAGTTGAGGTCGAAGAAATGCTATATTCGACTGAAGCAAATATTTTGCAATTACTTGATACATTTAATGTTCAGACTGTACCTCCCGTATTATCGACACACATGCAATTAAAACCAATAAGTTTGCCCTGCTTCTCAGGCAACATATTGGAATGGCAACATTTTTATTCAATTTTTACGGACTTAGTGCATACAAGATCCGATTTAACACCAGTGCAGAAATTACATTATTTACATTCTTCTTTAAAAGGTGAACCTTTAGATTTAATTAAGTCATTACCCATCTGTAAGGAAAATTATTCAATAGCATTGAGTTTGCTGTCCGAAAGGTATGACAACAAGTTCATACTAGCAAAATACTATGTTCAAAACTTACTTCAAGTCAAGTCGACAATTAAGGACTCTGTCCAAAGTTTGGCAGAATTCACAAACACAATAACGTCTTCCGTTAATTCACTGGCGGCAATGAAACTGTCAGTGAATTCATTTGATTTATTATACAATTACTATCCACTAAACTCGACCCTATTACTTTTAAACTATGGAAGGAGTCAATAGACCCTGACAATTTACCTAGCTTTCAAGATTTCACTCATTTTTTAAACTCACGTAGACAGCTGTTAGAAAATACACTGCCTATCGAACCCGGACAGCAACTCAACAAACCTAATGTAAGACTTAACAATAAATATGATAAATATAACTCAAGAAACACTGCTGGCAGCACTACATTTAAGAGTTATCACTCAGCGGCAAACCATTATTCATGTTTGTGTTGTAAATCCAATCACCCGCTTTACATATGTGATAAATTTCGTACATTAAGCACCGCTGAGCGGGGACAATTTGTTTCAAGTCATAAATGTTGTAGCAATTGTCTTAGATCAGATCACCTTGTATCTAGCTGTAAGAATAAACAGGTGTGTAAAATCTGTTCAAAACGACACCACACATTGTTGCACGCGAACAACGTGCCGAAACCAATATCTGCCAGCAGTAACTATTGCTTGCTCAAATTACAATGCAAGAACAATGTTCTCTTATCCACAGCAGTTGTATTTGTCATTGATCAGACTGGCAACAGACATAGGGCGAGAGTTCTTCTAGACGCCGGTTCACAAATAAATTTTTGTACAAAATCATTTGCAAGGAAATTACAGCTTAGATTGACTAAATCCAACATACCAGTCACGGGCATGAACAATACAGCGTGTTACGCAACTGATCTTGCGTCTATACGCATTATTTCTCGTTATCAGAGATATAGCTTCGAGGCGAAATGTGCTATCTTATCTACGTTAACTCACAATCTGCCTGCAAATTCGTTTGATATAAATCAATTCCACATCCCGAACAAGATTTTCCTGGCTGACCCAGATTTTAACATATCGTCGCAAATCGACATACTATTAGGGGCACAATTTTACCTGGACTTGATCTTAACTAATAAATACATACGCGGCCCTAATTTTCCCATCATTCAGGAAACAAAGCTAGGCTACATTTTGGCTGGCAACTTGCCCAAACACTGCCGCAACGAGGGTCCTGCTGTTTCGTTCCTAGCAAGGAACAACGACAGTCAAATTCTGCAATCTCTCGAAAGATTTTGGGAAGCAGAAACTATCCCTGACAACACCCCTGATAACGAGTCAGCCTGTGAAGAGCATTTCGTGCGCTCTACCAAGCGCAACCACGAGGGTAGATTCGTGGTTTCACTTCCATTTAAGCCCGATAATCTCCACTTGGGGGAATCTTACACTAGTGCTGAAGCAAGATTCTTAAGCTTAGAGCGTCGATTTAGGCGAGATGCTAAGCTCGCGCGTGACTACGCAGACTTTATTAAAGAATATAAGGATCTTGGGCACATGACGCTTATCGATGATGGCGCTATCAACTCAGGAGCGTCAAATATTTACTACCTGCCTCACCATGCCGTATTTAAACAGTCTATCTTGACCACAAAACTGCGCGTCGTTTTTGATGGTTCGTCCAAGACTACCAATGGCCTTTCTCTAAATGACATATTGTTGGTAGGCCCGAATGTTCAACAAGACCTTTTTTCCATTCTTTTGCGTTTCCGCATGCATAAATATGTTCTCATCGCCGACATCGAGAAGATGTATCGACAAATTCGCGTGGCTGAAGGGGATTGTCACTATCAACGCATTCTGTGGCGTGATTATCCTCTCGAACCATTTAAACATTTTGCATTGCGAACGGTAACCTACGGCACGGCTAGTGCTTCGTTTTCGGCCACTCGCTGTCTTGTACAAATTGGTAGGGACCATCAAGCTTCCTTTCCTGAAGCGGCGTTAGCTATAACGAACGATTTTTATGTCGACGATCTGCTTACCGGTTCGGACACCATCCCTGATCTGACCAAGCTGAAATCCGATCTAGGTGCGTTATTAAATCAATATGGTTTCACGTTGCATAAATGGGCATCAAATGAACCCACAGCGGTCGCAAATCATGACAATTTTTCACGCCCCCTAAACAAACAGGACAATGTGCGTACCCTAGGCATTCTTTGGAATAATACTGTCGATTCATTTTTGTTCGACATCAAATCATTTCCCGTTGATTCAAGCATTTCCAAGAGAAAAATTCTTTCGATTATTGCTGGAATATACGATCCTCTTGGTCTAATCGGTCCAGTTGTCTTTTTGTACAAACATTTTATGCAGCGACTTTGGCTTTGCAAGCTTGGTTGGGATGAACCGATCTCCGGTCAATCACGTTCGGATTGGCATTCTTTGTGTGACAAATTGGGTCTGATTAGCAAAATTGTGGTCCCACGGTCTATTCGTTGCAAGCGTGAGGCAAGTACAGTTGAATTGCATGGTTTTTCGGATGCTTCTGAAAGGGGGTT
Source organism: Magicicada septendecula (assembly GCA_034769895.1). Classification (NCBI taxonomy): domain Eukaryota; kingdom Metazoa; phylum Arthropoda; class Insecta; order Hemiptera; family Cicadidae; genus Magicicada; species Magicicada septendecula. The sequence goes on from CM068375.1 coordinate 432,403,449, forward strand.
TGGCTGTTGTATTTATGTCAGAGTCATTTATCAAGATTCTTCTGCCTCCTGTCATCTCCTGTGTTCCAAATCTCGCGTAGCTCCCTTACGACAGGTGTCATTACCTCGCATCGAACTCTGCGCTTGCTTGTTGTTATCGCGACTCGTATTTAAGGTCATTCCTGCTCTTTAGTCGTTTATTGATAATGTTCATTTGTATTCTGACTCTATGGTGTCTCTTTACTGGATTCATGCCCAGTCTACGCGGTGGAAAACATACGTCGCTAATAGTGTTGCTGAAATTCAGCGTCTTACGCAAACTTATACTTGGCATCACATCAATTCTAGACACAATCCTGCTGATATTATCTCCAGGGGGTGTCTCCCTGACGTTTTGCGCGATTGCTCGCTTTGGTGGCACGGTCCCAGCTGTCTGTCTCAATCGTCAGAGTCCAATCCTTTTCCATCCTTCGTACCGTCCACTCCGTCGTCTTCTGAAGTCACTGCGGAAGAGAAACATACCCATAACCTTTCTCTAATGTCTACCCTGGCTATCGACCTTTCTAAGGACTTTTCCTCGTTGCATCGTCTAACGCGCGTATACGCTTGCTGTTTTCGGTTCATCAGAAATATTAGACTCTCAAGTGCTGACAAATGTACGGGCGATCTTACCCCTGTAGAAATTCATCATGCTCTCAATTTCTTCATAAAACAATCTCAGTCGATCCACTTCGCAGCCGAAATTAATTGTCTTCGTAACGGATCTTCTGTTTCCATTAGGAGTAAGTTGACTTCTCTCGACCCGTTTCTTGATGATTCTGGAGTGATACGCGTAGGCGGGCGATTACAGCATTCTCAATTACCTTACGACTCTAAACATCCTATTGTATTACCCCCATCGGCGCATATTATTCGCCTTATCATTGAACGTGAACACATTCGTTTACTTCACGCTGGTGCTCAACTCGTGCATCATTCACTGCGTCAACGTTGGTGGATTGTTAATGCCAGGTTAGTCATTCGCTCCATCATTCGAAAATGTGTAAAGTGTCTCAGGTTTAGTGCCAAACAGCAGGTACAGAGGCTTGGTATTTTACCATCTCCTAGAGTCACTCCTTCAAGGCCGTTTCTATTTTGCGCGGTTGATTATGGTGGTCCCTTCATGATCCGTCATGGCAGGCAGAAATCCAGAACTCTTTCTAAGGCATACGTATCTTTGTTTATTTGCTTAGCGACTAGGGCTATTCACATGGAATTGGTTTCCGACCTTACGGCCAGTGCGTTTATAGCTGCAATACGTCGTTTCATGGCCCGTAGGGGCATACCCAGTCAATTATACTCCGATAATGGCACAAACTTTAGGAAGGCCCGCAATATCTTACATGATATCTACAACTTTTGGCATAATAAGGATGCCATCTCATCGATCAAGTCATTCACGTCCTCTCAGGGGATATCATGGTCATTTATTTCGCCCTGCTCACCTCATTTCGGTGGCCTTTGGGAGAGCGGCATAAAGAGTTTGAAATTTCATCTGCGCCGCGTGGTAGGCAAATCTATACTCACCTTCGAGGAGTTCACGACAGTTTTGTCTCAGATAGAGGCATGTCTGAACTCTCGACCTTTATTTGCCATCTCTTCAGATGTAAACGACCCGGTGCCACTCACACCTGGCCATTTTTTGATTTGCGCACCCTTAACGGCGATACCGGACCCAGACTTATCTCACATTCCTATTTCTCGTCTTGGGCGTTGGCAACTTCTACAAAGGTTTGTCCAGGGCATTTGGAAGGCATGGTCTCGCGACTATTTGCACCAGTTGCAGCAGCGTCACAATTGGAAGTTCGCTAAGGATAATGTTTCCATTGGTGACCTAGTTTTGCTTATTGAGGATAATTTACCTCCATTAGCCTGGAAATTTGGTGTAATTACCGCCACATTTCCCGGCCCAGATAACTTAATTCGTGTCGTAGACATTCGCACGCCTACGGGTGTTTTGCGGAGACCACTACATAAGTTATGTCTGTTGCCAGCGCGGGACGAGATTTGACAAGATTATTATGATTACTTAGTACAATGCTATTTTACTTAGCCATTGGCTTATTACTTATTACGACCATTTGGTCAACTTAATTGTGATGCATTATCACAACATTTTCTTATCAATTTTGCGCCATTGCGTGCTTCTATAATCATCATAGTTTTTTGGTGGTATATTACTATTTTGTATTTGTATGTTAATTTTGTGTGGCATACTATGTCTTACACATTTACATTTTGATGTTTTGGGTATATTTCATGTTTTATGGTGGTCTCATTTTATAAAAATTTGTTATATAATATTTGCATGTTTTGCAGCTGCGCAATCATGCATGCATTTCTTTATACTGTTGCTAATATATGTGATTTATTGTTCTGTGAATGTCTTTAAATTGTTCAACTCATGTACTACGTTTGTAATCACAGTATCGTATTTGTTATTTATGACATTGCAATTATTCATATTGTAATTAACTAAATTGTTGTTATTGTATTCATATAACTTGCGTTTATGTAAAACCTATCGTTTTTGCGTCTACCGCATGTAACTATGCCACGTCTAGATTTATTTTATATTGTATTTATATTTTGTGATTAAGCATGCACAATTATTATTTTTATTTAAATTATGGCATACATGTCATCATATTTGTGCTTGCATTCAGTCAGCTATCTAGGTTGTTCACACATTATTACATATTGTAAGTTCCTGAAACTTCAGGAACAGCATGACTTGGTCAATACATGACGCCATGCTAAATATACGCTTAAACATGTAATTGTGACAATTTTGTTCATGTAATTAATTATCTGTACAGGTCTACTGGCCTCAACTAATTTTACGGTAACCATCTATGACATGCATAGGGTTACAAACTATCGGTCCATCATGTGATGAGCTTCCGATCATACATTATTAAGCATTGTCTAATTATGTATTTTTTCATGTTTTATAATGTTCTATACTGTACACATACATTATGTGACGGCAACATTTGCCAAAGCAGACATTCACGTTCATGTCTGAAATCAGCTGTTCGCCAACCTTGGCTTACAAATGCTTATCTTTAGGCTTATCTTATGCATGCTTATCTCTAAACCATTAACGTACAGTTGTTATCTAATCTCATAACTCAAGGTTCAACTTAGCCTTGAAACTAACTCTCATTATTAAGAACACTGTATGTTTTTTAAATTAAGTTACAAGATTTATAATAATTTACTAAAAAGATGGTAAAAAATCAATTGATTTTGATGGGCAGTTTATGTGCGGTAGCGCGATAATTTTACTTTGTAGATTGGCTAATCTGCTTCTTACTTTTTGTTCTATTCTGATTACTCATGTCAAAACCTTGTACAGTTCATCTCAAACGCTAGCGGCGGTCGGTTCGCCCGCTGTCTTACTGTCATATTTTCTTGTCGCGACATTTAATGTAGGCCTTAGGCCAACACATTTCACTTATGGCCAACTAGGCCCGTTATTAATATAACTTAAAAAATTTTGATACTTTCTATATACGACATGCTCATTAGTCAACATTTTATTTAAATAACTGCTAACTACATATGTAATGTAAATTTGAACATCAATTAAAATGAATTTAATACAGTCCAAAATTTTCATCATTTCTACTACCTGGTGATTCATCAATGCACGCATTTACAAGCTACATTCTTTTACTAAACATTTTTTGGTTCACGCCGACCGGATTCTCCACATTTTTTGGTCCTCACAGTACGGATCACTCATGTCACTAACCACTATCTTCTTATTTAAAATGTTTTAAAAGTCAAACAAACTGTCCAAATTGAACGAGAAGGAGACCGACTATCACTGAACTCAATTACCTGAGGGAGAAGACGTTTTATTTCCAGACGAAATGAATAAATGAATCTGAATACTTTGAGAAAGATGCCAGAAGCCCGAATAAATGAAAATTGAATTATATTGCGGCCACATTCCTTCAGTCCAGGCCAACAGATTAATCACATGCTACGAAGCTGTTAAGTATCCAATAAATTATCTAAACTTCTGAAATAACGCACTTTGAATATTTCTCACTATATTCTGAAATATCACTGAATCAATTTTATTCTCTTTCAAAGATTAAATAAAAATATTAAGACACTGTATATTGGTCAAATTATAAAGATAACCTAGCATAAATGTACGAACCTTTAAAACACTTATACTACACTTCAACGAACCAGTTATAGTTACACATTATCATATTTAATTAGCAACATTGTAAGGTTGTGTATTTTTATTATTGTAATTGCATCTGAGCCTTTCAACGTGATCAAAAGAATCCAAAACATTTGAAAGAAATTATTTGTTTACCACTTTGGTAGGACGACATACTGTATGTTAGTCACGTTCAAAATCGATTGTAAAACCCAGAGAGAAAAAGTCTCATAAAGAAATAACCGGTGCAAAATTATATAAGAAATCAAATATAGCTTGTGTCTATGAAAACAGTAATATCAAATCGCTAATAAATCAATACTGTGTATATAAAAATGTGTTTTATTTCCAGTAGGAAAGTGTATTCTTAAAATTATAATTTACAGCGAACGTCTCTGACGTGATAACTAGCGCTCAAGCAGCGAATACGGCAACTGCCGGCTCGATCATACAACTCGATAAACGGCGGGACAAATTGAATCCTTCACACTGTCTGAGCAGAATCGCTGATAATAAGACATTTTTAATTGTTTTAATTAAACAATTTGGCGCCACCCAGGAATTATACGCTCCTAGTGAACCTCAGATCGGTACTACGATACCTGGTTATCCGTACGTTCGCTACGGACTCAAGCATCGTAAGTTACGTTACCGAGCGAGGACGAATTGGTAAGACGCACATACACAAGTTACACTCTGACACACTTCTATATTTTACAGAATACTTTAAGGACGATGTTTACACGCTTGCAGAAGTAAGACGGAAGGCGCGTTCTATTAAAAATTGGCTACCAACTGGTGGGACTAGAAGAAAGGAAGATACGAAATTCTAGCGGCGGTCAGGAAAGGAGATCAAGATGCATACTAGAGGAGTGACAAAAAAGTTGGCGAAGGACAGAGAGATAGAAGAAAATAGGGGGGAAGAAGAGGAAGGAACATCGATCAAAGAAGTGGAGACAACAATAACCACAACCGAACCAACCCAAGACAAAGAGAGGGAACCACAGGCGGATGACAGGGAGGAAGCTAGAGGAGGCATGGACTTACAACAATTATGGGAGTTGGTTAACAGAAAATTAGACAAGAATGAGGAGAATAATAAACTGACGAATGAAAAGATAGACAGTATGAACAATAAATTCAACGGTATGAAGAAAGAAACCAGTGAAAATTTTAAGAAACAGGAGGACAATTTTCAAAAGCAGAAAGAAGAATTGAGACAAACCATTAACCAAAATAATGAAACCCTCCAACAACACCTGAAGGAAATCAATGAAATAACTAAGGAAGAGATGAAGCAGCCAACAATTAAGGGAGTACCGAGAAGAAACCATACAACAGATCACCGAAACAAATGAGAAATTAGAGGAGACGTTGGAGAGACTAGAGAAGACCAGCGAAAATATTTCTGAAGTCCGTGAGGAAGTACTCAATAAAATGAACAACATCGAAGGAGAAAATAAAAGGAGAATTGAGAAATGTCACGAAGAAACAGCCAAAAGATGTGAACAGATGGACCAGGACATACATCAAGTCCGGGAAGAAAACCAGAAGGAGATAGCAGCTGTACGAACAGACCTGGGAGAAAGAATGGAAGGGGTATACAGCAATTTGAATAAAATAGACAGCAAAGTAGACAAAAACAAACAAAGGATTGATGAGATGCACAAACTAGAAGAATCATTACAGGAAGAAGAGGACGCCTGGTGTGACCGGCCATGTAACAGTAACCATATTATGAACGCGGACAATAGAGATACGATTAACTTCCGTAATTATAAAAGGAACCCTATTGAATTCCTGAAGAGGGTGGAAGAGTTGATAATAAAAAATCGAGAGACCCGATGGACAACAGTGAGAGGAATGCTGGACGAAATGTTCAAAGAGACCTACGACAACTGGTGGACTGCCACTAGACCAGACATTCAAGAATTTAAGACCCAATTCAAGGCTAAATACTGGTCCGAATCGACCCAGAACATGGTCCGCAACAACCTAAGCAACGGGAGGTATGAGAGTCAAAATGGACAATCTCTCACATCCTACTTCCTGGGAAAGATCTGCATGGCAAGAAATTTGGAACCACGCATCCCAGAAGAGTGTCTTGTGATACAATTGTCTTACCATTACGATGACACCATACAAAAAGCACGGATGTACTGCCAGGTAAAGACCATTCAAGACATGGCTAGTTTGTTAGAGAGCCATGAGCACGAGTGGCAATACAGGAAAAATAGAGTCTCAAGCTTCAGAAGTAATAGAGTAAACGAAGGACCATCATCACCAAACCAACAGGGGGATAATAAGCCACCATAAAACAACCCTAATAATTATCAAGGGAACCAACAGGGCAATACTATACCCAGAACTTTCAACAGAAATGGGAATAATAATAACAATTTCCGGAACAACTACAGGGGTAACTACCCACAGAATAGTCCTAATAACTATTATCGCCCTGGAAACGGTAATAATAACAACAACCAAGGATACCGACCACAGGTAAATTACGTAAGAGGACAAAGACAACGGAGTCCAGGAAGAAACTATTCCCAAACTAACTATCGACGAACGTACTTTAACCAGGTACCCGACACAAGAAGCCACCCATTCGAAGAAAATACCAGGAACGACGTGGATAACAGGAATAATCGACAGGAGCCAATCGCTAACCAACCATTAAACACTAATGAAGTTAGAGATATTGAGGCCAGCCCTCATTTAAACGCCTAAGGTCAGTGAAAACTGTGAACAGCCCATCACTGGACCAATCTCTTTGGGAATGTAAGACGACAGAGAATATAATCACTATAATACAAACGAATTATCTAAAAAATATAAGAGACGAGTTGATTGAAGAAAGTAATCAACCAATGCCTAGCCGAAACAGTGAGATAGTGTACGTAAATGCCCAAATAAATGGAGTCATGTCAACATTAATGATCGATACTAGATCTAATATATCTTTAATTGACCAAGTAGAGTTAAGCAGACTACAACAGGAAAGTAGTATACCTATACCAACTCTACCAATAAACAATGTGACAATCATCGATGCTACCGGCAGGCAAAACAAAACTGTCAGGAAACAAGTGTCCCTGGAACTTAAAAGTAAAGGCCTAACATTCACTATGTCTTTTCTTGTTGCCAGTGGCCTGCCATTCTCAATACTTGTTGGATGTGATGTACTCCGACAATACTCTGCCATAATTGATCTGTGGCAAGGAGAAGTGTCACTAAACACTGAACATGGAATATGGACAACAAATATAGTGAAGGGTAGTAACTTACCTTCAATAACCAACTGTTGCACCATGTTACAAAACAATTATTGCCAACAATCACATGGAAGGATAGTAAATGAATGGGAGGATGAAGAACTATGGTCAAACAAGCTGGAGGAGATCAGACAATCCCAAAGAGAAGTAAGAGATCAACAGATTAGTGTTCACCAGGCAGAGGATCACATAAACATTTACAATAAATATCGACACATTTTTTCTGATGCCCCGGGCAAGGTAAAAGATTACCAATGTAAAATCATATTCAAAGAGCCCGTTGATTTTAAGAAAAAATCATACCCTATCGCCTACTCTCAAAGGAATGCAGTGAGGGCAGAGATCAACCAGATGATGGAAGATGATATAATAGAATTAAGCCAATCACCATATACCAGTCCAATAGTGGCGATACCGAAAAAGGATGGAAAAGTAAGAATATGCCTCGATGCTAGAGAGATCAATAAAATGATCGTGAATGATAGAACATCCCCAGGCGAAATTGAAGAGATTCTAAAGAAGTTCCATGGTACTAAATACATCAGTGCATGGGATACAGTATGTGGATACTGGCAGGTGGAGTTACATCCGAACAGTAGAAAATACTTGGCTTTTCTGTTCGATGGGAGAAACTACCAATTCAAAAGACTGCCATTCGGACTGATCAATTCGGTTGCAGTATTCGTCAAGTGTATGGATCAGATATTGGGACAAGAGGTACTTAATTTTACTACTGTATATGTAGATGACTTGTTGATCACCTCATCAAATTGGCAAGACCACTGTGATAGAGTGGAGACAGTTTTGAAAAAATTATCAGATAACCATATTACCCTTAAGCTGGATAAATCAAAATTCATAGCCAGCAAGGTACAATTTTTAGGTTTTAATCTGACAGAAGAAGGCATCTCCCCTTCATCAGAGAAAGTTGAAGCAATACAACGATTCCCCACACCTAAAAATAAAAAACAGCTACAGTCTTTCCTTGGAATATGCAATTATTATCGGAAATTCCAGGACAATTATTCCAATCTAACAGCACAATTTCAAAAACAGTTATCCGCTAAAAATAAATGGACATGGGGAGCCGAACAAGACGAAGTGTTTGAACAAATAAAAGAGAAATTTTTAAACACCGTCATTTTACACCATCCAGATTTCAAAAAGCCATTCTTCATGAACTGTGATGCGAGCGACGTGAGTGTCGGTGCTGTATTATATCAAGAAGATGATAAGGGGCAACATATGGTCATAAGCTTAGCAAGTAGAACCTTAAATGTATGTGAAAGGAACTACCACGTCACGGAGAAGGAACTACTTAGTGTTGTGTTCACCTGCAACAAGTTCAGGACGTACATTTTAGGATACAACATAACCGTGAGAAGTGACCATAGATCCATATCTTTCCTTAAGCAATGCAAGCTCAGTCATGGAAGACTAACCCGATGGATATTATTACTGCAGGAATACCATATTAACTGGGAATACATACCAGGGAAGAAAAACACAGCTGCTGATATATTATCCCGTATCAACATCCAGCAACAAACATTTGAGGGAGAGAAAGAACTGCTAGTCAAGGTATATAACATAACCAAGGATAGAACAGATCTGGAAAACTAACGCTGGAAATAAGCAAACAGCAAAATGTGGACCCAAAAATAGTGAGTATCCGAGAGAGAATATTGAAAGAAGAAGTACCCATTGTACAGTATTATAAAGTACACGATAACTTATTATTCATTAAAAATAACCCTAACATTGGAGAATGGAAACTAGTAATTCCATCTATTGTAGAAGAACAACTAATCTTGGACTACCACATTCGGTACGGCCATATGGGTGCCATGAAAGTAGTAAAAGCACGAGAGGAACAAGTGTATATCAAGAGTATTTATCGAAAGGTGAGCAAAACTATACAAAAATGTCACTTTGGCAGTCGACTATAGCATGTCGTGGTGCGCACCACTGATATCGTGTGTGTCTAAAATCTGGGTATTTTATGTGTTTTTATGTTTATATTATATTTATTGTTATGTGTAGAATTGTGTGTACAGTGTTTTTAATATTTTAACGATCGACGAACTTCAACAAGGGATACCCTGATGATGGGGCATATGTCCTGAAACGCGTTGAATGAAATATAGAGAAAAGGCCACCAGACGGACAAGAAAAAGGTAAACTATTTTACTAATTATATAAAAATGACACATCTGTCAAACGGTAAAGTGCAACAATTCTAAAAAAGAGGGTATGATGATACCCATAATATCAAGTCAAAAATTAGAAAGAGTATTCCTTGATATTTGTGGTCCATTTCCTCGCAGTGGAGGAAGACACCGATTTAAATTCATTATAATCATATTCGATCACTTCACCAAATATACTAAATTGTACTCCATTAACCGTGCTACTACCAAGAAAATTCTCGAAATCATATTAAACAACTTTATACCAGAAGTGGGAAAACCTATGGCCATCATAACCGATCATGGGACTCAGTTTAAAGGAACTCTATGGAAAAACAAACTCTGGGAACATGGTATTAAAACATACAAAACATCCGTTTATCACCCCAGCAGTAAGCCAGCTGAGAGAGTACTTAGAGAAGTGGGTCGAATTCTGAGGACCTACTGCCATAATAAGCAAAAGGAATGGCACAATTACCTAAAATCCACTGAAGAATTTATAAACCTGGCTTACCACATCTTCACTGAAGCCACACCATACTCAATGATGTTCGAGCGGCCACCGCCTAGAGAGATAAATGATCTAATTAAATTTCCCACCAATACCGAATACCAATTCGAAAAAAGAAGAATTTATAACAGAATCGCAGAGAAGGTAGGGCAACAGAAAAATAAATACTCTAAGAACCATCAAAATACTATCAAGTACCAGATAGGAGAGAGTGTGCTGATAAAAAACAGAGAATTACCCAGCTCAATAGAAGGCATTACAAAAAAGTTACTATTATTATACGTAGGACCGTACACTATCACAAGAGACAAGGGCAATAACACTTATGAAATCACTAACCCCATCACTAAGAAAATAAAGGGGGTATACAATCAGGCATCAATTAAAAAATATTATGACAGCCAAACATGACTGAAAAAATTTTAAATTGAAAAACCAACCAGGTTACTTTGAATAAAAAGAAATAATAATACAAACGAATAAGTTTGCTAATAAGTAATAAAGAAAGGTATAAAATGATTTCAAAATTCAAAAAAGTTATGTTAGGGCAGCTTACACAAATATTTCGATAATATTTTAGACCAATTATAAAATGGAGAAATAAAGTTACCAAGAATCCATATAAAGTAAGAAAAACAAACTTACTATAATATTTAAATAAAAAATAATAATAAAGGAATGAAGTTACAGAACATTCCTACAAAATAAGATTAAGTTACAATAATCTTTAGCCAAAATATGAGGCATAAAAAGCAAAACATACTATAAAGGAATAAGCTACAAAAATTCCTAACTAGTAAGAAGCACTAACTTACTATGAAAAAAAAAAAAATATGAAAAAGAAAAAGTATCAATCAAAACGGTCAACTTCCACAACTATTTAGAAAAATATGGGGAGGTAAAATTAAACAAGCCTATGATCAAAAAAACGAAATAAATAAAATAAACATTCTAAGAGTTATAATATGAAATGAGATGAAACAAAGAGTAATTAAAAATGAATAAAAATATGAATTGTATCAATGAAAAGCATTGCTTCAAGTATTATCAAGTAGTATCTATAAAGAAAGATGAAAAAATAAATGACTCGAACTGAGCAATAATGAAATACAAAAGTAAAAGATTCCCAACAAATATTATGATTATTATTATTATTATTATGAGTCACGAGATGACTGTATTGAAGATTCATTAATTGAGGTTGACTGTTGAACAAGTCCAGCAATCATTTAACTGAGCAGGGATGATATTCCCCAGATCTCAGAATAAGAGTAGTTCTGAACGACAGAGTTAGGTAAGCCAATAGAGCCCATCCGAATCGATTTCAGCTACAAAGTAGGGATAGTTAGGGAAAATAAGATTTATAGGGAATAATTTATCATAAAAAAAAAATAAGCCCGTTCGTAATATGAGAAAATAATGAAGAAAGGAATCAGAAGAAAGGAAATAAAAGATACAGAATTAAGCATAAGAAATGAATGAGAAGCAGGAGAATTTAAGAAGAAAATGATACAATACAATTGATAATTTCATCAAACTTAGAATCACGTTTCATAAAATGATCAATTTTGGTGGAAGGGCATTATATAACATCGCCAAATTCAGATCAGTTTTGATAACAATAAGTATGTAAAAAACGCTAAAAAATAATGTATGTTAATGAATAAATAATGAAGAAAGTAAAAACATAAAAAGTAATTAAGAAAGAAGGAGAAAGAATTATAAACCAAAAGTGATTATTAAAGAAACTCAACGACTAGACTGACAGACAAATGACTTTGACCCAACCCCAGAGATTGGCCAGCTAAGAACCAAAATAAAGTAAACAAGATGAGAAGTGAAGGAGAAGAAAATGAGAACAAAGAGGGAACAAACCAACGTTGAAGAAAATAAAATGAAACACGTCAAGAAAACGCAGACAATGAATAAAGAATAGAGAAGTGAGGAATAATGTAATCAAAAATAATAAAGAAAATGAAACCGGTAAAGAACCAAAATAATTAATGAATGTTAGTATTGATTGAATGACAATTGTAAATAGTCATTAATAAAACACGATAGATAAAAATACACTAGCCAAAGAGTTAGGAGTACATGTAAGTGGTTAATAAAGAAAGACATGATATTAATAATTATATATAATATGTGTAGAGAAAGAGAGTAAAATAGTGAGAAGTAAACGGAAGTTAAACTAGTGAAAGTGAACTTACCCTAAAGTGAAATGATAGAAAAAAAAACACTAAGTAAATTATAATGAACACAAAATAATTTAAAAGTGCAAGTGATAAATAAATAAAAATATTGTCAGTAATAAAAATAGTAAGAATAGAGAAGGCTAAGATAAAGACTTAGTAAAAATAACCAATGTTTAAGATTTAATAGTGAACAATAACATTTAAGAAAGTTATTATGAATAATATTTAAAATAAAACATTGATTCAGTAATAATGAACACTGAAGAGTGATATTAACTGTAGTAATTATAAAATAATATTATTATAGGACTTAAGAATGTATTGTAGAATTTAAAGATGAGAATCACAAGAAAAAGTAATAAGATGATGTTAACATGGAAGGGAAAGCAAAGAGTTTTATAAAATAAGTATGTCATAACCATAAGTAAATACCAATGTTATAAGGGGAGAGTAATGAAACCAGTTCAATAGAGGTGAGATTGTTTATCACCCGAACAATAAATCAAAAGTAATGAATTGTACACAAATATTAAATAATAAGTGTTAATTAATTGTATAAACAATTGTTTATGAATAGGAGATGGATTGGGTAATTATCCCAAACATAGACTGTTATATGTTAGATGATGAAAGGGTAGTAATTAATAGCCATATTGTTGACATTGGCAGAATAAATAAAAAAAAAAGAAAGCAATGTTTGTGTTATAAAAAAGAAAACCGCTAGTAAATAATTAGCAAGAAATATGGAATAACACAGTTGTAACACACAAAAATCACACAAAGACTGAACCAAAACACCTCCATAGATAATTAACCTAATTATAAAAACAAAATAACGATCTAGGACAAAATGAGATATAATGTGTATGAAACAATCAAAAACCAGTAATGGCTACTTAGACTTGAAACAGGCCTAACGGTCAAACATAAACAAATACTAATTGTATGAAAATAGCCAAGTAATTAACAAATCCAAGGTGACTAATTAACCAAGGATAAACGGTAAATATTAACAACAAAATATTAAAATAAGGAGTTATGTAAACAGAGAAATGTAATTAGTAAGTACTAAATTAATTGTAAACTTATAAAACATGAAAAACCCAATATTGTGGGATACCAAAATAATCTTTGTGAGAAAATACAAATGACAGTGCTAATAATTAATACTTAAGAAGGAAGATAAGAGAAGGAAGGAAGTCAGAAGATATAGGAAGATTTGAAAAGAATTTAAATTTTGATAACAATGGATTTATATCAAGCTAGCCCAATCAGAATACTTTGGTAACCATGGAAACCACGGTTGAAGACGAAATTACCGTTGAATATCATTACTCAGAAAGTGACGCTCCAGAAAAACAGACGCCAGAATTCAGAACAACCTATCTTCTTATTTAAAATGTTTTAAAAGTCAAACAAACTGTCCAAATTGAACGAGAAGGAGACTGACTATCACTGAACTCAATTACCTGAGGGAGAAGACGTTTTATTTCCAGACAAAATGAATAAATGAATCTGAATACTTTGAAAAAGATGCCAGAAGCCCGAATAAATGAAAATTGAATTATATTGCGGCCACATTCCTTCAGTCCAGGCCAACAGATTAATCACATGCTACGAAGCTGTTAAGTATCCAATAAATTATCTAAACTTCTGAAATAACGCACTTTGAATATTTCTCACTATATTCTGAAATATCACTGAATCAATTTTATTCTCTTTCAAAGATTAAATAAAAATATTAAGACACTGTATATTGGTCAAATTATAAAGATAACCTAGCATTAATGTACGAACCTTTAAAACACTTATACTACACTTCAACGAACCAGTTATAGTTACACATTGTCATATTTAATTAGCAACATTGTAAGGTTGTGTATTTTTATTATTGTAATTGCATCTGAGCCTTTCAACGCGATCAAAAGAATCCAAAACATTTGAACGAAATTATTTGTTTACCACTTTGGTAGGACGACATACTGTATGTTAGTCACGTTCAAAATCGATTGTAAAACCCAGAGAGAAAAAGTCTCATAAAGAAATAACCGGTGCAAAATTATATAAGATATCAAATATAGCTTGTGTCTATGAAAACAGTAATATCAAATCGCTAATAAATCAATACTGTGTATATAAAAATGTGTTTTATTTCCAGTAGGAAAGTGTATTCTTAAAATTATAATTTACAGCGAACGTCTCTGACGTGATAACTAGCGCTCAAGCAGCGAATACGGCAACTGCCGGCTCGATCATACAACTCGATAAACGGCGGGACAAATTGAATCCTTCACACCGTCTGAGCAGAATCGCTGATAATAAGACATTTTTAATTGTTTTAATTAAACAATTTGGCGCCACCTGGGAATTATACGCTCCTAGTGAACCTCAGATCGGTACTACGATACCTGGTTATCCGTACGTTCGCTACGGACTCAAGCATCGTAAGTTACGTTACCGAGCGAGGACGAATTGGTAAGAAACACATACACAAGTTACACTCTGACACACTTCTATATTTTACAGAATACTTTAAGGACGACGTTTACACGCTTGCAGAAGTAAGACGGAAGGCGGTTCTATTAAAATATTTCTGCAAGAATAGGGGATAATAAAGACCCCATAGGTAATCCTTTTTTCTGTATATAAAACTTCTTATTAAACCTAAAATAGTTCCGATTTACAAATTCTTTAATTACTTTAATCAACTGCTTTTTATACCTGTATTCTCCCATATTATTATCGTTTATTAACTTAATAACTTTATTTACTGTGATATTGGTAAACATGTCCTTAACATCCAGTGATATCAATTTTGTATTTACATTAATTCTAATATTTTCTATCAATTTTACGTTATTCTCTATATTGTATTTTGTCCTAAATTCATATTTCTCTTTCAGTACTCTGCTAACTTCTTTTGATAATTTATAAATAGGGGCATTAATAAAAGAAACAATCGGTCTAATTGGTTTTCCTTCTTTATGTATCTTAACCTGACTTTTAAAAGTTGGTGCTGTTGGATTACTTTCCAATAAATACTTTTTCTTATTTTCTTCTATAAATGTTATCTGTTTCATCATTTGTTTTATCCTTGGCTGGTACTTACTTGTATAATCATACTTTATTTCCTCATATGGTCCTTCACTTATAAATTCTTCTGTTTCTTTATGTATTCGTCCTTTCTCAGTAGTACCATTTATTTCCTTTGTCCACCTTCGTAACTATAATATAATTCTTTTTTATTTTATTCTTATTCTTTATTTTAGTAGTAGCTTCTAGCTAGTAGCGTGGCTAACATGAACTTTGAACGAAGTACTGCGACATTAATAATTTTTTATAATTTGATATTTATGCAGCTACAGAATTCTCGTTGTACCGGTATTTACTTTTTATGTTAACTTAAGTTTTATCATTTCATATGTTAAAACTATCTAACTGAATTATTGACGTTAACAAATACCAGCTGCAAATATCCATAAATTTAGGTTAACCCATGAAAGTTAGGCTATACTTGAAATTTTTTTTAATGTTACTTTATACAATGTAAAATTTTCTAGAAACGCATGTTATTTTCTGTTTTCACTTAATATTCCTTATAATTTGATACCCTGTATTTTCATGTCAGGGTACTTTATTACGATTTTTTGTATATTTCAACCCTCAGAAGAATATTTTATGAAAAATTGTGTACACATCGATCAGTGGTGAAACAGTGTACCTTCATATTAAATTTTATTACGATCATCCAGATGTTCGCCCGAAAATGCGTTACAAATAGACAGAGACGGGAATTCACCCAAAACTTCATTTCGACAGGTCAATTAATATAAAAGTTTCATACATACAGTGACTAACAACAGAGAATTTACTTCAGTGTGATGAATCTCAAACAAATACAAGCACAAAAAATTATTATTGTAATTTAATCACTTAAGTTTTAAGTAAAAATTAAGTATTAACGTGTGGGGGGTATGGGTCTGCCTGTTTTGAACGTATTATTTATTTACTATCAGCAAATGATTTATATATTATTGTTAGTTTGAATGTTCATCCTCTTCATTCACAGCACTTAATGAAATTAATTGCTAAACTTTCACTTATGAAACTTACTTTGTTTTTTTCTTGTACGCGTTTCGGCGTGATGTTCGCCTTCCTCAGCGAGGGTATTTAAGCAATTAATTTCATTATATATTATGTTTACCCTGCCTACAAAATGGTCGGTTTTTATTATATTTTAACCCAAATGCCTAACATTGGTATATGTACCCTACCATTATGGATAATCCGCCATAGTGTGTACGTGTAGAATTTCCATGTTTTTGTATGGTGGTCTGCCTCAATGAGGTGGTTTGCAAAGGTGGATTCGGTGGTGTAGCGTAATGCATTTATGTGTTCAATGTATTTGTGTATGAAGCTGCGTCCTGTCTGGCCTATGCAGAATTTGTTAAAGCTCCATCATCTGACTGGTATCCATGTTTACAAATCAAATTTAACATACACTACTATTCTACAAAGTGTCCTCTGTTTCCACCGTTAAAGGTTTTGTCGCACTTCTTACCCACTGTTATGACAGTCTCACTGACTTTCTGGTTAAATTTATAACTATTATGCTTAAAAGACAAATAATGAGTCCTACATTTTAAGTTTACATTTGTTTTTGTAGACACCTATACACGTACATCTAATACTTTTCACAAGTATAAATAACTGACAACAATATAATGACTTTTTTTTATAAACATTGCTTACAAACTACTGGACTATTGGGCTGCAGTTGATTGCTTGTTTGTGTTGTCATTTATTCACTATACATTTTGGCCACCCGCCAAAGACCTTCTTCAGTAATAAAATAGTTCGACATGGGATGTATTTGTGTATGAAGCTGCGTCCTGTCTGGCCTATGCAGAATTTGTTAAAGCTCCATCATCTGACTGGTATCCATGTTTACAAATCAAATTTAACATACACTACTATTCTACAAAGTGTCCTCTGTTTCATACCTCTGAACTGAGGTAAAAGCCTGCTACGGCGTACTGAAACGTTTAGTGAATAAACATGATAACACAAACAAGCAATCGACCACAACCCAAAAAGTGTCAAGAGATACCAAGTTTCTATTTTGAATAAAATTCCTCCTAACCTAATTTCCCACATAGGCTTTCAAAATTTTTAGTTCCATGGCACCCCTAAAGTTACAAAATATTCATAGTAAATGCTACTTTCAGATATGCGTTAAAAGTCCTGTAGTCTGATGGTACCTGCAATTTTTCAAAAATTGTATTTTTTTTTTTAGCCCTGGTGTCCTTAAAATTTTGAATTTCATATCTGTACACTGTATTAAAGTTTTGGTTAAAATTTTCTTATATAGATTTTTGTGATGTTATCAAAATTTTGAAAGTTCCAAAACTGAAGAACACTATATTTCTATATTTAGATTTTGCTTAAAATTCCTTTTGTACATCACATACATTTTTTCTAAATTTTCCTTTATATTTTTTGAGGGGCAAATCTAAAAAACAATAGGGTTCTATCAGTTAAACATATGGTTACAAAACATATGCTAAGTTTTACAAAAATCAGTTGATGCATCCTAAAGTTATCATGAGACTTACCCCACACTGCCCAACGATTGAGTTAAAACTGAGAACTCACATAGCTTATTCAGTTACATGTTAAAGCCCTAGAAACTAAAGTGTATTTGTTTAATAGCATGAATCTCGATTACAACTTGTGCTCTTATCGGATCTTTTCCAGTGAATGTCATAATATTAGTCTTTGTTACTGATATTTTCAAATCAAAAACAGAATATAAAAAGTACACATTCGGTACACTATGTGTTCAAGGCCATCTTCCATTCCTTGGATTAATATACTGTGGCCTGCAGATGTTGGCATTATGGAGTGTCATTAATATGTCTACCCTTAGGGTGATCTATTCTTCCAAAGGCGGACTCACTGAGCTATACAGGCCTAAATGAAGACAGTAGATGACAGATTATATTCATTTTCTTACTGGTATCCCTTTGTTGTGGGTACAGCCTAGCTTGGGTTAATGTTCCATCAGACAGCTCTAATATTTGTTGTTAGATGCTTTAAATTCCACTCTTTTCTCCGTTACTACTTACAAAGAAATTCTTTTTATGCTATTCAAAGAAAGCTTTCTTGTATTTAAGAAAACTAAATGGGTTTCTTAGTTGAAATCGCTAGTTTTACTAAAAATTTGTCTGTAAAAACAATTTATACACAGGTATTACCTTTTCTGACAGCACTATTATTGGTTGAAGTCTGTTGTTCAACACTGCAGAGTAGATTTTATAAGCATAGTCAGTTAGGCTGATACCTCTGTAGTTCTCACAACTGAGTTCAATCGGCCTTTATAAAAAGCATTGTTTACGCAATTATTCTTTAGGAATGCAACTATTCCAGCACATACTGATAAAATGTAATCGCAGGTACTCTGATCGCAGTCTACCAGAAAGAGCTGGAGCATACTGCATGTGATTTTTTTAATAATTTGTGTTGTATTTATTACAGATTTCGTATTTTCCTGTTAAACTTATTTGCATTATATTACTTTACTAGATTTTGTGCACTGCAATGGATACAGAAATTCTGATATCAACAGATTTTCATCACCTGAAAATCTGGGACAAGAAACTGAAGGACAAAACAAGACAGTACATTCGCATTTCCAGGTATAATGAAAACATTATTGAAACAGAAAAGAAGAAATTAATTTTTTTGTGAAAGTTCACATTGGCAGAAAATGATGACCTACTGCTGAAACTGTATGGTTCTGGCACCTACAATCTGCCTTCACTACATTCCCTTACCTGGGCTGATCAGCACCAATTGTAAGAAGCTGACAACATGCCTACACTTTATACTCACCCTTATACTGGTGGGTACAAAGCGCTGTCTGTTCTATGAAACGTAGTATGTCACAATTGAACAGCAGCGTTATTTATATCTAAGACTAAAACATATACAGCGGACCTTGTAGATTCAGATTGGGACTGGACCCTGTCTGGATTTTCGAATTATAATTTAAACTGCTAGAATTTTATGTCAGAAAACATTATATCCATATTTTATTGTTTTTTAATGGATAAGATATTGAAATTAAGTGCTTAAAAAGTAAAATAGAACAGTTTAAAATTGCACAATGAACTCCCGCGTGCATATACAATAGCACTGTTTTAGTGATTTAATAAAGTGCAAAATTTTTAGATACTCAGTATAAAGTCATTTTCAAACCAGTCCTTAGAAATATCAGATGACATCCGTGGTATTTTTTGAGACTTATATATCACAGAAAGGGTCTTAACATTTTTAAGCATGACTTTACTTTTTCTTTTCACTAAAAGTTGAATTTCATGAGAACTACTTGCATTAGCACAAACCACTCGCACTAGCACTGTTTTTGCTCACTTTAAAACCTGGGGCAGAGGTTTCATGGCAGGAAGCAAGAGATATTTTAGGCAGAGAAAGCCAGTTTCGTTAGCATTGTACACATCGTCTCTGCTGAAACCATTTTTAGCAACCATATCAAGACATTTTATTTTAATGTTTGGCCAACACCATGGTCCAAATATAACTTTACTACTTGAATTTCTAATTCTCGGATCCCATGCCGTTTTTTAAAATTATGTAAACACCCTGTACTAACTTAGAAATCAGTGGACCCATTCAAGGACTTATTGAATTCCAGTGCCTTTTCACACAGCATACATCTGAAATGGGTTCACCCAAGCTTCTTCTCTGTGTAAACCATTGTAAATGGCATCTTCTAAAGCTGTATTATTGGCTGTCCACAATGTTTTTATGTTTTGTGACCTTTCTTCAGAATCCAATTTTTGGCCGTATTTTTCCAGTTTATCTTTTTGTGCTTTAATGTCACTTATGATTGAAGTCCCCACATTGTAGATTTTAGAAACAGATGCCCTACTTTCACATTTAAATAATCTTTTCAAAATTCCTAACCGTTTTAATTGTTACTTTCCACTAGCTTTACTAACAGACGAACTAAGCATTACGAACAACACTAAAGTATCCGTACTCAAACAAATATCTATGGTTTATTGAAATCAATAATGTAAACATGTATGTTTATATAAACGTACACAACACTGCGTAATAACATGATCATGCAAAAGACTTGGAAGTGACCGATTGAGTGTGTGATAGGTCCATACAAGCATCCGCTCCACTTGTCCTTGAGTGGAGTGAATGGGGATTGGTAATGTTACTCATTACCCCTCTCATACCTAGCCACAATGCTGTGCTTATGGTACAGGCGAACTCTGAAACTACACTCAGTCCGGACTAAGTAAAAAAATTTATATTTGCGTTTTTGTCGGATCCGGATTTTTGAGGTCCAAACTTTTGAAGCTCCACTGCATAGTGGATAGACACAGTAATTTTATAAGAACCAGTATACAAAACTAAATTAATCAAACTTTATTTTATCGAAACCAACAGAAAATACTAACATCCTTTCCTTTATACATATTACTCACACAATGTTTATCAAACTACATTATAGAATTGTCAAGGGACAATATTTTTGCACATCCTGGTGAAGCACCTTGTCTTTTGTAAATCTCCACCCCTTGGTCGTCTGTCCCCTACCAGTACTTTCTTCCACAGAAATCATTCAACCTAATGTCATCTCTTTGTTTACAAATTTTTCTTACAAACAGTACATGAATTTCTCAATTTTTGAATGATGTTTGTATATCGATTGATCTTTTTTATTATTTATATGCCTTATCTATAATAACTCTACTTTTTCTCTTAACTCTCTTTCTTCGCCTATACTTTATCTTATAATTGGTTGTTATTTCACCTTTACCCCTTTAGAGTTCCTTATCTGGAAAAACTCATGAACTGTCTTGCCAGGTTTACCTTATCACATTGCCCACAACTAAACATATATATGCTACAATTTTTATACTTTGTTCCCTTCAATACTAATATTTCCAAAAAGCGTTAATTTATTCTTGTTGTATCCTATGTAAGATATTGATCATACATTACCTTAATTTCCTTCATGTCTTTTCTTTTTTCTATTTCTTCCCTTCATTTTATTATGTTTAATCTATTCTTATTGTATTTGTTAATTTTTATAATTGCTTTCATCACCCTTGCCATGTTTTTCTTAATCTAAACAATTCTTGATTCTCCAACATAAATTTATTGCTGCCATTTTATATTGTATAGGATGGTACAAATCTCTTGGTAGTGTAATATCTGTATATACTTATCCTACAAATATTACTTTTTACTACTTGACTCAGGCATACAGCATCATGTCTGGAGTATGCCGCAGCTGCTGGACCCCATAAAGCCTTGTTTTTGAGGATATCTTCAGTTTTCCATAGTCACCTATAAAGGCTCTGTCTGTTTCTCTTGGCATTGGTGTATGTGCAGTTCAGGAGAATATGAGCTAAGGATTGTTCTTTTTGCTCATTACAGGCTCTGCAGTGTGGAGAGGTGCTCAGTTAGAACTGGAACAAATGTTGCATGATTATATGTCTCATTCAGGCCCTTGCTGCAAAGGTGGTGATTTCTCTTGGGACATTTTCCTAAATTTTGTGGTCTGCTGGTGTCAGCTGTTGGTGAAAAAGCCATCTCCACGTTTTTGTGGTTCTCCACCTGTCTTCATTCTTCCTGGGCTGCCATTGATTTGGGCGCATTTTCGCTGATGCTTTTGCAATTTCTTTGGCCCACTTATTCCCTCCAATTTCACAGGGAGCTGGAACCCACTGGAAAGCTATATTTCTACACTTCCTTCTAAGCAGGCCAAGCAAAGTTCATATTTCTGTTACACGGAAAGCATAGTCAATTGGGTGGAGTATTTTCATGCTTTCAATGACCATTTTGAGTCCAACAGTATGTAGATGTTCTCAGCCTCTATTTGCAAGCAGTGCATTAGAGTGGATTTATCGCAAGCAGTTCAGCATCCATAGTTTGAAATAGAATTGCAAGGAACAAAATAGCTTTCACTCGTTTGTATATACCAAGTGGCATGGAATTTTGATTGTTCCTGATCTACTGTGTAGATTCTGGTATACTCTTGGTACTGGGCGTTTACCATTTTGAGAAATTCATGTTTAAGCACTTCTGCCAGTTCATCTTTTGTGACTATCAATAGAATGTTTACTTCTATTTTGTTGTCAACTGTTTCACATGATGATTCTGAGTAACGGTCAGTACCTACCTGGTGATTCTAGTGAGCCTTTTGGCAAGCTGAGTGTCAGGGTTCTGATTCTACTTGCAAACGACTGTTTAATTCTATTGCCCAACAGGGTTGTCAGTTGGCTAGTCGGCTGAGATTGGTTTTTCAAATTTTTTACCCAAATTTGTTTTTTATATACAGGGCCATATATATAATTACGTTATATTCGTTAATATATTAATATTAACTTATGAATAGTTCTTCAAATTATAAATACTTCTGCAAGTAAAATTTATTGAATTATGTTACCGTTTTAATTCATAATGTAATAAAACAATAACATAATTTAATAATTTTACTTGCAGAAATGTTTATAATTTGAAGAAATATTCATAATACAGAAAACCTGCAAGAAATATTGAAGTTATGTACAAAATAAAGATAATATTAATTTATACAAATCCTATAAATATTAAATCTTGATTTATTATTTTCTATTATTCTTATAAGATCTAAGAGACTTATTTCTTTGTTTCCTATTTCCATTTTAAATGTAATGCTCTCTTCCATATTATTAATTTCTTCAAATAGTAATTGAAACTGTTTATCATTACCTTCCCATATTATGAAAAATAATATCGTCTACAAACTTGTTACCATCTTCACAGTGCTGCAATTAAAGTAACTACAAACATGCACAAATTTCATTTACTTAATCCATATTTATAAATGTTTTACTTTGTAATTATCACATTCATTAATATACCTGTTTAAATATTTTGAAACATACCAAAATCTTGTAGTTCTCAAAACATTTAAGTTAATCTTTCACGTTTCGCCAAATGTCTTGTGAGGAGTAAATCCACATTGCCATTTAATGTTGTATCGTATGTAAACACACACACACACACTTCCCCATACAAAACTGCCTATAGCAGTATAAAAATTCAATAATCAGATAAGACTAAAAACTCCTGTTTTGCTTCCCTTGGTTGTAACAGTACATAAAGGCCCAATACCTTAATTATGGGATTTGAGGATGTTTTATTGTATCAGAGTTAAATAAAGTATGGTTAGGTCCATTGTCCCTCTGTAAGAACGAACAACGCATATTCAGTGAGAGGAGCATAGTTCCAAGGTCACCGGTGGACGAGCAAAAGCAAGCAGAGATGATGGCGGTGTATGTGATGACGAACTCTTAATAACATTGTGATTGGTTCACAAAGCTGTGTCGTCATTAATAAAAGACAATGACGCAGGAACAACAGCGTATGAAACGAGGCGTTGGCCGTGAAAACAAAAGACGGTGACGTCAAATGCACTAATACATACAAAAATTTGCATATTACTCGTTCTCAGTTCCACACAGCACACCAAAGGGTCAGCAGCGATGTATCGCTGTTGACTTAGTTTTCATCAGAAGTTTTAGACAAATTAATATGCATCATTAAAAATGTAACAGTGGAGTTTTAAAAGACACAAATAACAGTTAATAGTTAAATATCAGATGTAAAATCAGTGCAAACCAAACAAATAGACGAGAAATATGAGGCGACCACCTGCCATCCGAATGCGTAACATCTAACACCAGCGAGGGAGCCACCCGAGTCTACTTACAGAGAAGTCGAAACAATTATCATATTTTTCATATTTAAATGAGCTCAGTAAAAAGATAAATCTAATGAAATGTACTTGTGGTAGTGTGTGTGAGTGAGCGTATGAGGGAGTGAACGCATGGCCATGATAATAGAATAAATAGGGCATTGGTTTGTGCAATATACAAGCATATAATTAATTACATGTTATTAGAGCTGCAGCCAGAAGTAAATTTAAAATATGAACAAGATTCACAATAATATAAAGTAACAATGACTAAATAGGGCTTAAGAAAATGTAGACGCCATTTTGTTTTGGTATTTGTATGTGACGCCATTTTGGGTTATGATTCAATATATATTTTAATTCTGGCAATTAAAAAAGCAAGTGATTACATTCAAATGAAAATCAGTGTTGTTATTTCTATTACCTCTTTGTGTCTGAATCTCGCCGAGAGTGAACCCTGGCCCCTTAAAGAGAAATTGATATTGGAAATGAACCACGTGCTCATACATACAGTGACATGGTAAGTACATGTGTTTACTTTATATCAGTAAATATATAAAAAATAAATGTATGTATTAGTGGGTGAGATACCACATGGTATATTTTTTCTTTACCCTGTGCATTTTCTGTATGTTTCCCTATAAGTATGTTACATTCTGTAATGGAGACAATTTTCAATCTTAGATTATCACCATCAACAACCGGAATTTAGCACACAACAAAAACAACAAAATATGAAAATATATTCCCAAATAAAAACCCATTTCTTTCAACACTTTCCATCATTTATTGTTAACAATGCACATAATTATGGACTTATGCAGTAAATCACACTTACAATATAGTTAATCTAAAAAAAATAAAATAAAATTACATAATATATATATATAAAATATAAAAATAACAACTTCAACATACATATAAATGTTAACTTATACGTTTTAACTTCAAATCATACAATTTTATAATAAATATGTTTACAATACAATACTTACATAAAAGCTATAAAAAATATAACGTTTGTAATATATTTGATGTAACATTTTATGAAATAAATATGGATACACTTTTCAAATTGTAAATAGTTTTTTATGTGTTTAAAAACAAATTATACATTTTGGAATATGTTACTCCCAAAATACTGTTTACATATAGCTACAATATAAACAAACAATAATTGCACCAAAGATTAAGAAGATACATTGTTGTTATATTGTAATATATTATTATAACATTTATTCAGAATTGCATATTACTAAATTGTAATTACTTTGGAACACATCCTGAAATAATCCATTGTTACAATTATTTGATTTTTTTTTTTATCGACCAAATGGCATTTATCTCAGAACAGTAAATATGTATCAATTTCAGTCAATAATAAAAATTAATCTATATACAATAAAAAATTAAATTAATAATAAAGACTATACAAACAAACAAACTCGTATAAGAGCACATAAATCTTATCCACTTATTAAAAATATTTCTAAACTTTATGGACATTAGGGCGAGTAACTGTATCATACTAATTAACTAGAATTAAAACAGGGAAAGTATACGTACCTAACATTCAATAACATACATGCAAAAACAAAGTCAAAAAGCCACATTACTCTAACAGAGAAAAGCGATAAAATTCTATTTTGGACCCATTAAAAACAAACCTAAATGAAACCATATTTCCCCCACATTGCATTCATATTATGTACCATTGAAACAGCAGCACATCTGGCTATTTTCACTGCACCTCTTCTTCATTTAGTAACTGCACGATGACTCTTTTATTCACAGCTGGAGGAAGTCTTGATTTGTTTACTTTGACCTCCAGTAGATCATCGCTGTCATCTGCAATGTCTATGCGTCTTCTTTTTGGTGGTGGCCATCTATCATCTATGTGAGGAATAATTCTTCCAATTTTGTCATTGTCACTCAGTGAAGAATAATCATGATCCATCTGCTGTTGTTTTGGCACGATCTTATTGAACTGAAGCAATTCTTCAAGATCAGATATGATCTTATTACTGTCTATGTCAGCTCCAGCAGTTTGATCTAACGCCCCTTCTGCTATGTTATCAGATGGTTTACTGAATAGCAGACTCCTTGAACGACCTGGAAACAACAATGTCAATATATTACCCACCCTTATCTGTATATTATTAACATATATATACCGAAATTTAAATAATGGAGTACACACAATACAAATTATATTTACAATGAATACAAGAGATAGTAAAAATGGCTTGCAATGACTTCAATAATACAGTATTAGGCACTGACTGTTATATTCATTGCTTTGATGTTCAATTTAAGTTTCAGTTAATTTATATTAATTATAACGTTACAAATTGTTTGTTTTTTGTGGTAATTACCTGCAAGTGGTGTATTCTTCTGATCTGGTATTTCTAAATCTCTCTGAGTGGCAGCACGAGAATTTCTTAAATTCGGTGCCATTATTAAAGCCAAAGAGAGGACTAAAACCATTAGGCATGTAGCAGGTTGTGCAGTCTGCGCAGTGCTTCTTGCGACAGCTTGTTGCAGTTTACGGAGCTGGTTTGACAGCGACTGATTCTGTGTTTGCAATACTTTTAGTTTTTTCATCAAACTCAGGTTCTCTTCAGTGCACTGTTTTACCCTACGATGTAAATACAAGTTACTGCTTTGGTATGCTCTTTCAACAGTATGTGGCATTTTACTCTAATTAAAGTAATTTTCCCTACCAAACCAACCTTTCCTACATGTTCTCATTTTTTAAAGAATTTTCTGTAAACTACAAAATGTTTTTAAAGTTTAGCTGTAATTTATTAAACAAGCCACACTAACCTTTACGTTAAAATTATACCTAACCCTTTTAAGGGTTTTTTAACATTCTTTTACATATTCCATTACATGGTAATGGGAATTATTACCATAACACACGTTAGTTAATGTCAACATACAGAAAATTATAATTTAACATTTCCTCTAAGCGAAATTTGGTATAATTTAATGCTGAAAGCCTCTTTCAGTATCTAGAAACCTGACGATAGAAATTGAACAGTGGCTTAGAGAAGTGCAGTGTATGAATACCTTGTTGTGAGGCTAACAAAATTTTCATTTATTTCATAGTATGAAGATCGGCTGTAACAAGACTGCCGAGCACAGTTGAACAGTGGCTTAGAGAAGTGCAGTGTACGAATACCTTGTTGTGAGGCTAACAAAATTTTCATTTATTTCATAGTATGAAGATCGGCTGTAACAAGACTGCCGAGCACAGTTGAACAGTGGCTTCGAGAAGTGCAGTGTACGAATACCTTGTTGAGGCTAACAAAATTTTCATTTATTTCATAGTATGAAGATCGGCTGTAACAAGACTGCCGAGCACAGTTAAACAGTGGCTTAGAGAAGTGCAGTGTACGAATACCTTGTTGTGAGGCTAACAAAATATTCATTTATTTCATAGTATGAAGATCGGCTGTAACAAGACTGCCGAGCACAGTTGAACAGTGGCTTAGAGAAGTGCAGTGTACGAATACCTTGTTGTGAGGCTAACAAAATTTTCATTTATTTCATAGTATGAAGATCGGCAGTAATAAGACTGCCGAGAACAGTTGAACAGTGGCTTAGAGAAGTGCAGTGTACGAATACCTTGTTGTGAGGCTAACAAAATTTTCATTTCTTTCATAGTATGAAGATCGGCTGTAACAAGACTGCCGAGCACAGTTGAACAGTGGCTTACAGAAGTGCAGTGTACGAATACCTTGTTGTGAGGCTAACAAAATTTTCATTTATTTCATAGTATGAAGATCGGCTGTAACAAGACTGCCGAGCACAGTTGAACAGTGGCTTAGAGAAGTGCAGTGTACGAATACCTTGTTGTGAGGCTAACAAAATTTTCATTTATTTCATAGTATGAAGATCGGCTGTAACAAGACTGCCGAGAACAGTTGAACAGTGGCTTAGAGAAGTGCAGTGTACGAATACCTTGTTGTGAGGCTAACAAAATTTTCATTTATTTCATAGTATGAAGATCGGCTGTAACAAGACTGCCGAGCACAGTTGAACAGTGGCTTAGAGAAGTGCAGTGTACGAATACCTTGTTGTGAGGCTAACAAAATTTTCATTTATTTCATAGTATGAAGATCGGCTGTAACAAGACTGCCGAGCACAGTTGAACAGTGGCTTAGAGAAGTGCAGTGTACGAATACCTTGTTGTGAGGCTAACAAAATTTTCATTTATTTCATAGTATGAAGATCGGCTGTAAAAAGACTGCCGAGCACAGTTGAACAGTGGCTTAGAGAAGTGCAGTGTACGAATACCTTGTTGTGAGGCTAACAAAATTTTCATTTATTTCATAGTATGAAGATCGGCTGTAACAAGACTGCCGAGCACAGTTGAACAGTGGCTTAGAGAAGTGCAGTGTACGAATACCTTGTTGTGAGGCTAACAAAATTTTCATTTATTTCATAGTATGAAGATCGGCTGTAACAAGACTGCCGAGAACAGTTGAACAGTGGCTTAGAGAAGTGCAGTGTACGAATACCTTGTTGTGAGGCTAACAAAATTTTCATTTATTTCATAGTATGAAGATCGGCTGTAACAAGACTGCTGAGCACAGTTGAACAGTGGCTTAGAGAAGTGCAGTGTACGAATACCTTGTTGTGAGGCTAACAAAATTTTCATTTATTTCATAGTATGAAGATCGGCTGTAACAAGACTGCCGAGCACAGTTGAACAGTGGCTTAGAGAAGTGCAGTGTACGAATACCTTGTTGTGAGGCTAACAAAATTTTCATTTATTTCATAGTATGAAGATCGGCTGTAACAAGACTGCCGAGAACAGTTGAGCAGTGGCTTAGAGAAGTGCAGTGTACGAATACCTTGTTGTGAGGCTAACAAAATTTTCATTTATTTCATAGTATGAAGATCGGCTGTAACAAGACTGCCGAGCACAGTTGAACAGTGGCTTAGAGAAGTGCAGTGTACGAATACCTTGTTGAGGCTAACAAAATTTTCATTTATTTCATAGTATGAAGATCGGCAGTAACAAGACTGCCGAGAACAGTTGAACAGTGGCTTAGAGAAGTGCAGTGTACGAATACCTTGTTGTGAGGCTAACAAAATTTTCATTTATTTCATAGTATGAAGATCGGCTGTAACAAGACTGCCGAGCACAGTTGAACAGTGGCTTAGAGAAGTGCAGTGTACGAATACCTTGTTGTGAGGCTAACAAAATTTTCATTTATTTCATAGTATGAAGATCGGCTGTAACAAGACTGCCGAGCACAGTTGAACAGTGGCTTAGAGAAGTGCAGTGTACGAATACCTTGTTGTGAGGCTAACAAAATTTTCATTTATTTCATAGTATGAAGATCGGCTGTAACAAGACTGCCGAGCACAGTTGAACAGTGGCTTAGAGAAGTGCAGTGTACGAATACCTTGTTGTGAGAGGCTAACAAAATTTTCATTTATTTCATAGTATGAAGATCGGCTGTAACAAGACTGCCGAGAACAGTTGAACAGTGGCTTAGAGAAGTGCAGTGTACGAATACCTTGTTGTGAGGCTAACAAAATTTTCAATTATTTCATAGTATGAAGATCGGCTGTAACAAGACTGCCGAGAACAGTTGAACAGTGGCTTAGAGAAGTGCAGTGTACGAATACCTTGTTGTGAGGCTAACAAAATTTTCATTTATTTCATAGTATGAAGATCGGCTGTAACAAGACTGCCGAGCACAGTTGAACAGTAGCTTAGAGAAGTGCAGTGTACGAATACCTTGTTGTGAGGCCAACAAAATTTTCATTTATTTCATAGTATGAAGATCGGCTGTAACAAGACTGCCGAGCACAGTTGAACACTGGCTTAGAGAAGTGCAGTGTACGAATACCTTGTTGTGAGGCTAACAAAATTTTCATTTATTTCATAGTATGAAGATCGGCAGTAACAAGACTGCCGAGCACAGTTGAACAGTGGCTTAGAGAAGTGCAGTGTACGAATACCTTGTTGTGAGGCTAACAAAATTATCATTTATTTCATAGTATGAAGATCGGCTGTAACAAGACTGCCGAGAACAGTTGAACAGTGGCTTAGAGAAGTGCAGTGTATGAATACCTTGTTGTGAGGCTAACAAAATTTTCATTTATTTCATAGTATGAAGATCGGCTGTAACAAGACTGCCGAGAACAGTTGAGCAGTGGCTTAGAGAAGTGCAGTGTACGAATACCTTGTTGTGAGGCTAACAAAATTTTCATTTATTTCATAGTATGAAGATCGGCTGTAACAAGACTGCCGAGCACAGTTGAACTGTGGCTTAGAGAAGTGCAGTGTACGAATACCTTGTTGTGAGGCTAACAAAATTTTCATTTATTTCATAGTATGAAGATCGGCTGTAACAAGACTGCCGAGCACAGTTGAACAGTGGCTTAGAGAAGTGCAGTGTACGAATACCTTGTTGTGAGGTTAACAAAATTTTCATTTATTTCATAGTATGAAGATCGGCTGTAACAAGACTGCCGAGCACAGTTGAACAGTGGCTTAGAGAAGTGCAGTGTACGAATACCTTGTTGTGAGGCTAACAAAATTTTCATTTATTTCATAGTATGAAGATCAGCTGTAACAAGACTGCCGAGCACAGTTGAACAGTGGCTTAGAGAATTGCAGTGTACGAATACCTTGTTGTGAGGCTAACAAAATTTTCATTTATTTCATAGTATGAAGATCGGCTGTAACAAGACTGCCGAGCACAGTTGAACAGTGGCTTAGAGATGTGCAGTGTACGAATACCTTGTTGTGAGGCTAACAAAATTTTCATTTATTTCATAGTATGAAGATCGGCTGTAACAAGACTGCCGAGAACAGTTGAACAGTGGCTTAGAGAAGTGCAGTGTACGAATACCTTGTTGTAAGGCTAACAAAATTTTCATTTATTTCATAGTATGAAGATCGGCTGTAACAAGACTGCCGAGAACAGTTGAGCAGTGGCTTAGAGAAGTGCAGTGTACGAATACCTTGTTGTGAGGCTAACAAAATTTTCATTTATTTCATAGTATGAAGATCGGCTGTAACAAGACTGCCGAGCACAGTTGAACAGTGGCTTAGAGAAGTGCAGTGTACGAATACCTTGTTGTGAGGCTAACAAAATTTTCATTTATTTCATAGTATGAAGATCGGCTGTAACAAGACTGCCGAGCACAGTTGAACAGTGGCTTAGAGAAGTGCAGTGTACGAATACCTTGTTGTGAGGCGAACAAAATTTTCATTTATTTCATAGTATGAAGATCGGCTGTAACAAGACTGCCGAGCACAGTTGAACAGTGGCTTAGAGAAGTGCAGTGTATGAATACCTTGTTGTGAGGCTACCAAAATTTTCATTTATTTCATAGTATGAAGATCGGCTGTAACAAGACTGCCGAGAACAGTTGAACAGTGGCTTAGAGAAGTGCAGTGTACGAATACCTTGTTGTGAGGCTAACAAAATTTTCATTTATTTCATAGTATGAAGATCGGCTGTAACAAGACTGCCGAGCACAGTTGAACAATGGCTTAGAGAAGTGCAGTGTACGAATACCTTGTTGTGACAGGCTAACAAAATTTTCATTTATTTCATAGTATGAAGATCGGCTGTAACAAGACTGCCGAGAACAGTTGAACAGTGGCTTAGAGAAGTGCAGTGTACGAATACCTTGTTGTGAGGCTAACAAAATTTTCATTTATTTCATAGTATGAAGATCGGCTGTAACAAGACTGCCGAGAACAGTTGAACAGTGGCTTAGAGAAGTGCAGTGTACGAATACCTTGTTGTGAGGCTAACAAAATTTTCATTTATTTCATAGTATGAAGATCGGCTGTAACAAGACTGCCGAGCACAGTTGAACAGTGGCTTAGAGAAGTGCAGTGTACGAATACCTTGTTGTGAGGCTAACAAAATTTTCATTTATTTCATAGTATGAAGATCGGCTGTAACAAGACTGCCGAGCACAGTTGAACAGTGGCTTAGAGAAGTGCAGTGTACGAATACCTTGTTGTGAGGCCAACAAAATTTTCATTTATTTCATAGTATGAAGATCGGCTGTAACAAGACTGCCGAGCACAGTTGAACAGTGGCTTAGAGAAGTGCAGTGTACGAATACCTTGTTGTGAGGCTAACAAAATTTTCATTTATTTCCTAGTATGAAGATCGGCTGTAACAAGACTGCCGGGCACAGTTGAACAGTGGCTTAGAGAAGTGCAGTGTACGAATACCTTGTTGTGAGGCTAACAAAATTTTCATTTATTTCATAGTATGAAGATAGGCTGTAACAAGACTGCCGAGCACAGTTGAACAGTGGCTTAGAGAAGTGCAGTGTACGAATACCTTGTTGTGAGGCTAACAAAATTTTCATTTATTTCATAGTATGAAGATCGGCTGTAACAAGACTGCCGAGCACAGTTGAACAGTGGCTTAGAGAAGTGCAGTGTACGAATACCTTGTTGTGAGGCTAATAAAATTTTCATTTATTTCATAGTATGAAGATCGGCTGTAACAAGACTGCCGAGCACAGTTGAACAATGGCTTAGAGAAGTGCAGTGTACGAATACCTTGTTGTGAGAGGCTAACAAAATTTTCATTTATTTCATAGTATGAAGATCGGCTGTAACAAGACTGCCGAGAACAGTTGAACAGTGGCTTAGAGAAGTGCAGTGTACGAATACCTTGTTGTGAGGCTAACAAAATTTTCATTTATTTCATAGTATGAAGATCGGCTGTAACAAGACTGCCGAGAACAGTTGAACAGTGGCTTAGAGAAGTGCAGTGTACGAATACCTTGTTGTGAGGCTAACAAAATTTTCATTTATTTCATAGTATGAAGATCGGCTGTAACAAGACTGCCGAGCACAGTTGAACAGTGGCTTAGAGAAGTGCAGTGTACGAATACCTTGTTGTGAGGCTAACAAAATTTTCATTTATTTCATAGTATGAAGATCGGCTGTAACAAGACTGCCGAGCACAGTTGAACAGTGGCTTAGAGAAGTGCAGTGTACGAATACCTTGTTGTGAGGCCAACAAAATTTTCATTTATTTCATAGTATGAAGATCGGCTGTAACAAGACTGCCGAGCACAGTTGAACAGTGGCTTAGAGAAGTGCAGTGTACGAATACCTTGTTGTGAGGCTAACAAAATTTTCATTTATTTCATAGTATGAAGATCGGCTGTAACAAGACTGCCGAGCACAGTTGAACAGTGGCTTAGAGAAGTGCAGTGTACGAATACCTTGTTGTGAGGCTAACAAAATTTTCATTTATTTCATAGTATGAAGATCGGCTGTAACAAGACTGCCGAGAACAGTTGAACAGTGGCTTAGAGAAGTGCAGTGTACGAATACCTTGTTGTGAGGCTAACAAAATTTTCATTTATTTCATAGTATGAAGATCGGCTGTAACAAGACTGCCGAGCACAGTTGAACTGTGGCTTAGAGAAGTGCAGTGTACGAATACCTTGTTGTGAGGCTAACAAAATTTTCATTTATTTCATAGTATGAAGATCGGCTGTAACAAGACTGCCGAGCACAGTTGAACAGTGGCTTAGAGAAGTGCAGTGTACGAATACCTTGTTGTGAGGCTAACAAAATTTTCATTTATTTCATAGTATGAAGATCGGCTGTAACAAGACTGCCGAGCACAGTTGAACAGTGGCTTAGAGAAGTGCAGTGTACGAATACCTTGTTGTGAGGCTAACAAAATTTTCATTTATTTCATAGTATGAAGATCGGCTGTAACAAGACTGCCGAGAACAGTTGAACAGTGGCTTAGAGAAGTGCAGTGTACGAATACCTTGTTGTGAGGCTAACAAAATTTTCATTTATTTCATAGTATGAAGATCGGCTGTAACAAGACTGCCGAGCACAGTTGAACAGTGGCTTAGAGAAGTGCAGTGTACGAATACCTTGTTGTGAGGCTAACAAAATTTTCATTTATTTCATAGTATGAAGATCGGCTGTAACAAGACTGCCGAGAACAGTTGAACAGTGGCTTAGAGAAGTGCAGTGTACGAATACCTTGTTGTGAGGCTAACAAAATTTTCATTTATTTCATAGTATGAAGATCGGCTGTAACAAGACTGCCGAGCACAGTTGAACAGTGGCTTAGAGAAGTGCAGTGTACGAATACCTTGTTGTGAGGCTAACAAAATTTTCATTTATTTCATAGTATGAAGATCGGCTGTAACAAGACTGCCGAGCACAGTTGAACAGTGGCTTAGAGAAGTGCAGTGTACGAATACCTTGTTGTGAGGCTAACAAAATTTTCATTTATTTCATAGTATGAAGATCGGCTGTAACAAGACTGCCGAGCACAGTTGAACAGTGGCTTAGAGAAGTGCAGTGTACGAATACCTTGTTGTGAGGCTAACAAAATTTTCATTTATTTCATAGTATGAAGATCGGCTGTAACAAGACTGCCGAGCACAGTTGAACAGTGGCTTAGAGAAGTGCAGTGTACGAATACCTTGTTGTGAGGCTAACAAAATTTTCATTTATTTCATAGTATGAAGATCGGCTGTAACAAGACTGCCGAGAACAGTTGAACAGTGGCTTAGAGAAGTGCAGTGTACGAATACCTTGTTGTGAGGCTAACAAAATTTTCATTTATTTCATAGTATGAAGATCGGCTGTAACAAGACTGCCGAGCACAGTTGAACTGTGGCTTAGAGAAGTGCAGTGTACGAATACCTTGTTGTGAGGCTAACAAAATTTTCATTTATTTCATAGTATGAAGATCGGCTGTAACAAGACTGCCGAGCACAGTTGAACAGTGGCTTAGAGAAGTGCAGTGTACGAATACCTTGTTGTGAGGCTAACAAAATTTTCATTTATTTCATAGTATGAAGATCGGCTGTAACAAGACTGCCGAGCACAGTTGAACAGTGGCTTAGAGAAGTGCAGTGTACGAATACCTTGTTGTGAGGCTAACAAAATTTTCATTTATTTCATAGTATGAAGATCGGCTGTAACAAGACTGCCGAGAACAGTTGAACAGTGGCTTAGAGAAGTGCAGTGTACGAATACCTTGTTGTGAGGCTAACAAAATTTTCATTTATTTCATAGTATGAAGATCGGCTGTAACAAGACTGCCGAGCACAGTTGAACAGTGGCTTAGAGAAGTGCAGTGTACGAATACCTTGTTGTGAGGCTAACAAAATTTTCATTTATTTCATAGTATGAAGATCGGCTGTAACAAGACTGCCGAGAACAGTTGAACAGTGGCTTAGAGAAGTGCAGTGTACGAATACCTTGTTGTGAGGCTAACAAAATTTTCATTTATTTCATAGTATGAAGATCGGCTGTAACAAGACTGCCGAGCACAGTTGAACAGTGGCTTAGAGAAGTGCAGTGTACGAATACCTTGTTGTGAGGCTAACAAAATTTTCATTTATTTCATAGTATGAAGATCGGCTGTAACAAGACTGCCGAGCACAGTTGAACAGTGGCTTAGAGAAGTGCAGTGTACGAATACCTTGTTGTGAGGCTAACAAAATTTTCATTTATTTCATAGTATGAAGATCGGCTGTAACAAGACTGCCGAGCACAGTTGAACAGTGGCTTAGAGAAGTGCAGTGTACGAATACCTTGTTGTGAGGCTAACAAAATTTTCATTTATTTCATAGTATGAAGATCGGCTGTAACAAGACTGCCGAGCACAGTTGAACAGTGGCTTACAGAAGTGCAGTGTACGAATACCTTGTTGTGAGGCTAACAAAATTTTCATTTATTTCATAGTATGAAGATCGGATGTAACAAGACTGCCGAGAACAGTTGAACAGTGGCTTAGAGAAGTGCAGTGTACGAATACCTTGTTGTGAGGCTAACAAAATTTTTCATTTATTTCATAGTATGAAGATCGGCTGTAACAAGACTGCCGAGCACAGTTGAACAGTGGCTTAGAGAAGTGCAGTGTACGAATACCTTGTTGTGAGGCTAACAAAATTTTCATTTATTTCATAGTATGAAGATCGGCTGTAACAAGACTGGCGAGAACAGTTGAACAGTGGCTTAGAGAAGGGCAGTGTATGAATACCTTGTTGTGAGGCTAACAAAATTTTCATTTATTTCATAGTAAATGAGACAGTGTATCGCTTCTCTCCTACGTAGCTAACTTAGGTATACTTGTAAGTGGGGGTAATTCATGCATTGGGTCAGCGCAGCTTACTGTTCAGGACGACTGTCGGGCCTCTAAACAGCGCACTTTTTTCTGGAATTTGCAGACAAATATTTCACAGTGTAATGAATCTATGATCATGGTTTATGAAAATTTACCTAACCTTTATTAAAACAAAAAATACAATTCCAACTGACATTCGATGATGACTGTTTCTGTAATTACTTACAAATATAATTAAGGGATTATTGCATTATCAATATTTTAAATTGGAATACTGTATTAATTACATTCTCGGGTATTATAATTTTGTCTGTTTATTTAAGGAAAACTATATGTAAGGAATGTAATTATTCTGATTATGTAAAACACACTGTCTCAATTCCCCCTCTCTATTTCTCAATTAATCGATCTTGTGTTTTAATATTTTCTCTTGTATCTGTACACAGGTCCTGAGATGTCAATAAATATTGTCAAAACATCGAGGCTAATACTATAAAATTTGTGTTATTGACCAACCCTCACTAATCTTTCCATCATTAAAAAACACAATGTTCACAAATACAGAAGTAAACTGGCAATTAGAAACCAAGAAACAATAGGTATTAAAATCGACAGGCCTGCAGCAAAAATAGAAAAAATGAAATAAAATAAAAAATTAAACATTTCACATACCCTTAACAATCTGCAGAGCAGAATCATATATTTTATATCAACACATAACAAAAAACAAATGTACAAAAGAAAGACATCCATAATTAAAAGCAGATAATGATACCAAAAAATTATACATCAAACAAAACATTTAAGAAAATAAATATTACCATACAAAAAAAAAAACAAAAATATTGAAGACATTCACAGTCCCTAAACAATCTGCTGCATGGAACCTGCTGGTGCTGTTTTAAAGAATTAATAATTTTGAAAGTTTCTGGTATTTTTTGTTGTATTTATTTTATTTTAATACTTATTACTTCTCAGCTTTTAACTGATGGCTGCTTCTGTATGTAAACACTGCATGTGCTTTCTTTTCTGACACACACATTAGGTTAAAAAGAACATGTGGAGGTTAGATTTTATAACATGTGAAGATGATTACAGATTTATAATGATTGAAAAGTGTTTACTAGAATTATATGATTCTAGTATAATTAATTCTAGATTTACATCTGAGTCAATACTATACACTATGATCATGTACCATGAAAAATCAGGTTTACAGATTGTATACACATAACAGAATTTCACAATGTTTACGCTCATAAGACAAGCATAAATTGCAAAAAGATTTAAGGTTTCATGCAAGAGAATGAAGACTCTGTTGCATCGCATTCTTGAAGCTTATGTGGAAAATTTTGTTTCTTCATTATTGTGTTTGTCTGACTATTTTGAAATGACACAGATAGGGACAACAGAAATCCACGTGAGAATTCCAGCTACAGTAAAAACAACAATTGGCCTTAAGGCTACTTTTTGTTCAGGTTTGAGTAAGGCCCTGTATCACTTATTTATTTGTGCTTGGTTGATGGAGAAAACTCATTACCCAACAACTGTTTCGTACAACCAACTTACTGCTATATTTTACAAGTAAAATATTTGTCTCACATGTTAAACAAATATGAGGTTGTAAATACTTTTTAAGGAAGCAATTTTCTTAATGAACGTATTTACTTTTCCTGTTAATTTATCTGCTATTCATTATTATGTACAATAAAAAAATTCCTTAACTGTTTTGTTATAAATAAATTACTAATCTGATACATTTTGTTCTCATATATCATGTGCTCCCACTGCTCCCATCAAAACTTAAGAATCAAATCAACGCACTGACCTGTCTTCTAGGCCATCAACATACTCCTTCTTGCGCTTACGGGAATCCTGTGCAGAGATCTTGTTTCGTATTTTCCTTCGGATCCTCTTTAATTCTCTTTCTTCCTGTTTTGTTAGTGGATAATGTGTTGGTAATGTAACACCTTCTTTAGCCATCAACCGCTTTTCTTCAGCTGCAAATGAATTCTGAAATTAGTATACTCTGTTCATGTGTCAAAATTTATTTGAAAATTATTTTTAAAAAAGTAAATGAATTATTCAAGAGACAAACAGGATCTCAAAGAAACTGGTTACTGTATGCAATTAAAAGTGTAATGACAACTAGAAAATTTACAACAAACATAGCGATGTTTTAATTTTTGCAAAAAATAAATAAATAAATATACTGATAAGCAAACATACATTTTTTACAATGCATGCATATGATTTAGAAAATAAATTTAACATATTCTTAACCCTAAAAGTGGAACTATAATTTTTATGGTAGTAAGAGACATTTCACCACTATGGATGCCTAAAATAATAGGTTACTGAAGTTTTAATTTAAACCAGAATATGTCATATTATACATCAAAATTAAGAAAACATTCAGGGAAATATACTAAAGGACATAAATGCACCATGTAGTGAATCTTTATAACTTGGTTAATAAATTTTTGTAAAAAAAGTACACCACCACTGTATGTCATTATATGCAAAACCTGTTGCACTACATAATCTGTTATGTTAGAAAAGTACAAACTGTAAAAATTATTGAATTTTTTGACAAGTTGCAAATACTTACAACTGTACATAACTGAAAACATAATGCCTGCGAAATTCATGATGTACATTGTGACGTACTAATCAATCACCTTTATTATTATTACAACCAAATTTCAAATTACTCTTACTTACCGGTACGATAGCTCTTACAGGGTCGCAAGGTTCGATCACATGTACCTAGATACAAACATGGTCTAAGAGGTTACGCAAAGCACTGACACAACTCATTTTTTGGAAGAGAATTGATACTTTTAATGCTTAATTATTGAAATTACTGTTTGACAAATAGGTTTACATGGAGTAACATATGGTGCAATTCGTGCATCTGGTTTGTAAAAGAACTTACAGACTAGAGCTTACCTTATTATTTCACCAACACAAACATAAAATGCAAACACAAATATAAACAGAAAGCCGCCCAGCTTTGCAACACTCACATTTATACTAAATTAAAAACCCCTTAACATTTTATGCAAATCAAATGCCCCCTGCGCCGGCCACTCGGTCTCCCCGCATACGCATTGTTCGGTTACACGGTTTCACTGTTCTGAAGTAAAAAAAAACTCTTGATACGACTCCCTAGTCGTATTGACCGCGGTCACTTAACAGTTTTGCTGTACTACAACTTTAAAATATTTAAATATGTTTGACGAGCCTACAGAGGCCAACCCGATAACGGGAACTGTTACTTGTCGACTGGTGCAAACTTTTGTTTGTACACTGTTAATACTTTTAATGACTGTTTTCACACTTTCTAGGATAGGCCAAATTTGTTTTAACGGCCTATCTTGTAAACCCGAGGCCCCTGTTTTAAATTCACAATTCTATTGTCTGATGCTGCTTACTCTCTGATACCAAACTGCACACTGGAGACTGTGTCACAAGGCTGCTGCTATGTGATTGCGCAATGCGTCTGGCAATTGTTTTGACTGACTGTGTGTATGTTGCATTGCTGTACTGGAGGCTCCTTACAGGTGAAGTCTGGCAATTTAAAAGTGATTGAATGGGTGATCTATGGTAATATAAAATTAAACTGTGGTAGCTCCCATATATGAAGTGAATTGTACACTTTTAACAAAATCAAAACCAAGATTAATAAAAAATAAAAAACCTTCTAATTTGACCCATTACAATACCCCCTCGATGAGAATTCTGCTGTCCACGACAGAAGAAATCTCATCGATAACCCCGAAGAGGACCGGTGAGGAACTGGTGCCAACAACCCCCTGGTTCTTAATCTCATGGGTACACGACCCCCCTGGCTCAGCGACTATGGACTCATCTGAACGAGATCACTGGACTTCTCCGTAAGAGATCCCAACACCGAGAAATCGAGCAGACTCGTACCACGGCGCACCTCGCCTTTTAACATGCTACCCCAAAAAATCTCCCATCCCTGGCTCAGACTATTCCAGATCCTCAGCCGATATGTTTCCCCTTTTTGCAAGCTGGGCTGCCTTTAGCAAATACTGGGCTCACACACGCTCACACTACATGTTGACATAACACATAAAAAAAATTCTTTTATAATTTATTAAAAATCTAAAAGATTCAAAATTCCACAAGAAAATAATATTTTATCAAAAAATTCTCTTCCTTTTTTTTTCTTTTCTGTTTTATTTAAACTACATTACTTTAAACCTTTCTCCTACTCTAACAGGTAATCACTTATAATATAACAGTACAGTGTAATACAATCAAACAATAAAATACACATGTTAATACACACATAATAAAATAGTCCTTACTCAAATATTCATTCGCTGGCAGGCGAAAATTCAAGATTTTTTTTTCCGAAAAAATTGAAATTTTCAAAATTTTAAAATTCAAAAAAAATTAAAATTTATTCAAATGTTTCCTTCATATGTAAAAATATTTTAAATATTGGTTCATATTAATCAAACAAACAAATAAAATTGACTTCCTACTATACAAGCTTAGTAGGTATATGAGCTCATCAGCTGATCGAAACTAGGTCAAGTCCAGGGGTGTAACGTAGCAGGCCTCCAAGAGGTGCACCCTGGGTAACGCTAAATCTGCTACAGCGACCGCCGTTTTCTCGAGCCTCAGCCATCATGGCACATGCGATCGCCACTAGAAATCCAACCCGCCCTTATGAGGGCGCGGACAATCACCTCCGCATACTGTATTGGAATGCGGGTGGACTGAGCAATGCAAAACACTCTGAGTTAAAAACTAACATTTCAAAATTTGACGCTGACATCATTGTTATTGTCGAAGCTGGCGCTTCTACCGAAGCCACACATTTTTATGAAATACCCAACTTTTCGCTCTATGTTTTAAAGAGATCAAGACAAGTTGCCTCTGGCATCATCGTATTTGTTCACAACTCTATGGCAAGTAAAGAAACTATCGTCCATGAAATGGATGACAACGACAAACTAGAAGCCATATGTATCGACGCCTGGAAAAATGGAGTCCACTTCAAAGTTGTTGGCCTCT
The DNA here is from genome assembly GCA_034769895.1 of Magicicada septendecula. Lineage (NCBI taxonomy): Eukaryota > Metazoa > Arthropoda > Insecta > Hemiptera > Cicadidae > Magicicada > Magicicada septendecula. Next base: position 432,444,785 of record CM068375.1, read on the forward strand.
ACAACCCGCCCAGCAACGTACCAAACCTGGAATCAATAGCCAACCTATGCCAGTACCGCAACACCATCATTTTGGGAGACTTCAACGCTCACTCAGCCCGATGGGACTACTCAACTACTAGTGCAACTGGAAAGGCAGTAGAAGACCTTATAGACCACTCTGCTATTATTAGAATTCAATCTGCACCTACATTCCTATCTTACGCTGGCCACACAAGCACTCCAGACCTTGCACTGGTTCATGCAAACCTTACCTCCAGATCGGAACTGTCCCTGGAAGACCCCATGGATGGTTGTGGACATCGTCTAATGTACCTACGGGTTCAAATGAAATGTCAACATCCCCGTTTCCATAAAGTAACCCGGTGGAATTTCAAGAAAGCCTGCTGGGACAAGTTCTCTGAACTATCCGATTTGTATGTCACTGAAGACATGGTGCAAGATAACCCTGACGCCTCAGTCAAACTTATCGTGGAAGGCATACTACGTGCAGCTAACGAGAGCATTCCAAAAGGACAAGTTAAGAAATACTCACCTTTCTGGAGTAAATCGCTGGACGCCCTTAAGAAAGAGCGGAATACTGCTAGACGCCGAGCAGAAAAGTCCCATAGCTTGGAACACTGCATCATGTTAAGGAAAGCTCAGGCCAAACTGAAACGTGCTGTTATACAATCAAAAAGATCTGTCTATAGATCCTTCGTATCCAAACTGGACTTCCGGAAAGATGGGATCAAAGCTCACAAGTTTATATCCAGCTTGAACAATGAAAAATCTTCTCGTCACTGGCAACCCATTAAAGTGAATGACAAACTACTCACCAGCTCCAGAGATATTGCTAAGGCATTAAGTAAAAATTACGCTACAATAAGCAGACTCCGTGTAAACGCGAATGAGCGGAAATCTATCTCCGACATTAAAGTTTCCTCTTGTCAAACCGAACAAGACTTCCTCATCTTCAACAAGGACTTTTCCCCAGATGAGCTCTCTCTTGCCATCAACTCGCTAAAAAAAGGAAAATCTGCCGGACCAGACGAGGTCTTCCCGCCTTTCATTAAGAATCTTGGCAAGAAAGCACTAAAGACTCTCTTAAAACTAATCAACCTAACATGGAATGCACGTGTGTCCCAGCAATGGAGAAAAGCCGAAGTATTATCAATACTGAAAAAAGGCAAGCCTGCGAACAACCTAAATAACTACCGCCCTATTTCACTAACTAGTGTCTGCTCTAAAGTTACTGAAAAAATGGTCGAACGCAGACTCCGGGAATTTCTAGAGTCTAAAGGAGCCATTAGCGACTGCCAAGCAGGATTCCGTAAGCACAGAGCAACCATGGACCAAGTTGTAAAGTTTACTCAGTCGGTAAAGGACGGTTTCCACAGAAAACAATCCACTGTAGCCGTCTTAGTGGACTTTAAAGCTGCATATGACAAAATCTGGCGCGGTATGCTTGTTCACAAACTTAAGAAACTAGGAGTAAACGGGAACATGCTAAAGTGGATACAAAGCTTCCTCTCGCAACGCTACATACGATGCAAATTCTTTAACGCAACTTCCCCATACAAACTACTACGTCAAGGTTTGCCGCAAGGGGCGGTACTAAGCTGTCTCCTTTTCAACGTAATGATAGACGACCTTAAGAATGCATTTCAAAAAATTCCAGGAATCTCATTCCTCTTCTTTGCTGACGATGTCCTGTTGTGGGCTACTGGAAGCAACGTAAATGCCCTCGTAGAAGCTCTAAACAAGGCTCTTTTTAACCTCGAAGTATGGTCAAGCCTCAACAAAATGGAAGTTAGTACCGATAAGACAGTGTCTCAACTCTTCACCATGTCCACTAGGGCCCCGGTAATCAATTTAAAATTCATGGGATCACCTCTAAGACAAGTATCGCTGTCCAAGTATCTGGGAATCAACCTCGACAAGAAACTATCTTTCAGCACCCATGTCACAAGTACGGCCGAGAAGGGTCAGAAACGTATCAATCTTCTCAAGAGACTAACTGCTACCAAGTGGGGAGCCACTCAAGATGTTCTATCCACGGCCTACAAAACATACGTCCGTCCAGTACTTGAATATGGCTCGGAAGTCACCTCACTTGCTAGTAAAACCAACCTAAATAAATACGACGTTGTCCAGAATAACGCTCTAAGAATTATAACCGGAGGAGCAAAATCAACCCCAACAGCGGCCATGCAACTTCAAACTGGCATCGAGCCTCTAGATAGCCGGAGGGATAAATGCACGCTTAAGTTTTGGGAAAGGGCTAAGAGAGTGGATGGGAATCACTGGAATGGATACAGAAGTGCAACCCAACGACTCAAAACCCAAACTTCGCCTCTAACTCACGCTGAAGCTCTTATAAGCAAGTACCAACTATCATTGGACCGTCGGGCTCCCATACAGTACTACAATGCAGTGGCAAACGCTTTACCTGCAAAGCGGCTTGACCTAATCAGCCTAACAACCAACAAGGCCGAAGCCAACCCTATCGAGCTCAAGTCGTACGCCATAGAAACCATCAACCTTAGGTACCCTGCCAATGATTGGCTCCACATATACACTGACGGCTCATTCCTACCTGAAACGAGGGGAGCAGGCGCGGGATGGTTTTGTAGCCTCTTTGAGAATTCAACAGCTGTGGGAAGAAACGCTAGTAACTTCGATGGTGAGGTGTGCGCAGTCTACGAAGCTTCCAACCAGCTACTAGCCAAGACCTTAGCACCAGGAAAAGTGGTATTTTTAATCGACTCCCAGTCCACAATTCTTGCGCTCACCAGCAACGCTCCCACCGACTGCCTGAGAACAATTCAGTGCCGCGCGAAACTTGCAGAGCTGATGTCAACCGGATGGATCGTTACCCTACAGTGGGTGCCAAGCCATGTAGGAATTCCTGGCAACGAAAGAGCCGACGTCAAAGCCAAAGAAGGAACAGAATCGGAGCAGGCGGACGTGCCGCTTACTCTTAGTAGAGCCAATAACCTCATCACCTCAGTTATAAACACCTCCACACAAAGAACTCTAAAAACCCTGGGTACTGGTAAAAAGTGGGAAAGTCTTGCCACCGTAGGACCAATACCGAGACACCTGGACAGAGCTGAGGCCGTCGCCCGTTTCCGCCTTACTACCGGACATGACTACTTGCAAGCTCATCTACACCGCATCGGCCTAGCTGAGAACGAAACCTGTCCGCTTTGCAACTCCGGAAGAATGGACGGAGAACACTTACGGGACTGCCAAGCATTCACATACCCGACCGACGACATAACCAATCGCTACTGGGAGGCTCGACGTCGAATGGTTGAAGAACCACGTACGGGCGTTGGCTAAAGTAAAGTAAGTAGGTCAAGTCCAAAACCCTTGACCTACATATGTTATATATACTTTCTGAAAATACACTGAACATCTGTAATATCCTACCTTGAAATACAAAACATATAAACAAATATTTAATATAAATAATCATCAACTTGATATTTAAATTATTTAAAACAAACAATTCTTAACTTGACATTATTTTCAATTCTATTAAAATCCTGTCACTGGTTAAAAAAAATAAAAATTGTATCTTTATTATAAATCTCTCTTTTTATTCTTAGCAATCCTACTTCAATCTACGGTGGGTGATGTAAATTATTTATTCTCATTTATTCTGTCTACAGATATAATCTTTACCCCTTTCTGGCTCGAATATTAATCAACTTCAATTACCATGACACCCATCTCTACCAGAATATCTACTAATCAAGACACTCTAAGCCCCAACTTATCATTGAACTCAAATCATTACCTTATCTACATATAAAAAAAATACACTCTAACCCTTTGTACATAGGATACGTGTTTCCCCTACCCAAAACTCAATTCCCTTATTTGGCCCCTGGATTTTACCTAAGGCGGCCCCTTCCCCACTAAAATCTATCCCTATCCCGTCCCAACCCTTGTTGCGGACTCCTACATGACACTACCCCCTAATACAAAATTGCCATCCCCAAAAATCTCAATCTCATTACCTTACTACAATTACACAAAATAACCTCATTAATTATAAACACAAATATATCATTCAGAACTCTACGATTATTTTTCATTACTACTGTGTCAACATCAATATTTCACAACATTCGGTTACATTACATTAACTCAAAAACAACATTACATCATATTCATCTCTACTATTTCAAATTCAACTTTGATTTTAACTTGGACAGATCTACATGTCCCACAACATATTTATCACCCACAAACTATCTTTTGTTAACTTGCATAAATTATTACTTTATTTCTTATTATCATTATTGTTATCATTACTCCAAAACATCTGTAATACATCAAAACATTACATTGAACTTTAATTACTTGTAACATTTACAAACCAATATACCAGTGACATATTATTGCTGATCAGCTGATCCTACTAACACAATAAAAATACATCTCACCATTTAATAAATTATATGAAATACATTATCAACACTTACTTCTATTACGTTGATTGCCTGCCAGGCGTCTAATTATTGGCTTAATTTGAAGCATACACATATCATGAAAACACATATTCTGATCAATGCCTATACCTAACATACAACAATAAAATAATACATTTAAAAACGCATAATGAACACCTTATTTTTAAATATCTAAGCAGCTAGTTACCTGAACAGAGCACAAGCAGTTTTATTTGATCAAACTTTGAATAAAAAAAATGTTATGTTATAAAATTTACATTCGTGACTCCTTTGCGTCACCTCCCAGCCACACACACTATTTCAGATTATGGTGGACTGTGGCGCCCATGCGCTTCCACAGAGACTGTATATTTTGGTGCAGGGTTTACCTCTCCGTGTCTCTGCTTCCGCTATTAAGTTTTAAACATTATTGAACATCATCATGTTCTCGTCATAAAATGATACACCCTTAAAACGGTTCTACCACCGGTCTTGCTACCCCAAGGCAGGCAGAGTGGCAGCCGCTGTTCCATAGTTCCGGGAAGATTTCCTCTAAGTCTCACCCCAATGAATTTCGAATATATACCAATTTCAAGTCAACTATGGTCAAGGGACTTGATATGACCATAGCTGGCCGCTAGCCAAAACCACGGTTAGTGCTGGTAAGACAGTAACCGCCCGGAAAGTCGAGGAAATCTAAACTTTAATTTAATTGCCTGTTACACATCACTACTATGTGCGACACTGTCATTTAGTAATGTTTACTTTACACGGATAAGGTGTGCCGCACATTTATCGCCATTTTGGCCTCCGATGGAGGTAACACTCCCTGTTACCCCCAACCCATTTCGCTATCTAAGAGAGCACAGGCCACCCCCTTAATAGCCACTTAATAGCTAACTAATTACTTAACAACTGAAAATTAAACTCTCTACAAATGCAGTTCCACACTCCATTGTTCTATCACTTCATTGAGCACCAATCTACCCCCCAAAATCACCCCCACTTCTTATATTGATATCAAGTTTATGTTTTGTTACACTTTTTTTTTTTTTTTTTTTTTTCAAAAAAATTAAACTTCAAACAATTTAAGTTCATTGTTAAAATCCTTGTTTCTATTAAATTGATTAATTTAATGGTTTTTTAATGTCTCAAACTCTGAGTTACAATGATTACCTCATTATTATTTTATCAAAAAATTTACTTTAATTCTTTTATGTCGCAATAGAGTTTTGCTCAAGATACTGATTCAGCAGACTACAACATTCCTTGTTATGGTCACCAAGCATGACCACAGGCTTGAGTCACAACATACCCCTACAACACACCTGTTTACTGTTTACATAAACACAGTTGTGTGCCAGACTTGTTTTCATAAACAACAGTTACAAACATTCTCAGTTTCAGCTTTCATAGACTAAACACTTTGGTTACTTCATATACTGACATATCTGCTTGCTACACTTTTCAAGTTTTATAAATCTGTTAGATAATATATTTGTCTCTTAGCATTTTTTATTCCAATTCGGATCAGATATATTTTTGATTCATTAACAAAATTGACCCTTTTAAATTATTTGTTTAACTTGAAAATTCTTTAACAATCTCCATCCAAAACAGTTTGATTTTAATTACGGCTGTATGAAGTTACTGTATAAAATATGTAAAATTACAATTTCAATTTGCAGTTGGAATTTACCCAGCACTAACATTGACAATATTAAGTTACTCCAGGGGCGGTTACAATTCTATTTCATCTCTTAGTACATTCAAAACAATTTCCATGACTTCGATTACAATTTTCAAAATGATTCTACGTGATTAACTGTTTCAGTTTTTCTTAATATTTCAATAAATTTTACAAACATTACATCATTGGTTCTAATCTCTCTTTAAATTCCTCCACAATCACATGCTTAATACCATTATACCGTACTCATAACCTAACATAGCAGGTGCCACAAAAATAATAATTAAACCCTTTTGGTTACATAAATTTACTTTAAAATATTTTCCAAAATTATTTACTTACTTGATATTATACTTATTGTAATATTTATACTTATTATTTTTTCTTAATTACCTGTAAATAGGTTATATGTTACATGTACCGTATTATCGTATACAGAGATGCGATTGAAGACGAACAGAACCCCACTTCTTTGGCAGTGAATATCTACCCTCCCGTTTATTTCTTTCAAATTACAAAACAAACCACAACCACTAATCTACAACCCCATCTCAATCCACAATAGTCATGTGGAATTATACAGAAATTTATTATCTAGTTTTTCTACTCAGCCACAAAACTTCTCCACTACCGACCTAATTAAGGGATGAGTTTACAATTCATAAATAACACCAGTTTATTTAATTTTGAGGATTACCCTAATGTAGTATTTAGAATTAAAGCAATCAAATGGTTCCAAAAAAGTGTACCAATTTGTGTAACTATTGTTTATGTGTTTACTCTAAGGGGATGGTTAGGGAATTCGGGAAGATAAAAGGGATGAGGATTATTACAGGGTCAAGAACTAGGACTAAAGGTAGGGACAAAGCTTCCTCCGAAAATAAGGGTAAATGGAGAAAACCAAGGCTCGCGTGGGCAGGGGCGCGTCCCTGAAATAGACGAACCCCACTGGGACAAGTGGGGAACACCTATCCGCTACCACTTACTGTTTTATATTATTCATAGTTATTTATAATTATTTAACTATAGGTTTATTATAGTGGTTTAGTTATATTTGATTACAGGATTTAATGTATTGTTTTATTTTAAGATGCAAAATATTAATATTATTTTTGTTATCACAACAAGTTTTGCTACATACATACATTATTTATCTAACGTTTTATAACACACAAATAAATTTACTAAACATGTATTTACAATCCTTCATCAATAATTATTCAGTTATATCACACTTCAATATCTAAAATCAGCTAGGTCATTACCATATATTAACATATTTAAAATTGTTCATTTATGCATTTCAGGCTCAACCTCCATCGTCATAGATAAGTCTTTGTTTTATATAGCATTGTTCAGTTTCATTAGCACACAAATTACAATCTTGTGTGTCATCACCATAAAAACCAAATTCATTCATCTTACCAAAATAATCATAAAACAGGTCAACATTAAGTACATCGGTTAAGTCTCCATCAGTAATATTGTTTAATGTCAGGTAATTTGTTTTCTCATCAAGTAAGTCATTATCATCTACAAAAATATTCTCAAAATAATCCACCCCTACTACTCTTTCTCTCAATTCATCATAATTTCTTTTTAATGTATATAATTCGATCTCTCTCTCCATACACAACTCTCTTTCTTCATAGCACCACATCACACTCTCACAATTATTCCGGACAGAGGGTACAACATTATACAATATCAATATATTCTTTACTTCATCTACTAATATGGGTCTCTTGCCCTGCAAAAACAACATTAAATCATCATAAACAATAAGGGGAAAATTTTCCCTCTGTCCACCTTCAACTACTATATTATTTTGCCACTCTCTCTCTACTTCATAAACACTCATTAACATTTCATTATCACTACATTCTGCAATTTCATTAGTACTCTCATTATTTATTTTTACCGTATCCGTCTCTGATACTAACTCTTCAAACACATTAATATTCTCGGTATTACGTACATTATTTTCGACATTATTGTCATTATTTGTTAACTCTTTATCTGGTATTACATTTTTGCACTTGTCATTACAATTTTCATTTGTTTTATTTTTCTCGGTACTCATCATATGTACTCCCATTCGCTCAACACTCTGTTCTAACTTATTCAGACTAGTTCTTATCGTTTCATGGGTATTTTTACAACGTTTATTAATTTCTTGAATGTCATATTTCAACTCATTAATCTCCCTGCTTTGTCTATCGAATTTGTCATTCTGGATATTAAATTTAACGTCAGAATCACTCTTTATTTCGTTAATTTGGTTCTTTAATTCATCCAAACTATTCTTTTGAACATCGAATTTTCTGTTCTGAACTTCAAACTTTGCATTAAAATCGCTACTTTGTCTATCAAATTTATCGTTCATTTTATTGTATTTGACATTGGAATCAATTTGTTGCTCTTTATAATTGCTATTTATATTTTCAGACATGGTTTTCATTAGATTAAACAGATCGTCCATCGACAACTCTTTGGTTCGTGTTGTCGACGGAGTAGATTGCGCTGCTATGTTTCCATCAGTGAAGCCGACTTCTTTACTATCAATTCTACTTTCCCTATCTAATTTCGGGGTTACTTGAATCCCTGAATCTTCATTTACTTTACTTTGATCTGTTATACTTATTTCTGCTTCACTCTGACTCACACTTGTAGTCGAGTGTGCTTCAAAATTACTAATGTTTGAGTCGTCGAAAACTTCGACACTCATTTTATTTACGTTATTTTCGTTATCTGACCTTTTGTGTTATTGATATACTTAAATTAAATAAATTGATTAAATGGATTAATGAAATAAATACTGTAACTACTTAAATTTTGTAATATACTGTTAGGTTGCTAAGCTAACCTAGAACATGTTTGTATCTCTGTAGATGCGGAATTTTAATTAAATATAATTACAATTCGTCCCTGTTCGGACGCCAAATGTGACGTACTAATCAATCACCTTTATTATTATTACAACCAAATTTCAAATTACTCTTACTTACCGGTACGATAGCTCTTACAGGGTCGCAAGGTTCGATCACATGTACCTAGATACAAACATGGTCTAAGAGGTTACGCAAAGCACTGACACAACTCATTTTTTGGAAGAGAATTGATACTTTTAATGCTTAATTATTGAAATTACTGTTTGACAAATAGGTTTACATGGAGTAACATATGGTGCAACTCGTGCATCTGGTTTGTAAAAGAACTTACAGACTAGAGCTTACCTTATTATTTCACCAACACAAACATAAAATGCAAACACAAATATAAACAGAAAGCCGCCCAGCTTTGCAACACTCACATTTATACTAAATTAAAAACCCCTTAACATTTTATGCAAATCAAATGCCCCCTGCGCCGGCCACTCGGTCTCCCCGCATACGCATTGTTCGGTTACACGGTTTCACTGTTCTGAAGTAAAAAAAAACTCTTGATACGACTCCCTAGTCGTATTGACCGCGGTCACTTAACAGTTTTGCTGTACTACAACTTTAAAATATTTAAATATGTTTGACGAGCCTACAGAGGCCAACCCGATAACGGAAACTGTTACTTGTCGACTGGTGCAAACTTTTGTTTGTACACTGTTAATACTTTTAATGACTGTTTTCACACTTTCTAGGATAGGCCAAATTTGTTTTAACGGCCTATCTTGTAAACCCGAGGCCCCTGTTTTAAATTCACAATTCTATTGTCTGATGCTGCTTACTCTCTGATACCAAACTGCACACTGGAGACTGTGTCACAAGGCTGCTGCTATGTGATTGCGCAATGCGTCTGGCAATTGTTTTGACTGACTGTGTGTATGTTGCATTGCTGTACTGGAGGCTCCTTACAGGTGAAGTCTGGCAATTTAAAAGTGATTGAATGGGTGATCTATGGTAATATAAAATTAAACTGTGGTAGCTCCCATATATGAAGTGAATTGTACACTTTTAACAAAATCAAAACCAAGATTAATAAAAAATAAAAAACCTTCTAATTTGACCCATTACAATACCCCCTCGATGAGAATTCTGCTGTCCACGACAGAAGAAATCTCATCGATAACCCCGAAGAGGACCGGTGAGGAACTGGTGCCAACAACCCCCTGGTTCTTAATCTCATGGGTACACGACCCCCCTGGCTCAGCGACTATGGACTCATCTGAACGAGATCACTGGACTTCTCCGTAAGAGATCCCAACACCGAGAAATCGAGCAGACTCGTACCACGGCGCACCTCGCCTTTTAACATGCTACCCCAAAAAATCTCCCATCCCTGGCTCAGACTATTCCAGATCCTCAGCCGATATGTTTCCCCTTTTTGCAAGCTGGGCTGCCTTTAGCAAATACTGGGCTCACACACGCTCACACTACATGTTGACATAACACATAAAAAAAATTCTTTTATAATTTATTAAAAATCTAAAAGATTCAAAATTCCACAAGAAAATAATATTTTATCAAAAAATTCTCTTCCTTTTTTTTTCTTTTCTGTTTTATTTAAACTACATTACTTTAAACCTTTCTCCTACTCTAACAGGTAATCACTTATAATATAACAGTACAGTGTAATACAATCAAACAATAAAATACACATGTTAATACACACATAATAAAATAGTCCTTACTCAAATATTCATTCGCTGGCAGGCGAAAATTCAAGATTTTTTTTTTCCGAAAAAATTGAAATTTTCAAAATTTTAAAATTCAAAAAAAATTAAAATTTATTCAAATGTTTCCTTCATATGTAAAAATATTTTAAATATTGGTTCATATTAATCAAACAAACAAATAAAATTGACTTCCTACTATACAAGCTTAGTAGGTATATGAGCTCATCAGCTGATCGAAACTAGGTCAAGTCCAAAACCCTTGACCTACATATGTTATATATACTTTCTGAAAATACACTGAACATCTGTAATATCCTACCTTGAAATACAAAACATATAAACAAATATTTAATATAAATAATCATCAACTTGATATTTAAATTATTTAAAACAAACAATTCTTAACTTGACATTATTTTCAATTCTATTAAAATCCTGTCACTGGTTAAAAAAAATAAAAATTGTATCTTTATTATAAATCTCTCTTTTTATTCTTAACAATCCTACTTCAATCTACGGTGGGTGATGTAAATTATTTATTCTCATTTATTCTGTCTACAGATATAATCTTTACCCCTTTCTGGCTCGAATATTAATCAACTTCAATTACCATGACACCCATCTCTACCAGAATATCTACTAATCAAGACACTCTAAGCCCCAACTTATCATTGAACTCAAATCATTACCTTATCTACATATAAAAAAAATACACTCTAACCCTTTGTACATAGGATACGTGTTTCCCCTACCCAAAACTCAATTCCCTTATTTGGCCCCTGGATTTTACCTAAGGCGGCCCCTTCCCCACTAAAATCTATCCCTATCCCGTCCCAACCCTTGTTGCGGACTCCTACATGACACTACCCCCTAATACAAAATTGCCATCCCCAAAAATCTCAATCTCATTACCTTACTACAATTACACAAAATAACCTCATTAATTATAAACACAAATATATCATTCAGAACTCTACGATTATTTTCCATTACTACTGTGTCAACATCAATATTTCACAACATTCGGTTACATTACATTAACTCAAAAACAACATTACATCATATTCATCTCTACTATTTCAAATTCAACTTTGATTTTAACTTGGACAGATCTACATGTCCCACAACATATTTATCACCCACAAACTATCTTTTGTTAACTTGCATAAATTATTACTTTATTTCTTATTATCATTATTGTTATCATTACTCCAAAACATCTGTAATACATCAAAACATTACATTGAACTTTAATTACTTGTAACATTTACAAACCAATATACCAGTGACATATTATTGCTGATCAGCTGATCCTACTAACACAATAAAAATACATCTCACCATTTAATAAATTATATGAAATACATTATCAACACTTACTTCTATTACGTTGATTGCCTGCCAGGCGTCTAATTATTGGCTTAATTTGAAGCATACACATATCATGAAAACACATATTCTGATCAATGCCTATACCTAACATACAACAATAAAATAATACATTTAAAAACGCATAATGAACACCTTATTTTTAAATATCTAAGCAGCTAGTTACCTGAACAGAGCACAAGCAGTTTTATTTGATCAAACTTTGAATAAAAAAAATGTTATGTTATAAAATTTACATTCGTGACTCCTTTGCGTCACCTCCCAGCCACACACACTATTTCAGATTATGGTGGACTGTGGCGCCCATGCGCTTCCACAGAGACTGTATATTTTGGAGCAGGGTTTACCTCTCCGTGTCTCTGCTTCCGCTATTAAGTTTTAAACATTATTGAACATCATCATGTTCTCGTCATAAAATGATACACCCTTAAAACGGTTCTACCACCGGTCTTGCTACCCCAAGGCAGGCAGAGTGGCAGCCGCTGTTCCATAGTTCCGGGAAGATTTCCTCTAAGTCTCACCCCAATGAATTTCGAATATATACCAATTTCAAGTCAACTATGGTCAAGGGACTTGATATGACCATAGCTGGCCGCTAGCCAAAACCACGGTTAGTGCTGGTAAGACAGTAACCGCCCGGAAAGTCGAGGAAATCTAAACTTTAATTTAATTGCCTGTTACACATCACTACTATGTGCGACACTGTCATTTAGTAATGTTTACTTTACACGGATAAGGTGTGCCGCACATTTATCGCCATTTTGGCCTCCGATGGAGGTAACACTCCCTGTTACCCCCAACCCATTTCGCTATCTAAGAGAGCACAGGCCACCCCCTTAATAGCCACTTAATAGCTAACTAATTACTTAACAACTGAAAATTAAACTCTCTACAAATGCAGTTCCACACTCCATTGTTCTATCACTTCATTGAGCACCAATCTACCCCCCAAAATCACCCCCACTTCTTATATTGATATCAAGTTTGTTTTGTTACACATTTTTTTTTTTTTTTTTTTTCAAAAAAATTAAACTTCAAACAATTTAAGTTCATTGTTAAAATCCTTGTTTCTATTAAATTGATTAATTTAATGGTTTTTTAATGTCTCAAACTCTGAGTTACAATGATTACCTCATTATTATTTTATCAAAAAATTTACTTTAATTCTTTTATGTCGCAATAGAGTTTTGCTCAAGATACTGATTCAGCAGACTACAACATTCCTTGTTATGGTCACCAAGCATGACCACAGGCTTGAGTCACAACATACCCCTACAACACACCTGTTTACTGTTTACATAAACACAGTTGTGTGCCAGACTTGTTTTCATAAACAACAGTTACAAACATTCTCAGTTTCAGCTTTCATAGACTAAACACTTTGGTTACTTCATATACTGACATATCTGCTTGCTACACTTTTCAAGTTTTATAAATCTGTTAGATAATATATTTGTCTCTTAGCATTTTTTATTCCAATTCGGATCAGATATATTTTTGATTCATTAACAAAATTGACCCTTTTAAATTATTTGTTTAACTTGAAAATTCTTTAACAATCTCCATCCAAAACAGTTTGATTTTAATTACGGCTGTATGAAGTTACTGTATAAAATATGTAAAATTACAATTTCAATTTGCAGTTGGAATTTACCCAGCACTAACATTGACAATATTAAGTTACTCCAGGGGCGGTTACAATTCTATTTCATCTCTTAGTACATTCAAAACAATTTCCATGACTTCGATTACAATTTTCAAAATGATTCTACGTGATTAACTGTTTCAGTTTTTCTTAATATTTCAATAAATTTTACAAACATTACATCATTGGTTCTAATCTCTCTTTAAATTCCTCCACAATCACATGCTTAATACCATTATACCGTACTCATAACCTAACATAGCAGGTGCCACAAAAATAATAATTAAACCCTTTTGGTTACATAAATTTACTTTAAAATATTTTCCAAAATTATTTACTTACTTGATATTATACTTATTGTAATATTTATACTTATTATTTTTTCTTAATTACCTGTAAATAGGTTATATGTTACATGTACCGTATTATCGTATACAGAGATGCGATTGAAGACGAACAGAACCCCACTTCTTTGGCAGTGAATATCTACCCTCCCGTTTATTTCTTTCAAATTACAAAACAAACCACAACCACTAATCTACAACCCCATCTCAATCCACAATAGTCATGTGGAATTATACAGAAATTTATTATCTAGTTTTTCTACTCAGCCACAAAACTTCTCCACTACCGACCTAATTAAGGGATGAGTTTACAATTCATAAATAACACCAGTTTATTTAATTTTGAGGATTACCCTAATGTAGTATTTAGAATTAAAGCAATCAAATGGTTCCAAAAAAGTGTACCAATTTGTGTAACTATTGTTTATGTGTTTACTCTAAGGGGATGGTTAGGGAATTCGGGAAGATAAAAGGGATGAGGATTATTACAGGGTCAAGAACTAGGACTAAAGGTAGGGACAAAGCTTCCTCCGAAAATAAGGGTAAATGGAGAAAACCAAGGCTCGCGTGGGCAGGGGCGCGTCCCTGAAATAGACGAACCCCACTGGGACAAGTGGGGAACACCTATCCGCTACCACTTACTGTTTTATATTATTCATAGTTATTTATAATTATTTAACTATAGGTTTATTATAGTGGTTTAGTTATATTTGATTACAGGATTTAATGTATTGTTTTATTTTAAGATGCAAAATATTAATATTATTTTTGTTATCACAACAAGTTTTGCTACATACATACATTATTTATCTAACGTTTTATAACACACAAATAAATTTACTAAACATGTATTTACAATCCTTCATCAATAATTATTCAGTTATATCACACTTCAATATCTAAAATCAGCTAGGTCATTACCATATATTAACATATTTAAAATTGTTCATTTATGCATTTCAGGCTCAACCTCCATCGTCATAGATAAGTCTTTGTTTTATATAGCATTGTTCAGTTTCATTAGCACACAAATTACAATCTTGTGTGTCATCACCATAAAAACCAAATTCATTCATCTTACCAAAATAATCATAAAACAGGTCAACATTAAGTACATCGGTTAAGTCTCCATCAGTAATATTGTTTAATGCCAGGTAATTTGTTTTCTCATCAAGTAAGTCATTATCATCTACAAAAATATTCTCAAAATAATCCACCCCTACTACTCTTTCTCTCAATTCATCATAATTTCTTTTTAATGTATATAATTCGATCTCTCTCTCCATACACAACTCTCTTTCTTCATAGCACCACATCACACTCTCACAATTATTCCGGACAGAGGGTACAACATTATACAATATCAATATATTCTTTACTTCATCTACTAATATGGGTCTCTTGCCCTGCAAAAACAACATTAAATCATCATAAACAATAAGGGGAAAATTTTCCCTCTGTCCACCTTCAACTACTATATTATTTTGCCACTCTCTCTCTACTTCATAAACACTCATTAACATTTCATTATCACTACATTCTGCAATTTCATTAGTACTCTCATTATTTATTTTTACCGTATCCGTCTCTGATACTAACTCTTCAAACACATTAATATTCTCGGTATTACGTACATTATTTTCGACATTATTGTCATTATTTGTTAACTCTTTATCTGGTATTACATTTTTGCACTTGTCATTACAATTTTCATTTGTTTTATTTTTCTCGGTACTCATCATATGTACTCCCATTCGCTCAACACTCTGTTCTAACTTATTCAGACTAGTTCTTATCGTTTCATGGGTATTTTTACAACGTTTATTAATTTCTTGAATGTCATATTTCAACTCATTAATCTCCCTGCTTTGTCTATCGAATTTGTCATTCTGGATATTAAATTTAACGTCAGAATCACTCTTTATTTCGTTAATTTGGTTCTTTAATTCATCCAAACTATTCTTTTGAACATCGAATTTTCTGTTCTGAACTTCAAACTTTGCATTAAAATCGCTACTTTGTCTATCAAATTTATCGTTCATTTTATTGTATTTGACATTGGAATCAATTTGTTGCTCTTTATAATTGCTATTTATATTTTCAGACATGGTTTTCATTAGATTAAACAGATCGTCCATCGACAACTCTTTGGTTCGTGTTGTCGACGGAGTAGATTGCGCTGCTATGTTTCCATCAGTGAAGCCGACTTCTTTACTATCAATTCTACTTTCCCTATCTAATTTCGGGGTTACTTGAATCCCTGAATCTTCATTTACTTTACTTTGATCTGTTATACTTATTTCTGCTTCACTCTGACTCACACTTGTAGTCGAGTGTGCTTCAAAATTACTAATGTTTGAGTCGTCGAAAACTTCGACACTCATTTTATTTACGTTATTTTCGTTATCTGACCTTTTGTGTTATTGATATACTTAAATTAAATAAATTGATTAAATGGATTAATGAAATAAATACTGTAACTACTTAAATTTTGTAATATACTGTTAGGTTGCTAAGCTAACCTAGAACATGTTTGTATCTCTGTAGATGCGGAATTTTAATTAAATATAATTACAATTCGTCCCTGTTCGGGCGCCAAATGTGACGTACTAATCAATCACCTTTATTATTATTACAACCAAATTTCAAATTACTCTTACTTACCGGTACGATAGCTCTTACAGGGTCGCAAGGTTCGATCACATGTACCTAGATACAAACATGGTCTAAGAGGTTACGCAAAGCACTGACACAACTCATTTTTTGGAAGAGAATTGATACTTTTAATGCTTAATTATTGAAATTACTGTTTGACAAATAGGTTTACATGGAGTAACATATGGTGCAACTCGTGCATCTGGTTTGTAAAAGAACTTACAGACTAGAGCTTACCTTATTATTTCACCAACACAAACATAAAATGCAAACACAAATATAAACAGAAAGCTGCCCAGCTTTGCCACACTCACATTTATACTAAATTAAAAACCCCTTAACATTTTATGCAAATCAAATGCCCCCTGCGCCGGCCACTCGGTCTCCCCGCATACGCATTGTTCGGTTACACGGTTTCACTGTTCTGAAGTAAAAAAAACTCTTGATACGACTCCCTAGTCGTATTGACCGCGGTCACTTAACAGTTTTGCTGTACAACTTTAAAATATTTAAATATGTTTGACGAGCCTACAGAGGCCAACCCGATAACGGGAACTGTTACTTGTCGACTGGTGCAAACTTTTGTTTGTACACTGTTAATACTTTTAATGACTGTTTTCACACTTTCTAGGATAGGCCAAATTTGTTTTAACGGCCTATCTTGTAAACCCGAGGCCCCTGTTTTAAATTCACAATTCTATTGTCTGATGCTGCTTACTCTCTGATACCAAACTGCACACTGGAGACTGTGTCACAAGGCTGCTGCTATGTGATTGCGCAACGCGTCTGGCAATTGTTTTGGCTGACTGTGTGTATGTTGCATTGCTGTACTGGAGGCTCCTTACAGGTGAAGTCTGGCAATTTAAAAGTGATTGAATGGGTGATCTATGTTAATATAAAATTAAACTGTGGTAGCTCCCATATATGAAGTGAATTGTACACTTTTAACAAAATCAAAACCAAGATTAATAAAAAATAAAAAACCTTCTAATTTGACCCATTACATGTTAATGTTTTCTTTTTTTTCACGTTTTGTTCAAATACTTATTGGATGTATTTATTTAAAAAATGTTAGACAACCATAGTAAAAAACACATGGAAACCAAACTAGACAATAAATACGTAAAATACAACAGTCTCTATCACTCATGGGTTACATGTTCATACTTTTGTTTTCACACTTTGTTTAAATACAGTAAGTCCTCGTTTAATGTTGATCCACTTTAGGTTGTTTCGTTGCATAAATTGATGACCCTGCCTCGCTGAAAAACTTGAAGAATATTCTCCTAAACAAGTTTTGAATGTTGACAAAACAGGTGTATTCTGGAAATGAATGCCTCCTAGAACCTACCGTGTCAGGTTTCAAAGTTACTAAAGACTGGGTGATGTTGTTGGGAGGGAAGGAATGCCTCAGGAGTCCATAAAATGAAACCTCTTCTGGTACATTAGTCTGCAAATCCAAGAGCCTTAAAGGGATGATCTAAAACATATTTTCATGCGATTCTTAATGATTTAAGAAATGAAACCTTTAAAGCTGTTTTTCTCCTGCCTAAAACAACGGCTTTGTTACAACCAATGGGCCAAGGTGCAATTGTGCCTACATCTAATGTATGAGAATACTGGAGAAGCTGTAATATTTGTCAAGCAATTGAAAACATTTTAGCTTCATGAAAAGCAAGTTGATGAACAGTATATGAATAGGGACTGGCATAATGTTGTATAAAAGATGTTATTGCAGGTACCAGCTTCCTAACATGAAAAAGGAAATGCTAAACATAGCTCAAGAAGTAGGCTTTGTAAATACGAGGTGCTATCGGAAAGTTCCCGGACTGTACTTGGCACGGCTGTTGGACGTGACTGTACAACCTGGCGTCCCAGTGTCCGATTCTGTAATACGTAATGAGTCAGTCTGGCGAGTTTCGTTGCATTGTGAGGTTGTGTTCATTCTACGCGTTGTGTTTTGTAATCTTTTGTTAACGTTCATTTGCTAATTTTATGATGGCTGATAAATTCGAGCAACGCACGTGCATTAAGTTTTGTTTTAAACTTGGTAAATCGCCTACTGAAACTTTTGCAATGCTTCGAGAAGCTTTTGAAGAACACTCCCTACACAGAACACAGGTTTTTGTGTGGTACGCTCGTTTCAAGGCCGGCAGAATGTCACTTGAAGATGATCACCGTTCAGGACGACCTTCCACGAGCAAAACGGATGAAAATGTTGAAAAAATTCAACAACTCATTCACGAAGACCGTCGTCAAACAATCCACGAGTTGTGTACAAATGCCGGAATAAGCTATGGAAGCTGTCAAGAAATTCTAACTGAAAATTTAGGCATGCGTCGTGTTGTTGCGAAATTCGTCCCTCGGCTTTTGTCTGTGGATCAGAAACAGCGCCGTGTTGATGTGTGCAGTGAACTCAGAGAAACGTCTGAAAATGACCCTACCTTCATCTCCAGGGTCATAACCGGTGATGAAAGCTGGTTTTATGGTTATGATCCAGAAACAAAACAGCAGTCGTCACAGTGGAAAAGTCCACAATCACCGAGACCAAAAAAAGCACGGCAGGTCAGAAGTGCAACAAAAACCATGCTCATTGTGTTTTTCGACATCAAAGGCATTGTCCATCGCGAGTTCGTGCCAGCTGGTGTTACAGTGAACTCAGATTTTTATTGTGACGTTTTGAGGCGGTGAGACAAAATGTGCGACGAAAATGGCCCAAATTGTGGGAAGACCAAAACTGGCTGTTGCATCACGACAATGCACCTGCTCACGCTTCACTGAAAACAACAGAGTTTTTGACCAAAAACAATATGGCCACCGTCCCACACCCTCCATATTCACCAGATTTAGCCCCCTGTGATTTTTCTGTTCCCGAAAATAAAAATTCACATGAAAGGTCACCGTTTTGACACTGTAGAAGACATTAAGAAAAAAACGCAGGAGGTGCTTGACAGCCTTCAGCAAAAGACTTTTTTTGACACTTTCCAGGCATGGAAACAACGCTGGATTCATTGTATCAATTCACAGGGAGACTACTTTGAAGGAGATGGGAGCCATTAATGGCCTAGGTAAGCAAAAAGAATTTATTAGACCTAGTCCGGGAACTTTCTGATAGCACCTCGTATAACTTCCGAAGATACTGAAAAAGTTTTAGTTTAGGATATTGTAAATGAACGTATTTGATGAGTTAATCATGTCACCCGTTGTAAGCATCAATTTGTCATAGAAACGAAGTACTCCCGTTTTTGTCTTTACCTTAAGCCCCACTGTTGGGATCGTCACTTTGTAAATAGACGTTTTACCGGTGTTAAATTTTATATGTTTACTTACTTATTTTGTCATTATTTGAATAGTGTAACTTTCAAATAGCCGCTGAATACTTTTTCTTAATACTTACTAAGTCGACCGTATTCTCGTTGCTCCGTTCAAATTTTCCGCCTCGCTGTCTGATTGGTTCCCGCTGTCTGGCCGAGTCGAATTCGTCAACTACAGTATTTTTATTGTTTATGTCACAAATTCTTATATTACTTTTTTTAAATTAATCAAACATACAGCGGTTGGTAAATATGAAGATTTATTTAACACTTTCTTTATATTATCAGGTCAATTACAGTTGAGAAATGAAACATATATTTATTTAAGCTCCGGCATTTACAAGTTACTCAGCTGGTAGCGTCCTGCTTCGTTCAGTTCATACGTAACTGCCACAATGGCATACAGTTTTATGTTTTATAATAATAATCTCAGGGATAAGTTCTTTGGACTACAGAATGTTGGTTTACAGACTAATAAATGCACATCAATTCATAATATTCCTTATAACTAATACACGATATATGATATCTTAAAATATGACAAGTAAGTTATCGCAAAAGAGCAATAGTGTTTGTTAGGTTACATTTAGTGATCAGGTTATGTTTTTTAAAATTAGTTAATATAAAATCAAAATCCAGTGATAGATTTGGTGTATCAAAAGTGATTATTTAATCAAGTTCAGTTCGAAAAATTAATTTAGTGACTGGTGAAGTGAAAATATAATTGCTCATTTACTGTGGGTAATTGAATGTTTTAATTTTGGGGTGAAGTATTTAATTTATACTCATCAATTCCTTAATGCAGCTCCTCTTGCGATCCTCTTCTTCTTCTAGAAAACATCTAAAACTCCCCTCTTGTATGGATTGATTGAGGTCTAAGTTCAAATGGTCGAATTTCAATGTTCAGCTTCCATCAGTTCTTGTAGATCATATGTTTCCTCAGGTTGAGTTGTGTATCTTCTGTTCTTCCTCCAGTACTGGTCGTCTATTAATTTGATATTCTTCCTTCTAGTTTTGGATATATTCTTTGTTATATATTGGTTTTAATAGTTTGTCATCTCATCAATGGTTAGTCCAGGTTTACTTCTGATACTTCATTCAAATTTAGTAAAACTTAATGATTTCAGAATTAATTTGTCTTCCAGGGCTTCATACGTCCACCCTCTATGCTAGTCAATAATGGAGTAATTAGATTTCAACGGTCAGAATGTGTAACAAGCTTGAGTTGTCATGGTAACCTTTCAAATTATACTAGTTCTCATTGGCCAATATTTTATAACATTGTTATAATCTAACGTTTTATTTCTGTTTACAAATTTATAAAAATCCTTTAAATTATAATTACTTTCTTATGCTAGTAATAATATTAATTACACTAACATCATCGTTTTGTTTTTTTGCTAAAGATTATTTTGATATCACTCATGGTTACTTTTGATTAATTAATAACATATTTCTTATTTTTCCTATGGATATTTTCTTAAATAATTATCTTGAAACTAAATATTATTTATACATTTTTGTCCCTGATATTCTTACTTAAATACCTAAACATATTTTGTACCTTCATTGACCTTTTGTTATTGTTTTACTTACAAAATTCCTTCCTTTATGCTAGGCCTAATGCCTAGGTTTCACAATACTTCTATTCAACATTCCTTACAATCTTTTTATATTCATTAACTATTTTTTGTTGTTGATTGAACATTTTTTTAAAGAAACTAATTAACAAAAAAAAACATTGGTGCTTTTAACAACTCACCTTTTATTATTTAACATCTTTCTTACCAGGTCCATGCCGGAAATTAAACTTCTAATTATTATTGGTTTCTTACTTTTATCTCACCTATCTTCTAAGTTTATTAATACTATAGTTCTTACAATAACAAAACTCTTATAATAATAATTTTTAACACTACCTTAAACAACATAACTCATTCACGAATTCCTTCACTAAACCTAGTGTCTCCTTCTCCCATCTTCCACTCTAATATTTTAACTTTTCATTATTTTTATGTATTTCTTACTTTCGATTACTGAAATTAATAAAGATACAATTAGTTTAGTACTCTTACTATCTAACATGCTTTTAAAGATTGTTTTGCTATATCAATATAGTCTGCTTTTTTACTGTATTCTACACTGTATGCACTGACACTGCACTTTTTCTTTCACATGAGGTTTATTTATCTATTGTCACTTTTACTTTTACTCTATGTTATTTACATAGTTCGTTGTCATTTATTTCTATTTATGTAGTTCTATACTTTACCTGATATTTCACACATTGTTTGTTTCTTTAGTATATCATCTCTAGGTGGTTATTGGTCATTAACATTTGTTTTATTATCATTTCACATTTGTCACTTTTGTATTAATTATTGCCTTTACTCTATCAGCTCGATCATATTTTACTTGCTTTTGGCTAGTTTTTTATTTAATAGGGTATTTTTTATTTCTATCTTCCTATCTTATATTTATACATTCATGTTTCTTTTCTTTTCATTTAACACACATAATCTCTATTTTATTTTTATGGTTTATATATTTTAAATTTTATTTATGCCCTATCTCATTTAGTGCATTTATTTTACATTTTATTTATTAGCTACATTTTGGGGTTACAATGATTGTGGTCACACTTTGGGTTACATCCTGGTTTCTCGTTTCTTCACCTTCTCTAAACTATTGGGTTAAGTCATAGTCAGTTTCTTAGTCAATTGTTATTTCGTAGTTGGGTTATCAATCTTCAAGTTATAAGTTTTTAATTTTTCTTTCTACCTTCAGCTTTTTCTTTTATCAATTATTAGTGGTATTTTGTGCTGTCTTATGTCATGTTACAATATGAAGGAATTAACAAATGAGGAACTGTAAGAGTGTAACTGTATGAAAAAATATAAAGAAGAAATTAAACTGAGCCCTGATTATTACTATTTTCTTTTCGACTTACCTTTTAAAGATCGGAAGATTCCCAAAGTCCCAAGGTTGCCACCACATTTTTTTGAAGGAAATGTGGAAACCATTCACACTCCCCGAAGTAAACAATTTTGATAAATAATTGAATAAAACTCCGTCATAGAAAAAATTCCAGGGCCATGTAGGCGAACTTATTGACACAGAGAATAGTTTCGGGTATAGTGCGTAATTAACTAAGCTAACACATTATTATGAGAAATCTAACATAATTCTACTAAAAGACATTGTTTGTTAATAGAATATTTTCTGATAATGTTTAGAACAAAAATATAATTCAAAACAAAGTAAATCAAAAGAAAACCTTCAATGGCAAATCAGTACTCTGTGGTTTGTGAAATTATTTCTTTCACTCTCTCACACACCCTATTGAGATCTCACTTTACTTTACAAAGGTATTTTTACTTTAAAAGAAGAATTTTATACAGTTTTGCCAATTTGGTTACTTCCTTATTTTTTTACTTATCTATTCCGACAGGGAGACTCCTGCCTGTTGCACCACCAGTCGTAATTCACTTTCCCGACAAAAACTCACAAAAATGTTCTAGAAGTCCAAATTTATGCTCTCATCCTCTGTCTCGATTTAATTCCACCAATCTTACACAACTATTTAATAAAAACTCAGTAGGCCTACCGTAACTGGCCTACCGTGATTGTTCACGTGCACTGTGGACTACATCTGTCCTGTTCGGCGGTGGGATGGAGACTGCCGCGCTTCGCTAGCGTTCGGTGCCACAATTACGTTCAAAAGCGCGTTTGAAACCAGTTTTCATCGGTTTTCTCCACCCGTCCCATCGTAGTCACTTATTTTTCTGTTGACCAGCATGACACCATTTGGCAGGCTGCACCTAGACATCGAACTATTTCGTCATACACAAATGCCTAACTGGTGACTAATCATGACTTCACCAGCTAAAAATATAACTTGTTACATAAAATTATATGTCCCATAAAACTTTGTCTATAAAATTTGTTACCCAAATTTTGTCCCATTACAAGACCCCCCCAATGAGAGGTTTTATGTCAAAAACATAAAAACCTCATTGCCTAAACCTAGGAGGATCAGTGAAGATATGGCGCCACTACCCCCCTTACTTCCTGATTGGGTGTGGCCGCACCTGCATGACTTTACTAACTTCCTTCATCAGGATCCCAACCCGTAAAGCCAGACAGGCACTTGACGACCCTGCCCTGACGCACTGGCCAGCACAGGTTCGCTGCCACAGTTCCACACAGATTCTGTAACAACAAAGCAAAGCAAAAACATCATCGAATCGTCTTTCATAAATCCATATCCTTGCACTGATTTGGGTTCCTCCTAGAAGTACTGATTTGCATTGACCAAAGTACTGATTTGTGATATCTTTAGTATCTTAACACTCAAATAATATATAACAATTCAAAAATAGATACCCTTATGCTAAAACAACACACGTTATTTGACCCAAGTAATATATCAACGTTACAAGTATATATCAAAATACAATTGTAAACCATATCAAAAAAATAAAAAATACTCAAATTCAATGTCTCAACTTTCTAAAGATTACACTTTGCGCTTATTGTCACCTTAACTGGTGCAATCAATTATCCACAATACATGCAAATTCAAATTCCATTAACACAAACTGTCATAATATTTTGTAACTTCTCAAAGGTTTGGATGTGCTGCATTATTTTTTGAAATTATAATGTTACAATTTTATAACATAGCCAATAGTTGTAATTGACTTTACTCACATCAAATTATAACCAACGATATTGTTATTACAAGTACAGAACATTTTATACATAGCTAGAGTTGTAGCTACCCCCTCAATACAATATACTTCAACTAAAATACCATTGTTCCCCAAACTCATTACATCAGCAAGCCAAGTGCCAAAACCATTAAATCAGATAATTAAATGTCCATCATCAACATCTGTCTAACCCCCCATCATCATAGATCAACCCAATACTGTACATGTACATTTCAGTATTGTCTACTCCAATCTTACCTCTTGTACCACCAAAATCATTTAAATTTGTATCATTATCCACTATACCATAAATATCAAAAGCAGGATTATTCCATAATATTATATCATATACCTTCTCAACATCGTGTACGGTCAAGTCACCCTTGGGATTATTTGTCACAATCAGGTAAATCACAATATCATCATCATCTGTTGCTGCACCAGTTACCCCAGTCTCATTGTAAGGTGAGTCATCATCGGGATTACTTATCAGCAGGTAGGTATAATCTCTATTTCTAACCACCTCACATATTATATCATTATTATCACCACTTACGTCATCACATCAACTGATTCATCATTGACCAGGTCACCCACAGTAATAATATGCATTGTCTGCTCCACACCTAGAACACTCATTAAATTTTCATAATCTCTATTTTTATTAAATATCTCAACCTCAACTCACCATAGAAACTACTCCAACCCCCCTGAACTACCTCACTCCTTGCAAAGGGCACCACGAAATCACTAAAACACCGCCTGGCTTTACCAGGTATACCACAAAAACTAGGAGACCATTATGAGACACTGTCTCCCACATAACCTCTGGAGGAACCTTTGTCCTCAAAACCACACGTGGAGACTTACTCCACTTAAACCACAGGGAAAATATGCCCTTTGCCTCTCAAGCTCACCTAACCTCACTTCACACTCTCTCTCAATCTCATCAACTATTACCTCACCACTAACTTCTACTCCCACTACAACTTCATCATCACTACCATTATTCAATATTTTACTCTCTAATAGTATGTTTTTAATTATGTCACACCATTATTATTCGTCATATCATTATTATAGTTATCACTTATACTAACATCACCTACCTTAGTGATCATAACCTGGTCGTCTTTGTTCTCATCATATTTACCTGCATTTCTTTTCCACTCTTCAGTTTGTTCCTTAATCTTTCTAGTTAACCCCTCAGCTTTTTCATTAATAACATCAATGCGCTCATCAATAGCGTTCAAACACTTATCTAAATGTTTTACTAAACTGGTATTTTGTTGTTTCACTTCACTAATATCATTAGACATCATACGCAAATAATTCATGATATCATCCATTGACCCCTCCCTTTCTTTTGTTGACACTGGGATCGAATGTACCCCAGAGTCACTCATTATGGCAGAGTCAGTTAAACTACTTTCATTTTCATTATCTACCATCTTTTTGAATTACATAAATTGCATAAACAAAATTTTATAAAAATTTTAGACAAAATGTGTTAACTAATTAGAATTAATATTAGGCATTACCTGTATTAACTTTCCATCCCGTGACTTAACTGTTTTAATTTCTAAAACGACGCGTTTCGAGGATAAATCCTCATCTTTAGGTTTTTAATATTACAAAAACATCAAATTTACCCGAACGGGGTCGTCAATTACTTAAAACACATAAAAACACCACACATAACTTCACATTGATACAGTCTCGGCACAGTCTGATGCACATCGTCTCATTGCCAACGATTAACTGTTGTACTTTATCCTGTATGACCGTTATCATTGCCCGTGGACACATAGATATCGATGGCTGTGTTGTACAGTAGATTAGATCAAAACGAAACTTTATCATTAAGTAGTTGGTCCGCTTGTAACTTAGAAGCCTTGTATATCTCATATTCCTCCACAGCGTTCATGTATTAATACAGGTACTGCCTAATATTAATTGTAATTAGTTAATAAACGTGACTTGGAGACAAATAAAACAAAATGAAAAATGTGTTACATTACAAATCATACCCACAAAATGACACCTTATAACCTATACAATAATACAACAAACGCCGTCTACCCAAACCTATCTCTGTATCTACATAGGCCTAACTTGTATAAAAAAAAAATTGTATAAGCATCCTGGCAGGGTCGCCACTTTTAACTGTATGAAAAAATATAAAGAAGAAATTAAATTGAGCCCCGATTATTACTATTTTCTTTTCGACTTACCTTTTAAAGATCGGAAGATTCCCAAAGTCCCAAGGTCACCACCACATTGTTTTGGAGGAAATGTGGAAACCATTCACACTCCCAGAAGAAAACAATTTTGATAAATAATTGAATAAAACTCCCTCACAGAAAAAATTCCAGGGCCGTCTAGGCGAACTTATTAACACAGAGAATAGGTTATGGGTATAGTGCGTAATTAACTAAGCTAACACATTATTATGAGAAATCTAACTTTATTCTACTAAAAGACATTGTTAACAGAATGTTTTCTCAAACAGAATTATCACTGTTGCACACCACTATATAAAAATTATTCTGATTAGCGCTTTCAAGCTTCAGAGCTCATCGTCAGATCGGATATGATCGTCAGATATCCGATAGTGGTGTGCAACAGTGATAATTCTGTTTGTGATTTTAACCACTAACACAACTTTCTTCATTAAACTTCTCTTAAGAATGTTTTCTGATAATGTTTAGAACAAAAATATAATTCAAAACAAACTAAATCAAAAGAAAACCTTCAACGGCAAATCAGTACTCTGTGGTTTGTGAAATTATTTCTTTCACTCTCACACACCCTATTGAGATCTCACTTTACTTTACAAAGGTATTTTTACTTTAAAAGAAGAATTTTATACAGTTTTGCCAATTTGGTTACTTCTTTATTTTTTTACTTATCTATTCCGATGGGGAGACTCCTGCCTGTTGCACCACCTGTAACGTGGCATTTTGGCCTACCTGGGGTAATAAAACCGTTTGTATTTTTTTTCTTTCTCTCATAAAGTATTTTTCAACAATAGGGACAAAATTTATAAACCAAAGGTATATTTATTGTTAGCGATGGAAGTGACAGTGGCAGCACTGCTGTTGACTGTATACGTGACAATTATCCAGTAATATTTTGAAAAACAAGTGAAAACAACCGACAAACTGTGCCAAGGGCAGTTTCAAGGACATATACAACGGTAAACACATTATGTAACAGCATAACAAATTATGTAACGATCGTCAGGCCATCTTACGTCAGAGGCGATCCTTGTTGTTGACTGCAGTGGTGTAACAAAAACCAGTCTACTGGCGTAGGAATACAAAGTATAAAACGATGAAAATTGGTCATCTAACCAACGGCCGCTTCACAAAATAGTGCTTTTGGCCTGTTGCCAGTCTAAATTCAACGCTCGCGCGAGCAACATATACAAAGTTCCGGAATGTATTTTTGCGGGCCCGCAACACACCAAAAAATGTGAATAACATAAATTTAAATAAAATACGCCGAAAGTTTAAAGAATGTGAGATAAGTGACGTTATTTTGATAAACACATAATAATTTAAATTCAACATCAGTGAAAACAACCACAATCTATCTAGTGCACTAACAATGCGACGTCGTCGAAATTCAACAGCAGTTAAGTAATGGGGTAGCGTAAAACATAAAAAATGGGTTAAAACTAAAAGTAAAATGGTACCAATTTCTTTAAATTTGTTTAACAAGAAAAAATGAGATCTCTTAAAGGTATGGGATGTTTGCGTGTGAGTGAGTGAGAGAGAAGGATTTTAATATGGAAGTGCTGGTTGCGTAATTATACATAGTAAGTAAATTCATTTGATTTGTTATTTTGTTATATAAATTAGTTAAATAATGAGTTGTTTTCTTAATTGAGCCTCGTGGCCAAATATAATCAAAATATTATAAAAGAAATTGACGAGATGGGAATAAAATAAAAGGGGTTCGTTAACCATAAATGTGTGTTGGTCATTTGCGAACACCTGTTTCTCTCTGCTAATGAGTACACCTGACGAGACCCTGGAAGTTTCAATATTTCAACATAAATAAATTTTACTTAGCTCGTAAAGCTTTAATGATACCCGTAAACAGGGACAAAGTTCATTTTAATAACCAATAAAACTAGTATCATTTTAATGGCGCCCTTTAACAGTGACTTTGTAAATTAGTTTAACAAAAAAAATTTACAAACAGGTAGAAAAATGGCAGAGGGAAATGTGAATGCAGACTTAGATAAAAGTAACATAGAAGAATCAATTTTAAATATCACGCAAGATCATATAGTAACAACCAATGATTTTGTTGATGAAAGTGTTGAAACAAATGTAGACGAAACTGTAGTAGCGGGGGGTAGTAAAGACAAGGGGGTAAATATATTTAACCAATTAGCGTTGATGATGGAGATGATGTCAGGAATAAAAACTGAGATCAAATCAGAAAGTAATAATTTGAAAGCTGAGATTAAATCAGAAGTAAATACTATAAATGTTAAACTGACTGATTTAAATAACGAGTTCATAAATGTGAGGAGCAAATTGAGAGCGAGGGAAATATATATAAATAGCCGTTTGGAAAGTATGAGTGAGGTTATTGTTGGAGTGAAAGATGAGCTGACTAGTGTTATAAATAAGGTACAAGACGAAGTGAGAAACGATAGAAAAATAATTAACGAAAAACAAAAAGAGAAAATGTTAGAGACAAATAAAAAATTTGACACATTGACAAATAAATATAATGATAACATTAAAAAGCCAAATGACAAAATGGACTGTAATGTTCAATGTATAATTAATGAGTGTGAGCAAATCAAACGAGCAAGTGAAATACAAGAAAATATAAATGATGAATTTAGAAGTAACTTTGAACAAGTTGATGCAATTAAAATTAATGTAACTAGTTTAAAGAATAAACAAGCAGAACATGAGCGTGAAATAATTAAAGTCAGAAAAGACTTAAATGTAACCATTAATCAGATATTAACTAATGTGAGTGAGAGAGATTTATATAGAGAGTTGTGTGCAGAGAGAGAAATAGAATTATATAAGTTAAAGAGAAATTATTATGAGTCAGAGAGAAAGTTGAAAGAGAGATCTATGGGCCAGAGGGTAAATTTTCCGATTAATTTTTCTGAACCAAGGTGTTCACAAGTGTTGTTTAAGAAGGGAAAGAGTCCCGTATTGATGTTGTATAATGTTGTACCCTCTGTCTGTAATAATTGTGAGAGTGTGATGTCGTGTTGTGAAGAGAGAGAGAGTTGTGTAGTGAGAGAGAGAGATAGAATTATATAAGTTAAAAAGAAACTTTGATGAATTGAAAAAAATATTAGAAGGGGTGAAGAGAAACCATATAAAATACTTACCTGTCGAAGGAGAGATAGAGAGTTATTTTGATAATATTTTTATAAACGATAATGACTTACCTGACGTAATCGAGGAATATAAAAATGATACAACAACTTACCTAACATTGACCAATAATACTGATGGAAACTGGACAATAATACCTGATGTTGACAAGTTGTATGAAATATTAATAGGGAATAACCCTATCAATTATAATGACATAATGAATGGAATAAAGGTAATGGATGGTTATTATAATGATAGTAGTAACAAATTGAGCGTGTATAACAATGATGCATGTTACAAATACATTAGATATATATATATATATATAACGATGGAGGCTGAACTAAAATATCAGTGTATAGACATTGGTAAATATTGTAAATTTTGGTAACGACCTTGCAGATTTGGACATATGAAGTGTGAAACAATTGAACAGTTCTTGACGAATGATTTGTAAATAATTTGTGAATTCATTTGTGTATATATATTATTAATATTTTGCAGTTTACATAAATAATTATGAAGACAATAATTGATGCTTTGTAAGTTTTGATAATAATTGAAATATGTTGTGTTTAATAATCAATTGAAGTGAATAATTTGAGATGGTTAAATATTGTGATTTAATGTTTTATGATTGAATTTTTATGAGATATTTAAATTATTTGATGAAATTTCAATTGAAAAACAATTTATGACTAAATAAATCTTAAATAGTTTAGTTTGTGGAATAACATAAAGGTTAAAAATAAATGTTAATAATAATTTTGAAATTAAGAAATTCTTTCTATTGTATGACAGTCCATATGAGGTTAGCCAAGTGAAAATGGAGAATGCTTATGTTTTAGTAGATTTGCAAACTCGAGAAATAAAAGGAACTTATAATGTGACCCAATTAAAAAAGTATTATCTAGCTGAGTGATGATGGATGTATTTGTAGATATTAAAGTTTTCATACATAAACAGACATTTTTATATTCTATTATTATAAACTATTATTATTGTTTATACACACATTATGTATTTTATGTAAATGAAGATCAAGGTAGGGAAAGTTAAGAAAGAAATGGGGGGTAACGATTTAAAAAAAAAAAAAAAATTTTTTTTGTTGCATTTTAGTAATGACTCGCTATTAATTAATTTTGTTAAAATTTGCAAAAATAGATGCACTAGATATTTTATATATTGTGTTTATTATGTCTTATTGTGTTGATTGCAG
Organism: Magicicada septendecula; assembly: GCA_034769895.1. Classification (NCBI taxonomy): domain Eukaryota; kingdom Metazoa; phylum Arthropoda; class Insecta; order Hemiptera; family Cicadidae; genus Magicicada; species Magicicada septendecula. The sequence continues at coordinate 432,476,175 of CM068375.1, forward strand.
GTAGTATGTTAGGAATAAGGATTATAAAAATATAATAAGTTTTCTGTGTTTAAAGATTTTTACTAAAAATGAAATAAATTTATGATAGTTAAAATTTTCAATGAATTATAAACAAAAAAAAATCTGAGAAACGAATTCAGAAAAGTTAAATTGAGATTAAAAGGTAAATTTTATGATTTTATATGCAAATTTAATGATGTAAAATGTGTAAATTTTAAATACAAATTGTTTATTTTAAGATAATAATAACAATGTGAATTATGAATGTACTATGTTTTCTTATGTTATGTTGTGTTTGTTATAAGACAATTTTATGAATTTAAATACTTTAAATGCAAGTTGGGGATGACAGAGATGTAGAATATGGTAATGGGAAATATTTATTTAAATTCTGATGGGAATCAGGGCAATAATTTTGAATTTTGGGATAAAAGTTAACAAGAGAAAGTAGATAGAATGAGATTATGGAATTTTAAAAGGGGTATCATGTTGTTGTTAGGTATTTTTGATATATATGTTAGAAAAAAAAAAAAAAAAACAGTGCTTCTTAGCGCAAACCAGCACCGCTAGGGGGAAACAGATCAGTTGGGGATATGGTGTTGTATAGGGCCACTATTTGATATTTGATTTGTTGTGTCAGAGTTTGGTGATGCTGTGGCGGCGGACCTGGGCTGGCCGGCGCGTCAGAGCAGGGGCGTTAAGTATCTGTCTGACTCTACGGTGTTGGGATCTCGAGAGAGAAGTCCAGTATTGTCATTCAGGTGCGGTCACAGTCACCGGACCAAGGGTGAGTTGATTATATTTTTGGTAAACCATCAAGGGGGTTGTGGCGACATACCCTGGCTGATCCCTCTAGCAAGTATGAATGTGTCAATGAGACTTTTTATGCTTCGGCATAAAATATCTCATTGAGGGGGGTATTGTAACGTGGCATTTTGGCCTACCTGGGGTAATAAAACCGTTTGTATTTTTTTTCTTTCTCTCATACAGTATTTTTCAACAATAGGGACAAAATTTATAAACCTAAGGTATATTTATTATTAGCGACGGAAGTGACAGTGGCAGCACTGCTGTTGACTGTATACGTGACAATTATCCAGTAATATTTTGAAAAACAAGTGAAAACAACCGACAAACTGTGCCAAGGGCAGTTTCAAGGACATATACAACGGTAAACACATTATGTAACAGCATAACAAATTATGTAACGATCGTCAGGCCATCTTACGTCAGAGGCGATCCTTGTTGTTGACTGCAGTGGTGTAACAAAAACCAGTCTACTGGCGTAGGAATACAAAGTATAAAACGATGAAAATTGGTCATCTAACCAACGGCCGCTTCACAAAATAGTGCTTTTGGCCTGTTGCCAGTCTAAATTCAACGCTCGCGCGAGCAACATATACAAAGTTCCGGAATGTATTTTTGCGGGCCCGCAACACACCAAAAAATGTGAATAACATATAAATTTAAATAAAATACGCCGAAAGTTTAAAGAATGTGAGATAAGTGACGTTATTTTGATAAACACATAATAATTTAAATTCAACATCAGTGAAAACAACCACAATCTATCTAGTGCACTAACAATGCGACGTCGTCGAAATTCAACAGCAGTTAAGTAATGGGGTAGCGTAAAACATAAAAAATGGGTTAAAACTAAAAGTAAAATGGTACCAATTTCTTTAAATTTGTTTAACAAGAAAAAATGAGATCTCTTAAAGGTATGGGATGTTTGCGTGTGAGTGAGTGAGAGAGAAGGATTTTAATATGGAAGTGCTGGTTGCGTAATTATACATAGTAAGTAAATTCATTTGATTTGTTATTTTGTTATATAAATTAGTTAAATAATGAGTTGTTTTCTTAATTGAGCCTCGTGGCCAAATATAATCAAAATATTATAAAAGAAATTGACGAGATGGGAATAAAATAAAAGGGGTTCGTTAACCATAAATGTGTGTTGGTCATTTGCGAACACCTGTTTCTCTCTGCTAATGAGTACACCTGACGAGACCCTGGAAGTTTCAATATTTCAACATAAATAAATTTTACTTAGCTCGTAAAGCTTTAATGATACCCGTAAACAGGGACAAAGTTCATTTTAATAACCAATAAAACTAGTATCATTTTAATGGCGCCCTTTAACAGTGACTTTGTAAATTAGTTTAACAAAAAAAATTTACAAACAGGTAGAAAAATGGCAGAGGGAAATGTGAATGCAGACTTAGATAAAAGTAACATAGAAGAATCAATTTTAAATATCACGCAAGATCATATAGTAACAACCAATGATTTTGTTGATGAAAGTGTTGAAACAAATGTAGACGAAACTGTAGTAGCGGGGGGTAGTAAAGACAAGGGGGTAAATATATTTAACCAATTAGCGTTGATGATGGAGATGATGTCAGGAATAAAAACTGAGATCAAATCAGAAAGTAATAATTTGAAAGCTGAGATTAAATCAGAAGTAAATACTATAAATGTTAAACTGACTGATTTAAATAACGAGTTCATAAATGTGAGGAGCAAATTGAGAGCGAGGGAAATATATATAAATAGCCGTTTGGAAAGTATGAGTGAGGTTATTGTTGGAGTGAAAGATGAGCTGACTAGTGTTATAAATAAGGTACAAGACGAAGTGAGAAACGATAGAAAAATAATTAACGAAAAACAAAAAGAGAAAATGTTAGAGACAAATAAAAAATTTGACACATTGACAAATAAATATAATGATAACATTAAAAAGCCAAATGACAAAATGGACTGTAATGTTCAATGTATAATTAATGAGTGTGAGCAAATCAAACGAGCAAGTGAAATACAAGAAAATATAAATGATGAATTTAGAAGTAACTTTGAACAAGTTGATGCAATTAAAATTAATGTAACTAGTTTAAAGAATAAACAAGCAGAACATGAGCGTGAAATAATTAAAGTCAGAAAAGACTTAAATGTAACCATTAATCAGATATTAACTAATGTGAGTGAGAGAGATTTATATAGAGAGTTGTGTGCAGAGAGAGAAATAGAATTATATAAGTTAAAGAGAAATTATTATGAGTCAGAGAGAAAGTTGAAAGAGAGATCTATGGGCCAGAGGGTAAATTTTCCGATTAATTTTTCTGAACCAAGGTGTTCACAAGTGTTGTTTAAGAAGGGAAAGAGTCCCGTATTGATGTTGTATAATGTTGTACCCTCTGTCTGTAATAATTGTGAGAGTGTGATGTCGTGTTGTGAAGAGAGAGAGAGTTGTGTAGTGAGAGAGAGAGATAGAATTATATAAGTTAAAAAGAAACTTTGATGAATTGAAAAAAATATTAGAAGGGGTGAAGAGAAACCATATAAAATACTTACCTGTCGAAGGAGAGATAGAGAGTTATTTTGATAATATTTTTATAAACGATAATGACTTACCTGACGTAATCGAGGAATATAAAAATGATACAACAACTTACCTAACATTGACCAATAATACTGATGGAAACTGGACAATAATACCTGATGTTGACAAGTTGTATGAAATATTAATAGGGAATAACCCTATCAATTATAATGACATAATGAATGGAATAAAGGTAATGGATGGTTATTATAATGATAGTAGTAACAAATTGAGCGTGTATAACAATGATGCATGTTACAAATACATTAGATATATATATATATATAACGATGGAGGCTGAACTAAAATATCAGTGTATAGACATTGGTAAATATTGTAAATTTTGGTAACGACCTTGCAGATTTGGACATATGAAGTGTGAAACAATTGAACAGTTCTTGACGAATGATTTGTAAATAATTTGTGAATTCATTTGTGTATATATATTATTAATATTTTGCAGTTTACATAAATAATTATGAAGACAATAATTGATGCTTTGTAAGTTTTGATAATAATTGAAATATGTTGTGTTTAATAATCAATTGAAGTGAATAATTTGAGATGGTTAAATATTGTGATTTAATGTTTTATGATTGAATTTTTATGAGATATTTAAATTATTTGATGAAATTTCAATTGAAAAACAATTTATGACTAAATAAATCTTAAATAGTTTAGTTTGTGGAATAACATAAAGGTTAAAAATAAATGTTAATAATAATTTTGAAATTAAGAAATTCTTTCTATTGTATGACAGTCCATATGAGGTTAGCCAAGTGAAAATGGAGAATGCTTATGTTTTAGTAGATTTGCAAACTCGAGAAATAAAAGGAACTTATAATGTGACCCAATTAAAAAAGTATTATCTAGCTGAGTGATGATGGATGTATTTGTAGATATTAAAGTTTTCATACATAAACAGACATTTTTATATTCTATTATTATAAACTATTATTATTGTTTATACACACATTATGTATTTTATGTAAATGAAGATCAAGGTAGGGAAAGTTAAGAAAGAAATGGGGGGTAACGATTTAAAAAAAAAAAAAAAATTTTTTTTGTTGCATTTTAGTAATGACTCGCTATTAATTAATTTTGTTAAAATTTGCAAAAATAGATGCACTAGATATTTTATATATTGTGTTTATTATGTCTTATTGTGTTGATTGCAGGTAGTATGTTAGGAATAAGGATTATAAAAATATAATAAGTTTTCTGTGTTTAAAGATTTTTACTAAAAATGAAATAAATTTATGATAGTTAAAATTTTCAATGAATTATAAACAAAAAAAATCTGAGAAACGAATTCAGAAAAGTTAAATTGAGATTAAAAGGTAAATTTTATGATTTTATATGCAAATTTAATGATGTAAAATGTGTAAATTTTAAATACAAATTGTTTATTTTAAGATAATAATAACAATGTGAATTATGAATGTACTATGTTTTCTTATGTTATGTTGTGTTTGTTATAAGACAATTTTATGAATTTAAATACTTTAAATGCAAGTTGGGGATGACAGAGATGTAGAATATGGTAATGGGAAATATTTATTTAAATTCTGATGGGAATCAGGGCAATAATTTTGAATTTTGGGATAAAAGTTAACAAGAGAAAGTAGATAGAATGAGATTATGGAATTTTAAAAAGGGTATCATGTTGTTGTTAGGTATTTTTGATATATATGTTAGAAAAAAAAAAAAAAACAGTGCTTCTTAGCGCAAACCAGCACCGCTAGGGGGAAACAGATCAGTTGGGGATATGGTGTTGTATAGGGCCACTATTTGATATTTGATTTGTTGTGTCAGAGTTTGGTGATGCTGTGGCGGCGGACCTGGGCTGGCCGGCGCGTCAGAGCAGGGGCGTTAAGTATCTGTCTGACTCTACGGTGTTGGGATCTCGAGAGAGAAGTCCAGTATTGTCATTCAGGTGCGGTCACAGTCACCGGACCAAGGGTGAGTTGATTATATTTTTGGTAAACCATCAAGGGGGTTGTGGCGACATACCCTGGCTGATCCCTCTAGCAAGTATGAATGTGTCAATGAGACTTTTTATGCTTCGGCATAAAATATCTCATTGAGGGGGGTATTGTAACGTGGCATTTTGGCCTACCTGGGGTAATAAAACCGTTTGTATTTTTTTTCTTTCTCTCATACAGTATTTTTCAACAATAGGGACAAAATTTATAAACCTAAGGTATATTTATTATTAGCGACGGAAGTGACAGTGGCAGCACTGCTGTTGACTGTATACGTGACAATTATCCAGTAATATTTTGAAAAACAAGTGAAAACAACCGACAAACTGTGCCAAGGGCAGTTTCAAGGACATATACAACGGTAAACACATTATGTAACAGCATAACAAATTATGTAACGATCGTCAGGCCATCTTACGTCAGAGGCGATCCTTGTTGTTGACTGCAGTGGTGTAACAAAAACCAGTCTACTGGCGTAGGAATACAAAGTATAAAACGATGAAAATTGGTCATCTAACCAACGGCCGCTTCACAAAATAGTGCTTTTGGCCTGTTGCCAGTCTAAATTCAACGCTCGCGCGAGCAACATATACAAAGTTCCGGAACGTATTTTTGCGGGCCCGCAACACACCAAAAAATGTGAATAACATATAAATTTAAATAAAATACGCCGAAAGTTTAAAGAATGTGAGATAAGTGACGTTATTTTGATAAACACATAATAATTTAAATTCAACATCAGTGAAAACAACCACAATCTATCTAGTGCACTAACAATGCGACGTCGTCGAAATTCAACAGCAGTTAAGTAATGGGGTAGCGTAAAACATAAAAAATGGGTTAAAACTAAAAGTAAAATGGTACCAATTTCTTTAAATTTGTTTAACAAGAAAAAATGAGATCTCTTAAAGGTATGGGATGTTTGCGTGTGAGTGAGTGAGAGAGAAGGATTTTAATATGGAAGTGCTGGTTGCGTAATTATACATAGTAAGTAAATTCATTTGATTTGTTATTTTGTTATATAAATTAGTTAAATAATGAGTTGTTTTCTTAATTGAGCCTCGTGGCCAAATATAATCAAAATATTATAAAAGAAATTGACGAGATGGGAATAAAATAAAAGGGGTTCGTTAACCATAAATGTGTGTTGGTCATTTGCGTTCACCTGTTTCTCTCTGCTAAAGAGTACACCTGACGAGACCCTGGAAGTTTCAATATTTCAACATAAATAAATTTTACTTAGCTCGTAAAGCTTTAATGATGCCCGTAAACAGGGACAAAGTTCATTTTAATAACCAATAAAACTAGTATCATTTTACACCAGTCGTAATTCACTTTCCCGACAAAAACTCACAAAAATGTTCTAAAAGTCCAAATTTATGCTCTCATCCTCTGTCTCGATTTAATTCACACCAATCTTATAAAACTTTTTTAATAAAAACTCGGTAGGCCTACCGTGATTGTTCACGTGCACTGTGGACTACATCTATCCTGTTCGGCGGTGGGCTGGAGACTGCCGTGCTTCGCTAGCATTCGGTGCCACAATTCCGTTCAAAAGCGCGTTTGAAACCAGTTTTCGTTGGTTTTCTCCACCCATCCCATCGTGGTCACTTATTTTTCCGTTGACCAGCATGACACCATTTGGCAGGCTGCACCTAGACATCGAACTATTTCGTCATACACAAATGCCTAACTGGTGACTAATCATGACTTCACCAGCTAAAAATATAACTTGTTACATAAAATTATATGTCCCGTAAAACTTTGTCTATAAAATTTATCACCTTAATTTTGTCCCGTTACAAGAGCTGGTGCAAATTCCTGAAGAAGAAGGATACTCACTACAAAAGCTATGGCTACAGCATTCCGCCTCTTTGATGAGGTATTACATATCTTGAGTACCCTAATCAAGAGCAGAACTCTAAAGCAGAAAGAGTGGTCAGAGAAGGCTTCAACTGCTACTACAAACTTTCCAAAGAAAACGTTCAGAAAGAACACCAAAAACACTCCATAGTTATTTCCAAAAGTCTGTAGAATAAACATTTTTTCCAGTATATCTGTTTTTGTTTGTTTTATTTGTATACTTTTATTTACATAATGTATTGTAATAATAAAAAATGAAAACTGCACAAGTTTCTTATATTCACAGTGTTAACCTTAATCTATATCCAGCACAATATGGGAACCTAACCTATAAAAGTTACTTTTATCCTTATAGGGAAAATGTTCTGATTAATACCGTTACCATTTGACATCTGCTTAATGTACTCAGTAAACATAATTACTTGGAAATATTAAAACACATACAGTAAAAAACCAGTTAAAAACGCAACATAAAAAAGCACACTTTACAGTACATATGTAAAGTATAACCATCAAAACTAGTTAGCTGAAGTTACTTTTGCAATTCTTCTTCTTCACTTGAGGAAGTAGGCACATTGCCTGTTCCATCTTCCTTGTTTCAAAGGGTCTACTCTCTTAGGGTTTCAAAGGGTTTCTTGTTGTATATGCTACTCTAGGTAGCTGACTACCCTTCATTCTGTCCACATGTTCCAACCATTCCAGTTGACATTTCTGAATCGTATTGGTTATGGACAATACTTGTAACTCATTCCCAATGTTCTCATCTTGCTTTGTACAACCTTTTGGTTGTCTCAGAAAACTCGTTTTTGGAATAATTTTTGAACACAGAAACAAATTATCGTATTATAAACCAAAATTTCTCTACAACAATCTAAAAGTACTGTATAAGAATGTTGTGCAATCTACTCACCTATAGATAAGCTGAAACAACAAAACAATGAGATGAGAGCAATTCCGATTTTGAGACACTGGCACTTTAGATTTATGCAACAACGTCTCAAAATCAACACTCACCGCTTCCAAAATTAAACATAATCTAAAAACAGTTATGTTCCAACCTGTAAGCTGTAGTCTGGGATAGATAGAGTCTTGTTCATCACTTGTTTCACCGCCCGATGTTTTCTCATCTTCAGTCTTAATAAGCGGTGTAGCTCTGCCAAGCAACTGTTTTGCTCTAGCACCAAGTCCACTCTGATTTGTAAAAGGTTTACCAGTTGCATTGATGATCTTAATTGTGCGCACACCAGTCACTCCACTTGCTGACTTCACAGGTATCAAAATGGATCGGGGGTTATTGGATGGTAATGGTGTTACACGGATGACGCGGCGAGGAATGGCTGTAGCAACTGGTTTAACTCGAACTGTCGATTGATGTATTTTTGTAGACCCTTGTGTTGCAGAATCTAAAATAACATGAAACCATTTTATAGATTATAAACTTACCTTGCTTTTTGTGAAACCAGGTATTATTAAATTATAATATTATTAAAATACTGTACATCAATACGATACTGTAAATACCAGTACAAAACAATTATTAATGCATGAAGGAGAGTCAAATGGAAAACTTAAAAATATGCTAAATGTTTGAGATATTGTGCGATCGTTCTGAAACTTGGCAATAGCGTTAGTCATAGTCTGGGAAGTGGTCAACAAGAAAGCAAAACCATGAGGGGAGGGGAGGAGCTAGGGATAGGGGGAGGGAGGGAGGGAGGGAGGGAGGGAGGGAGGGAGGGAGGGAGGGAGGGAGGGAGAGAGAGAGAGAGAGAGAGAGAGAGAGAGAGAGAGAGAGAGAGAGAGAGAGAGAGAGAGAGAGAGAGAGAGAGAGAGAGGGGCAGACAGACAGACAGAGATCTGGACATGCATGTAGAGGGGTGTATTTAACCAAATATTCAGTTGAACAGATATTAAATATTATCATATATATAAACTTTCACAATATGAACTTACTTTCATTACACTTTCCCAAAAGTTTCGAGGTGATGTGCCTCTTCCTCAGTGGGAGTAAATACTGTTTGTCAGTTAACAGAATAACGGTTATGGACTTAGGTGTGTGTGGTGGAGGTTGATGGTGGGAGGGAATTGGTGCTGAGGTTCAAATTGTGTGTTTGGATCAGTGTATCGAATAGTGTATGTGATCTATAATGTAATTGTTCATTTAATATGTTGTTTGGTTGTAGTGTGTGATATCTGTATATTTCAAATTGTTCAGCTGTGTTTAGTTTTCTACTTTTAGGTAAGTAGTGTAATATTTCCATGTTGTGTTGTATGTTTGTGTAACTGTGGTTTTCGTTTTGTAAATGTGTTGCAAATGTGGAATGTATGTAGTTTGTGGTGAGGGCTTTTAAATGTTCTGAAAATCTGGAGGAAAAAGATCTTCCCGTCTGGCCGATGTAGATATTAAATTCTAGATATTTAACCGAATATTTTTGAATTCTAGAATAGATATTAACACGTGTACCAAACATCAGACACAGAGACAACTTAATTATGAAACTAGAAGTTTTACTATAAAAAATTGACAACTTGAGCTCTTGAGTGTAGTACAAAATTTGCAGGACTTCACATTATCAGTATGCATATATGATAAAGTTAAGGCCATGCAAATTAAAGGAAGTCAGACTAGTCACAACAAATGTCATGCTCATTTGAAATCAACACCATTGACACACTATTGCAGCACCTGTACAAATATAAATACTGTACAGCTTTTTCATTACAAATGCAAACACACACTTACTCATAGTTATGACTTGCTCGCTACCACTTTGCGTCGTAACCTCATTTATTCCTAAAACTTCAAGCATTGATTGATCTAATTCTACCACTTCCTCTTTAATGACATTTTCTTCCATAGCTATAATGCTTTCTTCCGAGCTAACACATTCTTCCACTTCAACATCTTCTTCCATTGGTGACAATGGTTGGTCACTTGATACTCCTATAAATACAAAAAAAAAAAAACTATGAATGATATAAATAATTAATTCATTCGTTACATAAAATGCGCTTGGCAGAAATATCAATAATTTATGAAGTACATAGCACAATTTAATTGTACTTTAATACTTAAGTGTACAAGGTAAAAACAATTTCAAATCAAATTTATTACACCTTTTTTAATAAGCAGAAATTTATCATAATTCATATTTAGGTAATTTTAAACATACAACGACATTATTTAATCATGTTAAAACTTCATTTAGAGTGAAAAATTCTATTCACACCAAATAATGTGATAGTCATATCATACTATGGTAGAAGGCAGAGGATCATGTCCTATATATGAGGGATGAGAAGGGATCTAAGAGCACAACTTAACACCGAACTGATCATGGCAGGACACATTTTCACCATTCATCAAACTAAAAATAATACTAGAAAGCTCCCTGAGCTGCAGAAATCAGTCTTATTTTGAATGAAGTTCATTTAATATTGGATAAATTTTGGTATTAGATTATCAAAAAAATTATGAGAATCCCAATTACCCTACTCCTTTTTGTTTAGTAAAGTAACAATTGTAGAGCAATCATACAATAAATATTAAACATTCCAAATAACTGGATTTCTGTTTAAATACTATTTAGTCCGATACCCGCTGGATTTTTACAATTTTTTCACATCTTTGATCAAAATTTTGTGCCCTGGAGTCAAAAATTTTGAAATTTCAAAAAGTGTACACTGTATACAGACTTTTGTTAAATTCTCTTCAATATCACACATAAAATTTACAATTTTATCAAACTTCTGCCCAGCTTTTTGGCCCCTGGTATCCCAAATTTTTCAACTTTCCAAAAATGAACACTACATTCACGATTTTAGTTAAAAAACCTTTTAATCTGATATGCCACATGGACTTTTGTGATGTTTTCAAAATATGGACCCTCCCACACCCCTATTTTTGTGACTCAACCTAAAAAACAATAGGGTTCTGAAGGATAAAAGTATGGATTGTAATGGGTCTAAATTTACATAAATATTATTGTGTAATTTTATAAATAATATAACATGTGAAGATGAGGCCCCTTAGGGTAAAGCGACTGCCAGTGAGAATTTTATGACCATATATGGTTTTGAAGAATAACGAAAATCTATTTATAGCCAGTGATTAACTCCGTTAGTATGTTGTTGACGAAAGTCAATTCGTGGCCAGTTGAAAAGGTGATACTAAGATCAGCGAAACTCTTCAATGCTGAAGACGAGACGTATGGTGGGGAGAGGAGTGAACCAGTTTAGAGACGAACCAAACGGAAATTGTAATACTGAACACCAGTCAGCAAACAACATCTCAATATAACGGGCGTGGGCAGTTTCGCTCGCCGCCGGCTGAGTACCGTTTTCGCCTGCATAAACAGCATAAGACGTAAATTGAACAATGTGAAATTTTAACCAGTATTGGACTTTTAAAAGTATAATAATTTATTAATCAGTGATCAATAAAACTAAACAAACAGTTCGGCCGTAAAACCTTAAAGTGAAAACAACAGACAGTGCACACAAAAGGAGACGTCCCGCAGGATGAAACCATATGCATCAACAGGAAAATAGACATTTCAAAAATAATTAAATACTGGCTTTTAACTAAATTTTAAAAGTTGAGCTCAACAAAAAACCTAAAAGTATGTAAATGTGTATGATTGTGTGTGTGAAGAATATGCATATAGGCCTAACAAGAAGTGTTGAGTTTGCATAATTTTGATATACACATTCATATTTTGATGTAATAGTTTGGAAATCAATTTTATGCCTTAAGGTGAAATAAGAGTGTCCCTGATTATTTTTGATGTTGTCAAAAGAGAATAAATAATGTTATGTTTTATTCGATATACGCATTTTGTTATTTGTATTTGCCCATTGTTCTCTGCCAAAGTACACTAAACGAATTCCTGGACAAAACTTTACGCTTAAAATCAATATATTACAATACAATTTTAATAATTAATTACTGAACATATTACAATCGGCGTCCTAACAGGGACATTGTAAATTTACATTATTTACATTAAAGTTGATTTACAATTTAGTCGAAAAATGGCAGAGAAAGACGCAAATACAAATTTATATGAGAATGCATAAATAACTTGACGTAAATATGGGGTTATTGTGAGTTAATATGTGTAACTAGTGTACTAGGAGAGTTGTAGTTGTTGAAGGGTATAATATAAAAATTTGTTGTTTAACATGGCTGAGGTAAGAGAAACCGAAAAAAAGGGGTGTTCAATGGATGATGTGATGAATCTTTTGAAAACAATGTATGATAATATGGAAAAGGGTTTTGATAAAATGAATAAGGGTTTTGACGAGTTAAAAACAGTATTAGATGAAAGGGGGGAACTGATGAATAAGGGTTTTAATAAACTAAAGGAGGTTATTAATAAACAAGACGAGAAGTGGGAAGGAGATAGATATCGATTAAAAGAGAATACAGATGAATCAAAACAGGTAAGTGGTTGTAATGATATAAAAAATAATGATGGTGGTAAAAAAACGAAAAATTACGAAGAAATAATTAATGAAGTGTTAGTTATAAAAATGAATTAACAAGCAATAGTGGTACGATAGTTGAAAATAAGATATATAAAAGTAATACAGTGAAAATAAATAGTGATAATGATAATATAGAAACGGTGAGAGGTAGTGAGAGAGTAGAGATCAGTGTTTATAAGTTAAAGAGAGAATATGAAGAGAATTATTTTGTGAATATAGAGCAGAGGGTAGATTTTCCCCAAGTTTATCGTAAACCAAGATGTTTACAAATGTTTTTGAAGGGCAACAGTCCCTTAGAGGAAAACAATGTGTTTTCAAGTAGTCCCTTAATGTTTAGTAGGTGTTTTTATGATTTAATACCCTCTGTATGGAACGACAGAAAAAGTATGATATGGTGTTCTGACAAAAGGTATTTTGATAGAAAGATAGAGATGTTTAAGGTTAATAGAGGTTATAACAAATTAGTAGAGAGGTTAGATATTGAGAGAGTTAGTGATATTAAGTACTTACCTTGCGAAATAGTTAGTGCAGCAAATGATAAGAGTGATGATATTGATTACTTACCTTGTGATGAAACTGGCATAGCAGCAGATAATAATGATGAAATTATAATTGACCCAACTGTGACAAATTATACTAAGGATGACTTGACTATACTCGGTGGTGACAAATTATATAATGTAATAATATTGAATAATCCTATTAATTATTATGGTATTGTAGAAAAATATGAAAATTTAAATAGTCGTGATAGTGATGGAAATAATATAATGAATTTAATAAAAAATGAATTGTGTAGACGTAAGACCAGGTTATTATACGATGATGGGGGGTAAACAATTAATGTTTATGAACGTTTAACTATATGAATAGTGGTTTTGAAATGAACTGTTTTATGAAATGATTTGTGGTAAACGATAACATATAATAATTTGTATTGTATATACTTTTGTGTTGATATTAAATGCAATGATGTAGCAAGGTAAAGTATACTCAACTTTGTGAATTTTGTTAAGGTAATAAAATGTGTTTGATGAAATAATTGAATTAATTTGAAAGGAGATAATAAATGAAATATTGTATAAGATGAATGTTGATAACAAATTAAAAAATTTTTTTGATAATTTAATGGTATTAGTAAATGCTAAATAATTGATGATTGATTAGTAAAAAGTTCAATTGAAATTAAAGTGTAATGTTTATAATTTTATATGCAAATTTAAAGACGAATTGTTTATTTTGAGGTAATAATCGCAATGTTTAATAAATAAAATGTTATGTAAAACAAATGTTGATAATAAATTTGAATTTTTGGAGAATCTATGGTATAAGAAGTGGTAAATAATTAAAGGTTGTTTAAGACCTGAAGATGTCAGTGATGACGAAAAGCTTAGTCGAACAATAAAAATTATAGCAGTTAGCAAATTCATAAAAGAAATAGTAAGGATGGCTGCTAATTTAAACAATACGAAGAATAAAAAAAAATAATAATAATTAAAGGTTGAGTATTAACCGGTTCAATTGAAATTAAAGTTTTGGAATGTTTGGAAATTTAATTTAGATGCAACTGAGATGTTTATTTTAATGTAATGAGGTTTATGTTCATTGTGAGTGTTTACTATGTTTTATTATGTTGTATTATGTTAGTGTGTAGGAATCTTAAACATGAATTGTATATGGTAAATACGTTTCCCCATTTTCGGGCGGTCATGGCTTCACCGAACCCTGACCGTGGATTTGGCTTAATATTCTAAATTGGTGAACTTAGAAATACAACTGGGGGGTTTAGATAAGGGGAATCTAAGAAAATAGAACTTTGGAACACGGCTATATACCTAAGTATAGGTGATAGACCGATTAAGGGAGTGTGAATATTAATTTAGTAGGATTACTGGTATCCGGAATATCAGTAATGCCGAATTTTGTATAACGCTAAAGCAAGGATGGGGGAGAAAGAAAAGAAAAAAGTGTTCACCCCTTCCATTTCAGTCCTTGTGGAGGCAACTGGGCGCTACAGTCCGGGGGGGGGGGTAATAGTGTGTGTGGAAGGAGGAATTTAAAATAAATCTGTAATTTAATAAATTATAATAAATTACGTGATGATGGAGAAGGTGTTTACTAGGTTGTTAGTAACGAAATATTAAATATTAAAATGAGTTACATCAATAATGTTGAGTACGTAATTGATTTTCTGATGTAAATGAATGACGTTGTGTTGACGAGGAGTATTTTATTTTGATGTATTAAAGAGTAATATGAAGATACTTAACGATTGTTAAGTAACTAATTTGTTCTGATGTTGATTTAATGTGTTTTACTCTATATAAGGAGTTTATTAATTTTGGAATGTGAATTATATAATGGAAAAACCCAGTGTATCTGTGTATTTCGAAGGTAACCACAAGCACACCATTATAGGACAGTAATCACACCATAATTGCTCATTTTTGGTTCTAAATTTTAAGAGCATCTTTTGTATTCTTTATATTATGGTAATAATAACCACTTGATTTTGTTGGAATATAACGTTCTTGTTTTAAGTTTTGTGTTTGTTGGTACTCTATGTAAAATCATTGTTAGCTTTGTAATCTCTGTGTATGTTTTTTGTATACGTAAAATATATAAATGAAGATGGCTGCTGTGAAAAGTATTTATTATGTGTTAATTACTTAAAAGATCCCCAATTTGTATTTTTCAGCATCTATATGCATCAATGCTGTGTTTCAATAGATTTGATTGAACATTTTTAGCTTAATATAATGTTGGATACCATTTTTCATATGCAGTAGCTACAAAAAAATCTACATATTCAGTATAAATGATAACAAAAATGTACTGAAACAAAAAAATAAAAAAACCTGTTTGTTAATTGTTAAAAAAAAACTTCAAGGAAAATGTTTTATTTATATACTTTTTTTTTGAGTTCGTGGTTTCTTTCTTTATGAAACATGTTTTCCTTATATAATTTGACAAGACAATCTTTTTTTTTTTTTTTAATCATTTCAGAGAAAATAAATGAAAGAATGAAGTAACCAGATAAATCATGTAGGCTCAAAGTTAGTATGAAGATAATGGAAGAGACAAAACTGTGCCAGCTGTCTCAGTATAGTCACACACAAATAACACCAATAGAATGAATTCACAAACCAAGTACTGTGGTCCCAAACAGTGTCAGCCTTAGTACTGTGATCACTGACTACAACAGCTTTGTCGTGTTTTTGGCCTTTTGCGCTGAAGATGGCAGCTGAAGGAATGGCCAAAACGTTTGCTATTAACAACATTGGGCTTACAGGCCGGCAAGCCAAAACCTTGACACTGGCATTAGACGGCAACAAAAAAACTGTCTATTTTTAGTGTGTTTACTTCAGCTGCATTTGAGTAAATTGAGCAGCACAAACAATTTCCATTCCTGATTGTCAGTCTACTGTTAACGGTTCGACTACCTTGACACAACTTAATACGAATCTAATGACCAACACATATTTCACACGCTCATATATTGTTACATAATGCAGAAAAAGTGTTACGCCATTACAGAACGTTCTGGTACATTGGAGAACATTGTTCTACTCTTTTCTCGGCTATTCCCGCAGCTGTAATGCGTACATGACGCTTGACATGCAAGGCAGTATTACATAATGCGGAACGTCTCGTGCGTTCGATGGTGTCGTTCTAGACTAGCCCAACAGTGTGTTTCTGCCGTGGCCGCGCTTAAGTATTCTCTAGAATTTTGACATGTTTGTTTACACAGTGTGGTTCGAAGTATTGTGGCGAAGTGTTAATGTGTTTTATAATTAGTGTTATGTGGGAGACTTGTTGACACAATATAATTAGTTGACATTCTTATTGCGTGTGAACAATTTTAATTTGATTTGTTGTAAGAGACTATTTTGTTGATTACAAACTGTTTAATTGTGATAATTAAAGCCATTGATTAGTGACTTAATTGGTGTCTTGTATTTTTTTTCACTGTACTATACGACAATCAGTCGACCAACAGTCGTAACAATATAAAAGATCCAAATGGTGTGAGACTCCTGAAGTAATAGATGTCAGTTAAAATGCAGCTAGAATATTTATTGGTAATCTGTTCATAAACATTCCTTATTATAAGTGTCATCAAAACAGATTGATAAGTTATCCATTGTGCAGTTGGTAAGTTGGCAAACTGCCAGTGACCGAGCCCTTCAATACTAACATTAATAAGATAGCAAAAACAAAAGGAATTGTTATTATAGTTTTCACAAAATACTATACAATTAACTTTAATAATAATAATAATAATATGCTATGAATAACAAACATACACAAAATTTCTCAAACATTGAGTGTGTATACACAGAAGCAAACATAGAACACATTTCAAAATAAAAGGAAATTCAGTTGTAAATAATATATTATTTGAACCGTTTATCTGTGCCAAGGTCTAAGTTGACTCAGTACATTACTAAGTATCTGACCTTCATAAATTTATTTCCACGAGCAACACACACACAAAAATTACACTTATTAAAAATTTATTTATTCACTAATAATACTGTAATATCTTAAATTTACTTGAAAATATTAAACAACAACAAACTCCCACTTACCTTGAATTTTTTATTTATAGCCAGATCATCTAGTGGTTGAAACCCTTTTTCGTATAGCGAATTTACCAGCACAGAAAATGAAGTTAGGTTGTTGAAATGATTATGCTAACACATATATAGCAAGTTAAAATAAAATATTATTTTATTATTCTTTAATATGACATTCTCTCTTTTTACTGAATCTACTGTTATACTCTCACCTCTCCTCATCAAATTTCTTAACACATGTAACAGCTTTTGCGTCTCGCAACTTCCACTAATACAACCAATTTACATCTTACAAAATCTTAATTATGAAAAATAGACGTATTTTTTATATCCATAAAACGAACCAATTCTTTGTAATTACACACACTCACATTCCAATTACCCGGTTTTTAGATTTTGGTCAAAATGAATTTAATTTTGGAATTTGTTATTTTCTTTAGATATTAATTATATTTAGGCCTTTATATGAAATGTTGAGTACTCATCCTTTCGTAGATTCTACATCGTTACGCTACCACGTGTCACGCATTGATTTCACTATAGTTTCAGAAATTAGTTTGTTCTTTTTATAAATTTAGCTATTCGCTACTCATTATGATTGGTTTCTTGATCACATTTAGTTTTTAGCTTAGTTTCAACACATTTTATTTATAATTCGGTTCGAACTAATGACTTACACACATGACCGGTCGGTCCTGACCCGGTGTGTATAGTGACGCCTCGCTACCATGGGTGGCGAGGATTTTTTCTTTTGCCTTGCCCACTAGATGTTGGCGGAAATACGATGACGTCTAAGCTCCTTACTGTGACGTTTCGACGGTTCATTGGTTCTTTTCGACCGACGACGATATTCGCTGGCGATACCATAGGCCGTGGTTCACCATTTCCTTCGTCTTCAAACACCCACGGTGCAAATTTGTCACCTCACGCCATTTTTTGTTACAGCGTTTGAGCGTCCTCTTTACTTGTTTGGCGCAGGTGAGGCGCTCAGGCGTGTGCACTCCCATTCTGTACGTGACAATTCTCGAATTTTGTACCGTGCACACCGTTCCAGACTAACGTATGTTTAAAAAGCTCTGCTGTAGTTCTTTGTTCAAACTGTCATGGGAATTCGCAATGTTAATTTTAATACAGAAATTAATAAAATAACCCTCCCCATTTTGTCCTGTTACAATACCCCCCCCCTACTGAAAGGTTTTATGCCCTAAAGCATAAAAACTCTCACTGCCTAACCTAAAGGGACCAGTGTCGATATGGAGCCATTACCCCCTTTAATTCTTATTATAATCATTACGGGTTTATCCACCCCCCTAGTCAAATGGCTATGGACGTATCTATCCGACTTTGCTGGACTTTCTACTTGAGAATCCCAACACCGTAAAGCCGAACAGACACGAGACGTCGCTGTTCCGGCACGCCGGTCAGAACAGGTACGCCCCACAGTACCACCTGACTCTTAAACATTCTGTCAAAATATTTAATAAATGGTTCTTTTAATCTTCCATATCCTCCACTGATGCTTTTCCCCTTAATTGTATTGGTTCGCCTTAGGCAAAGCATTGGTTCTTGTTTTTTAATTCTAGTACATAAAACAGTTGATTATATCTATATATATTCTTAACAGCAATGTAAACAGAGTATGCCCATACAGGGACATCTGCATAAACTTTCGACATCTACACCCTTTCTTGCCCTGTCAAGTCTGAAACTTCGAAAGATTTTACAATCTCCACACTTACTCTAATTCATTTATTAACTTGAATTAAAATGTTATCTTGTCTTCAAATATAATTTTCCATTAAAATAATTTAATCAGATTTTTTTTTCAAATTAAAAATAAATTTTCAACAATAATTATTAAAATCATCCAATCCCTCTTAATTAATTAAATCATTTAAATTTAATTTAATTATGTTATTTAAAACTTTCATTTTCATTAACTCCTTTACAATTATTTAAAACCCTCTCATATTGAGTTAATTTCATCTCAAAATTCATTCAGTATTTATTACAGTCTTTAAATCAAATAATTTTCAAATTAATTTCAAACCGGCTACCCTTACATACATTCATTGAAATACCTATATTTACATATTAGACATAGTAAAATCCCTACAATTAAAAAACATAGTAAAACATCAAGATTAAACAAACTTGTAAATACAAGTTACATATACATAAAATAAAAAACAACTTAATTTAACACACATTATTATTACATTTCAAAAACATTTTCTATTTCAATTCTCCACGTCATGAGCATACAATCAATCATGTCTGTCAAGTTAATATAATATATATCAAGAGTAGGCCTACTACAGAACAGCAATTACAGCGATAATCAGAATGTCAATACCACCTGGGACTACAACGATACTGCCTTATTATGAGTATCAGGTGATCATCAATATGACCACAATAATCATTTAAGGACTAACCTTATAGCTAGTTCAACTCTCCTCCTTAACCCCTGATACCCGTTACAATTTGCTGTGTTCTGCACTACGCGTCTTGGCCATCGCCGGCCTCATCCTAGCCGTAAACCACATCTCCCTCGCTCGTGGCCTGTAACTTGGTCACCCCCATCCACACTCAATATGACCCCCCCCCTGGACTGTTGCGTCCAGTTGCTTCCACAAGGACTGATGCGGAAGGGGTGGACCTTTTTTCTTTTATTCCACCCCCATTCTTGCTTTCGCGTTATAATAAAAATTCTGTATTATATACCAACTAATCATGATTAATACACCCCTAATGGACTATCACCCTTATATGGGTGAAAATAGACCTGTTCCAAAATTTGGTAGATTCCCCTAAAAATAACCCAACTAAATTTAACAAACCACCGGGTTAACAAAACAAAAACAAACCATAAGCCGGTTATAACAATTAAAATTTATGATTTGCTATAATTAACTACTTTCACGGTCATGATCCGGTGAGGTCATGACCGCACTTAGGTGGGGAATCTACTGTTACACATATAACGTAGGTTTATTATTTATACCTGTTTACACCATCAGCTGACTACACAAATTGTTTTACAAATACTAACTCAGCATAAACATTCCTAATCACATCAACACAAGCGTTTCCTTCAATTTTCGATTTAAATAAATATTTTAGTCTTTACGTTTTAATCAGTTAACATTTATTTTACGATTCCAATCAAAATTCAAATCAAAATGAATTTAACTTCATTACTAAAATTCACCTTTTAAATTAATTTAATTCCAACGCCAATCAAAACAATTTAACTTTAATTACATTATTCAAAACACTTTTGGTTTAAATACACACTTTCAATTCATAAAATTCATTATTACCTCCTGTTAATTATTAATTTGGTAAAAGGGGGCAATGTCACTCGCGTCCATGGAAAACCATAATCCACACGTGCCTCCTGGGTGGTGCTAAATGAGTGATGGCGATGGCGAAATGGCGACCAAAAATGCTGCTAGAAGAAACCAAACTGCCCTTTTCAGGGCAAATCAAACTGTATCATTTGCCCCTTTTAGGGCAAACTTAGAAGAACTGAATATTGTAACGTTACATAACCCAGTCCCAAAAATGATAACATAATCACCCCACGATAAAGGTCAGAAATGGGTATAATATACCTAGCTCTAGATTACTTTATATCACAAAGTAATCATAAACTATAATTAAGTGATATAAAGAGTACAAAGTGAGTTATAGTGTACCCAGTGAGAAAATAAGTGATTTTAAAAGGAGCCTCTCACAGACTTATGCTGTAGATGGCGAAACAATTGATTATAATAGTAGACTATATGCTACTCACCAATTATGTGTTTTGTTTGAATATTGTGTAATTTGTATTATGTAGGCCACAAAGATTTTGTACCTAGGTCTAATTTTATATTTAATAGAATAATTATGTTTCAATATAAGATAACCCAGGGTTAAATATAAAAGGGTTAAATATAAAATGGTTAAATATAAAATAATAATAAAAATAAAATAATACTGTATGAGTAAAATGGCAGAAGAAAATAGTTCAGTGTAAGGATACTATAAGAAATTAATAAATAATATATAAATACAATTAAAGGAAATAAAAATATTAAAGACCTATATCTAAAGTTAAGAGGAAATAAATAGAAAAACCTTTTTAAATCAAATTGGATAATAAACCAAAGTTAAAAAGGATTATTTTTCTATAAGTAAGAAATAAATTTATAATAATTAAAAACAGCCTATATACTCAAAAGTATATAGAGGCACCAATAAAAAATGATATAAAAATTATTGGTTACTAACAGTAACCACCTAACAAGATATGAATTAATTGTTAAAACGATTGAAAACCGTTCGTTTGGAAAAAGTCGAATGCCATCAAAAATTTAATAAAACCTTATGAAAACTTTTGGAAATAGTGCTAAATTTAATAGAAATTAACTAGTAGTATCCACCTTATGTTAGAACTCCTTCAAATATCAACTTTAACGTCCTGTATTCGATGAAAATTTGAAATAACCCAGCTACCAGATCAGGCCTAGCTGGACGGCACTTCAAGATTTTGGTGAGATTGTATCTTATGAAAATTTAACAAAATTACAAAACAACTATAACTCCAACACTAGAAACAGCACCATCCAAGTAAACACTTCGAGAAAAGAGGTAAAATAAACTTTATTAATAATTGTTAACCAAGAAATCCTCATATCAAATCTTTGTGCAGTTCCAATAATTAGTAACTGATTTAATGTTTATAATAAAGACATAACCTGTACTCTAGCGGATAAACCCGGAACTACATACTACGAAAATCCAAAAATTAGAAATTTATGTTTTCTCTTGTAAAGCGTAGTATATAATTATTCATTTCTGACCGTCTCATAACACAAAGAACTTACCCTTAACCCTGGGAAAATTAATAAATGAATTCTTTATTGTTTAATGTTTAAGCAAGGATAAAAAAATAATTTGTTATAATACCAATGTTTACCTAATTAGATCAATCCAATGTGTTGTTGACAGAAAAATCAATTATAATATTTTTGTACTGGGAGAAGAGAAAATCAGTGTATTACATAAATAAATACTTTGAAATACTTTTAAATAAATACTCTGAATATTTTGTTATAACTAATAAAACGTGTATTATTTCTTGTAGAGGGTAGTTGTTACAGAGTTTCAGGAAGCCGAGAAGAGGACGAACCGCCGGGAAGTATCATCGACAATTGGTGTTGGTTTAACCTAAAATTTGGAGACAGACGTCAAAATCAGCTGGTCTTATGAGCGGCGAATATAAAATAAGTAATTGTGTACTCCGGGGTTAATATCCTTGGTCCTACTCTCTCTCCTAACTACGATTAAACAACTCCATTAATCTCTCCCAAATCACACACGCTCGATTTCAGTATTTTTGGTAAACATAACAATATAACCGCTTCGAACATTCGCAAATATAAACAATAAGTAATCATAAGAAACGATACTCGCCGTTGGTAAGACGAGAGACGTTACAGAATGGCGCTCAACGTAAAAGGGCTGTAATTAGAAAAGAATTTTGAGATATTTAACAAAATAAAATAAAAAACCTAATTATCGTCGGCAGTTATGAGAAAACAAGAAATGCATAATACCAGAGGCAGATCGAAGAAGAGGGCAGAAGAAAAGGAGAAGGAAGAAGGTGGACAGGAACGAGAGATAGAAATATTTACGGACAGTGAAATGGAACAACCAATGGGTGATAAAGAAGAAACTGAAGCAATTATGAACACGGAAAAGGAAATAGTTGAAGAGGATGCCCAAGGGGACCAACCAGACAAAGCGGAAGCCAGAAGAGAACCAAATTGGCAAGACATGATGAGATTTATAGCCGAGAAATTTGATAAAATAGATGAAAATTTTAAGAAACAGGAGGAAAACTCGAAGGAAATCAATGAGGAAAATAAGGAAAATTTTAAGAAACAGGAGGAAAACTTGAAGCAAACTAATGAGGAAAATAAAGAAAATTTTAAGAAACAGGAGGAAAACTTGAAGCAAACTAATGAGGAAAATAAGGAGAATTTTAGGAAACAGGAGGAACAAAACAGACAAACCAATGAGAAAATAGATAGCATTCAGGAAAGTTTGGTCAAACAACTAAACGAAAAAATAGAGACCATTCAGGGAAATATCAGAGAAACCATGAATGAACAAAACCAGGAACTGAAAGAAATTATTAACGGTCAAAGGGAAGAGATGAATGCGAAATTTGAAGAAAGTATTAAAAATATAAAACAAATTCATGAAAAGAGTGACATGGTCATTAATACACTTAGCCAAAAAGCAGATACATACAAGGAGGAGACAAATAAGAAAATGGACAGTAGTTTCAAGGATTTGGATGAAACATTAAACAGCACTTCAGAAGGTCTTAAAGTAAATCCGAATACAGAAGAAAGCAGGAAGGAAATAGAAATTAGAGAACACCAAGATGTAATATTCTCTGAAAATAAAAATAACCACAACAAAAAGGATATTCAAACCATGGAAGAGAATATCAAGAAAATAAGAAAAATACGTAGAAAGAAAATATTGAATACGAAAGAATTGGAGATGAGGAAGGGTGGATTAATTAGTGCATTTAACATCCCCATTAATGAGCGAAGGGAGTTAAGTAAAAGTATGAATTGAAAAAACTTTATAAAAATGGCCAAGGTAAACCACCATAAAATAATAAAGAAGAACTTAAATAAATTTAAATATCACTTAAACATATCCACGATCGAAGAGTATCTGACAACATCAGCTATATTTTTAATATGAAATATACCAGCAAAACGTTGGGTAAATCATCTAGAGGAAAAAGGGAATGGAATGCTATTAAAAATGAGTGAATATATTATATCAGAGGAGGTACAATACCTGTTAGTGAAAAAGGAACTGAACAAATGACGGAAGACCGGTACTTAAGTGAAGGTCTCATAGCAACAAAGTGGGAGAGCCGGATGGTAAGAAGATTGTCAAGAAGAGAATTAATTCCGAACACCCCAGTAATCCGAGAAAATGGAGTACCTGAGTTAATGGACCATGGTTAACCTAAATAATAACCAACCAGAAAAAAGGGGACTGAAATTTTGAAAACCGACCAAGCAACCCATTGGAAAGGAAAACCCCCAAAATTCAAAAAGCACGTAAAGACAACTTACTCAAGTTATTTTGAAACAATATAATTTGATTTAACAAACAACAAACCACCAAGAAAAAGAGAACAGATGATTAAATAATATTTATAAAGAACTGATTTAAAATGGAATGATAGAAAAAATAATATTTTGACGGTAATGTGCTCAAATAAGAAGAATAATGAATAATTTAATGACTACAATGAAGCTGAAGGAGGATAATAATTAATACAACAATAATTTAGAATTTCTCGGAATTGAAGATAATATAAGAAGAAATGATACGGAGAAAATATGTCACAAGAAGGAAAGTCAAAAGGATTTTAAAATAATACCTATCAATAATGTTATCTGCTATTAGTTAACGGGAAAGAAGAAGGAATCAAGAAGAAAAGGAAATATATAATTAAATGCAAACAGCAACAGTATGAAGAATCCCAAAAGTGTTTAGTAATAGTCGCTAATCGACTACTTGTCATCTTTTTATTATAACGAATTGACCGTAGAAATGTTCCGGCAATAATTTTCCTGAGCAGGGATGATGTTCCCCTGGTCTCAGAAGGTGTAAGGATGGACAGCGGAGTTATGGACCCAAAAGTGGCCACCCGAACTGAACCACCGCACAGGATAGGGAAAAATGTTAGGGAAATTGAATATTTAAGGGATAATAATTATAAAATAGCTGAAAAGAGTGATATTAGATTCCAGAAGTATAGATGAAGAAAACAGAAGGAAGATAGCAGACAGAAGCTTAATTGAGAAAGCGAATTTATAGAAGTAAATAAGAAAATACGTGTTAAAACAAGTTTTTTATGATTAGTGTGACCAGTCCTTATCAAGTAAACTGTGGAAGTACCACTACCCAGAGAATATAAATCATTTATGATTTGCCTCCAAGAGAGAGAGAGTTGAGTAGGAAACCAGAATTACCATTTAACCGAATAACAGGTATATAACCAGTCTGAAATGAAGGAAGATATTATGAAGATATAAAACAGAAATATTATGAAGATTGAAGAAGTCAACAATTTATTTTGGAAACAAGTAAAACGAAAATAAATCTGTTCTAGTGGGGGGGCTTTATGGAACGTTACATAACCCAGTCCCAAAAATGATAACATAATCACCCCACGATAAAGGTCAGAAATGGGTATAATATACCTAGCTCTAGATTACTTTATATCACAAAGTAATCATAAACTATAATTAAGTGATATAAAGAGTACAAAGTGAGTTATAGTGTACCCAGTGAGAAAATAAGTGATTTTAAAAGGAGCATCTCACAGACTTATGCTGTAGATGGAGAAACAATTGATTATAATAGTAGACTATATGCTACTGACCAATTATGTGTTTTGTTTGAATATTGTATAATTTGTATTGTGTAGGCCACAAAGATTTTGTACCTAGGTCTAATTTTATATTTAATAGAATAATTATGTTTGAATATAAGATAACCCAGGGTTAAATATAAAAGGGTTAAATATAAAATGGTTAAATATAAAATGGTTAAATATAAAAGGGTTAAATGTAAAATGGTTAAATATAAAATGGTTAAATATAAAATAATAATAAAAATAAAATAATACTGTATGAGTAAAATGGCAGAAGAAAATAGTTCAGTGTAAGGATACTATAAGAAATTAATAAATAATATATAAATACAATTAAAGGAAATAAAAATATTAAAGGCCTATATCTAAAGTTAAGAGGAAATAAATAGAAAAACCTTTTTAAATCAAATTGGATAATAAACCAAAGTTAAAAAGGATTATTTTTCTATAAGTAAGAAATAAATTTATAATAATTAAAAACAGCCTATATACTCAAAAGTATATAGAGGCACCAATAAAAAATGATATAAAAATTATTGGTTACTAACAGTAACCACCTAACAAGATATGAATTAATTGTTAAAACGATTGAAAACCGTTCGTTTGGAAAAAGTCGAATGCCATCAAAAATTTAATAAAACCTTATGAAAACTTTTGGAAATAGTGCTAAATTTAATAGAAATTAACTAGTAGTATCCACCTTATGTTAGAACTCCTTCAAATATCAACTTTAACGTCCTGTATTCGATGAAAATTTGAAATAACCCAGCTACCAGATCAGGCCTAGTTGGACGGCACTTCGAGATTTTGGTGAGATTGTATCTTACGAAAATTTAACGAAATTACAAAACAACTATAACTCCAACACTAGAAACAGCACCATCCAAGTAAACACTTCGAGAAAAGAGGTAAAATAAACTTTATTAATAATTGTTAACCAAGAAATCCTCATATCAAATCTTTGTGCAGTTCCAATAATTAGTAACTGATTTCATGTTTATAATAAAGACATAACCTGTACTCTAGCGGATAAACCCAGAACTACATACTACGAAAAACCAAAAATTAGAAATTTATGTTTTCTCTTGTAAAGCATAGTATATAATTATTCATTTCTGACCGTCTCATAACACAAAGAACTTACCCTTAACCCTGGGGAAATTAATAAATGAATTCTTTATTGTTTAATGTTTAAGCAAGGATAAAAAAATAATTTGTTATAATACCAATGTTTACCTAATTAGATCGATCCAATGTGTTGTTGACAGAAAAATCGATTATAATATTTTTGTACTGGGAGAAGAGAAAATCAGTGTATTACATAAATAAATACTCTGAATATTTTGTTATAAATAATAAAACGTGTATTATTTCTTTTAGAGGGTAGTTGTTACAGAGTTTCGGGAAGCCGACAAGAGGACGAACCGCCGGGAAGTATCATCGACAATTGGTGTTGGTTTAACCTAAAATTTGGAGACAGACGTCAAAATCAGCTGGTCTTATGAGCGGCGAATATAAAATAAGTAATTGTGTACTCCGGGGTTAATATCATTGGTCCTACTCTCTCTCCTAACTACGATTAAACAACTCCATTAATCTCTCCCAAATCACACATGCTCGATTTCAGTATTTTGGGTAAACATAACACAATATAACCGCTTCGAACATTCGCAAATATAAACAATAAGTAATCATAAGAAACGATACTCGCCATTGGTAAGACTAGAGACGTTACAATATACTTCAGTGGAATGCGGGGGGGATTGTCAACCTCAAAGATGGTGGAACTGAAAAAAGTCATGGAGGGAGAGAGGGTAGACATTTTGATAGTTAACGAAGCAAATGTAACCGAGGAGAACATTAAGAGATACCAAATGAAAGGGTATAATGTGCAGGCTCTATACAAAAACAGACAAGTCGCGAGCGGTATATATTGTGCTGTTAGAAACCAATTACCGACTGAATTTGAAGTAATAAAAGAGACGAACCCAACGGTAAAACTCAAGATCTGGATAAATAAGACACAGGTGAAGATCTACGGAATATACAGCCCTCCAAACAACAATAACCTAAATTTAGACATAATTGACTGTGAAAGGAACTCGCTCATGATTGGTGATTTTAATGCTGCCTCTCCAACCTGGGGATACAACTACTTCAATGCAGTTGGAAGAACTGTAGAAGACCACCTCAATAGCACCAATTGGACTGTACTCTTTGACCCTAACCAGCCAAATACGTTCATACACTACTCAGGAAACACCACCAATCCAGACCTGGCTATGGCTTTGTCAAATATAGCCGAAAAGTGCAATAGAAAAGTTATAGGAGACCCTGGAAGTGGGCATCGTATGACAGTTACCAAAGTTGTGATAAAAAATGGAATAAAGAAGAAACCAAAAGTTAAAGCCAGGTGGAATTTCAAGAAGGCAAACTGTGAAAAGTACAAAAGATTAGTGGATGAGAAAGCTCCAGAAATGGAATCTAGGGATACGCCGTATAAAATAAACTCAAAAAATTCAGTGAAATTATGAAGAAAAGCGCCAAAGACAGCATCCCTCGGGGGAAAGTATATCGATACAATCCTTTCTGGAATAAGGAATTAAATGAGCAACGGATAAAGAGAGATAATGCAAGAAAAGAAGCTGAACGTTCACAGGGGAAAAGCGACGAAGAGAGAAGAAACGATGTCGTCAAGTGGAGAAAAGAAAGTGGGGTACTCAAGAGGCGGATAAATGAAACAAAAAGAGAGACGTGGAATAAATTCATAGGATCGATAGATTATAGAAGAGATGCTAAAAAAACACAAATTCCTGAATACTCTCAATGATAAATACCCTGAGAAACGGGAGTCATCCAATGAATGTTAATGGCAGGATAGAAACTGATGGAAAGATAATAGCTAAAAAATTCAATATTATGTACCAAAGTCAATATACTATTCCAAGAGAACTGAAAAAGAAAGAACACAAACTAAGAAATGAAAGAGCAGCTCCGATGGGGAAAACACTCACCTGGACAGAACGTTTGAAAAGGCATTCAGCATTCAGGAGTTAAATGAAGCCATCAGAAATACGAAAAACAAAAAACAACCAGGGGATGACCAAATATTTCCGGAAATGGTGAAAAACCTCGGGCCGGCAGCGAAACAGATGCTCCTGGATATTTATAATGCTTTTTGGGTAACGATGAGCTCACACTACCAGCAGACTGGACGAAAGCAGTAGTCATACCACTCCTGAAGCCTGGAAAACATCCCAACGAAATGGAGTCCTTTGACTCCAATCCTGGCTAAAATCATGGAAAAGATGGTTACAGAAAGACTAAATTGGTATCTAGAAAATCAAAACCAACTAATGGAAGAACAGGCAGGATTTCGGATCAATATGTCGACCTCAAACGCATTGACCAGACTAGTACAAAGCGTGAAAGATGGATTCCACAAGAAGAAGAGCATGTTAGCGGTTTTTGTAGACTTCAAGGGAGCATACGATACAGCCTGGAGGGAAAAACTAATTGCCAAACTGAAATCATACAATGTAAGAAGACATATGCTGAATTGGTACAAAAGATTCCTACAACAAAGATGGGTTAAAACAAGATGGGAACGACACGAGTCGCGTTTCAAACAGTCCAAAGTCGGCATGCCGCAAGGTGCAGCATCCAGCACAACCCACTTCAAGGTTTATATCAACGATTTGCCGAAGAAGTTACAAACCATCCCAGGAATCGAGGTCAGCATGTTTGTGGACGACGTGGTACTGTGGGCAGCAGAAAAAAACGCAGACAAGAAACAAAAGGAAAAGCTAGAAAACAAAATCAATGAGGCGCTTGAAGTCCTAGAAAGCTGGGCTAGAGAAAATAATATGATCGCCAGCAAAACAAAAACTATTTACCAAAACTTCAGTCTCAATCATACCAACCCTGACTTTAACATAAAAATTGGCAATGACCCACTGACAAAGAGTGATAGTATGAAATATCTTGGAGTGATACTAGATAACAGGTTTACATGGGAAGATCAAGTAAACAAAACATCGCAAAAAGCAAACAAGAGAATTGGGTTGATGAAAAGACTAGCCGGAGCAAAGTGGGGATGCAACCAAGATTCGCTTAATATAACTTGCAACACTTATGTCAAACCTATCATCACTTATGGGAGCGAAGTGGTTGCAAGGGCAAATAAATCGAGACTAGAACGTGCGCAGTCAAATGCTCTAAGACTTATATCAGGTGGGGTGAAGACTACCTCAATACCAGCACTACAACTCTACACGAAGAACCCCCCCATCGTAAAAGAAATAGAAAAACTAGCTGCAGCGAGCCTCGTGAAAATGGAGACGTCCCAAAAGGCAAAATGGATCTCAAGATGCCCACAGAATAATACCAGGCTAAAATCGCAGAAAACGCCGCTGGACGTCAGTAGAAGTTTTGCGCGAGAAATTACCATCAAACACCTTCAAGGAAGCTACACTGCCACTTGACCCCTTACAATACCGAAAAGTGGAAGCCCAAATGAACCTACCCGAAAAACTAAGCAAGAAGACGGACATACCAGACATGCTCAAGTGTTCAGCACTTAACATGCTTAGTGAAGAGTACCCGGAAAACGAATGGCTGAGAGTCTTCACGGACGGATCCCAGAAAGATGGAACAGGGGCGGGAGCCGGAGTGTATTCCAAACTCTTTTCTCAGTATGCCGCAGTTGGACGACACAATACTAATTTCGATGGCGAGGTGGAAGCTATATATCTAGCCCTGAAAACTTACTTTACAGAATAAACGCGTTCAGCAAGGCTGTTATTCTGGTCGACTCCCAAGCAGCAATCCAAGCAGTAAAATCCAACAAGAAGAGGCTATCTCCCCAAATCAAAGACATAAAATCAATGATCAAACATTTAGAGGGCATGAAGAAAACGGTAGTATTCCAGTGGATACCAGCGCACGTCGGAATAGACGGCAATGAGAATGCAGATGGCCTGGCCAAAAAAGGAACCACCCTCCCAATGGCAAATAGACCCCTTTCAGTGCAGGCTGCAAAGAAAATTATCAACAAAAGCACCCTGGAAGATTGAGAAAAAGAAACAAAACAGAAGGTAGCCGGAAGGTGAACGAGCTCTGGGCCATTAACAAATCTAAACCAAGAAAACAAGCAGTAGCCCTCTTCAGACTAGCAACGTGACACGACTGCCTGTCCGCCCACCTCGAGAAGATACACATTTATCCCATGGCAACATGCACTGTTTATCACGAACCTAACAGCAGGATGGACAAAGAACACCTATTAGTGTGCTCACGACTCGACAAAAATCAACAATCAAACAGAGACCTTGCAGCTCTCTACTGGTCTGCCAGAAACTTGAATGAATGAATGAATGAATGAATGAATGAATGAATGAATGAATGAATGAAGAAGAAGAAGAAGAAGAAGAAGAAGAAGAAGAAGAAGAAGAAGAAGAAGAAGAAGAAGAAATTATTTGGTAAAATAAAATATTATTATTATTATAACATCAATCCTTACTACAAACATTTGTAACATAAACTATTGTGTACATTCCCACAATATAACCTTGACACAATACATTTAACACCAATACACATTTATTTACAAATTTTTGTCATATCCAGTTATTATTTACCACACATCATTACCTAAATCAGCCAAGTAATTATACCGTTAACTCAAATAATTAAATGTTCATGAGCAATAAATGTTTAACCGTCATCGTCGAAAATTAGTCTTATGTCAAACATAACACAATTCACTTTTATTTAAATTCATTATATTACTATTGTTAATATAATAACCATAAAAATTTATTTTTTCCATTATATCGTAATAATAATTCCTAAGGTTCTCCCCCATTATTATTTTTTCATACGCCATGTCTACATCCGTATTTTTTGTTAAGTCTCCGTTTAGTATTTTCTGTCACATTTAAATAGTCATTAGCTACTAGTGCGCTAATTCTTACAACAGGTAAGCGTTTATCATTATCCCTATAATCATCGATTATGCTGATTACTTCATAAGGTAAATAGTTAATATTATTTATTCTCTCTACAAATTCTCTATAACCTTTCTTTACACTAAACAACTCTATCATTCTATTTCTCTCTTTATACTGACTTTCCCAACCCAATTTCACATGTTCACTCCACTGAGAGGGCAATGCACTACTATTTAACTTCCATCTGGCCTTACCAGATACACTAAAAACCACAGGGCATTTTGAAGACCTTTTGTCTCCTACAAAAACTATCGAGGACCTCTCGTCCTCCAAAAACAATTGTGAAGTCTCTGCTTCACCATCACAGGAAAATTTTACCCTCTGTACCCACTCTACACTATATTCGTACTCCCTTTCTAACTCATAAACACTAAATGCTACTCCGTTACTAACCCCAAATAATTTTCCACTCTCATCATTATTTCTACTATTTACCATATCATGCATAAATACCTCATTATCAACTACTTTGTTATTGTGATTCACCATTATTTTATTCTTGTTAATTATTTCATCATAATTAACATTACTACTCACCTTGTCTACTGTCGCCTGATTTGCATTTAAAGTATCAGCTTTCTGATTATTACTTGTATTAACATCACCTACCTTGTCATTTTTTATCTCTTTCCACCGTTTAATTAATTCATCACATTTTACATTTATACTATTCTCAAATTTCACATTTTGTTCTTTGATTTCTTTAAAATTAGCATCAATTTTAACATTCTGTTCTTTAATTTCTTTAAAATTAGTATCATTGGCATCAAAACGTTTACTTATAAAATTCATTATATTGGCCATTGACGGTTCTCTTTATTTTTGTAACTACGGGAGTTGATTTCGCTTCTGCGTTATTTATTATAATGGACTCAGTTACGTTATTTTCAGTTACTGATTGAATGCTCGAAACAGCTGTTTGAATTGACTGATCTTCGAATTCACTTACACTCAGTGACGGGTTCATTGACCCAAAACCACTTTCACTCATAGCTGAGTCTATTAAATTGATTTGTTTTTTGTTCTCAGACATTTTTTTCTTGTTATTATTTACTTGCTTACTGATTAATTATTACACATTACTTATCATCAAATATGCACAATTTATACCCCCTCGGAAACTTTACCTCTAAAAAACCTTATTATGCATATGTTACATAAAATTTTTTGTAAGTTATTCTCAATTTCCGCCAACCAGATGCCATTCTCTGTGCTTTGAAATAAGTCAATTTGGGATAAATATAATATTTATCCCAAATCCTGGTCACGCTGCACCAATTGTAATATCTTAAATTTACTTGAAATATTAAACAACAAACTCCCACTTACCTTGAATTTTTTATTTAGCCAGATCATCTAGTGGTTGAAACCCTTTTTCGTATAGCGAATTTACCAGCACAGAAAATGAAGTTAGGTTGTTGAAATGATTATGATAACACATATATAGCAAGTTAAAATAAAATATTATTTTATTATTCTTTAATATGACATTCTCTCTTTTTACTGAATCTACTGTTATACTCTCACCTCTCCTCATCGAATTTCTTAACACATGTAACAACTTTTGCGTCTCGCAACTTCCACTAATACAACCAATTTACATTTACAAAATCTTAATTATGAAAAATAGACGTATTTTTTATATCCATAAAACGAACCAATTCTTTGTAATTACACACACTCACATTCCAATTACCCGGTTTTTAGATTTTGGTCAAAATGAATTTAATTTTGGAATTTATTTTCTTTAGATATTAATTATATTTAGGCCTTTATATGAAATGTTGAGTACTCATCCTTTCGTAGATTCTACATCGTTACGCTACCACGTGTTATGCATTGATTTCACTATAGTTTCAGAAATTAGTTTGTTCTTTTTATAAATTTAGCTATTCGCTACTCATTATGATTGGTTTCTTGATCACATTTAGTTTTTAGCTTAGTTTCAACACATTTTATTTATAACTCGGTTCGAACTACTAAGATGACTTACACACATGACCGGTCGGTCCTCACCCGGTATGTAAAGTGACGCCTCGCTACCATGGGTGGCGAGGATTTTTTCTTTTGCCTTGCCCACTAGATGTTGGCGGAAATACGATGACGTCTAAGCTCCTTACTGTGACGTTTCGACGGTTCATTGGTTCTTTTCGACCGACGACGATATTCGGTGGTGATACCACAGGCCGTGGTTCACCATTTCCTTCGTCTTCAAAGCCCACGGTGCAACTTTGTCGCCTCACACCATTTTTTGTTACAGCGTTTGAGTTTCCTCTTTACTTGTTTGGCGCAGGTGAGGCGCTCAGGCGTGTGCACTCCCATTCTGTACGTGACAATTCTCGAATTTTGCACCGCGCACACCGTTCCAGACTAACGTATGTTTAAAAAGCTCTGCTGTAGTTCTTTGTTCAAACTGTCATGGGAATTCGCAATGTTAATTTTAATACAGAAATTAATAAAATAAACCTCCCCATTTTGTCCTGTTACAATACCCCCCCTACTGAGAGGTTTTATGCCCTAAAGCATAAAAACTCTCACTGCCTAACCTAAAGGGACCAGTGTTGATATGGAGCCATTACCCCCTTTAATTCTTATTATAATCATTACGGGTTTATCCACCCCCCTAGTCAAATGGCTATGGACGTATCTATCCGACTTTGCTGGACTTTCTACTTGAGAATCCCAACACCGTAAAGCCGAACAGACACGAGACGTCGCTGTTCCGGCATGCCGGTCAGAACAGGTACGCCCCACAGTACCACCTGACTCTTAAACATTCTGTCAAAATATTTAATAAATGGTTCTTTTAATCTTCCATATCCTCCACTGATGCTTTTCCCCTTAATTGTATTGGTTCGCCTTAGGCAAAGCATTGGTTCTTGTTTTTTAATTCTAGTACATAAAACAGTTGATTATATTCTTAACAGCAATGTAAACAGAGTATGCCCATACAGGGACATCTGCATAAACTTTGTAACAGTACATAATGACCCAGTACCATAATTATGGGTTATATAGGTATTTTCAATGTTTTGTATTATGTAAATTTTAAACACGGAATGGTTAGGTCCATTGTCCCTCTGGAAAAAGGAACAACGCAAATTCAGCCAGAGTAAGACACCAAGGTCGCCGATGGACGTGCGGAACTCAAAAGAGGCCATGGCGGTGTTTATGACGAAGGACTACAATATGAATTATGATTGGGCTATAGCACGGCTCCGTCATCGCTAAGAACAATGACGCACTGAATACAATGTGCAACGAGGTGTTGTCCAGCAAGACAAAAGCTGGATGACGAAAGAACTACACACACAAGCGCAAATTTACATTTGCCTCGGTCTCATTCCAACGCCATTCTTCATAGCAGCCACAGCGATGTATCGTTGTGTGCATAAAATTTGACAATAGTTTAAATTTAATTGGCCAAATGTTAGCCATAGTAGTGGAGCAAGAAAGGCTCATCTTATGTTGATAGTATAAAGATACCAAATATGTAAATTCAGTGCAAACACCTATCTAATTGAACGGCAGACCAAAAGGCGAACACCGGCCACCACCATGGGCGTCACCCACCACCAACGGATGGACATCAACACCTACTAATCAGAGAAGTTCCTTTTTGTCATTTTATCTCTAATGAGCTCATTAATATCAAATTGTTAATCAAAAGAATGTACGGGTCTAAATTGAATGTGTGCGAATGAAAGAGTGAATGTATGGCCATAACCACATATGCCAAGGGCATTGGTTTGTGTAAGAAATAATTAACTATTAATAAATAATTTTGAAGCTGCAGCAATAAAGTTAAATTGATCTTAATCCAGAAAATAAAGAAATCGAAAGAATACCAATAGATAGAAAAGGTAACCGCCATTTTGTTTTGGATCATATCACATGACGTCATTATTGTGAACACATGGTTATGTATGTACTACATTAGAGTGAATTAAAATTTATGGTTAACCTCCAGAATATTTTGTTATCAATTGTGTCGTCAACTGTGTTTCAAAATCTTCCTGTACCCAAACCCTGGAAACCCTTAGGTATAAAACAGTTTATAAAAGAAAAAATGAGCCCGGCGACTAATGAATTTGGTAAGTACTCAGACTTACTAGAGTATGGTATTTGTCATACATATCTTGTTAGATATATGTACTAAAAATTGTAGTAAATAGTATAGTAAATTTATTACAATTGCCGCCCTCACTGGGACAAAAATATAAAATTTATTACAATTGACGCCCTCACAGTGGACTTTGTATAAAATTAATTTATATAAAACAGATAGATTGAGAAACACAGAAGACGATATATAATGAACGAGAGGTTATGTTAACGAAGTTGAATAGTTAAGTACGAGTTGAGTAAATTGCGTAGTCAAATACAAATAAAAGATAAATAACCATTTAAATACTGAAGTAATGATGGCAGAAAACAATAATAGTGTAGAAATGAACAGTACAGATACAGAATCAATTTTGTTAGACAGAATCAGCGCGAATTCTACACCTAGAGCAGTTGAAAATAAGATATCATTGGAAGATCTGTTCACATTAATTAAAACGCAAAACAGAGTATTGAAAGAAATTGACGAGAAATTTGATAGCCTTGAGAATGAATTAAAGAAACAAAACAATGTACAAGATGTAAAATTGAACCAAGTAGACGAGAAACTTAAAAAAGTTGAAAACGAAATACATAAACAAAATTCCAATGTAAATGAGAAAATTAATATAATTGAAACACAATGTAATGATATTAAAAAGCACACAGAAATTGCAGATGAGCAAGTTAAAACTAAGATAAGTAATTTAGATGATAAAGTCAAACAGGTCAATGAAACCGTCCAAAATCAAATAGAAATCCAGAGTAGAGAAGTGGAAAATAAATATGTAGAGAATAGTAGAGAATCAAATAAATTGAATGAAAATAAAGACAAGGTAAGTAGTGGTGAGAATTATAATAGAATTAAAAATATGGTGTTAGAAAATAATTATGTGAGTATTGAGAGTGGTGATAAAAGTATAATGGGAGTAGAATTTGATAATGAAGTGATAAAAAGTGTTGATGAATTAGAGAGAAAGTATAGAGAAAATTTACAGATAAAGGGGTTGCAGGGGGTAAATTTTTCCCGTAATGTTGTAGTGGGGGGTGAAGAAATGGCTTCATGTGAGTATGTGAAAGATGATAGGTCTACAGATAAATTTCCCTTGGTTTTTTGTGCACTTCACAGGTGGTGCTGTAATGATAAGTTAGTATCCCTTGCATGTTTTGAGAGAGAGTGTGTAGCTTGGTATGATGGTGAGAAAGGTTTTGAGAGAGAGAGAAAGAGAGAAATAGAGGTATTTAAAGTAAAGAGAAATTATGAAGAATTCATAGAAAGACTAGGCATAGAGAGAAATAATAATGATAACGAGTACTTACCTTACAATGACATTGAGATAGCAGTAGATGAGGTTAACAATGATCATATAACTTACCTAATGTTAACAGATAATACCAACGGAGACTGGACAAAATTGACCAATATTGAACAGGTATATGAACCAACAGAAGTGATAATGAATGACATAGAAATAAGAGATTATTATAATAATAATAATAAATTTGATATAAATAAGAATGATCTATGTTACAAATATGTTAGACTATTATTCGACGATATGGGGTAATTGTTTATTGTTTATTGTTCATGAACATTTAATGATGTGAATAATATGGTGTTGAAGTGCATTGTCTTATGGAACGATTTGTGGTTAATGATAAGAAATAATAAGTTGGACTGTATATTCTTTTATGTGTAGATGATATTATGTTAAGTGTATTTGTGTATTTTGCTGTTGTGTATTTTATGTATTTTTATGTAAACCATGCATTGCAGAATTTTAGATATTGAAGAATAATTAAGTCAATAATGATTTTGAAAGGATATTATGGAATTTAGATTCTAAAGGGTTAGTAAATGATTATATATTTGGATATTGAGAGGTATTGTTGTTAGTAGATAAGTGATGAATTTTCTAGTAGTATATTAAGTTGAAATGTTGTAAAGAGTTTGGGAATAAGGATAAATCAGGGCATTGGAGTTAGTTAGATAGAGTTATTGGGAGTTAGGAAAATAAAGTGTTGAGATGCTGATAATATATAAAGAGGTGTTAGATATTTTAGGGACACAGTGGTTAGTAATTATATGTAGAGTTGAGTGATGTGAGTGGTAATTATATTTGTTGTTGATGGTGATATTTTGTAATACGGGTATTGGTGTAGGAGTCTGCAATGAGAGATGTTGAGACAGGAGGGATCGTTGTGTGCCGGAAAGGGTTACCTGAAAGGGTCAGGAACCAATGATGGAATGAGCATAGTGAGGGAATACACACATACTAGTACAAAAATGAGCGGTGCCAGAGGTTTTAAATGGGATATGTGAAGGGGGTTATTATAGAGATATTGGTGTCATATTATATGTAAATGGTTAGAAGCGGTTGTTAGTTAAAAAGAGGTGAGTAAGGTTAGATTGACAAATGCCAAAATAAGATAGAGAGAATAATGAATAATAGAGAGTCACCCAAACTAGTGAGGATGAAGGGGCTAGAAAAGGGAAAATTCATAGCAGAAAGGTGAGGTAAATGAAAGGTAATGATCAATCTGAAAATTTTGCTGTTGTATAGAATCTAAATGAATGTTAAATATTCAATGTTGAATAGAGAGTTGATAATAAAAAATGTTGTAAAGTTCTGCTACAAGTTGTGTAAATGTAAATATGAATTAAGTAATGTGAATTGTTCAATGTTAGTGTTTAATGCTTATGATGTACCATGTTTTATTATGTTGATAATAGAGTGTGTGGTTAGGAGGTCGTTACAGGGGTAATGACGATAAAAAGTGTTAAAATATAGTAGATTTTAAAGGTGGAAATCTAAAGTTACAAATGAAGTTGATAAAATATTATAGTAAGCTGCCATTTACAAAATAGAAGAAGTGAATCTAAGTTGAGTAACAAATTTTAAATAATAAAAGTGTCTGCCATGATAGTTGTAAGCTGAATTTGTAGAAATAATTAGGTGAAGGTATTTTGGGGGTATATTAAAGAATTGTTGATGTATTGTGTTATAGGTGTAGTTATATATGTTGTTTGTTTTCTGACAAGGAAGAAATTGAGTTTGGTGGTGGTAAAAAATCAAGGTATTCTGTAGTTGTGAGGTTGAACCTTTTTGAATTAAAAAAACAAACCAATGCCCCGAACACAAACCAATGCGTCTAAAAGGGAACATATCAGTTGTGGATATGTAAGTGTACTAGACCACTATTTTAAAATTTTGTATTCGATGTTTCAGAGTTTTGTGGTGTTGTGACCGCAGTCCTGGGCTGGCTGGAGCGTCAGAACAGGAGTGTAGAGTGCCTCATGGCCTTATGGTGTAGGGATCTCTCAGGAGAAGTCCAGTAAGGTCAGAGGGTGCGACCATCATTGGACCAAGGATAAGTGATGATAAATTTTTTTTATATAGTAACATTACAGGGGGTTGTGGTGACATATCTAGACTGATCCTTTTAGGAAAGTGTGAATGAGTCAAGGAAATTTTTTGTGTTCCGACACAAAAATTTTCCTTGAGGGGGTTTGTAACAGTACATAATGACCCAGTACCATAATTATGGGTTATATAGGTATTTTCAATGTTTTGTATTATGTAAATTTTAAACACGGAATGGTTAGGTCCATTGTCCCTCTGGAAAAAGGAACAACGCAAATTCAGCCAGAGTAAGACACCAAGGTCGCCGATGGACGTGCGGAACTCAAAAGATGCCATGGCGGTGTTTATGACGAAGGACTACAATATGAATTATGATTGGGCTATAGCACGGCTCCGTCATCGCTAAGAACAATGACGCACTGAATACAATGTGCAACGAGGTGTTGTCCAGCAAGACAAAAGCTGGATGACGAAAGAACTACACACACAAGCGCAAATTTACATTTGCCTCGGTCTCATTCCAACGCCATTCTTCATAGCAGCCACAGCGATGTATCGTTGTGTGCATAAAATTTGACAATAGTTTAAATTTAATTGGCCAAATGTTAGCCATAGTAGTGGAGCAAGAAAGGCTCATCTTATGTTGATAGTATAAAGATACCAAATATGTAAATTCAGTGCAAACACCTATCTAATTGAACGGCAGACCAAAAGGCGAACACCGGCCACCACCATGGGCGTCACCCACCACCAACGGATGGACATCAACACCTACTAATCAGAGAAGTTCCTTTTTGTCATTTTATCTCTAATGAGCTCATTAATATCAAATTGTTAATCAAAAGAATGTACGGGTCTAAATTGAATGTGTGCGAATGAAAGAGTGAATGTATGGCCATAACCACATATGCCGAGGGCATTGGTTTGTGTAAGAAATAATTAACTATTAATAAATAATTTTGAAGCTGCAGCAATAAAGTTAAATTGATCTTAATCCAGAAAATAAAGAAATCGAAAGAATACCAATAGATAGAAAAGGTAACCGCCATTTTGTTTTGGATCATATCACATGACGTCATTATTGTGAACACATGGTTATGTATGTACTACATTAGAGTGAATTAAAATTTATGGTTAACCTCCAGAATATTTTGTTATCAATTGTGTCGTCAACTGTGTTTCAAAATCTTCCTGTACCCAAACCCTGGAAACCCTTAGGTATAAAACAGTTTATAAAAGAAAAAATGAGCCCGGCGACTAATGAATTTGGTAAGTACTCAGACTTACTAGAGTATGGTATTTGTCATACATATCTTGTTAGATATATGTACTAAAAATTGTAGTAAATAGTATAGTAAATTTATTACAATTGCCGCCCTCACTGGGACAAAAAGAGTAAATTTATTACAACTTTCGACATCTACACCCTTTCTTGCCCTGTCAAGTCTGAAACTTCGAAAGATTTTACAATCTCCACACTTACTCTAATTCATTTATTAACTTGAATTAAAATTTTATCTTTTCTTCAAATATAATTTTCCATTAAAATAATTTAATCAGATTTTTTTTTCAAATTAAAAATAAATTTTCAACAATAATTATTAAAATCATCCAATCCCTCTTAATTAATTAAATCATTTAAATTTAATTTAATTATGTTATTTAAAACTTTCATTTTCATTAACTCCTTTACAATTATTTAAAAACCTCTCATATTGAGTTAATTTCATCTCAAAATTCATTCAGTATTTATTACAGTCTTTAAATCAAATAATTTTCAAATTAATTTCAAACCGGCTACCCTTACATACATTCATTGAAATATCTATATTTACATATTAGACATAGTAAAATCCCTACAATTAAAAAACATAGTAAAACATCAAGATAAACAAACTTGTAAATACAAGTTACATATACATAAAATAAAAAACAACTTAATTTAACACACATTATTATTACATTTCAAAAACATTTTCTATTTCAATTCTCCACATCATGAGCATACAATCAATCATGTCTGTCAAGTTAATATAATATATATCAAGAGTAGGCCTACTACAGAACAGCAATTACAGCGATAATCAGAATGTCAATACCACCTGAAACTACAAAAATACTGCCTTATTATCAGTATCAGGTGATCATCAATATGACCACAATAATCATTTAAGGACTAACCTTATAGCTAGTTCAACTCTCCTCCTTAACCCCTGATACCCGTTACAATTTGCTGTGTCTGCACTACGCGTCTTGGCCATTGCCGGCCTCATCCTAGCCGTAAACCACATCTCCCTCGCTTGTGGCCTGTAACTTGGTCACCCCCATCCACACTCACTATGACCCCCCCCTGGACTGTAGCGTCCAGTTGCTTCCACAAGGACTGATGCAGAAGGGGTGGACCTTTTTTCTTTTATTCCACCCCCATCCTTGCTTCCGCGTTATAATAAAAATTCAGTATTACATACCAACTAATCATGATTAATACACCCCTAATGGACTATCACCCCTATATGGGTGAAAATAGACCTGTTCCAAAATTTGGTAGATTCCCCTAAAAATAACCCCCCCAACTAAATTTAACAAACCACCGGGTTAACAAAACAAAAACAAACCATAAGCCGGTTATAACAATTAAAATTTATGATTTGCTATAATTAACTACTTTCACGGTCATGACCGCACTTAGGTGGGGAATCTACTGTTACACATATAACATAGATTTATTATTTATACCTATTTACATCATGGAATCTACTGTTACACATATAACATAGGTTTATTATTTATACCTATTTACATCATCAGCTGACTACACAACTTGTTTTACAAATACTAACTCAGCATAAACATTCCTAATCACATCAACACAAGCGTTTCCTTCAATTTTCTATTTAAATAAATATTTTAGTCTTTACGTTTTAATCAGTTAACATTTATTTTACGATTCCAATCAAAATTCAAATCAAAATGAATTTAACTTCATTACTAAAATTCACCTTGTCTTTTGTCTTGCCCACTAGATGTTGGCAGAAATACGATGCCGTCTAAGCTCCTTACTGTGACGTTTCGACGGTTCTTTTCGACTGACGACGATATTCGGTGGCGATACCACAGGCTGTGGTTCACCATTTCCTTCATCTTCAAAGATCCACGGTGCAAATTTGTCGCCTCACGCCATTTTTTGTTACAGCGTTTGAGCGGCCTCTTTACTTGTTTGGCGCAGGTGAGGCGCCCGTGCGTGTGGACTCCCATTCCGTACGTGACAATTCTCGAGTTTTGTACCACGCACACTGTTCCAGACTAACGTATGTTTAAAAAGCTCTGCTGTAGTTCTTTGTTCAAACTGTCATGGGAATTCGCAATGTTAATTTTAATCCAGAAATTAATAAAATAAACCTACCCATTTTGTCCTGTTACAATGCTATTCAGCATGCTTAACAAACAAATAAGTACAGTTACTCACCAGTTTTAAAGCTGAATTTTTAGCATATTTTTCAATGTTTTTCACTTTTCTGAACCATATATGACAGAAATATTAATAAAGATTTTTCTTTAAAACATTAAAAAAATCGAAAATAGAAACAAAATAAATTCAATTACCTGTTAACTGTATTGTGAACAAGACATTCAATTACAATTCAAACAAGCCTCTGAAGATACAGAATACTTTCTGTGAAACATACGTCAGGTGAAAATAAACCTACTGCAGTGTATTTATTTGAAGATATTAAATTTTAAAAGTATTTACAATTTTTGTTATCTTTTTATCTCATCATCACTTCAGAGATTAGGCATTTTAGCAATCGACCAACTCTTTAACACTAAAATGAGCTTCTGAAAAGTAGCTCATGTCGTTGAGCTCTCAAACATGACTAAAAGTTTCATTCACTTTGAAACTTATGAACTACTGAAATCGTAATATCTGCTTTTAAATTGACATCTGTTTAAAATCTA
This sequence comes from Magicicada septendecula, assembly GCA_034769895.1. Lineage (NCBI taxonomy): Eukaryota > Metazoa > Arthropoda > Insecta > Hemiptera > Cicadidae > Magicicada > Magicicada septendecula. The sequence goes on from CM068375.1 coordinate 432,519,376, forward strand.
CAGTATTTAATTAAAATAAAAACTAAATGAAGGAATGAAGTAATGAGACATATCATGTCGGCTCATGGTTTATCACGAAGATAATACAAATGACAAAACAGTGGCAGCTGTCTCACTATAGGAACATACAAATAATACCAGAAGAAAAAATTGGAACCTTGACATGTAAAAAGGGAGGGAGACTGAAAATAACATGGACAAAAGGAATCCATGTAAGAGAGCAGTTTATAACCAGTTGACTGTCTGGGCACAAGGAAGTGCAGATAACCTCATAACCAGAAGGTGTAGGACATTATGAAACCAAAATGGATGGGTGGATGGATAATGACTGCTTGTAACTAAAACTTGTTATTATAATGCAGTTATGGAATCACCTATTTGTATTGAAAATGATAAACCTCATAATAACATTCCCAGTCAAGAAGACAGGACAAGTTGAGTAACTAAGTACACATTTGCAGGAGTACAGGAATTTACTGTGTCATTTGGAGCCCCATCAAATAATTGTAACAAAGGAAACAGTGAAATTCACAGAATATTAATGACATTACAGCTTTCATGGCTGTAAAATTATTGTCCCGGCTGTTGGATCACGGTCCTCTTGTTCTAAATCCAGATGTTTTGACTGCAACTGCAACAGTCATCTTCAGTGGATATTCCATTCTGCTCCTCTGGCAACCGACCAAAATCCCAGAGGAACCAAATGTCAGTCGCCAGAGGAGCAGACCGGAAGACCCAATGAAGATGACTGCTGCAGCTGCAGTTGAACGTCTCCATTTAGAATGAGAGGACCGTTGCCCAACAGCCCGGACAATAATTTTACCGAATATTAATAACAACAGCGTTAACTTTACACACAAACATCTATGTAGATCACAACCAATGTATGAACATACAAAGACGAAATTATATGTAACATTTTTTTATCATGGCTTGAAGTGCAGTGGGAAACTTGTTTAAGAATAATATTAATCAACTTGAATATTAAAAAAAAATTAAGAATATTTGGACCAGTACAAAAAGGGAAAGCATGGCAGTGAAAGAAAACGCAGAGAACTGAAGAATTAATTGAAATGAAGATGTGACAGTAACAATCTGACTCTCAGAATGAGTCTGGAGATCAATAGAACAATTGAAATCTCAATACATATTCCAAGAAATTATTTATGATCGTAGAAGACAAAGAAGGGTGAAAAAGAGAAGGCTGCATGACACACAGAACGTCTTCAGCATTTAGACATTGGAGAGATTAGCCACATGGCAGTGGACCCTGTGGCTCACCACTGGGTGTGGCACCAGACAATCCACCTCTTGATCATGTTAATGAAAAGTAATTTTTTCCTTGATAAACTGAAAAAAAAATATACTATGAAAAATTAAATGTATATGTGAGTCTCAGAGAAAACACTGTCAGACCAGTAGGAGAGGTTATTTACAAAAAAAAAAAAGTGGAAACTACATATTTCAAGCTTTTGTAACTCTACGGAAATTATAAAAAAAAAGAAGAAACTAAACCCCGTTTATTACTCTTTACAACTTACCTTTACACAGAAGATTCCCAAAGTCCCTAGGTCGCCACCACATTTTCTGGAGGAAATGTGGAAACCATTCACACTCCCCGAAGAAACAATTTAGTAAATAAATTAAACTCCCTTACAGAAACATTCCAGGGACATCTAGGTGAACTTATTGACACAGAGATAGGGGTATGGGTAGAGTGGCGTATTAATTAAACTAGCACATTACTGTGACACAATCATATTTTATTTTCACAAGTAAAAGATTATGTTTTCTTCATAATGTTATAAGACAAAGAAAGTTCTTTAAAACGCAAATCAGCACTTTATATCTCCCCTTTTTTGTTTCTTTATACTCGCACTCTCTTTCAATCTCTCTATCTCTCTTTACTGAGATCTCATTAATTATTTTATAAATTCGGATTTTATATTTTAAAATAATTTTATAATACGAACAAACTTTGAATAATTTTGATCAATCGTTTTTGTCATTTCTAGTTACTTATCTGGCACGTGGTCTCCACAACGGTTGCACACTACGGTGAAAGTCCCGTAAACACCAAAACATATGTCCGAATATTCATATCATAATCACTTTTGCTGATTCATTACTTTAAAAGTTTGTCACTGCTTCATTATATTTTTAAACACAATTTTAGGTAGGCCTACCGTAACTGCCCGCGGGCACTAATAGCACGTGTGTGCTGTTCGGTTGCCGTCTCGAGACTGCTTCCTTTTGCTGGCGTCCATACGCTACATTACCGTTTGGCCACGCCGTTGAAACCAGTTCTAGGCAGATTTCTACTCCCATCCCATCATAGTCACTTAATTTTCCGTTGTACCTCGTAACACCATTTCAGCTGGAGACTGGCTGTTTCATTGTACACAGCATGCCTTTTGTGTGATTCACTGGTTAAAAACAGAACTTGTTACATCTTTACCTTATTTGGAAATCTCATAATACCATTTTCTTTTATATTTTTAATTAGATCTGCTTTATTACAATAAAATATTTTAACATAAATTTTGTTACCCAAATTTTGTCCCGTTACACTTTGTCACTTTTTCAATTACTATAGAGCCTTAAATTATTATTTCAGATATATTATTTATTAAATCATTACTTAATTTATGAAATGGATGCATGTTTTCCCTGAAGTGGGCTTCAGTGTTAAACGTTCAAGATGGATTCCCAACTGAATGGAATTAAATACACATTACTTATTGGTGACAACTACACAAAATCAAAACAGTTAATTTTGACAACTAACATATGACAGTAAAAACAAAAATTTATTACCACTGTCAGAGCAAGAACTGCTCTCAACAACAGATTCCGATGTCAACACCTGCTCATCTAGTAGTTCTTCATTTTGCAAAAGCTCAAATGGGTGGTCTGCATTCTCGAGCTCCAACAGGGAATCCAGAAAATCATCAGTACTTGTCCAATCATCATTCTAAACAATATAAAATACATTTTCCAATAAAAACAGGTTCTGTTTTATTTGGTGGATTCAACCACGATGTATGGTATAAAAATTTACTGTAACTTGTAACACTTCACCTCTTTCTCTTTTGCTAAGTCTACCTTCTGCAACAAGGTTTTCAGACAACATGGAGTGAGTGTATATTACATAATTCTTGTAATTTCATTAGCAGAACAAACCGATCTACTTTATCAAATTAATACCAAGTAACATTACACTAGTTTTTCTTACCGCTGGCAATCTATCACCTATTCACAGGCGTTAGTGCAGAAGGAGACAATGTGACAGCTGCAGGTTTTTCTTATCTACTCTATATAATCGAATCATTCAATACAGAGGGCAAAAATAAGAATTGTAAAAGCAAGGGCAATTGATTCACTTGAAATTTTCATAGCAGTACTTTAAGAGTATCATGCGAGACTTGTCTAGAATTCAATGACAAACAGATGAACAGTTGATGTTTTACAGTTTGCTAATGGTACCGACTTAGTTTTATAATAAATTGTAGTAGGTTAACTTGGATCTGAAAGTCTAAAAAAAAAATAAGTCTACTTGAAAACACACACACACCCATGCTCGCGCATGTGCGCAAACATTTTTAGTTGGTTATTAATGCAACAAGTTGACTCGAGTACTGTTAATATAGCAGCAGAAGTGATATACAAAGACACTTTAATTTTATTTCTATAGGCTAATGCATTAAATCAAATTGTTTGCTACTGTCATATTTAACATGCTAACTTCTGCATGCTACTATATATTTATTTACGGAAAAACTATGTTTAGGCCTAAACATTTTTAAATTTCATAGTAAAGGCAAAACGGTTTTCATATTGCCTTTACTCTTGAAATATCTGTGAGAAATGTATATGTATCTGGGGTGATGTAATAACCTTCATTATTACAGATTTCATGCCATGTAACAAGCATTAACAAGTTGGATATATGCTGTACGAAATCTACAATTTGTTCAATTATTAATATGAAAACAAAATTATAAACTGTTTTTCTCACAATGCACAATAATAAACAGAAATAACACTGTTGCACACTACTATAGAAAAACATTTTCCGATTAGTGCTTTCAAGCTTCTCAGCTCATCACCAGATTTGAAATTTCCGTGTGCAACAGCGTTATTTCTGTTTATAACTACTAACACAACTTTATTAATTAAATATCGTAATAATAAAAATACATTTCTTCTCAATACATTTTCCTAGGATCTCCCTACCTAGTCTGTATTATGTGCAGTTGAATATCAAATTTCAGCAAACAAATTTCATAACTACCTGAAATGAAGTTCTATTTGGCTAATAATGTACTTTCAAATTTTATGAAAATAAAAACATAATGTGGAGAAAGAACACAAGGGTTTTTAAAAATACAGTACCGAAATAGCAGTTAAAAAACAGAAAACAGTATTGGATATAATTACAAATAAGAACACTGTCGATAAAGAAGTATTGAAAAAGTGGCATGTATGTGCTCAGTTATAGGGAATGTGATAACCTAAGCGAGGCATGACGGCATTTATCGACAGGTTTACAGAACATAAGAGAAATAAAAAAGAAATAACCACAAACTCATTATACACAAGCCACTGTAGAGAAAAGTCACAAATTTATAGACCCAATAGAAAATTATAAGATAATAAAGTTATAGGCCGAGAAAGAAAGTTAAGAGAATATGTGGAAATATTAACATTAAAGAATGTAACTAAAAAAAAAATTAATGAATATACAAACATAGTTTGAAAATGAAGAAATATTCTACAGACTATTTATAAGGAGAAAAAAAGAAAATTTGTTGGAAAGAAGGAAGGGACGTTAGGTTGGGATAAAGTTCCTCCACGGGGTGGAGCTTTAGGTGTAGCACTGCAATACGCAATGCATAACATGGTTCATTAATATGTCTGTGTCAGTAATATATATCAAGGGAAGGGAGTGAATATTTGTCTGTTGGTTTTGATCTGATGATGATTCGAGTGCCAAAAGCACTTTGTTATTAGAAACGTGACAGCCTTCCAAATAATTGAGGAATCTCACTGTTAAGTGTACCTAGTAAAATATACAGCAGAATATTGGAAAACAGATTAAGAAGGGGGTTGAGGACCAGTAGGAGGAGTAATGTGGTTTCAGGCCTAATAGAAGTACTACAGACCTTATATTTTCCATTACGCAGATTTCAGAAAAAGTAATAGAGTACAATAAAGAGGTACATATCAGTTTTAAAGACCTAGAGAAGGCCTTTGATAGTGTTCCCGGAAAAGAAATATGGGCGGGTTTAAGAGAAAGAAGAGTGAGTGAAAAACTAATTATAAGAATTCGAAGCTTTTACAATAGATGTAAAAGTTTTTTAAGAACATCCAATTTAAAATCACAGGAGTTTTCCACTTGGACAGGAGCCCATCAAGGTGATGTTCTTAGTCCACTACTTTTCATACAACTAATGGATGATATAATAAAAAGCTGCAAGGCCAGGATTAGAGGATTCAGCTGATTCGAACTGAGGCTGTTGCATTTGCAGATGATGTAACCTTACTCTCCAGAACAGAAGAGGGACTCCAAAGGAACCTTGATGTTTGTGTGGAGGAGCTGGAAAGAAGAGGACTGAAAGTAAGTTTAGCAAATACATAGACAATGATTGTTGCCAGAGAGCCAGCACAACACTGGATTATCATCAAAGGGAAGGAATTGGAACAAGCAAGTCCAAGAATCAAATATTTAGGCTCTATAATAAGCTCAGATGGTAAAAAATGCGGAAATTAATTCAAAAATAAGCAGTGGCTCAAGACTTTTTCATGCACTAAAGACCCAAGTTCATTGGGAAGGCAGAAATTTCGAAGAAAGTTAAGATGACCATTTTCAAAAACATGTATGTGCCAGTTCTTACTTATGAGGCTGAAACCTGGGCTCTAACTGAGAAGCATCTAAACTCTCTCCAAGCTATGGAGATGAGCTACCTCAGGAAGGTTGAATGAAAGACAAGAGAGATCAAATCAGAAACGCTACTATAAGAGTGAGTCTTCAGACAATACCTTTGAAAGATCATATTAAGAAAGCACAGTTGTGCTGGTTTGGACATGTTCAGAGGATGGAAGGGGGATAGACTTTCAAAACAAATGTATGAGGCAAGAATTTCTGGGAGAAGACCCAGGGGCCAGAGAAGAGTGGCTTTGGAGGACAATGTGAGGTGCTCTCTGCACGGTCCAGGAGACCTGTGGAATGAAGCCAAGGCCTTGGCCATAGACAGACCACGGTGGTGAGACCTTTGCTCACATCCAAAGGTGTATTCCAGTACATCTTGCGATAGAAGAGGATTGGAATAAGAAGAAGAAGAATAAGACAGCCTTTCATCGTCACTGAGCTGTGTGGACCCAGTGAATGAATTACTCCCATTTAAAAGTATAGCAAACTAATCTAGGGAGAAGAGAAGAGAGACAATGCGATAACAGTACACCGTCTCACTCATGTACTATCTCTGTCTCTGTCACACACATGCTTGTAATGTTCTTGCCAGCCTTGTTGCAGCTGATGTTAACACTATAAAACATAGTACAAGACTGTTCTGTGCATGTGTGAAATGAATGAAAATTTTGTTAGCCTTGGAGCGAGGTGTTTGTCCACTGCACATCTTGAATTCAGTGTTCAATTTCTATCATCAGGTCTCTACAACATTTGATAGTGGTCATAAAAAAAAACTATGAAGTTACAATAGTAATTGTACACACTTATTACCTGAAATTGTACAATGTATGGATTTATTATTCCTTTTGATATACAAAATACACAACAATAAAAAAAATGTTACAAACATATGTTTACTAAGATTCTGGACCTTGTTAATTTCCCACGAAGTCATCATTATCTATGTTAATAGTAGTACATACATCGTTTAACATTCCTCAAATATATTACTTCCAGCCAATTTAGTTACGCGGACATGGAAATAAATTCATGAGTGCACACCTCCCAATTTTCTGAAGATAAGTGGGATCAGCAAAATCATAACATATCAATGGTTGGCATCACTGTCACCCAGTAACAGCACGTTAGCCAACTTCTAACGCGTAGCAGACAGGCAGACAAATAATATGACATACTCAGTAAACATGCATATGCGATAGTGAGGGACACAATAATATAAAATGTTAGTACTTTTGATATATTAGTTAGTGGATGGTTCCGGTAATGGCCTTCAGGTCAGTAACATAATAATGATGCAAAAAAATTTAAACTACACAGAGAAGTGTGTAATGGAGTATACTATGAAAGCAAGGAGAAACTGAAAATGGTAAATTAATATAAAATGCACCAGAATACATAATACAATTTAGAGAATTAGGAAAATAAAATGGAGGTAGGCTAGGTATTTGGCCAGGTGAGAAAAGTCATGACTGTCATGAAGTCGCTCGACCACATATGTAAAGGCCCACAAGGATGGTTCATTGCAAGATGGAGAATGACATGCTTAAATATATACTTAATAACAAAAAATAAAGAATAACAGCTATCAGCAGAAAGGAATGCAGATGCATTAGAACCAAGGAGAACAATAGACAAATTTAGTGAATTCTGTAAACAGTCCACATCTGCATGTATTGCTAGTCCCAAGTGATCATAAACCAATAATGTCAGATTTAATTTACAAAGAATGTACGGATAGTACTGAATAGTGAAAGCCAACCACTAAAAATCAGTTAAATGAATGTTTGCTGAATGGTTGAAATAAAAATGCAAGGTATTAAACTGATAAATAAACCAATATAGTCAATTATGAAACTAGTTTTTTGAATATTCAACTTTAATATTTTAAATGGAAAGTTACAATTTACAGCATTACAAAAACAAATCTTTCTTATTATTATTGATATTTACCAATGCTGTTTGATTTTGGCCTAGAAATAGCACATTTTTTACTGCAAACACTGGATGTGCTTTTTGTAAAGAAATTGACCAATATATTACCCATTTAACATATAACTAGAAACATGCACACATTCAACGGTTATAATAGTAGGCCTAACTCTGCTTTTTAGTTAAAATCAAATTTTTAATTGTTTAACGTCAAAGCAAATGTATGAAGTTCACACCACCTGTAGACATAATTTCAGTACACAATAATACTGTATATTAACATAAACTTAATATTTCTTTAGCTACGCTTCCAAACCTCGCAGTTAAAATAAATTAAAAGGCATTTGCTACCATTTACTTAAACAATTACCCAATTGGCATATGCTTTAATAAAATGTGTATATGAAATCTGCCACATAGGCACGACGACCACATGGTCGTATAAACATTTAGGCATGGTAAAAAAAAACTGGAAGGTATTTAATTATAAACACAAACACACCACTTCATCACTTATATACGTTTGCTTTATACATCGTAAATACAGTTAATAGTCAGTATAATTACGAAAATTATTTCACATTTATATATGGAAGCTTAAACAAGGAAATAGGGTCACAACAATTTTATAACTACTACATGATAGTCTTTGTTTTTTGATGGATTGACACTTACAGATATTGTTTTGTACTTCAAGTCGTCACTTTTAACATCTTTATCAAAAGTAATCAGTGGATCTTCCTTATCAAAAAGCAAATCCATGAAGCTTAGGTCTGCAGACATGATTCCATATGCTTGTGTTATTAATACTATGCACAATGACAGTTGAAAATAAATTGTACCGTAAATATTACGTACAAATTTCTAGACGGAGCTTGTATAAATATTTAATTTCTGTATCGTAAAAAAAAAAACACGTGTGAACCGCTATTCTGACCTTTCAAAGACAACATCAAGCGAAGAGCCAGCCAAGAGAGGCGTAGGCCAAGCTTGACAAATCGAATATTTACCGATAATTGTTTTTCATTCGTACACTCTTAGAATTTTACAGATCTCTTTACAACTATTTCTATTATTTTATTAAACCCTACTTAACACAAAAATATTATAAAAACCTCATAATATACCGATTTACTTTAATCAAAAACAAGCAACCGAACTTTTCCGTCAAAATTCCAACGTGGAAACTATGACGTCAAAATCCCATCAGCTGTTTGTTAGTCCACTTGCCTAAATCCTATTGGCTGCAAGGAGTACCACTTACCACTCGTCCTTTTTTTTATTTGAGTGTGGACATCTAATAAACAAAATCATATTATTTGATGACTGGAAATTTGAAACATATTACGACAGTTTTGTACAGTTATTTTATTACACACCATTTATGTAAGAACAGATTATAAGCTTTGTCATTTCGCTCTTTTACTAAACGAAATTTCACAAACTTAATATTAGTAAAGGAATTAACCTACAAAAATTATTTGATTAATTTTCGCAGGCAGATTATTAAAAAATATAAATGTTCATCTTTGCAACTAACTTCAGTAATCGTTATATGTAAGCATCTATTAATTTTTCATTAACTACCTTATAACATAACCAGTTATAGTTAACAAGGGGTGGGTGGGTATTTGTAATGCTGAAAATTATTACATAAGAAAATGTTAAAAAAACTCAAAGCTATTTCGGCTGTTACTTTCAATAATTAAAACGTTTTTAAAGAGTTATTCACTGAAAGCTAAATGAGTTTCCAATGAAAACTGTGGTTTGGTCTACTTCACTGAATAAAATAGGTTGTGAACTGGGAAACAATTTGCATTAATTTTTAATTTCATCACATAATTTATTCTGTGATGAGGTTGGTTAGCTTTACTTTTCAATTTTCTTATCATTTTTCTAGTCAAGTTGAATCCTTTCTTAAGATTTAATAAATCTGTAGGCATAGTTCTTATTTTTAACTTCTAGTTTAGTAGATTTACTGTATCTTTATGCTCCAGGGTAATTGCATTAATTAAAGTGGATCTTTTCGGTTAAGTGGCAGCATGCAGTGAGCAATTACTCTACGTAGCAATCGCCAGTAACAACGCATTTCCCCCTCCAACGCATTTTGCAACTATTCCATGGTGACAACGTGCCCTGCGACTCTGTATGCCGCAATCGCAAGTGTAGTAGTATCGTTGCGTATCATGAATTTCCTTCAGTTAACAGCACAGATTCCCGACAAAGATTCAGCGATACAGTTTCTAAGAGACAAAAATATTTTACATAACCCAAGAATTTGTACGAACGGCGATCAAATGAAACTGTATACGACAGGTAAAGACAGTTGGGTATGTTCTACAAAGGACTGTCGGGAATCCAAACAAGTTCGACAGGATACATTACTAAATAATTCTCGATTAGATATCCTCACAATCGTATACTTCATTTACTGTTGGAGTAAGGCGTACACAACCGGGCAATACTGTCAAGATGAGTAGGAAATGAATCACTTCACATGCATGGAGCATGGATTGGAATTCATACATGCGAGAAGTGTGTGAGCACCATTTTATATAAATATAAAAATACAATATAAAAATAAATATAAAAAAATGTCAAAATAAAAATAAATATAAAAACTGTCACTGGTTATAGCTACGTGTGGAGGGGGAAATGCGTTGCTACTGGCGATTGCTACGTAGAGTAATTGCTCACTCCATGCTGCCACTTAACCGAAAAGATCCATTAAAGTTTTTTCTTCTTTGCCTCTCATAAGTTGGTAACATGATCAACAAACCTGTAGAATATTTGTTCATTTTTCCCTATACAATTTTTATTAATTGTGCTTTGTATAATAATTTGCTAAATATAACTATTACATTAACGACTCGGAACACAAAGTTTTTTATAAGTAAAAACATAAAGTTTTACCTTACAACCTGAACCGGTTTTCACCTTTAAAAGGCTTCTTCAGAGGACACGTCATGGACAACGAAATCCAAGAATAATTTGCTCTTTCTGGGTCTTTCATAGGATAATCTGCTTGTTATTGGTCTTTTGGGTCTTCGAGTAACCTTCCAAAGAGAGTAAATTACTTAGTACAGCCGATTCACTTATTGTTTTTTTTTTAATTTTCTTTCATTAATTTCTATTATTAATTCCTGAGTGAGATTATCCTCCAAGTTTTCTTCTTTTTCTTCAAGTTTAGTTATGAAGACCCGTTGCAGCTCCTAGTGTTTATACCATTGTTTCATAGGACGCCCAATACTTCTTCCTTTGAGTTTATAATTTAAAACAATTTTCGGAAGTCTATCACAATCCATTCTCTGTATGTGCCTAAGAAATGCAGAAATCACAATCTATTTCTGCATTCATCAATTCTCCTTGAAAAGCTGCATACTTGCAGATTTTGCCTTATTACTTCATTTCTAATATGGTCTTGTTTGAGACTCTGGCAACCCATCTAAGAAACACATTTCTCTTGACTGTATTCTGTTTCTGTCTCTACCATAGTTCATATGAATCTTAAAACTAGAACTCGATGGCACGCTGTTATTATTACATACTACAAATATTGTGGACATTAGCCATTGTTTAAGAAACAATTCTGAACACATTTTGACCTCCAGAGTTGGTTGCTTTCTTTTCTTTTATGACCAAAGGTGAAATCCCTCATACTTGGTAAGATGGCCTTCCTGGTAACTAAACATTTTTTATTTCTATTACTTAATAACCTTTTTGTTGTTATATTGTGATATCTATTTAGTATTAATAGGTATGATGTAAAGATGTATTTATACCTGAGGTCAACCTCAGATTTTTCTACACATGTAATTAACTATTTCAATTTTGTGGATGAAATACATTTCATCCAGGTAAGATACATGGTACCTGAGGAAGTTGAAACTAGAGACCTGTTTGATATTTGTATTTCCTATACCTTTTTGCAGCTTACATTTTCCAGCAAAAGCCATAGTTTTAATTTTTCTTTGGATATGTATGGATTAATATCTTTAATAATTTTATAAAGTTCCAACAATCATCATAGCTGTATGACATGTTTCCTGGCCTATTAGGCTGTGATCCTAAATGTTCAAATTTTCAGAAACACTAGACGTTTCGGCTGCACAACAGTGGTCATCTTCAGTGGTGCAGGAACAAGGTAGTAAGGCCCACTAAAGAACAAACTGAGATTAACCTGAAACCAGAAACACACTTCTATAAATAAACTTTGTCGTGGCTGTTCAAGACTTTACCATGACTCCGACTATGAATGCTGTGAGCCAATCATGTTGCACTGAGCTCCTATTGGCCGGATTTTGGCAAGTTTAAGCACCAGTCACCAGTATTATTTAGGACTAGACAATCAGTGAATCCTCTCTTGGTCCTCTCCTGTTCTCAGTCTATGTCAACGACGTGCCGAGACAGTCTGGAGTCCAGGTGGCCCTATTTGCAGATAATATGGCTGCATTTACAGCCGATCACAACGCAGAACTGCAGTGCCAGCTCGAGTCGCTCGGGGACTGGACTGATAACTGGAGGGTGTTTGTAAACACAACCAAGAGTAAAGGCAACTGCGCATTGGCAGGACATACTTGCGCTGCTCCAACGAGGTGAAGTACCTCAGTGTACACCTCGACTGTTGGCTCACCTGGTGTACCCATGCTTGGACACTTCTTAAGTGAGCATCCACTCACGTGAAATTACTGTTTCGACTCTTGGTCAGATCAGCTATGGCCAGGAAATTGGGCAAAATGATCGTTGGCGTGTATTTGCTGCCAGTCATAACTTATGCTTGCTTGGTCTGGGGTTATCTCACCAAAATCCATAAAAAGAAGTTGTAGAGCATCCTTGACAGGGGACTTTGGCTAGTGGTCAAAGTTCCCTGCTGATTCTCTTGTCGCCTTCTAAGGAGAGGACTTGGTGTTCGCTCCTTAGATGACACCTTCAGACAGCTTGCACGCAGATTTTATGCACGCGCAGCGAGGTTCCCAGATCCTCTAGTAGCTGGGCTGGGTAGGTACTGTATACATCCAGGTGATTCATGGAAACGCCCTTGGTGTATACTGTGCTAATGTAGGTTAGCACAACAGCCGAGAATGGCATGCTACAGAGCAAATCGCCTTACTTGGGCAGGGCCATGAGGCAAGAGTTCCTGAAGCACCTCTGAACTTAGATTCCTTGCAGTACGTCTCTGTGATGCACAACAACCACATAGCCCAGAGTCGGTCAGTCATTGCATTCCCAAGACTCCATGCTTGAAGATCTCGATTGCCTTCATTTGCAACCGAGGGAAGTACTGATACATCAAGGATAGGATCTGAGTCTCCTCAAACAAGGCTGTATGGCCTTCACTGGACAACACATGCTCCACTACAGGCTGACCAAGATGGCAATGTGGCTGGTGTTCAGCAGTGCGAGTGTTGACACTACGCTTCACAGTGCTGACATACACTTTTTCACAGGAACAGTGCACTCTATATGCACTGCATGAAGCAAGTGGTTTCCTGACATCTTTCACTGATCACAGACATTGTTGAATCTTCTGTGTCGGCGTGAGATCGGCAAAGTACATTAATGCATCTCTTCTTCAAGTTCAGACGTTGAAATTCTGTCTACTTGTACAAGAGGGGATTCATCACTCATTTCCTTCATCACACCATCAACCATCATTCCACGAAAACCATCCATCATGAGAGCCACCTTGCCAACTGTCCTTCCGGATTTTTAAATCTCAAGAGCCATGCAAGCGCGGCATGGTTGGTACGTAGTGAAAACTCTTCCCTATAGAGGTATTTATGGAAGTGCTCCAAAGCTCTGACAATTGCCAACAACTCTCTCCTTGTAACACAATAATTTCCCTCTGGTTTAGAAAGCGTCTTGCTGTAATACGCTATTACTCGTTCTTCACCGTTCTGCACTTGAGACAAAACTGCTCCTAGACCAGTATTGCTTGCGTCTGTGTCTACGATGTACTTCCCTTCGGAAGCTGGAAAAGCGAGAATTGGCTGCAAACATAATGCAATCTTCAAAGACCTAAATGCTTGGTCACACTCTCTCGACCACTGGAAGTTTCGTTTATTTTCCGTTAGCTCATGTAGTGGTTTAGCAATAGTAGCGAAGCCTTTCACAAAACGTCTGTAATATGAGCATAACCCTAGGAAACTCTGAACTTCATGTCTACTCTTCACCACTGGCCAGTCTCTTACGGTGTCTACTTTATTAGGATCCATGTGAACACCCGATGCCGAAACCAGATGGTCCAGATACTGCACTTCCTTCTGAAATAGAGAACACTTCTTTGGGCTCAGCTTCAGTTGTGCACCGTGAATTCTAGTTAGAACCTCCTTAAGGTTTTCCAAATGGTCTTTGAAAGTCTTCCCGATGACTATGACATCATCTAAATAAACAAGGCAAGTTTTCCACGTCAGGCCTCAGAGTACCAGATCCATCAATCTTTCAAATGTTGCCGGTGCATTACAGAGTCCAAATAGCGTGACGTTAAATTGGAATGAGCACTTGGGGGTCGAGAAAGCGGTCTTTTCCTTGTCTTCTTGATGAAGACCCACTTGCCAATACCCACTCTTCAGGTCCAATGAGGAAAACCACTGTGCTCCGGACAACGTGTCGAGTGTATCGTCAACGCGAGGTAATAGATGCGAGGTCTTTCTTTGTAACGTCATTTAACCTCTGGTAGTCCATGCAGAAACGCAATCCACCATCCTTCTTTGCTACCAGCACTACAGGAAAAGACCAAGCACTTGACGAAGGTTCGATTACTCCCTCTATCAACATGTCCTGTACTAACTGAGACATTTCCTCTTGTTTAGATAATGGAGACCTTCGAGGAGGTTGGCGTATCGGTGTTGTGTCCCCGGTATTGATGCGATGTTGCACAAGAGACGTTCTTCCCAGTGACTATCCCGGAACTGCAAAACAATCTTTGAATTCGTTTAAAAACTGTCTGAGTTCTTTTACCTCACCACTTGAAAGGTCGTTAGAAGATCTGTTCAATAATTCTTGCAGTTCCTCTGGTAATTTTGAATTATCCGAAGCACTGGATCTTCGTTGCGTCATTCCGGCTACCCAGGCCACAGGAGTCAATTTGCCTAGGAGCATATTGCTTTGTAAAGTGACAGCTTGATGCAAAATATTCACCACTCTAATAGGTACATTTCCGGTTTCGTCAGGTTTTACTAAACTTCTAGCAATTAGTATGCCCGGTGTGCTGACTACCTGGGGTTCAAATATAGAGCACTGGTTGCCCCTAGTATCTACGTCGGTTCTAACCATGATGATCTTTTCGGAGTTTGGCGGAACAGTTACGGCCACTTGGTTTATGCCGTCCATCGATTTTTGTGATGTCGTCATTGTGGAGAGCATTACCTCTTCTCCTCCGATTCTCAAGACATTGTCTTTGAAGTCAACTATAAATCCGTATGCGTTCATAACGTCCACACCAAGAATTGCTTCATCCACAATATCTGCAACCAGTACTTGATGAATAAACTCAAGTCGACCAAGGCGTAGGTGTATCTCGACTTTTCCAAACAGTTACAGGCCGTCCAGTAGCTGTTCGCAAGATGCAAGAGCACCAGATTGGCTTAAGATCTTTTACCACGTCGGGCTGCACAATGGAAACTGTTGCGCCTGTGTCAACTGTACCGAGGTTGGCCTTTCTTGAATGAATCCGGTAACCACCAAGCTCCCGCTGTTTTTCTGAAGTGTAGAAATTACGTATTGTCTAGGGGTATCGTTCCTCCAGTGTAACGTCTTTTCGCCGCGTTACAAATCCAGGGAACCCATCGTAATTAAACTCCGTTAATTAGATGGGCTGCCTACGTTGTAACAGAATGTATCACAAATAATTAATATAACAAATTACTTACTAACTGTGTAAGGAAACAATGGCAAGGTATACAATTGATTTAAGCACTCCTCATATGTGTGTAACAAGAAGACTTCTCTTTATTTAACATTTAAAAACATTTACTGACAGATCCCATGACATTACTAATTCAATTATTAAGTTATTTGAAAGGTTTCTTTAAACTTTGGGATCAAAATTGATTCTATATGGCTATACCTCGGATCCGGGTAACCTTCGGTATTTATTCGTTAAAACTTTTAGTCATAATCAATTCATGATATTAGCTTGCAAGACTTTCTTTTATTCCACCATTGGAAGAATGGTATTATTGCTTGAATTATATTACTCTACATTAGCATATAAACTGTTACAACGTATGAAGTTAGAATAGTTACATGAAATTCTTAGATTTAATTTATAAGTCTTTACAAAGTTAATAGTTTCTGAAAAGTCTCTTTCAAGATGTGTTGTGTAACAAATATTAGTAACCCTCGATAGACAGGCTATCGAGTCACCTTTTAATTGGTATGCTGAAGACTCGTCCTGGGGTATCCGTCTTGGGAAACAGGAACAGCTACGTCGTCATCTCGGTCTGGTCTTCGTCAGTAAAGGGCTCCAAAGTCCGCAGGTTGAACCTTCTACGATGGTACTTGTAGATTCTTGGATGTCCTGATCTGCATATTCTGTCGTGTGTACTAGAGTTTGTGGCTTCTGATAGTTCACATCTCCAGGTATGATGTTGGAAGTGTTGTTAGTTCTTGAAGTTCGAAGTCATCTTGTGTTACACCTTTTTTACGTTTCAAGTTTTACACTTTAAATCTCTTGTTTATTTACATAACTATATTAGTTAACACATCCAGATGCTTTAAGCAGCTATTTCTGGTATACCATCTTATGGTAAAACAAAGTATAGGTAACATATTTTAAGAGCACAGCTCTTACGTCTATACTGTACGAAGTCACCATTGCGAGAGAGCGAAATTCTGCTCCCTTCGCCTGGTACTGGACAAAATGGTAGTGGGGCAATTACCGCGCGAGAATATAGTTCCTAACTATATTTAAGTTAACATTTTTATTTATACAAACTATCCCTAAACAAATATACATAATTTAAATCAGTTGTTTTAGCGACTATCTGTGTCTTCAGATTTTTAATTATTAACATTAGGTTTTTTATCTTATTCTAACTTACACAAGACTCGGAAAACATGTCGAGTCTGGAATCAACAGGACAGCGCCTGCTCACAAGCAAAGGGTTAAATACGATATTAATAACTCTTTACAATTTATCTTTTTATTAGAGTATCTTCTAACTAACTAATTACTGCTTCCTCTCATACTGAGTACATACAGGTTTTTTTATATTAATACAGTGAGATTTAAATGGCTTAATAGCTCGCAACCTTAATTTTTAAAAATTTGTATTTTCTTGATTATTTCTTTTATTTAAATCGTCACATACTCCACCGCTTAATTTGCACTTTACGGTTTTTGTTTTTTTTTGAGTCTAACTCACAATTGGGGACTTGGAGTACAATTAGGGTCAGTGTGTGAAGTTATTTATCATTATTACTATTTATTATTATTGCACAGTTTGTTTTCTCTAATGCTCTTTAAATGACCTTGTTCATTTAAATGATCGCCTTCGTGAAATTCCCTTTTTCTCACTTCTTAAGTACTACCTTACATTTTAATCTTAATACTAATTTCCAAACCTTAGATTGGAATGATCCCTAGTTATCCGTAACTCACAACATCGCGGCCCGACTGACACCAGCTTACTCTAACTACTCAAGTTAGCTTTCAGCATTTATTAATGATTTTTGGCACTTTTTTTGCCCTATCATTACCCTTTCAGTCGGCGCCGTTGTGACCTGTTACGTTACACGTATAATCACTTCTTGATTATATACCATAAACTTATTTCTAATGTAATCTAAAGAGGATCCCATACTCCACTCTAGATTACTTATTTGAGAGAAGCGGAATCTCACGGAAGATAATTCTCTTTTATCTCTTTAACAATACTTAAACAAACTATGCAGAAGGGGAGAGACTTTACACAATGCATAGTAATGCACACTAGGGGTGGTTTTCAATTGTTTAGGCTAGCACCGGTTTATCACAATAGAGGGAGGGTGCGTGGCTGCTTACTACCTTACTGAACACGCTTTAATTCCTCTAACTGGCCACCACTGTGGTGTTTACAATGTGTAACTGTACTTTTATTATTATTTTCTTTTTTCTTACTTACTTCTACACTTCACACTATTGTAGTATAACTTAGGATTTATTTAGCTCTAGTATTTAACTCAATTATTATTATTATTCACTTTATTATTTATTATTGACTTACCATATTCATTTAGCACACTTTATTTAACAAGGAGGGTTAACTAAGTCATTTATTACTTGACAAATTTATTATTATTATTAAGTCACTACATTATTTAATTGTCGTCACGGGGAAAAACTGCTCTACAATACTACACATTTATTACACATATATATAATAAATTCTTAAGTAATCAATTTACACAAATTAGAAAAGAACAATTTCTCTTCTAAGGGAGATACAGAAATCACACACATATTTTTCAAGGTTAAATAGCCGATCAGCTGTTTTCTGGAATGTAGGTCACCCTCTGTATTTAGTTAACAAAGGAACTGGTGTGTCTGTGAGAAAGGGGGTTTTACTCTTATTGTTCTCTACACAATGCGACTGAATAACACAACTACTTTATACCGGTTTAAACGAGAGAAGGGGAGCACAATCTTATTCAACAAATCTATTATTAATATTACCCTTGACAACACTTTGACTCCGTTCATTCATAAACTTTTCTCAATTAAATAAATTAATTATTTTGTTCACAAGTTTTAAATCACGAACTTCTACTTAATTACCTTGGTCTACATTACATACTTTAGTATTAACAAAGTTATTTTTAATTAATTTTATTTGATACATACTAGTGTATGTAAGCTATATAGTTGGACATACACTGTGCAGAATTATTCAGGAAACAACAGGTCATGGATTGTCGTAAACAAACCTGTTACAGATTGTTCGGTTGACCAAAATTGTGATGTTTGGTCACAATTCATGTATGCAAGTAATTATATCGAATAATGCAGGTTCCTACAGGCCTATAGAATGCAAAAGCTATATGCATTGTATGACGCTAAGGATATTTCACTTATACATACTATCATTTACGTAACTTAATACACTATTAAATATGTTTTGAACATTAAAGTTATTAAGGTAACTTTCTGAGTGCATAGATCAATATTATATATTTAGTTATTGTTCATACAAATTATCCACGCATAGTGATGCAATTTTGTTTGCATGTCACAAGTGGCGCAATTTTGTTTGTGACACTCTATACACAAATAAAACTCTTTCCTTTGTTTCCTTTTTTTTTTTTTTTAAAAGAGTGACGCACTTTTGTTTGCGTCACGATGCTTAAAACACCTTTATAAAAATTAGCAGAGTGGCGCACTTTTGTAATGCCTTTTCACCGCGTTACAAATCCAGGGAACCCATCGTAATTAAACTCCGTTAATTAGATGGGCTGCCTACGTTGTAACAGAATGTATCACAAATAATTAATATAACAAATTACTTACTAACTGTGTAAGGAAACAATGGCAAGGTATACAATTGATTTAAGCACTCCTCATATGTGTGTAACAAGAAGACTTCTCTTTATTTAACATTTAAAAACATTTACTGACAGATCCCATGACATTACTAATTCAATTATTAAGTTATTTGAAAGGTTTCTTTAAACTTTGGGATCAAAATTGATTCTATATGGCTATACCTCGGATCCGGGTAACCTTCGGTATTTATTCGTTAAAACTTTTAGTCATAATCAATTCATGATATTAGCTTGCAAGACTTTCTTTTATTCCACCATTGGAAGAATGGTATTATTGCTTGAATTATATTACTCTACATTAGCATATAAACTGTTACAACGTATGAAGTTAGAATAGTTACATGAAATTCTTAGATTTAATTTATAAGTCTTTACAAAGTTAATAGTTTCTGAAAAGTCTCTTTCAAGATGTGTTGTGTAACAAATATTAGTAACCCTCGATAGACAGGCTATCGAGTCACCTTTTAATTGGTATGCTGAAGACTCATCCTGGGGTATCCGTCTTGGGAAACAGGAACAGCTACGTCGTCATCTCGGTCTGGTCTTCGTCAGTAAAGGGCTCCAAAGTCCGCAGGTTGAACCTTCTACGATGGTACTTGTAGTTTCTTGGATGTCCTGATCTGCATATTCTGTCGTGTGTACTAGAGTTTGTGGCTTCTGATAGTTCACATCTCCAGGTATGATGTTGGAAGTGTTGTTAGTTCTTGAAGTTCGAAGTCATCTTGTGTTACACCTTTTTTACGTTTCGAGTTTTACACTTTAAATCTCTTGTTTATTTACATAACTATATTAGTTAACACATCCAGATGCTTTAAGCAGCTATTTCTGGTATACCATCTTATGGTAAAACAAAGTATAGGTAACATATTTTAAGAGCACAGCTCTTACGTCTATACTGTACGAAGTCACCATTGCGAGAGAGCGAAATTCTGCTCCCTTCGCCTGGTACTGGACAAAATGGTAGTGGGGCAATTACCGCGCGAGAATATAGTTCCTAACTATATTTAAGTTAACATTTTTATTTATACAAACTATCCCTAAACAAATATACATAATTTAAATCAGTTGTTTTAGCGACTATCTGTGTCTTCAGATTTTTAATTATTAACATTAGGTTTTTTATCTTATTCTAACTTACACAAGACTCGGAAAACATGTCGAGTCTGGAATCAACAGGACAGCGCCTGCTCACAAGCAAAGGGTTAAATACGATATTAATAACCCTTTACAATTTATCTTTTTATTAGAGTATCTTCTAACTAACTAATTACTGCTTCCTCTCATACTGAGTACATACAGGTTTTTTTATATTAATACAGTGAGATTTAAATGGCTTAATAGCTCGCAACCTTAATTTTTAAAAATTTTTATTTTCTTGATTATTTCTTTTATTTAAATCGTCACACCAGTTAGTCATCACACGGCCCGTTGTACCGACTATTGCTCGTTTCCCTGCTGCTGAATTCTAACCCGACAATCTCGTTGTAGATGTCCAGGTTTCCCACATCTATAACACTTTGCTCTTCCATCCTTTCTCATTTTATTCTGTGGCGCCGACCGTCGAGTCTCTGTTCCTTGTTCTTCTTCCTTATCGTCTGTGCCGTCGCGATCTTTTAGTGCGCGCACTTTATGACTTGTCCAACCAGACGCTGATTTGGCGGCCTCAAATTGCAAAGCATGTACCAGGGTGTCCGCACTGTTCTGGCGTCTTGCCATTTGTTAATGAACACTTGCTGTAGTTCGTTATCTCGGACACCGGCAGTAAATGTCTGCATCGCAAAACTCGTTCGAAAATCTTCTGGCACTTCAGGATAGGCCAGTCTAATTAGTCTGTCGATACTTGCTTCAAACTCTTGAAGGCTCTCCCCGGCATGCTGTCACCTTGCTCTCAACTGGGTGCAGTACACATCTCTCAAATGTTTATCACCATATCGTAATTCCAGAGCTTTTATCAATTCGGCATAGGTGTTTTGGCTGTTAGGTGGCACTTTCTATAGTAGTTCTGCCGCGGGTCCTTTTAATGAGAGAACAAGTGAAACTGCCTTGTCTTTCTTCGTCCAATTATTTGCGCATGCAGCAGCTTCAAATTGGCTTAAATATGTCGCCCAGTGCGTGCTTCCATCAAAGGTTGGGGCCTTGACATGAACTGTCCGAACTGCAGGCGAGGTGACCTTCCCTATTGACTTATTTTCTGTGTCTTTCTCTGTCTTTATCATTGGTACAGTCTGTTCACAAAGTTGTATTGGTTGTAACTTCAGGCACTGATCGACTTCATTTTTAATCTGCTCTTTTATATTTGTAATTGAGTCTTCTATTTTTGTTGACATAGCTTTTTCCACACTCGTGACTGACTTTTCTGCTTCAGCTATTTTATTAGACATCGATTCCTCAACACTCGATACAGATTTTTCTATTTCAGCTATTTTCAATGTAATTGATTCTTGTACCTCTGATAGTTTAGTAACTTGTTTATTAAGCTCATCTCGTAGGAGACCCAATTCTGCGGTACTGTGTTCTTGCAACTGTTTCTGCATAGCTTCGAAGAGAGCTTCCGTTTTATCTGCTTCTTTCTTACGTTTTTCATCCTGTCGTTTTTCTGCTTCTTCTGCTTCCTGTCTGCATTTTTCATCCTGTCATTTTTCTGCTTCGTCTCTTTCTTGTCTTTGTTCTTCTTTTTGTCATCTTTCTGCTCCTTCCTGTGTCTGCCGCAGCAGCGTTTGGAAAGCTTCCATCATCTGACTGGCATCCATGTGTAACGTGTCAAAATTTGGATAATTGTATTTATTGCAGTTATGGGGTATTTGTATTTTATTTTATTTCAGTTTTCGGGGTTTCGTAAATAATATTGTGCAAGTTAATTCCATTGTAACCGACCACGTGTAGAAAGCAGTATTGAAACAAAGCAGCAACGTAATATTCCGTTGCGAAACCAGGCAAAGAATTTGTACCACCCTCGACTTCTCAGAACTTTGTTTAAATGTGACCGCGCACGCACGCGCTACACAAGTC
Organism: Magicicada septendecula; assembly: GCA_034769895.1. NCBI lineage: Eukaryota > Metazoa > Arthropoda > Insecta > Hemiptera > Cicadidae > Magicicada > Magicicada septendecula. Next base: position 432,541,769 of record CM068375.1, read on the forward strand.
TGCGCTCGGAGGGACGCTGCCGTCCAAAAACCAAGATGCCAGGAGAACAATTTTATTCACAGTCTCCTTGACTGAGATGGAGGAAACGGAGTTAAGGACCGCCTCCTTTTGGTGACGTCAGTCTAGCAGTGCCAAATATTGTCGGCACTCACTACCGAAATAACCACTATGTATCATGAATAGAGTCGGTAGAATGCAACAATTCAGCTATGAACGACGACGAGATCTGATGGCAGTGGACCACAGTTTCCTCCCGCTCGCCAAGAAAGTTGCACAGTTGCTCGTCCCCCTGAGTACCGGCCGGTGCCCTTAGAAGGGGTAGCTCTTCTCAAAATTTGAAAAATGTGGCAATCCAAGTGAATCAATCTTTGTAAACCAGTGACAGTGATGGGGAAATAACTACCGAACATCCACATACAAATTTGTTTATTCAGTTTTTGTTTTTCGGGACGATTCCAACTTACCGCGGTGTGGCCACGTGGTCACTGACGAACGCGTTGCCGGCGGGGATTTAATATGATGTATTCGCTTGAGCAATCAGGGTAACGGGGGTTTTATTTTATTTATTTTTTAATGTGAGAGTGCGTGACGCAGGCTGGGCTATCTGAATTAGATGTAAGTAACCTAATTTAAGTTCATCATTGTAAAAAGTAGGAACCAGAATAACACCATCTGGAAAACCATGTGGGAAGATTTATTGGAAATTTTTATCTTTAGCACTGCAATCTTTAATAATTAAAAATCACAAATTCTCTTCATAAAATGTGTAGTGTAAGTCATTTCACTAACCTATGAAACACATGTTTGCGTCTGAGGTTCGTGCGATCGGATTACTGGACCCAGACAAAGAAAGAACTTTTACAGGTAGGTAAATGACAAATTACTTTTTATATATTTTAAACTGTATAGTAACTTCACAGGTGGCGCTGCCGAAAGGGACGATTTTATTAATTAAAAAATTGTGTTAAGGTAAAATCCGCACCTACAAAGAGGCAAACATGTGTTTTAGGGTTAGCGTAGTAAAATAAAAAGGCGTCATTGACGTAAAGTTAATATGAGAAAGTAATATAGAAAGTACATTACAAAAAATTAGATTAATTAAAATATTCTAAATATCAATTATAAAAAATGGCAGATAACGAAAGTAACATAAATGAAATGACTAATGTCGAAATTTTTGACGAGTCAAACATGAGTAATTTTGAGGTACATTTGACGCCAAGTGCGAGTCAAAATAAAATAGAAATAAATGTAACAGACCAAAACAATGTAAGTGAAGATTCGGGGATTCAAATAACCCCAAATTTGAGTAGGGGGTGTACAACTAATAATGAAGAAGTCAGCTTCACTGACAGTAATGCAGAAATAACCGAATCAAAAATAATGACAGGTGTCGAACATCAATCGACACCTATTTCAGTCAACCAAAATAAGTCCGATGAGGACAATATGCTAACACGTTTATATAGCATGATGTGTAGCATGAATAATAAGTTCAATGAACAACAAAGTGACTCCAATGTTAAATATAATAAATTGAACGACAAATTTGACAGACAGAATAGTAAATTTGATATTATAAATAGTCGTTTTGATGAAATTAATATACAGAACGCTAAGTTTGAGGTTAATATGAATAAGCGTCTAAATGAGATGGATGAATGCTTTAACACAATCAGAGAACAAATATTAGAATCAGTAAGTAGCAGTTGCGAGAAAAAGATTGATGAAATGAATAAAAATTGTGAACGTAAATTCAATCAGATACTGAATAAGAAATTAAATGACAATGTGATGGTTATGACAAGTATTAATAATGACGAAACAGTGGGAGAGGTAGTGGTAGATAGTAAAGTATTGAGTAGTGATGATAATGATGTTAATTGCAATTCTGAGAATATAGTGGAAGTGGTATGTGACAAGAAAGTAGTAGAAACAAATGTTTGTCAGTTAGTGAGCGTGTGTAATGAAAATTTAGATGGGCAAAGGGCAAATTTTCCCCAAGTTTATGGTGAAACAGAGGTTTCACCGATGTTTAATGAGGACAGAGTTTCCTCCAGTAGTTATGTGGGAGACATAGTGTCTCAAAATGGTCCCTTAGTTTTTTGTGATTTAGCTGGTAAAGCCAGGAGATGTAATAAGTATTTTGTGTGGCCCTTTGCATGGAGTGAGATAGTTCAGGGGGGTAGTGACAGGTGTTATGATGATGAAAGATGTTTTGAGAGAGAGTTGTGTATTGATAAAGAAATAGAATTATATAAACTAATGAGAGATTATAATGAGTTGAAAGAGATGTTAAATGATATGAAATACTTACTTGTTAAAATAGAGAGTGAAGATTATTTTGATGATACAGTTTTAAATAATAATAACTTACCTCATGTTGTAATGAAGGATAAAATAACTGACGTGACAATGAATATAATTACTGATGGAGACTTAACAAATGTACTTAATGTTGACTTGTTTAATGATTATTTTGGTAAAATGAATGAATTTGGTTTTTTTGGTCACGACACACAGGACAGTAATTTGTGTGTGAATGAAATTGAACAATGTTATATAAAACCAAGATTAATCTATGACGATGGAGGCTAAACCATAAAACAATAAGAGATAGTTATAAACATTTTGTTTTATGGGTTTTGACCTAGCTGATTTGGACATTGAAATATGATAACTGAATAAATAATGAATCAGACTTGTAAATAAATATGTAGTGAATTCAATTGCATGTGTTGTGGTTAAGTGAACAGTGTATGTAGGTAGGTAATTGTTGAAATAATAATATTAATGTTTGCAATTTAAATAAATAAACAGAATTAATTTTGAAAACAGTAATTAGAGAATTGTAATTGTTTTGATGGTAATGAAATTGGTATTGTTAATAATTAATTTAATTAAAACAATTTGATATGTTTTAAATATTTTGATTATTTAAATGTTATATAATTAAATTTTCTAAGGAATCTAAATTATTTTTACGAGATGTGTGAATTTGGTAATTAAATGATAAATTGTGTGATTTAAACTAACATTTGTGTTAAATGTTTCAGAGGTAAGGTGAAAGTATTGGGGTGTAGGGGGTAGATATTTTGTGTATGTCATTTTAAATGGACTGTAAGTATAAAAATTTTTATAGTACGAATCATGTATAATAAAAAATGTTTACAGGTAACTGAGAGGAAAAGATTGTAATTCAATAATGAAATGATTTGAAATAATTGTGTTAAATAAAAATGATAATTAAAATTCTAATAATAACTGAAAGATGATATATAAGAATTATTAATAATAAATTTGGAAAATTTTTGTGTGTGGATCAGGAGGTGCCTCAGAGAAGCCACGAATTTAAATTTATAACATAAAAATTGCTAACTCAAATTTTGATCTAACAAAAATGCTTGTGCTCTGTTTAAATAATTAGATGCTCATACATTCAGTATAAGGTGTTCATGCTATATTTTTAAATGTAATATTTTAGGGTAGTAGGTTAGACATAAGAGTTGATAGAAAGTATACGTTTTACATAATTTGTGTATTTCTGAAACGAAGTAAATAATTAAACCGACTGGCAGGCGGTTAACATAAATTATCAGAATCAGAAAAAAGGGGAAACAAGGAGGTTAGCAGTAAATCTTGATAAATATATATAGTTCATGTAATTTGTTCAAAATTGAGATGTGTTTTCATTGTGTTAAGGAGGTCAGCTGATCAGCAATAAAATGTTACTGTTATATTGGTTGTAAATGTTCAAGGTAATTAATGTTTAATGTAATGTTTCAAGGTATAAAGATATTGTTTTAAAGTAATGACAAAAGTAATTTGATAAAGTGAGAAATAAAGTAATAATTTGTGACAGCTAATAAAAGATAGTTTTTGGGGGTGATGAATATTTTGTGGGACATATAGATCTGTCCAAGTTAAAGTTGAAATAGTAGAGATGAAAATAATGTAATGTTGTTTTGAGTTAATGTATATTATAGAGTTTTGAGAAGTATTGATGTTGACACAGTAGTTATGGAGAATATATGTAGAGTTTTTGAGTGATATATTGTTGTTTATAATTGATGATGTTATTTTGTTGTATTTGAAGTGAGGTAATACGATTGAGGTGTTGGGGATGGCAATTTTGTAGTAGGGGTAGTGTAATGTAGGAGTCCGCAACATAATGATAGGTTGGGACGGGATGGGACTGATTTAGTGGGAAGGGGTCACCTCAGGTAGAATCCAGGGACCAAATAATGGGAAATGAGCTTTTTGGGGGGGGGGAAACACGTATCCTAAGTACAAAGGGTTAGAGAGTATTTTTTTTATATATTGAGAGAAGGTGGCGATTTGAGTTTAATGATAAGTTGGGGTTAGAGAGTGTTTTGGTAGATGTTTTTAATAGAGATGGGTGTCAGGTTAGTTAAAGTTGATAGAGTCATAGAGAGGTAAAGATTATATATGTATACAGAGCAAGTAGTAAATTAAATTGTTGTAAATATTTACATCACCCACTGTAATGGAGAATAAGATTGTCAAATACAGAAAGAGATTTATAAGAATATAAAATTTTTAATTTACAACCAGTGACAAAATTTTGATAGAATTTGAAAATAATTATATAATATTTAAAATTAAGAATTGTTTATTTTGAATAATTTAAATGTCAATTTGATTATTATTTATAATAATATTTTGTTATTTTAAATATTTTGTTTTATTATGTTTTGTGTTTCAAGTTAGGATGTTACAGATGTTAAATGTATTTTCAGATAGCACTTGTACATAACGTATGTGGGTCAAGGTTTTTGAACTTGGCCTAGTTTTGATCAGCTGACAGTGAGGTCATATACATACTAAGCTTGTTGAGGAAGGAAGTTGATTCAACTTTTGTTTTTTTGATCAGTTTAAACAAATTTTAAATAATTTCTATATGTAAAGGAAACATTTAAAAAAAAAATTTTAATTTTTTTGAATTTTAAAATTTTTGGAAAATATTTTTTTGAAAAAAAAAATCTTGATTTTGCGCCTGCCAGCTAATGAATATTTTTAACTTTGATTATTTGATTGCTTGTGTATTAACCATGTTTATTATTATTGATTTATTGTATTGACTTGTATTGTTAGACTCTAAGTATTCACATGTTAGGTTAAGGATGTTCTTATTTGTAAGAGATGTCTAAATTGATTTATTTTAATTAACGGAAATAACAGAAAAAACCTAATGAAGAGAATAATTTAAAATATATACGAAATTTATGAATTGAGTTTACATGAAAACAACCAAGGAGTAGTTAATTAAACAAATTTTAGAAAAAAGAATTTTGCAATTTATAATATGTAATGTGAGTGTGTGTGAGCCCAGTATCTGCTAAAGGCAGCCCAGCTTGCATACAAGGGGAAACATATCGGTGGAGGATCTGGCCTAATCTGAGCCAGGGGTTGAGGATTTTTGGGGGAAGCATGTTAGAAGGTGAGGTACGCTGTGGTGCGTGTCTGATCGATTTTTCGGTGTTGGGATCTCTTACGGAGAAGTCCAGTGATCTCGTTCAGATGCGTCCATAGTCGCCAAGCCAGGGGGGTCATATACCCATGCAGACTAAGAACGAGGGGGTTGTGGGCACCAGTTCCTCACCGGTCCTCTTAGGGGTTTTATCAATGAGATTTCTTCTGTTTTGGACAGAAGAATTCTCATTGGGGGGTATTGTAACGTGTCAAAATTTGGGTAATTGTACTTATTGCAGTTATGGGGTATTTGTATTTTATTTTATTTCAGTTTTCGGGGTTTCGTAAATAATATTGTGCAAGTTAATTCCATTGTAACCGACCACGTGTAGAAAGCAGTATTGAAACAAAGCAGCAACGTAATATTCCGTTGCGAAACCAGGCAAAGAATTTGTACCACCCTCGACTTCTCAGAACTTTGTTTAAATGTGACCGCGCACGCACGCGCTACACAAGTCTGCGCTCGGAGGGACGCTGCCGTCCAAAAACCAAGATGCCAGGAGAACAATTTTATTCACAGTCTCCTTGACAGAGATGGAGGAAACGGAGTTAAGGACCGCCTCCTTTTGGTGACGTCAGTCTAGCAGTGCCAAATATTGTCGGCACTCACTACCGAAATAACCACTATGTATCATGAATAGAGTCGGTAGAATGCAACAATTCAGCTATGAACGACGACGAGATCTGATGGCAGTGGACCACAGTTTCTTCCCGCTCGCCAAGAAAGTTGCACAGTTGCTCGTCCCCCTGAGTACCGGCCGGTGCCCTTAGAAGGGGTAGCTCTTCTCAAAATTTGAAAAATGTGGCAATCCAAGTGAATCAATCTTTGTAAACCAGTGACAGTGATGGGGAAATAACTACCGAACATCCACATACAAATTTGTTTATTCAGTTTTTGTTTTTCGGGACGATTCCAACTTACCGCGGTGTGGCCACGTGGTCACTGACGAACGCGTTGCCGGCGGGGATTTAATATGATGTATTCGCTTGAGCAATCAGGGTAACGGGGGTTTTATTTTATTTATTTTTTAATGTGAGAGTGCGTGACGCAGGCTGGGCTATCTGAATTAGATGTAAGTAACCTAATTTAAGTTCATCATTGTAAAAAGTAGGAACCAGAATAACACCATCTGGAAAACCATGTGGGAAGATTTATTGGAAATTTTTATCTTTAGCACTGCAATCTTTAATAATTAAAAATCACAAATTCTCTTCATAAAATGTGTAGTGTAAGTCATTTCACTAACCTATGAAACACATGTTTGCGTCTGAGGTTCGTGCGATCGGATTACTGGACCCAGACAAAGAAAGAACTTTTACAGGTAGGTAAATGACAATTACTTTTTATATATTTTAAACTGTATAGTAACTTCACACATGTTTACCGGTTAATTACGAATTACCTCGTCTTGTACAAACTGTCCACTGTTTCCACTGTTAACCATTCTATCCCAGTTCTGACACCACTGTTACGACGTCTACTTGCTCGTTGTAGGTAAGTGGAAAACAAATTACAAGACACCAATTTATTCACTAATCACCAGCTTTAATTTTTACAGTTAAACAGTTCATAATTAACAACACAATCTCCTACAACAAATCAAATAAAAATTGTTCACACACAATAAAATGTCACTAATATTAAACACAATTGTATTAGAATTATACCGCCCGATTATGCAACGCAACACTTAACTAATAACCACTTGAACGCGCACAGTAATATCGCCTGATAATAACTCTCGAACCGCACTGTAAATATATCGCAGAAATACTGAACTGAACGTCATTGAATACTGGTATTTACAGCCAGCTGAAAATCTAGACGATTCCACATAGTACGTATTACCTCTAAACTATGATGTAATTGCTTGCGTCCTTGACACAGTGAGAGTGACCGCGCGAATTCTAGTACCGTCTAGAAAATGCACCGACAAGCACGTACGCCACATGCGTTATATCCTGGCACATTCGACAAACATGTAGATTGTTCTGTGATGTCATAAAAATATATATATTGCAACAGTACAAATGTATAGGGTACTGTGCATTGCACAAAGTAATTAAAATAATTAATTAAAGTAAATGAATAATTCATATTGTTAGCAATAATAATTCAGACCAAACTTTCATGTCGAGACAAGTAGATCACGCCATTTTGCTGTGTCTGTGTGTACACACCTATGTTACATGTGTGAGTGAAACCTGTTAATTCCTGAAAAGTGTCACCCTTAAGGAACACTATTAATTATATGAATTTATTAATTTGTAAAGATGGTGTGCATAATGTCACAAAACCAAATACACCAAAGTGTGTATAAAAATAAGATGCACTTGTGTACAAAAAAAATAGTGTAAAAAGGATAAAAAGTGTAATTACAGGAAAATAAAAATAAATAAAACTTATGTTAATTAAGATAAAGAAAAACGGTTTATACATGGTGAACACATAAAAATTACCGACAGAATGAATATCAGGTAATGTGCAAAAGACTTCGCATTTCGCGAAGACAGGCGAATTAAGTGTGACAAGAATCGTGTGTGAGAAGTGACGCCTTCAAAAGACTCTGACATGCAGAATATTGCCGAAGCATGATTTTAGCGCCCTGGGTATAAATACACGAGAGACACTAACTTCATTCTCTTTCTCGTTCAATCATCTTGGCAGCCAGAGGCTCTGCCCAACAACTACAACTCTTTCACGTACAACTACCGTAGCAGCCGGAGGCTCTGCCCAGAGACAACAACATTTGTATCTCAATCACAGCAGCAGCCAGGGGCTTCATGACTACTCATCATTTTCGTGAGAGCACCTGCAACCTGAGGCCATGACGGGAGACGAGGGAGCAGCCAAGTACATGCAGTAGAATCCAGTGTATGAGAATCCGACGGACGAAGGACGAGGATCAAGGACTCCAGGTCTGACGACGACAAAGGAGCATCCAGGATCAAAAACGTAGGACCGAAGAGGACACGCTGCCGATTTACCATGATAATAAGGTGACAAACAACCATATACTTGTAAACCAGAGACTCACACAAAGACAATAATTAATGATGTATTCAAACACTTTTTGCTACAGTCCGTTTCTTGATGTATATATTATTCTTGGATTTCGTTGTCCATGGCGTGTCCGTTACTTAACTAAATATCACTGTAATATTGACGACTCGGAACATTAAGTTTTTTATAAGTAAAAACGTAAAGTTTTACCTTATAGCCTAAACCGGCTTTCACCTATAGAAGGCTTCATCGGAGCCTCTGATGAAGCCTTCTATAGGTGAAAGCCGGTTTAGGCTATAAGGTAAAACTTTACGTTTTTACTTATAAAAAACTTAGTGTTCCGAGTCATCAATATTATAGTGATATTTAGTATATATTATATTTAATTTTTATAATGAATTTACCTCAAGATATTTCTTTCCTTATTAGGAACATGTTTCGGGTACACAAAATACTAACACATACACCACAATCACAACAATAATACCAATTTAAAGTACCAGAAGCCAACAGGAAGCCACAATAACATCCAGCCAACACACATGTACTTCACCAGACACAAAATCCGGAAGGCTGAGGATGGGTACACAATGATACACGAAACATGTTCTTAATAAGGAAGAAATATCTTGAGGTAAATTCATTATAAAAATTAAATAATATATATATATATATATATATTGTAACGTACGATTCGTGCGTACCTGCAAAATGTGTACATAAAAAAATAATGTGTTTGGATGATTAGTGCGTTCGCCTCGCACCGGGTCGTTACAGTAATTTTGTGGCTAGCGATGTTCGTAGCGTAGTTCTGATCACCTGTATATTACGGCAGTAACCTTACCTGTTATTCTTAGGGGGTGTAATAATCCCGTGTGGCGCCAAGTCGTTTTACAAAACAACTAAAAATTGTGTTTGAACAAGTTATCAGCGCAGCGGGTTGGTGTATTCGAATAATTCCCGCTCGCACAGCCGTCTCAATCGTTGCTTCTGACGTATGACTGGCAACTTTGTTTCAGTCAACCCCCGGTTGTACCTTTGGTTGATCACACGATTCTTCTTGTACTGGCTATCGTTTTCATGGTCTTCCAGCAAGTTGGCCATTCCCTGTATGGTCTTTATTTGTCCCTGTCTCCTGGCCCTCTGTATGGCGTCTTCGTAGTGATATCCCAGTTGGATGACTAGGGATTCTTCGGGTATCTTTGGTTCGAGATTTCGGGCTAGGCAGACCTTGCCCAAGAAGTAAGACGTTAATGTATGCCCAGCCTGTGGCTCATATCTTCCGTTGCTTATATCGTTCCTTACCACATTTTGGGTCGATTCCGACCAGTACTTTTCACGAAACAACGTTTTAAATTCTTGCGTACTGCTGATTTCTGGTCGTGTGGCTGTCCACCAATTGTCATTTGTGTCTCGAAACATCTCGTCGATGAGACTTCTCACCGTTGTCCATCTGGTATCTCTGTTCCTCTCGATGAGCTCCTCCACCCTTTTCAGAAATTCTATGGGGTTTCTTCGGTAACTCTTGAAGTTGATCACTTCCCTATTTTCATTCGTAAATATATGAGTGCTACTGCAAGGCTTCTCCCTCAAAGCGTCCAGTTCCTCTTGCATCTGCTTCTCTTTCTGATTGATTTCTCTAATTTTTTCTTTATTTTCTTGCGTTTTCTCGTCAATCTTGTTGATGGTGGTGTATACCCTTTCAACGCGTTCGCTGACATCAGTCTGGATTTCCTTGTGCCTCTCCTTCAGCTCTTGAAGCACCTCCTGTTTATTTTTGTTACACTCATCGGTGGTGGTCTTCTGTATTTCTTGGATCCTGAGAGTTCCTTCCTCTTGGACGTGATTTATTTTTTCTGTCAACTCTTCCTGGACGTGTATTATTGTTTCGTTCGTCTCAGTGATAGTCTGTTTGATTTCATTTTTGCACTCCGCCAACTGTTGCTTCCATTCATCTTTTGATTTCTCACCTTCTTCCTTCAATTGTTTTTGGAGTGTTTCCCAGTTGTTTTCAATCTTGTCATTTAACACTCCAAGATCCTTTGTTATTTGTCTCTTCAACTCCTCACGCTTCTCTTCTAACGCCTCTCGGTTGTTTTCCATTTTGTTATTCAGGATCTCTAAGTCCTCCTTGAATTGCTTCTTCAATTCTTCCTTATTTTGGTCCAGTTTGTTATTCAATTCTTCATTGTTTTGGTCCAGTTTTTCGTTCAGGAATTCCCTGTCTTCCCTTCTCAATGACTCTAATTTTTTATTCAATTCTTCTTTGTCTTGTCTTCTCTCCTTCCTGCTTGCAATGATTCTAGTTTTGTATTGGTTGACTCTAATTTTTTATTCAACTCTTCCTTGTCTTGTCTTCTCTCTTCCTTGTCTTGGTACATTTGTTCCATCATCCTCCTGAGCATCTCCTGCGTGCTCAGGTCTTCTTTCTGAGTGGGTTTGCTGGGTTGATCCCCGACCATTACTTCCACTTCCGGTTCTGGTTGAATTAGATTTTCCGGTTGGTTTTCCTGAACGTCCTCTTCGACTAACTCCCCGATTATTTCTTCCATCTCTTCTGGCTGGCCTTCACCTTCAATTTCTTTCTGTTTGTCCGTCCTAGTAAACATTGAGTGTCTCTTCATAGCCGCCGTTGACCTTCTTTTACGGCCTCACCGGTTGGTCGCCAATCTGTAACGATGGGTTTTGAGCGTACCTGCAAAATGTGTACATAAAAAATAATGTGTTTGGATGATTAGTGTGTTCGCCTCGCACCGGGTCGTTACAGTAATGTTGTGACTAGCGATGTTCGTAGCGTAGTTCTGATCACCTGTATATTACGGCAGTAACCTTACCTGTTATTCTTAGGGGGTGTAATAATCCCGGGTGGCGCCAAGTCGTTTTACAAATCAACTAAAAATTGTGTTTGAACAAGTTATCAGCGCAGCGGGTTGGTGTATTCGAATAATTCCCTGTAATAAATATCTTTTAATGGGTGATAACTGGAAACATTTACAATTACAACAAAATAATTATCGATTGGTTACATGAGATCTTGTTTTCAGGGCGGCGAATTGATTTAGAAACCATCTAACCTGGCTTCGCTGTTTACGTTAAACGTATTACAATTTTTTGGTTTCAAAATCCGTGGATTCTTTTGGCTATGAGTTAAAGAACTACAATGGTTACAATAAAAATACAAATTACCTTAATCTAAGTGTACAAGAAATATAAAGTGTGCTGTTACAATCTGTTGTGTTGTGTTGTAAAAGTGTTCTGTAAGTTCGTGTTCAATTCTTAGGTTATTCTATGGTAACAAAGTTTCATTACGTTTTAATTTGCTTAAATACTCTATGAAAGAGAAATATTATTTTTATAGTGTGGTAATTTTACCTTTCAAAATTATTTAAAGTGATTAGGGTTGGTGGAAAATAAATAATTGGATAGTACTTAACAACTCGACGTGTCTAGGCCTTTGTAGTTGGTTCGAGATAGGAATTGGCTGCATAAAATCAGTTTTCTTGGATTTTGGGCTTCTTTAAATGTGGCGTCTTTTTCGTCTTGTGTTTGGACGTTCTATTTATGGATAATTTCCGTTTATTCAGGTCTTGGGTCTTGTAATATTGGTTGTAGTGGTCATCTGCTTCTTTGATGATCGGTTTTCAGCAACTTTATACTATTATTTTCATGATTTTCACTGAAAAAACGCTCTTCCGAACTTTTGCATCTGTAAGGCTTGGTGACGCTTCGCTTCCTCTTTTCTACCAATTTCCAACGGTATTTTCTGTCAACAACCGCTGTTTCCATAGTAACGGTATTTTTCGAATAGGCTTATTTTGAGTTGATGTATTGTTATCGAAACTTCGAATTCTTCGTATATCTTCTGATTACTGTTATTCCTCCATCTTCCTTCCTGGTTATTAACTATTGTCATCTTCTGATTACTGTTATTCCTCCATCTTCCTTCCTGGTTATTAACTATTGTCACTATAGTATTTATTCTCGTTCATAGATTATTTTGATACCCCACAAGCTTGGGTGTTTTCAGATTTTAAGTTTTTACAATTATGTTAATGCTTGTTAATTACATTTCTTTTTATATAATAATGCTTATTACAATATTTTGTGTTATAAGTGATCTACAATTTATTCTTGGTGATTCCTTCACCTCAGATTTTCTAAATTCTGATTCAATTTGTTATAATTTTTGGTTGTTTGGTTCTGACAGTTATGTTTTTTCTAGGCCTAGGTAGCCATTATAATAATTTACTTATTTCGTTCAAATCACATTTTGGTTCAGCCTATTGGGCCTTATTTTGTTATTTTTATTAGTTGTGTTGTGTTTTGAGTCTGTAGGTGTGTTGTTTATTGTTCAATATTGCTTTCTCTATTTCAATCTTTAAAACATAATATTAGGCTTATGGACTGCACATTTCATTCAGCCATCTCCTCTTCATAACATTAACATGAACACAATTTTTGTTTATAAGTTATTAGAGTTATTGTTTTGATTAAAGAACATTATCACTCCCTTCTAACTTATCCTTATTTGCTAATTTTTTTGTTCATAACACACATTATTTGTGTTGTGATAAACAACCTCATTTGCTATGAAATTAATAACAATTCTTTATAATTTTAGGTATCTTTGTTAGTTTTTTGACTTCTTAATCTCTAAACAATTTTTATATTCCCTCCATGGTAACACCTTCAATTTATTCTATTCTGGAATCCTCCCTTTTTACTTACTACTAGCTATAATTAAACTTAGCTCTATTGAACATCTTTTTTAAATGAAAAGTCATCATCACTTCTAGTGTTTACTATACCTTATACTATAATTCACTCTTAATACTATTTATTCATCAGCTATTTATGCACTGTTTATTTCCAACTTTTACCTTACCTTCACTTGTAAATTACTTATTGTTAATTACAATTTCACTAGTGTCACACTTCACTTTGGGGTTCTTACACCTACACTATTGCACTATATCACTGTTTATATCATTTGTTTGGTAGTGGGTGACCCCTATACTTATTTCTCTTTCATGACTTAATCCTAATGACAATTAATACTTAATAACTAATACTTACTAACTAATAACAATTCTTATTGGTGGTTTAGGTTGCCTTTTTAATGGGTAGTAACTGTTATCTCTCCTTCCTCCTGATAACCCTCGTTTTGGTTTCAATGTCCTTGTTGAGTGCTATTTTACTTATTTTGGTGAACCATCCTTGGTTTTCACTTTTGCTTGTCCCCCTCCTTCTTCATTTTCCTTGTTCGTTTAATATATTAGGTTTTTTCCTCCGTTTCTTTGGACATTTTGGGGTCATTTAAACCCATAAACTTGTTTCCTTGTGGTTTAGGTTTATTATTTTCTTATTCTCGTTGTTTCTTTGTGGTTCCCTTCTTGTTTGTTTCTTGATGTTGGGTCAATCATGTCAAAGTATTTACATCTTAATAAGTATGTTACGTGGTTCCCTTCTTTATGCTTAGGTTGTTGTCTCAATCACTTGGGTTAGGTTAAAGTCGTTGCATTGTCTTGTCATATTCCTTATATTTTAATTAAAATCAATCAGTTCATTTGATAAGAAGTATTTTTACAATTATAAATATATTTTTTATCCCTGGTACTGAGTTGGCTATTTGTGTCGTGACATAATGCCTCTCCTTTAAAATTGATCATTTTGATAAAACACTAGTATAGTTTTTTATGAAATTATCAGTTATAGATAATCTTTTTCCTTTTCTTTCTTGGTTGTTTCTCCATTCTTTATTTCTCTTCTTACTGAAATCATTCCATTTTATTTGGATCTGTTTTTTACTTTATTTCCATTGGTGTGTTCTCCCTTATACACAATTTTTTCCCTAACTTTAGTAGCTGGTTTCTCCCATTACTACTTATTTTTCTGAGACCAGAGGCATATCATCTCTGCTCAGTTTATTTGATTGCTGGACTTTTCAACAGTCAATCATAAATACCTTTTTTGTCAACTTGTGACTTACATTAATAATAATATACTTTGGGATTGTCCACCTTGTGGTTTGTTTTTAGATCACTTTGGCTTTTTACTCATTCTTCCTTCCGCTGTACCTTTGCTATATACTATCATTTGCTCATACAATTGATTGTTTTTTATTTATTTATATGTTAATTTCATCATTAACTTTTCATTATTCGGTTTTCAATTCTCATGGTGATCATTTTAATTATCTTAGACATTGGTATACTTTTCTCAGTTATTTAGCAACATTTTGCTTTAGCCATAGCTTGTATATTTGATTCATACATAATCTCCCTCTTTCTTTGTACCAGTTTAGATTTTTTATTTTTTATTTTTTTTTTTTTATAAATAAATATCTTTGATTCATTATAATTTCATGTACTTATCTTATCAGGTTTGGTCTGATTTTATTTTTGTATATTTCAGTTTGTATTAATTCTTTGTAAGTTAATTTTCTTACACCATAGGAATTTGTGTAGCGTATTCCTATTTTGGTACATTTTGTTTAATTATTTTATATACTTCACACATCAACTTTTTAATATATTGTAAGTTGATTTCACTTAGTAGGAATTTATGTAACTCATTCCTTTGTTTTGATATTTTTTATTTTAGGCCTTATAAGTCATCGAAATGTTGTTGCAAGTTGTTCTCACATAATTTTTGAATTTTGGTATCTGTATTTTATTTACAGTTACTTGTCCTTCGTGATGACATATGGCCGTACATTTTATTATATATAATTTTATTTTGGTATCAATTCAATTCTCACGGTTGTGGATTTATTATATTATCATTTCCATTCCATATTATAGCCTTCTCCTTTTTGTTCGACACTTCGTTATTATGCACCTCTTCTCCTTCAAGTGTATGATAGTCACACTTATTCTGGATGAACGTATTCCAGTTATTTAGTTTTCTTCATAGAACTTCTTTATGGAAGCTTGGTTGTACACTCCTTTTACTTTTTTGGTGGTTATATTGCTTATCTCATAAGTGTTGTTTCCATTGTCCTTTGTGATGACATATGGTCCAACGTATAACAATAGCAATTTTTTTGCTATTCCTTCAAGTGTACTGGGTAGTTCCCTGTTTTTGATTAGCACTTTCTCTCCCTTGTGGTACTTTATTATTTTAATTTGTTTTTGTGAATACCTTGCTCTTTGTTTTTCTATTTTCTCCATAATACGGTTATAACAGTGGTTTTCATCATAGGGGTCTTCTGGGTTGACTGGGAAGTTTATTAAGTCTTGTATTTCTCTGTGGGGCTTTCTTCCAAACATCATCAGGTATGGGGTGTTTTCCGTAAATTGGTGGTAACTAATGTTCAGAAATACTTCGGTAGAAGCCAAATACTTTTGCCATTCTTTTTGGTTGTTGTGACAATAAGTTCTTAGTATATGTCCAACTTCCCTTAGCACTCTTTCTGCAAGGTTGCTACTAGGGTGGTATTTGGAAGTTTTATAGGTTTTTATATTCTCCTTTAGTAACTCGTTCCGCCATTTCTTTCCTTTGAACTGCGTTCCATGGTCAGTTATTATCATGCATGGTCTTCCTACTTCAGTAATATATTTAGTTTTTATTATTTCCAGTATTTTCTTAGTAGTAGCTCTGTTTATTGCATATAATTTTGTATATTTTGTATAGTGGTCTAACATGATCACAATAAACTTGTATTTATGTCTCCCTCCACTACGTGGGAATGGACCACATATATCGAGGAATATTTTTTCTAACTTTGTTGTTGAGGTGATGGGTATCATGGTTCCTTCTTTTTTCTCGTTATTGGTCTTTACCATTTGACATATTATGCATGTTTTAATATTTTGGTTTACCTTCCTTACTATATTTTTTATAAAGACTTCCTCCTCCAATGCTTTTACAATTTTTACAGTCCCCATATGTCCGTATCGAACATGATAATCCTTAATTATCTTATTTTCTAATGTTTTTGGAACTACTAGTTTCCATGTGCTATTATGTTTTCTCGTTTTAACAAAGAGTATATCTTGGTGGATACAATAATATTTATTCACAACTTCTTCATCTTCTAACAGTCTGTTTCTTATGTTTAGTAATTTAGAATCTTGTTTCTGCTGTACCACTACCTCGTTTAGAATATCTTCCAGGTCCTTTCTATTCTTTATTATACAAAACACTTTGACGATCTTCTCCTTTTCTCCTTCAAATGTCTGATCGGTGACATTTATTCTGGATAATACATCGGCAGCAACATTTTTACACCCTGGAATGTACTCCCACGTTATGTGGTACTCTTGTAATGCGAGTATCCATCGTGTAAGCCTCCCATGACTTAACTTACACTGTTTCAAAAAGGAAATGGACTTATGGTCACTTCGGACGGTGACGGGATATCCAAGGATATACGTCCTAAATTTTCCGCATGCGAACACAATACTGAGTAGTTCCTTTTCAGTAACATTGTAGTTACGTTCGCATCGGTTCAGTACCCTGCTGGCAAAGCTGATAACCAGGTGGTGTCCGTCCTTATCCTCTTGATATAACTCGGCGCCCAGGCTCACATCGCTGGTGTCACAATTTAAATAGAACGGCTGTTCAAAATTAGGGTGGTTTAGCATTATAGTTTCAAGAAATTTTGTTTTGATTAATTTTAGCACTTCATCTTGTTCCTTCCCCCAAGTCCACTTTTCTTTAGCTGATAGTTGTTTAGAGAACTTTGCTGTTAAATAAGAATAATTGGTCTGGAACTTTCTATAGTAGTTACAAATACCTAAGAAGGATTGTAGCTGCTTCTTATTCTTTGGGGTGGGGAAGTTCTGAATAGCTTCCACCTTCTCTTGGGATGGTGTTATCCCCTGTTCTGCTAAGTTGAAACCCAAGAATTTGACTTGGTTTGCTATGAATTTGGACTTGTCTAATTTCAATGTGATATTATTTACAGATAATTTTTGTAATACCTGTTTGACCCAATCGCAGTGCTCATCCCAGTCAGATGATGTTATTAAAAGGTCGTCCACATACACTGTTGTGAACTGCAATGCTTCTTGACCTATGACCTGGTCCATACACTTGACGAACACTGCGACGGAATTAACGAGGCCGAAAGGTAACCTCTTAAACTGGTAATTCCTTCCGTCGAAGATGAATGCCATGTACTTCCTACTGTGTGGGTGCAGCTCCACCTGCCAGTACCCACATACCGTATCCCAGGTGCTTATATATCTGGTACCATTTAATTTCTTGAGTATCTCTTCGATCTCTCCCGGTGACGTTCGATCATTAATGATCATCTTATTGATCTCCCGGGCGTCTAAACATATTCTGACTTTACCGTTCTTTTTTGGTATGGCGACTATAGGACTCGTGTAAGGAGACTGACTGTATTCAATGATGTCCTCCTTCATCATTCTATTTATTTCCTTTCTCACCTCGTTTTTTAGGGAGTAGGCGATTGGGTATGATTTTCTGTGTAAGTCAATGGGCTCTCGAAAGTCGATTTTACATTGGAAACCTTTGACCTTCCCTGGTGTATTTGAGAAAACGTGATGGTATTCTTGGTATATGGCTATTAGTTTTTCAGCCTGTTCACCCGTTATCTCTTGCTGAGGTCTCTCTCTTTGGAACTTTCTAATGTCTTCGATTTTTCTTTTCCACAGTTCTCCCTCTCCTTCTTCCTCTTCTATGGTAATTGATGGTTGATATGTCTGGCAATAATAGCTCTTTAACCCCTTATGATGATTTAGGGTTAGTTGTGTTGGGTTATTGTTGATTATCTTGGCTGACCACACTCCCTTCTCAGAAGTAAGCACTACTATTCCCTTCTGCATGTCAATAATTGCTGAGTGTTGTCTCAGTGCGTCGCATCCAATCAGCATGTTAAATGGTAATCCATTTGCGACAAGAAAAATAATGGGTATGATTGTGTTTTGACTGTTCAGCTCTAAAGAGACCTGTTTTCTGATGGTCTTATTTTGTTTGCCTGTGGCACCAATTATGACGATATTATTTATAGGTAAAGTCGGGATAGGTATATTGGAGTTGGCCTGGATCCGCTCCAATTCAGGTTGGTTTACGAGAGATACATTTGACCCAGTATCGATCATTATGACAGTGTTGATTCCATTAATAATGGCTTTTATATGCACTATTTCACTATTTGTTGTTGACAAGGGTTTATCCTCCTCCTCTAGAAGTTCTTCCCTGCTGTCCTTTAAATAATTGTTTGATATTATGGTTATCTTTTTTATTTCGCTTTCCGTCGTAGTTTGTCGATTTAACCCAAGTGATTGGTCATGTGAAGGGTCCTGGTGGTTTCTCACTGACCTTTTTAGTTTAAAGGTGGCTGGGAACCACTGGCCAGACTATTTACTTGGTCTGCCAGTTCATTGGTTGAGGTTGATTGATCACTTATGTGATTCCTTGGCGCTTCTATTGTTCTCGTTCCTGTAGCTTGCTGGTTGTCGTATTGGGAATTGTTGTACACTGTGCTGGTTCTAATGGGACAATATCGCCGATGGTTGTTTTGTCTCCTCCCGCTGATAAAATTGACTTGACACCTCATGTCACCCCTATTTTGGTTACTCCCGTTTCCTCTGTTATATGGGTAATTCGGGTCGTACCGGTTGCCATAGTAATTGTGATTATTTGGGTGGCCATTTGTATTCCTACCTTGTTCTATCCCCCTGTTGTGATTATTCGGTGCACTAGGGTTTTGTGCATTTCTGTTATTTGGTTGGTTCCCCTGGTTGTAATTATTTGGGTTACGATTCATTACGTTCCGGTAGTTGTTCTGGGTATTACTATAGGGTCAGTTGTGGCTTGGCACGTTGTAACTTTCATTCCCCCGGTTGTACCTTTGGTTGATCACACGATTCTTCTTGTACTGGCTATCGTTTTCATGGTCTTCCAGCAAGTTGGCCATTCCCTGTATGGTCTTTATTTGTCCCTGTCTCCTGGCCCTCTGTATGGCGTCTTCGTAGTGATATCCCAGTTGGATGACTAGGGATTCTTCGGGTATCTTTGGTTCGAGATTTTGGGCTAGGCAGACCTTGCCCAAGAAGTAAGACGTTAATGTATGCCCAGCCTGTGGCTCATATCTTCCGTTGCTTATATCGTTCCTTACCACATTTTGGGTCGATTCCGACCAGTACTTTTCACGAAACAACGTTTTAAATTCTTGCGTACTGCTGATTTCTGGTCGTGTGGCTGTCCACCAATTGTCATTTGTGTCTCGAAACATCTCGTCGATGAGACTTCTCACCGTTGTCCATCTGGTATCTCTGTTCCTCTCGATGAGCTCCTCCACCCTTTTCAGAAATTCTATGGGGTTTCTTCGGTAACTCTTGAAGTTGATCACTTCCCTATTTTCATTCGTAAATATATGAGTGCTACTGCAAGGCTTCTCCCTCAAAGCGTCCAGTTCCTCTTGCATCTGCTTCTCTTTCTGATTGATTTCTCTAATTTTTTCTTTATTTTCTTGCGTTTTCTTGTCAATCTTGTTGATGGTGGTGTATACCCTTTCAACGCGTTCGCTGACATCAGTCTGGATTTCCTTGTGCCTCTCCTTCAGCTCTTGAAGCACCTCCTGTTTATTTTTGTTACACTCATCGGTGGTGGTCTTCTGTATTTCTTGGATCCTGAGAGTTCCTTCCTCTTGGACGTGATTTATTTTTTCTGTCAACTCTTCCTGGACGTGTATTATTGTTTCGTTCGTCTCAGTGATAGTCTGTTTGATTTCATTTTTGCACTCCGCCAACTGTTGCTTCCATTCATCTTTTGATTTCTCACCTTCTTCCTTCAATTGTTTTTGGAGTGTTTCCCAGTTGTTTTCAATCTTGTAATTTAACACTCCAAGATCCTTTGTTATTTGTCTCTTCAACTCCTCACGCTTCTCTTCTAACGCCTCTCGGTTGTTTTCCATTTTGTTATTCAGGATCTCTAAGTCCTCCTTGAATTGCTTCTTCAATTCTTCCTTATTTTGGTCCAGTTTGTTATTCAATTCTTCATTGTTTTGGTCCAGTTTTTCGTTCAGGAATTCCCTGTCTTCCCTTCTCAATGACTCTAATTTTTTATTCAATTCTTCTTTGTCTTGTCTTCTCTCTTCCTTGTCTTCTCTCCTTCCTGCTTGCAATGACTCTAGTTTTTTACTCAATTCTTCCTTGTCTTCTCTCCTTCCTGCTTGCAATGATTCTAGTTTTGTATTGGTTGACTCTAATTTCTTATTCAACTCTTCCTTGTCTTGTCTTCTCTCTTCCTTGTCTTGGTACATTTGTTCCATCATCCTCCTGAGCTTCTCCTGCGTGCTCAGGTCTTCTTTCTGAGTGGGTTTGCTGGGTTGATCCCCGACCATTACTTCCACTTCCGGTTCTGGTTGAATTAGATTTTCCGGTTGGTTTTCCTGAACGTCCTCTTCGACTAACTCCCCGATTATTTCTTCCATCTCTTCTGGCTGGCCTTCACCTTCAATTTCTTTCTGTTTGTCCGTCCTAGTAAACATTGAGTGTCTCTTCATAGCCGCCGTTGACCTTCTTTTACGGCCTCACCGGTTGGTCGCCAATCTGTAACGATGGGTTTTGAGCGTACCTGCAAAATGTGTACATAAAAAATAATGTGTTTGGATGATTAGTGTGTTCGCCTCGCACCGGGTCGTTACAGTAATGTTGTGACTAGCGATGTTCGTAGCGTAGTTCTGATCACCTGTATATTACGGCAGTAACCTTACCTGTTATTCTTAGGGGGTGTAATAATCCCGGGTGGCGCCAAGTCGTTTTACAAATCAACTAAAAATTGTGTTTGAACAAGTTATCAGCGCAGCGGGTTGGTGTATTCGAATAATTCCCTGTAATAAATATCTTTTAATGGGTGATAACTGGAAACATTTACAATTACAACAAAATAATTATCGATTGGTTACATGAGATCTTGTTTTCAGGGCGGCGAATTGATTTAGAAACCATCTAACCTGGCTTCGCTGTTTACGTTAAACGTATTACAATTTTTTGGTTTCAAAATCCGTGGATTCTTTTGGCTATGAGTTAAAGAACTACAATGGTTACAATAAAAATACAAATTACCTTAATCTAAGTGTACAAGAAATATAAAGTGTGCTGTTACAATCTGTTGTGTTGTGTTGTAAAAGTGTTCTGTAAGTTCGTGTTCAATTCTTAGGTTATTCTATGGTAACAAAGTTTCATTACGTTTTAATTTGCTTAAATACTCTATGAAAGAGAAATATTATTTTTATAGTGTGGTAATTTTACCTTTCAAAATTATTTAAAGTGATTAGGGTTGGTGGAAAATAAATAATTGGATAGTACTTAACAACTCGACGTGTCTAGGCCTTTGTAGTTGGTTCGAGATAGGAATTGGCTGCATAAAATCAGTTTTCTTGGATTTTGGGCTTCTTTAAATGTGGCGTCTTTTTCGTCTTGTGTTTGGACGTTCTATTTATGGATAATTTCCGTTTATTCAGGTCTTGGGTCTTGTAATATTGGTTGTAGTGGTCATCTGCTTCTTTGATGATCGGTTTTCAGCAACTTTATACTATTATTTTCATGATTTTCACTGAAAAAACGCTCTTCCGAACTTTTGCATCTGTAAGGCTTGGTGACGCTTCGCTTCCTCTTTTCTACCAATTTCCAACGGTATTTTCTGTCAACAACCGCTGTTTCCATAGTAACGGTATTTTTCGAATAGGCTTATTTTGAGTTGATGTATTGTTATCGAAACTTCGAATTCTTCGTATATCTTCTGATTACTGTTATTCCTCCATCTTCCTTCCTGGTTATTAACTATTGTCATCTTCTGATTACTGTTATTCCTCCATCTTCCTTCCTGGTTATTAACTATTGTCACTATAGTATTTATTCTCGTTCATAGATTATTTTGATACCCCACAAGCTTGGGTGTTTTCAGATTTTAAGTTTTTACAATGATGTTAATGCTTGTTAATTACATTTCTTTTTATATAATAATGCTTATTACAATATTTTGTGTTATAAGTGATCTACAATTTATTCTTGGTGATTCCTTCACCTCAGATTTTCTAAATTCTGATTCAATTTGTTATAATTTTTGGTTGTTTGGTTCTGACAGTTATGTTTTTTCTAGGCCTAGGTAGCCATTATAATAATTTACTTATTTCGTTCAAATCACATTTTGGTTCAGCCTATTGGGCCTTATTTTGTTATTTTTATTAGTTGTGTTGTGTTTTGAGTCTGTAGGTGTGTTGTTTATTGTTCAATATTGCTTTCTCTATTTCAATCTTTAAAACATAATATTAGGCTTATGGACTGCACATTTCATTCAGCCATCTCCTCTTCATAACATTAACATGAACACAATTTTTGTTTATAAGTTATTAGAGTTATTGTTTTGATTAAAGAACATTATCACTCCCTTCTAACTTATCCTTATTTGCTAATTTTTTTGTTCATAACACATATTATTTGTGTTGTGATAAACAACCTCATTTGCTATGAAATTAATAACAATTCTTTATAATTTTAGGTATCTTTGTTAGTTTTTTGACTTCTTAATCTCTAAACAATTTTTATATTCCCTCCATGGTAACACCTTCAATTTATTCTATTCTGGAATCCTCCCTTTTTACTTACTACTAGCTATAATTAAACTTAGCTCTATTGAACATCTTTTTTAAATGAAAAGTCATCATCACTTCTAGTGTTTACTATACCTTATACTATAATTCACTCTTAATACTATTTATTCATCAGCTATTTATGCACTGTTTATTTCCAACTTTTACCTTACCTTCACTTGTAAATTACTTATTGTTAATTACAATTTCACTAGTGTCACACTTCACTTTGGGGTTCTTACACCTACACTATTGCACTATATCACTGTTTATATCATTTGTTTGGTAGTGGGTGACCCCTATACTTATTTCTCTTTCATGACTTAATCCTAATGACAATTAATACTTAATAACTAATACTTACTAACTAATAACAATTCTTATTGGTGGTTTAGGTTGCCTTTTTAATGGGTAGTAACTGTTATCTCTCCTTCCTCCTGATAACCCTCGTTTTGGTTTCAATGTCCTTGTTGAGTGCTATTTTACTTATTTTGGTGAACCATCCTTAGTTTTCACTTTTGCTTGTCCCCCTCCTTCTTCATTTTCCTTGTTCGTTTAATATATTAGGTTTTTTCCTCCGTTTCTTTGGACATTTTGGGGTCATTTAAACCCATAAACTTGTTTCCTTGTGGTTTAGGTTTATTATTTTCTTATTCTCGTTGTTTCTTTGTGGTTCCCTTCTTGTTTGTTTCTTGATGTTGGGTCAATCATGTCAAAGTATTTACATCTTAATAAGTATGTTACGTGGTTCCCTTCTTTATGCTTAGGTTGTTGTCTCAATCACTTGGGTTAGGTTAAAGTCGTTGTATTGTCGTGTCATATTCCTTATATTTTAATTAAAATCAATCAGTTCATTTGATAAGAAGTATTTTTACAATTATAAATATATTTTTTATCCCTGGTACTGGGTTGGCTATTTGTGTCGTGACAATATATATTACAACATTAACGAGTTGTATGTGATGATGGGTGTAATCATAATAATAATAATACTATATAATTTGGTTTAAAATCATTTAAATATTTATTAAACAAAAATTCTTCTTTGGTTGCGAATTAAAATATCATTATTATTTGCAGCCATAGCACGTATCTAATTATTACATATAAGTGATACTCTCGTATTACTAAATACCTTTTTCTTTATCCGTGCTGTGACTACGTCTTTGATGTCTTACGACATGTTTCGGGAACACATTCCCATTATCAGGTAAAATCATATAATGAATCTCGTATTACACATAGACATAATATACAATCTTTTACTCTAATACACATTTATAATTATCTAATATTGCTCTCGGCTTGCTCATTAGTGTGATAATGATTAGATTATCTAATTATTTTCTAATGATCTAATCTCTTTTGATTTTACTGCATATGCATTACTTTGCTTTCTAATAAAAATTTACCAATTACTTTGACCAATTTAAATATTAAAATTATAGATTCAAAATTATAGCTTCAAAGTTATTGATTCAAAATTATAGTTAAACATTCTTAAACATTGCTCTAATTATTATACAAAGAATATTTATATTTTGCAAAAATTATTAATTCATATTTGAATTAGATTGTCTCTCTCTTTTTTACATCGTTAATTATTGTCTTTGTGTGAGCCTCTGGTTTACAAGTACATGGTTGTTTGTCACCTTATTGTCATGGTAAATTGGCACCATGTCCTCTTCGGTCATAGGTCCTTGATCCTGGATGCTCCTTTGTTGTCGTCAGTCCTGGAGTCCTTGATCCTCGTCCTTCGTCCGTCGGATTCTCATACGCTGGATTCTACTGCATGTAATTGGCTGCTCCCCCGTCGTCTCCCGTCATGGCCTCAGGTTGCAGGTGCTCTCACGAAAATGATGAGTAGTCGTGAAGCCCCTGGCTGCTTCTGTGGTTGAGATACAAATGTTGTTGTCTCTGGGCAGAGCCTCCGGCTGCTACGGTAGTTGTAAGTGAAAGAGTTGTAGTTGTTGGGCAGAGCCTCTGGCTGCCAAGATGATTGAACGAGAAAGCTAATGAAGTTAGCGCGTCTCGTGTATTTATACCCAGGGTGCCAAAATCATGTTTCGACAATATTCTGCATGTCAGAGTCTTTTGAAGGCATCACTTCTCACACACAATTCTTGTCACACTTAATTCGCCTGTCTTCACGAAATGCGAAGTCTTTTGCACATTACCCGATATTCATTCTGTCGGTAATTTTTATGTGTTCACCATGTATAAACCGTTTTTCTTTATCTTAATTAACATAAGTTTTATTTATTTTTATTTTCCTGTAATTACACTTTTTATCCTTTTTACACTATTTTTTTTATACACATGTGCATCTTATTTTTATACACACTTTGGTGTATTTGGTTTTGTGATATTATGCACACAATCTTTACAAAATAAATAAATTCTTATAATTAATAGCGTTCCTTAAGGGTGACGCTTTTCAGGAATTGACAGGTTTCACTCACACATGTAACATGTGCGTGTACACACAGACACAGCAAAATGGCATGATCTACTTGTCTCGACATGAAAGTTTGGTTGTTCCTTATACAGCTCAGATTGAAAGCTGAATTATTATTGCTAACAATATGAATTATTCATTTACTTTAATTAATTATTTTAATTACTTTGTGCAATGCACAGTACCCTATACATTTGTACTGTTGCATTATTTCCCTGCTTAATAAAAACAAAAATTTAATAAACAGGTTTATTAAACTTTTTGCCTTTTTCCATTAGACAAATAGTACCGGTAGCTAATAAACTCAAAATAAAACGTGAGTTCTCTAACCAAGTTTGTAACGTCAATGGAATTACGGGTGCTTCTGTTAAAACTAAGGGTAAAAAATACATTGATTTACTCACTCTTGACAACAAACAAATATGGACGTCTCTTCCAGTCCTCATATTGGACAAAATCACTGGGGAACTGCTCTCTTGCACCATATCTCCAGAAATCAAGGAGAAACTACTTCATTTTAAGTTAGCAGATCCCACTTTTGATAAGAAGGCTCCTATTCAAATGCTTATAGGTGCAGACATTCTAATGCATGTAATCAAACCTGCAAAATACAGTTTAAGTGAAAACATGCCCTATGCTTTGGATACAGAGTTTGGTTTCATCATAATAGATAAAGCCTCAATCGTCAGCACAGACAACTATGACCATTGTGACAGTAACATTACTACACTATTCACAGTTCATGAAGAGACTCTTCACAAACTTATGACTCAATTCTGGAAAGTAGAACAACCACTTAAAATAGACCATTTTACACCCGATGAAGTTGAATGTGAAAACCATTTTCAAAAAACACTCTAGATGTCCTGTCACTGGGAAGTATACTGTCAGACTCCCATTCAAACAAAGTTCAGAACTTCTTGGTGACTCATCAAGCATTGCTAAAAGAAGATTTCTTGCGTTAGAAAAGAAACTTCACTCTCAACCTGGGCTGAAAGAATTATACTGTGATTTTATGAATGATTATTTAAATACAGGACACATGAAACTGTGTACCAATGTAGTTACAGACAAACCACACTATTTTTTACCTCATCATGGTGTTTTTAAACATAACAGCACCACTACACATCTTCGAGTTGTTTTTTATGTAAGGTGCAAGACGAGTAATAATGTATTGCTTAATCAGTTACTTCATGTTGGTCCTAAATTACGTAATGACATTGCTACTATCATAATAAATTTCAGGCGTTATAAATATGTATTCACTTCCGATGTAAAGCAGATGTTCCACTCTATCGACCTTGACGAGCAGGATAGATGTTTACCAACTAATCTTTTGGCGTGACAATCCACAAAGCCAACTACTAGTTTACCAACTCAACACTGTTACGTACGGCATGGCTTAAAGTCCATATTTAGCTAATAAGGTAATACAACAACTCACGGAAGATGAAGAACACAACCATCCTTTGGCTTCAATAGCCATAAAGGGCCAAATTTATGTTGACGACTTAGCACTGGGACATGACAATCTTGAAGAAGCTTTAACGTTACAACATGATGTCATTTAACTACTTCAAAGTGGTAACTTTCACTTAAGAAAATGGACAGCTAATTTTCCAAAATTACTGTGTGATATTCTAGCAGAACATCAAGAAACCCCTATCTACTTTCGTGATCCAGGTCACCCACTAATAAGCATATTAGGTTTACAGTGGTTACCAAACACAGATTGTTTTACCTACAAAATTAGCATAACTGACAATTCAATTGAAACCAAAAGAACAGTTCTATCTACAATTGCTAGGTTATATGACCCATGTGGTTTTTTGTCACCGGTCATATTTACTGCTAAATCTTTTATACAACTCTTGTGGACTTCAGGTTGTGAATGGGACACACCCCTTCCTAAAGAGATTGCCAACAAATGGAATAATTTTCTACAAGAGTTGCCTGTTTTGGAGAAATTATCAATACCTCGTCATATAGGTATCTCTGAGGAAACAAACATACAACTACATGGTTTTTTTGTGATGCTTCTGAGCATGGTTATTCAGGTTGTGTGTATCTACGTACATGTGACAGTTTAAATAACATCAAAGTCACTGTCATTTTAGCAAAATCCAAGGTAGCACCCCTAAAGAACATTTCATTACCCAGATTGGAGTTATGTGGCGCATACCTACTAGCACAACTTGTGAAATATTCTATAAGTATTTTTTCCAAAACAACTTCTATCAATTCTGTCCATGCATGGACTGATTCTAAAATAGTATTGTGTTGGATATCAACAACACCATACAAGCTAAAAACATTTGTAGCGAACCATGTAGCTCAAATTCAGGAATACTACACCCTACTTTCTGGTCTCATGTACAATCTATGCAAAACTCTGCTGATTGTGCCTCTAGAGGCTTGCAACCAAGGCAACTTATTCATCATGATATTTGGTGGAGAGGTCCCTCATGGCTAAGTGCAGATATTACTAAATGGCCAAAGAAACCAGAAGATATACCAGTTTTTTGATCAGCCTCCAGAAATTAAAAATACACACTTAAATGCTTTTATATCTGTGAAGGAGACTCAATCTATGTCTGACATCTTGCACAAATATTCCACATGGAGTAAACTTCAGAGAATAATCTCATATCTCTTGCGATTTTAGAACAATTTAACTTCCAAAATTAAATATACAGGAAATCTAATGGCACATGAGATTCAACAAGCAACATATCGGATTTGTCGTTTAGTACAACAATCTGAATTCCTTTCAGATATTAACAACATCAAGAGAGGACAGCAATGTAGTCTTAAATTACAGCGTTTATCCCCAATCATTGGAAATGATGGATTGATAAGGGTAAGAGGCCGTCTTCAAGACTCCAGCTTAAATGAAGATGCGAAACATCCTATTTTACATCCAAAAAACATTTTGTTACAGATCTCCTTGTCGATTACTATCATTTAAAGTATCTTCATGCAGGACCACAACTGCTTCAGTCGCTACTCAGCAAACAATACTGGATCTTATCTGCCAGGAGCTTTATACGATCACGTATTCACAAATGTATGCAATGTTTTCAAGCCAAACCAACCACCATATTTCCAAAAAAATGGCAAGCTTGCCTGAAGCTCGTATTCGTCGGGCGCCATCTTTTCAGATAACAGGGTTAGACTATGCTGGTCCCATGGAAATAAAGGTACATACACTGAGAAGAGCACAAGTCGTCAAGGCTTATCTTTGCATATTCGTTTGTTTTACAACAAAGGCAGTCCATATCGAGATTGCGACTGATCTCTCAACAGAAACTTTTATAGCAGCATTATCACGCTTTATATCTCGTAGAGGACTTCCTTCCGATCTGTAGCTAGATAATGCGCCCAATTTTGTTGGTGCACAAAATAAAACAGATAAAAACATTAAGCATCTTTTGCGTCAAGAGGATACAAAAATAAATGAAATGAATTTTCAATTCACAACGCAATTAAATTTCATTTCATCCCACCCGCAGCACCTCATATAGGTGGTTTGTGGGAAAGTGCTGTCAAAAGTGCTAAAACACATTTAAAAAGAGTAACTGGGAACCAAATATTAACACTAGAGGAGCTTCAAACTCTCACTTCTCGAATAGAAGCAATATTGAATTCTTGACCATTAACGAGCTTATCAACTGATCCTATGGAACTCGATGTACTTAATCCAAGTCATTTTCTCATTGGAAGGCCATTGGTATCAATGCCAGAAACTCAGTAAGAAAATATACCCGTTGGGCGCCTTAAGCGATGGCAAAGAATACAAGCCATGTCTCAAAATATATGGAGGCGATGCCAGACTGAATATTGTAAAGAAATATTATTTATGTCTTGTAGCCGCTACCGTTCAAACCCCGCGATGGAAGCCACTTTGTAAAGAAATAATATTTATGTGGGTTTGTAAAAACTAAAGTTTTAATGTTGTTTGGTGTTAAACGTGTCAAAATGTATCTTCTCAGTCGTGTACGGGTAAACCGTATTTTGCTCTGCTGCATTCAAATGTTGCCGCCTCGCCACCTGATTGGCACACAGCTTTCGGCAGTATGACCCAGCTAGCGTCTCGCTTTAACGCCTTCACTTCAATAATTATTAGTTGTTATTCTAATTTAACTGAATCAAACATACAGAATTGCAGATTGAGAACATTTATTAATCCTTGAAAATATTTCAATTGCTTTATGATACATCAAAATTCGTTTTCTGCACCGGCTATTACAATTGTTCGGTTGGTACTTGCTCAGCTCAGTTTGTATACAATCCGTCAGTAATGTTAGTTTACAGTAAATATATGGTTTTTTCTCAGGGGTGTTAAGTCCTTTCGGCTACAGAAATATATACTTACGGCTAACACACACAAAGTTATAACAATTCTTAATGCTAATTACATAAACAAATCGATATCTCATTACATTTAATTAAGTAATCACCAATGAAAACTTGTAAAGCAATTTTGGGTTAGGTTTCGTTTTGTCAAAGTTCAGTTATCAAAAGGTTCATCAATTATTTTATTATATTTTACTTTTTTAATAATTGTTAATTGATTAAAGTTAAATAGTGAATTTAAATAAGCATTTATTTTGACTCGGAATAGTGATCAGTGAGGTGAATTAGTTATATTTAATTCAGACCAAAAAATTGTGAATTCGATTTAAGGGATAATGTTTATACTCATCGGTTTTCCTGCTGAAGATCCTGATGTTGTCTTCTTCTATGGATAACTCCTGGGCTGTCGTCTTCTTCTACTCTCCCGAAGTTTCTTCCCTCGTCTCGGCGCTTCTCCTTGCTGACTCGGGCCTCGTATTCCTTCAGTTGTCATCAGTCTTCTTCTATTTAAAGGTTCCAATGATCTTCACTTGATGTTCGTGGTCATCTCTCTTCTTCACGGCGTCGTTCCGTCTTCTTCGGATAACTACGGTTTGTTAATTAATTTTTAATAACAAACTTTGGTTCAGGATTCCCTGTACTATTGTAATTATCTTCCTCTGGTTTTAATTAGGTTGGAAATTACTTGAAGAATAATAATTTTAATTTTGATATGAGAGTTCCTCGATCCACTCTCTGGCGTTGGTCAATAATAACTACTGAAAATCTAACGGTTTTTTGGCGTTATTTTTCTTGTTGCTATGGTTACTTAATAAATTATGCTAATTTTCATTGGTTATTAACTGAAGTCATTGTTATGATTTATCGTCTTTTTTCGTCTATTTTTACCAAAATATCTTCGATTGAAGATTACTACTTTATACTAATAGCTAGAGTTATTACATTAGCACCATTCTTCCTAATTTTTTATGATGGTCATTTTGATATCCCTCATGCCCACTTTTGAATATCTAATTACATTTTTACTATTTTCCATATTTATATTCTACATATATTTTATTCAAAATTAGTTGTTAATCACATACTTTGGTACTAGGAATACTCACTTAAATGGTTTAATCATTTGGCACATTCTGCCTTAACTTTGGATTATTATTTGTTCTCAAGTTAGTAAATTTATATTCAACAGTTTGGCCTAGAGCCTAGATTCCATTCTACTTCCATCTAACATTTCTTACTAACATCTCTGGTACTTCTAATACAAATTATAAACAAAACAAACAATAAACATCAGTATTCCTAACTCTAATTCTTATTATGAAATATTCCTTGTCAGGTTCTAGCCTGAAATAACTTTTAACTACTGTTATCAGCTTACCCTATAATTTACTCTATGCTATGATTTTCTGAACACTAACAAAACTCTTATAATACTATTGATAAACTGTTCCTTACATGATATGTCTTATCCACTATTCCCTTCACTTAAATACAGTGTCTGTCCTTCTTAATTTGCTATTCATTCTAATACCTTAATTCTTACCTTACTATATAATCCTGATATCTTATTACCTAAATTACTAATATTACAATTAGTTCAATCTTACCTACTAATGCACAGTTTATCAAAAATTGTTTATCTGTTTAACATACTTGGCTTATATAATATTTGGTTCTACACCCCCACTGCACTTTTCCTTTCATTAGAAAGTTTCTTTAATTACTACCCTGCTCACTTTGTTTCATTATTCTATACCTATCACTTCACTACTTATTTAGTTTTACACACACTTTTGGGCTTATTCACTTGTTTATTCAAGGGTTGTCTGATTACTTTACATCACTGTGTGATTACGGTCGTGAATAACTATTTTATCTCCAAATCACACTGATCACTTTTAGTTATCATTCTAATATTGCTTTTGGTTTTGGCTCAAAGTATTGTTTACTATCTTTGGCCATTATCATTACAATTAGTTTGGGGTATGGTTAGCTTCTAACTCCCTACATTATATTATACAAGTACATTCTTTTATCCACAAGATACATGTGATACTATTACCCTCCATTAATCTTATTGTCCTAGTTATATCTCATATACTACAAACATCAGTTCATTATTAAATTTACAATATTCTGTTCACTTTTTTGGGATGACTTGATTGTACTTAGGTTTTAACTGCTTCTTCACTGTCTCTTGGTTCCTTTGGTTTCTATCCGATCTATTGTGTCAGGTCATTGTCAGGTTAATAGTCATTTGTCATTTATTGGGTTATTGATCTTTCAGTTTATAAGTTTTTGCCTCTTACTCTTATCTTCAGCTGTTTATTTTATAATTAAATACAATTGAATCTTCACTACCTTATGTCATGTTACAATATCTACATACCCTTCAACAGAGGTCCAAATGGACAAAAGACAAGCCAAATTTGATATTAAGCCAAATTTGTTTAGGCAGAATAGTAAAGACGTTCCTAGGTAAGGATGGAGTAGTGCGGGTTGTAGAAGTCAAAACTGCTAAGGGGAACCTCATACGACCTATCTACAAGGTTTCTCCTTTACCAAAACAAGAGTATTGATATCATGTATTGTACAACTTTCTATTTATCCATACATACTGCAAATATTCTTCTTTTCTTTGTTTGAATGTTACAAAGCTTGTTTTTATTTTATTATTTACTTCTTGTTTTTCTAGTGAATCGTGGAGGATTCACGGGGGCCGGGATGGACAGTACTTACTTTAGTTTGCGTCATATATATATATATTGTAACGATATGTTCTGGTCGTATCTGTAAAATGTACACCAATTTTGTATGTGTTGTAATTTTCTCATATAATAAGTCACTGTGAGGGCGGCAATCGTAATATTCCTCACTTTCTTTCAATAATATTATTACATATATCTAACAAGATATATAAGACAAATACCATAATTTGGTATTACTGGTACTCACCAAATTCATTATTAGCCGGGCTCATCTTCTGCTTTTATACACTGTTTTATACCTAAGGGTTCCAGGGTTTTGGGTACAGGAAGATTTCGAAACACAGTGGACGACACAATTGATAACACAATATTCAGGAGGTTAACCATTAATTTTAATTTCACTCTACGTTCGTACATACAGAACCATGTTTACTATAATGACGTCAGGTGGCCTGACTCAAACAAAATGGTGGTTGCCTTTTTATATCTCTTGGTATTCTTTAATTGCTTTATTGTTGGATTAATATCAGTTTAACATTACTGCTGCAGCTTCAAATTATGAATGAATAGAGTTTAAATTTATTACACAAACCAATGCCCTCGGCATATGTTTTTTATGGCCATGCATCCACTCTCTCATTTGCACACTCAGTTTTAGACCTGTACATTCTTTAATTCACAATTGAATATTAATGAGCTCATAAGATAGAAAATAATAAAAGGAACTTCTCTGGTTAATCGGTGCTGATGTCCATCCGTTGATCGTGCTTGCTGCCCATGGTGATGGCCGGTGTTCGCCTTTTTTAGTCTGCCGTTTAATTAGGTTGATATTACACTGAATTTACATTTTTAGTAACTGTATGTTAACAAGTTATATGAGCCTTTCTTGCTCCACTATAATGGCCAACATTTTGCCAGTTGTATTTAAATTATTGTAAAATTTTGTGCACACAACGATACATCGCTGTGGCTGCTATGAAGAATGGCGTTGAAATGAGAACGAGGCAAATGTAAATTTGCGCTTGTGTGTGTGTAGTTCTTACGTCATCCCGCTTTGTCTTGCTGGACAACGCCGGGTTACACACATTGTACTCAGTGCGTCATTGTTATTAGCGATGACGGAGCTGTGTTATAGCCCAATCATAATGCATATTGTTGTACTTCGTCATAAACACCGCCATGGTATATTTTGATGTTTTCACGTCCACCGGAGACCTTGGTGTTTTACTCTGGCCGAATTTGCTTTGTTCCTTTTTCCAGAGGGACAATGTACCTAACCATTCTGTCTGTTTAATAATTACATAATATAAACATTGAAAATACCCATAATTCCCATAATTCTGGTACTGAGTCAGTCTGTACTGTTACAAACCCCCTCAAGGAAAATTTTTGTGTCGAAACACAAAAAATTTCCTTGACTGATTCACACTTTCCTAAAAGGATCAGTCTAGATATGTCACCACAACCCCCTGTAACGTTACAAAAAAATTTTATCATCACTTACCCTTGGTCCCATGATGTTGGTCGCACCCTCTGACCTTACTGGACTTCTCCTGAGAGATCCCTACACCATAAGGCCATGAGGCACTCTACACTCCTGTTCTGATGCTCCAGCCAGCCCAGGACTGCGGTCACAACACCACAAAACTCTGAAACATCCAATACAAAATTCAAAATAGTGGTATAATACACTTACATATCTACAACTGATATGTTCCCCTTTAGACGCATTGGTTTGTGTTTGGGGCATTGGTTTGGTCTTAAAATCAACAGGTTCAACCTCACAACTACAAGACTTAGAATACCTTGATTTTTACCACCACCTAAATCAATTTCTTATTTGTAAGAAAATAACAACATATCTATAACTACACACATAACACAATATATCAATAATTCTTTAATATACCCCCAAAATACCTTCACCTAATTAATTCTACAAATTCAGATTACAACTATCATGGCAGACGCTTTTATTTAAATTCTATTGCTCAACTTAGATTCCCTTCTTCTATTTTGTACATGGCAGCTTACTATAATATTTTTATCAATCTTCATTTGTACCTTTAGATTTTCAACTTTAGAATATACTATCTCTTAACACTTGTTATCGTCATTACCCCTGTAACGACCTCCTAACCACACACTCTATTGGCATCAACATAATAAAACATCATAAAACATTGTACATTACATATTAACATTGTTACATTTACCTTACATTAAACAATTTAAATTTACATGATTTGTACCAAACTTTATCACATTACTACTTCAACAATTCTCTATTAACTTTTAATTATTTGACCTTCATTAGATTCTATACAACAATTTCAAATTTATCCTTACCTTTCTGTTACAATTACCTTCCTATCATGAATTTCCCTTTTCTAACCCTTCTATCCTTACTCGTTTGGGTGACTCTCTATTATTCATTTTTCTCTAGCTTATTTTGGCATTGTCAATCTAACCTTACTACCCCCTTTTCTCTACTAACAACCGCTTCTAACCATTAATATACATTTTGACACCAATATCTCTTAATAACCCCCTTCACAAATCCCATTTAAAACCTCTGGCACCGAGCCTTTTTTGTACTAGTATGTGTGTATTCCCTCTAACCAACTCATTCCCTTATCGGTTTCTGACCCTTTCAGATAACCCTTTCCGGCACACAACGATCCCTTCCTGTCTCAACATCTCTCGTTGGACTCCTACACCAATACCCTTATTACAAAATATCACCATCAACAACTATAAAATTACCATTCACATTACTCAACTCTACATATAATCGCTAACCACTGTGTCCCTAAAATATCTAACACCTCTTTATATATTATCAGCATCTCAGCACTTTATTTTCCCTAACTCCCATTAACTCTATTTGACTAACTTCAATGCCCTTATTTATCACTATCCCCAAACTCTTTATAACATTTCAATATTAATATACCATTAGAAATTCATCACTTATCTGCTAACAACACCTTTCATATCCAAATACATAATCATCTACTAACCATTAGAATCTGAATTCTCATAATATCCTTTAAAATCATTATTAACTTCCTCCAATTATTTAAAATCGTACAATACATGTTTACATAAAAATTACATAAAATACACAACAGTAAAAATACACAAATACATAGACATCAATACACAAAAATATACAATTCACATAATCATGTAATCATTTGCCATAATCAGTCCTAGTCAGTCCATTTTTTAAAAAACACTGTCCACACAATTAAATGTTCATAACACAATAGAAGGTCTACCCTCCATCGTTAAACAATAGTCTTATCTTCGGTCTGTACAATTTATTTTTTATTAAATACATCATATTAACATCATTAATATAATACACATTTAAATTCTTATATTTTATAAAACCATAATTAATAGGGTTATTCCCTATCAATTCAACATACAACTTGTCACGATCGGTTATGGTCCTGTCACCTTCAGTATAATTCGTCACAATCAGATAAGTTACTAAGTCATTATTTTCATTATCATCTCCTACTACTGCTATATCCGCTTCCTTACAAGGTAAGTACTTATTATTTTTATTATATATCATCTCTACACCTAACCTTTTCATAAACTCTTCATAATTTTTCTTTACTTTATATATCTCAATTTCTCTCTTTCTCTCTCTCTCAAAACATTTCTCACCATCATACCAAGCTACACACTCTTTCTCCATATATGCAGGGGACTCTACTGCTTTATCACTGCACCACCTGTGAAGTGCACAAAAAAAACCAGGGACCACTTTATTTGTAGACCTTTTGTCTTCCAAATACGCATTGAAGGCACTCTCGTCCTTCCTAAACACACGTGAAGTCTTTACTTCACCCCCTACTACAACATTACGGGAAAAATTTACCCCCTGCAACCCCTTTATCTGTAAATTCTCTCTATACTTTCTCTCTAATTCATCAACACTTTTTATCACTTCATTATCAAATTCTACTCCCATTATACTTTTATCACCACTCTCAATACTCACACAATTATTTTCTAACACCATATTTGTAATTCTATCATAATTCTCACCACTACTTACCTTGTCTTTATTTTCATTCAATTTATTTGATTCTCTGTTATTCTCTACCCCCATTTTACTCTCGTAATTTTCATCTACTTGATTTAATTTGACATTCTGTAAAGTATTCTGCTTTTTTAGCTCACTCTCTAAACTATCTAATTTTATATTAAGTGTACTGTTCATCTGATTTAATTTGTCTTCGAACTTACTGTTTTGTTGTTCGAATTTATCACTGATTAATGTGAATAAATTTTCTAATGAGATTTTATTTTCAACTACTTTGGGTGTTGAGCTAATGTGTCTTTCCAGTAAAATGGATTCTGTCTCTGAATTTTCTATTTCTATGCTATTATTATTTTCTGCCATTTTGTATTTTAGTATTTTAAATGGTTATTTATCTTTATTTGTATTTGACTACGCAATATACTCAACTCGTATTTAACTATTTAACTTCAACAACATAACCTCTCATTCATTATATATCGTCTTCTGTGTTTCTCCATCTATCTGTTTTATATAAATTAATTTTATATAAAGTCCACTGTGAGGGCGTCCAATTGTAATTTAACAAACTAATAAGTCCCTGTTCGGGCGCCAATTGTAATATTAAGAAACTGATATGTCTCTGTGATAATAATAATGCAATAATATTGATATTTTTATATTTATATTTGTAAATGCTACCTTTGTCAATGAACTTTAAACATACAATCAAGTCCCTGTTCGGGCGCCAATTGTAATTTTCTCATATAATAAGTCACTGTGAGGGCGGCAATCGTAATATTCCTCACTTTCTTTCAATAATATTATTACATATATCTAACAAGATATATAAGACAAATACCATAATTTGGTATTACTGGTACTCACCAAATTCATTATTAGCCGGGCTCATCTTCTGCTTTTATACACTGTTTTATACCTAAGGGTTCCAGGGTTTCGGGTACAGGAAGATTTCGAAACACAGTGGACGACACAATTGATAACACAATATTCAGGAGGTTAACCATTAATTTTAATTTCACTCTACGTTCGTACATACAGAACCATGTTTACTATAATGACGTCAGGTGGCCTGACTCAAACAAAATGGCGGTTGCCTTTTTATATCTCTTGGTATTCTTTAATTGCTTTATTGTTGGATTAATATCAGTTTAACATTACTGCTGCAGCTTCAAATTATGAATGAATAGAGTTTAAATTTATTACACAAACCAATGCCCTCGGCATATGTTTTTTATGGCCATGCATCCACTCTCTCATTTGCACACTCAGTTTTAGACCTGTACATTCTTTAATTCACAATTGAATATTAATGAGCTCATAAGATAGAAAATAATAAAAGGAACTTCTCTGGTTAATCGGTGCTGATGTCCATCCGTTGATCGTGCTTGCTGCCCATGGTGATGGCCGGTGTTCGCCTTTTTTAGTCTGCCGTTTAATTAGGTTGATATTACACTGAATTTACATTTTTAGTAACTGTATGTTAACAAGTTATATGAGCCTTTCTTGCTCCACTATAATGGCCAACATTTTGCCAGTTGTATTTAAATTATTGTAAAATTTTGTGCACACAACGATACATCGCTGTGGCTGCTATGAAGAATGGCGTTGAAATGAGAACGAGGCAAATGTAAATTTGCGCTTGTGTGTGTGTAGTTCTTACGTCATCCCGCTTTGTCTTGCTGGACAACGCCGGGTTACACACATTGTACTCAGTGCGTCATTGTTATTAGCGATGACGGAGCTGTGTTATAGCCCAATCATAATGCATATTGTTGTACTTCGTCATAAACACCGCCATGGTATATTTTGATGTTTTCACGTCCACCGGAGACCTTGGTGTTTTACTCTGGCCGAATTTGCGTTGTTCCTTTTTCCAGAGGGACAATGTACCTAACCATTCTGTCTGTTTAATATTTACATAATATAAACATTGAAAATACCCATAATTCCCATAATTCTGGTACTGAGTCAGTCTGTACTGTTACTGTGTATTGAATGTTAGTGCGTTCGTCTCGCACTGGGGTCGTTACATCAATGTTCGTGGCTAACGATGTCCGTAGCGTTGCGGTAATCACCAGTATAACACGGCAGTAACCTTACCTGTTACTTATAGGGGTGTGCTAATCCCGGGTGGTGCCAAGTCGTTTATTAAAACAACTAAAACTATTGTATGATGAGTTTTCAGCGGTGACGGTCGTGCGTTCAAATAATTCCCGCTCGTACGGCCGTCTGAATTGTCGATGTTGCTGTGCAAATGACGACTGGTTCGCTGCTCATCAAATCTATTCTTCATAAATAAACACAATTAATGTATACACTCCCTATGAAATAATGACAACGGTTACTCCCTGTACTAGTTATTTTTTTTAATGGGTGATTATTAAAATATTCAATTTGACAATTATTTTATAATAAATCTGCACCGACTTTGTACATAAGGCTCTTCCTCCCAAGGTTGACGAATCGATTAAGGAACGATCAGCATCAGTATGGCTGTGTAACGTTTAAGTATTACGATTATTTTCGTTCCCAAAATCGTGGGATGCTTGTGATTATGAGCTAAAGAATTCCTATGGTTACAATAAAAATATTTTACCTTATTCTAAGTGTACATAAATAATAATGTGTGATGTTACAATCTGTTCTGTAGTGTTGTTAAATGTGTTTTGAAAGTTCGTGTTTAAATAATAGGTTATGTTTTATATTAACAAATTTTCAGTGAGTTTTATTTTACTTAAATAATCTGTGAAAGAGAAATATTCTGTTTATAGTGAGATAAATTTACTTTTAGTAAAATTTAGAGTGATTAGATTTTTGGAAATAGGTAATTTAATTGTACTTAACACCTCAGCATGACTTGGTGTCTTCGTTCATTTGATCGGGTAGGATTTGGCTGCAATAAGTTCTTTTTTCATTAATTTTTGGACTTCAATAGGTTGGGCGTCCTTTTCATAGAGTATCTGGTCATACTTTTCGGTTAATTTTCAGTTTAATTATCCTGGATCTTGAGTGGACTGCTATAAATGGGTCGTCTGCTTCTTATACCGTCATGGTTATGAACCTTGATTACTGTTTTACATTATCTTTATATATATAATTCTTCTGTACGTGTGTATGTCACTGAATTCCTCCTAAATGGCTGGACCGATTTTGATGAAATTTTTTGTGTGTGTTTGAGTGGATCCCTGGATGGTTTAGATTCACAATTGGACCCGGTAGGTGGCGCTGCGATCGG
Source organism: Magicicada septendecula (assembly GCA_034769895.1). Classification (NCBI taxonomy): domain Eukaryota; kingdom Metazoa; phylum Arthropoda; class Insecta; order Hemiptera; family Cicadidae; genus Magicicada; species Magicicada septendecula. The sequence continues at coordinate 432,581,661 of CM068375.1, forward strand.
GTTCCAGGAAATTGTTTGTTTATTTTTTGACGAAAATTTTTTTTTATTATTTTTTTAAGATTTTTCGCATATCAGAACATATAACCACAAAATTTCACCCCCCACCACCCCCCAATATTTTTTAAAATGAAAAAACCATAAGTTCATGATTAATTGACGTTGTTTTGTTTCAAATTCTGTTCGCTGTGTTTCGATATTCCATGTATCACACAATTACGTGCATATTGAGTGTATCGACATCGACATCGACAAAACATATTGAAATAACGTTTTAAGTGTACTTGGTTTAGATTCATAATTGGACCCGGTAGGTGGCGCTGCGATCGGGTTCCAGGAAATTTTTTTATTTTTTGATGAAAATTTTTTTTTATTTTTTTAAGATTTTTCGCATATTAGAACATATAACCACAAAATTTCACCTCCCACCACCCCCCAATATTTTTTAAAATGAAAAAACCATAAGTTCATGAATAATTGACGTTGTTTTGACATTTCAAATTCTGTTCGCTGTGTTTCGATATTCCATGTATCACAATTGCGTGCATATTGAGTGTATTATTCATCGACAAAACATATTGAAATAACGTTTTAAGTGTACTTAAACACATACATTGTGCAAATGTGTAAGGTGCAGTGTTCAAGTGAATATCTTACATGATCTTCCATGAATTTCAATTATATACATGTGCATTCAATGACAATCAATCTAACCTGCAACTTTTCATTTTCAGTGCTTATTTGTGTCGATGATTCTATAAAATTTACGGAGTGTTAAACAGGTCATCGAAAATAAACAACATGTAAGTTTGTTCAACAAATTATAACATCCATAAAATTCAAATATAAGTTACTTATATTTATGTGTTGTGTGTTTATTACAGAACAATGCCACATCTTCGGCTGGAACAATTTTGATGAAATTTTGTGTGTGTGTTTTAGTGGGTCCCTGGATGGTTTAGATTCACAATTGGACCCGGTAGGTGGCGCTGCGATCGGGTTCCAGGAAATTTTTTTTTTACATTTTGACAAAAATTTTTTTTATATTTTTTTAAGATTTTTCGCATATCAGAACATATAACCACAAAATTTCACCCCCCCACCACCCCCCAATATTTTTTAAAATGAAAAAAAAACAACTATTGTTAATGACCTAAAACTTTCAAAATATTATTCAGTTATTTTAGATTGCACTCCTGATATCTCACATGAGGAGCAAATTTCAGTCGTTGTTAGATTTGTATTTTTAAACCCATCTACAAAATATGCTGAAGTGAAGGAACATTTTTTGGGTTTTTTCCCTATCACTGATACTACTGGCCAAAGGCTGTCGACATTTCTTTTAGAATTTTTGACATCCTTGAATATTAACTTAAAGGATGTGCGCGGTCAAGGGTATGATGGCGCAAATATGAAAGGCAAAAATATTGGCCTTCAGAAAAAAATTCTAGAATTAAACCCACGAGTTTTTTATGTTCCTTGTGTGGGACACAGTCTTAATTTAGTCGTTAATGATGCAGCTAAGTGCTCACTAGAAATAACAAATTTCTTTTCTATTGTTAAAGAAATTTATATATTTTTTTCAGCATCAACTTCGCGTTGGCAGACACTTATGAGCATGGTTCCTACTTTAACTTTAAAACCATTATCTACTACTAGATGGGAGAGCAGAGTCGAAGCATTAAAGACACTTCGTTTTAACCTAGGAAAAATTTATGATGCTTTATATTCAATTTATTCTGATGACAAAAGAGATACTGATTCAAAATCTTAGCTAATTCGTTAATATCAAAACTAAAGTCATTTAAATTAATTTGCTCGCTTGTTATTTGGTATGATAATTGTCAAAAATTAATATTATTAGTAAAGCTTTGCAAAAATCTGATGTTGCTTTTTCAGAGGCAGTCAAAATGATATCTCAAATAAAAGATGATTTAGTCAAAACTCGTACCGAGTCTGCATTCAAGGAAATGATAAGTAACGCAAAAACTGTTGCCGAAGAAGTTGATGCAGAAATTGAATTTCCCTTAGCTACCCGTCCCCATCCCAGAAACAGATTTTTTAATTACGAGGTTGTGGATGAACCCATCTCTGATCCAGAAAGCAATTTCAAAATAAATTTCTATTATTATTTGCTGGATACCGCGATATCAAAATTAGATGAACGATTCGAACTTTAAATGAAAACAACATGACTTTTTCCTTTTTACAAAATATTAACAATTGGAAAAATTTAAATTCTGAGAAAAAAAGAATGCTGTGTTTAAATTTACAGCAGAAATTGAGCAATGGTTCAGAATCGGATATTGATGGAGAGGACTTATTCAATGAACTCGAAATTTTACCAACATTCATTGACGATTACACAACCCCATTAAATATTTTGAATTACTTGCTTTCAAACAGTTTAGTTTCAGCATTTCCGAATTTGTTAACCGCACTACGAATTTATTTGACATTACCAGTCACAGTGGGCCACAGTGAAAGATCTTTTTCAAAATTAAAATTAGTTAAAAATTATCTTAGGTCAGCAATATCTCAAACTAGATTAACTAATTTATCAATAATTACTTGTGACGTTTAAATACAGTTTAAATATATAAAATACAAAATACAAATTAAAACTGCACCTTACTTCGTTTCTGCGCCATTTTCGACAGCGTCGGTTGATCTGCTTCGCGTCCCACCCGCGCGTATACCTGTGTCATGTGTACAGACACATGACCACATTCAACAAAGTTCTTGGAAATCTGAAGTGGCTACATACCTCAACTGATTACACAATGCTATATTGCGTTGCTGCCTTGGTTATAAACTGTTCTCTTTGCCACGTGTTCTGGTTTGTTGGAATAAAATTTACCATATATTTTTATGAAACCCCGAAATTGAAATAAAACAAAATACCCCATATTTTGGACCGTTACATACTATCGAATATGAAACTCGTATAGAAGTAAGTGACACTGTTAGGGATTTTGCTAATGCAAAGGCTCGAAAAGTAAATTTTTTGTAACTTTGTAAGTTATATTAGTTGTTTATAATAAATAAACATTACTTACTAATTCAATTTTTAATTTTGTTTCATTATACTTTGTATAAATGGCGCAATAAACTATTTAAGATAAATAAAACAAAAGTTGGTTTCTATAAGACCCCAGATATCCTCAATAACGACTTACTCCTATTTTCCCATCCAATTTTGTAAGTAATTTGTGTGATGTGGGATGGTGTTTGTAGTAACCTGATAGGTTTCAAATGTAACGACTGGATAAAGGTTGGGGGGGGCACGATATTTCTCGCACCAGGGCGCCGGATAGGCTAGGGCCACCACTGGGAGGGAGAAAGAATATCTGTTTATTTTATGATGGGAATTAAATGAATTTGCAGTGTTTTGGAACAGATGCAATTAATTTGATTTATGATGATTTAATTAATTAATAAAAGTATTGAAATGTTAAACTAAAACTGGGCTAGCTAATTATTTATTTCGAATGACCTCATTCTGCTCTCCATAGCTCGCCCAAACGAACTTTGGACCAAGGTAGGTAAATGTGCAGTTGGCAAAAGTTCAAGATGGCGTCCAAAAGTAGACGAAAACACAACTGATTTTATAAACAAGTAAAATAAAAGTGTACAAGATTAAATAACATTACAATGTGGTAGTATCTAATGATGGTAGCAGTTAAACCTAACCCTTCTGACAAAGTTTATGTACCATCAAAAGTTAGGTTTAAAACCTCATATTTTAAACTTGGTATGCTGTTAGGTAATTTAAATAAGCAACAAAAAGGTTATAAAGTTTGTACATTACATTTTAGTGTTAAATTGTATGAAGTAACGCCCTAGTTGTGTGGCTGTAGTAAATCTTCCCATTTATTTTGCTGGCCATGTTTACTTTTTCTAATGAAAACAGTATATGGTCGAAAACTAGTTTTACTGACTTATGAAATTTCTAAAAAGCAGAGAAGAGACATTTTCTTTCCTGGAGTCACATACAGCTCCAAGTTCAACTAAAGAGTTTGGAAAAATACACATAGAATATAATTGAAATAATACATATTGTCTATCAGCAGAAGCCCATAATGAACTCTGTTCAAAAGAACACAAAAATCTTAAAATGTTTAACTAAAGCTGCTTGTTTGAGGTGGGGGGGACAAGAACTTGCTTTACACAGTCATACTGAGCCTCAGAATTCTTTAAATAGTGGGAATTATATCAAATTGCTACAGGAAATGAGTGATTTTGATAGCAAACTAAAAAATCACTTAAATAATTCTACTGTATTTTCAGGGTTATCAAGTGACATTCAAAAGCAACATTATCTCTTCAATTCCACAATATATGGTGCTTGAAATATAACACATAATTTTTTGTTGTAATTATTATGGGAGAAACTACAGACATTGTACACAGCTACAGAAATTCACAGCTGCCTATTATAATTCATTATATAAAAAAAGGACAGAAAAAAGATTTTGGGGATTTAAGAATGTTAGTGGTGATTACACAGCTAATGCTCTGTCTCAGCATGTTTTTAAGACTTTAGAAGACTGTGGGAAGACATTAATAACACAGATGTATCATGTACTGCTGTCATGGCTGGGGGAACTTGCACTGTGCAGTGATTTAGTAATTTCACTTAATTTTGGTTACATTTGTTTCAACAACATCAATGATTTTGTAAAGCAATCTTCTGCATGAAGATTTCCAATCCTCACCAGAAAGGACAACCACTCATATTCTTTTTCTGGGTACCAGAAACTCAACTTCAAAATGAGACATAGTTTTGTCTGCACAATGTGAACAATGTCCACAAGCGATTTTGGTCCATTGCTATGCACATAACCTAACCTTGGTTCTCTCACAATCAGTTAATTGTATTAAAGACTATACAATTTTTATTTTGTTACTTTAGCAGGTTTCTGAACTTATTTTTCAAAATCGGTTAAGAAAACTAAAGCACTGGATACAGATTGGGTCCTACTAGATGGAACTACATTATCTGGCTGTTAGAAACAGGTATGAACACAAAATTTACAACTGATGTCAATGACAGAAAACAATAATTGAGATAAACTGTAATTACTACTTTTCATTGATTTCTAAGTTCAGGATTCAATTTCAAATTTTTTAACTAAATATAATTAATTCACTGACTCGGAACACAAAATTTGAAGTGTCTTTTGTATTCCGAGTCAGTAATGAATTAATTATACTTTGTTAAGTAACGGACACGTCATGGACAACGAAATCCAAGAATTCCAATTTTTTCTTATTCTACTTTCTTCAATTTTCCTAACACTAATGTTTTATTTAACACTATTAAAAAAAAATGGTGTATAAAAAAAGGTTTGTCTGCTCATCTTAAAATGCTAAGGGAAGATTTTGATTGGTTTTAGTGTACAACTGAAGAATCTATGCCTCATTGTAACTCTTAATTACTATTTTCAACTTTTGAACAAAATATACACTTTCACTTTTACCTTTGTTCGTTTAAGTCCACATTCTGGACGCTATCTTGCATTGTTACCAACTTCTGAAATTTATACTTACTTGGTCCAGAGTTTGTTTGGGCGAATTTTATGAGAACAAAATAAAGGTTGTTTGAAATAAATAGTTAGTCTACTTATTCTCAATGAACTAAATTTTATTAGTCATTATTCAAAACACAAATTGATATTTCAATCAAATAGAAGTATGTTTACCTTCCATTATAAACAAAATATTCTTATACTACTTCTACATCTGTTATTTTTTAACCGACAAACACATATTGGTTAAAGAGAAATTTATCCTTCCATATACGAACAACATAACTTCAAAATAGAAAAAATTGAACACAAACTTAAATTTACGTTCCGCAAACCAGCGCCTCTTTTATGATATAATTTTTATTCAGACACACATACACCCACACCCCATACCCTTAGAGATCTCATTTAGTGATTAAAAAGATTCCTTTCCCTAATAAAAATTAATATTTGATTTGTATAATTTTGTGCTATTCTACATATTACTTATCTGCGAGTTCTATGGTTTTAAAGAGTCCATCTTCACCACGCCTTTGTTTTCACTTCGTGCATTTTTTTCTTTCACTCTCAACGCCGAAACTGTTATTACATTTAAGTTATTCTCTTCAAACAGATTACTTTCACCTCTACATTTAAGTTACATTGTTATGTTTAGTACAGGCGCCCGTAATTTCATTCCGGAACTTTTGTTAGTGACCAGCCGGCACAAAGGTGTAATTTTAACTGGGACGAGATGAACTGCGTTCTCAGATGGAGGGGGGGTCACGTGGTATCATTGCATTGTTTTATTCATCTGACGTAGCCAGATTCTGAAGCGGTGGTGACCGCGCCTTGCATTCCAAACTGATGTAAACAAGGGTTTGGTCGATGACATTGTATGTTGCTTTGTCTAACATGCATAGTTCACAGGTCAGATGGCTAAAAATAACTGTCTCTAGCAGTTAAACTGTTGACCTTGAATCAATTCGTATACGCCGTTTATAATCCCAATAATATTTTCAAATAACTTTTACATAATTTAATTAGGTTTCGGGTGGGTAATATATGTACCGTTACATCAATTTGAAGTTGAGTTTCTGGTGTCCAGAAAAAGAATATGAGTGGTTGTCCTTTTTGGTGAAGATTGCAAATCTTCATGCAGAAGATTGCTTTATAAAATCACTGATGTTGTTGAAACAAATGTAACCAATAGATTCAGTGAAACTGCTAAAATAAAATTTTAAGTCTTTTAGATTTAAAACAAGTAGTAGATTTAAAAAATAAATTCTCAGAAGCACCCATATATCTGTAAGAGAAGTATGGCAATTTGTGAACTGAGAAATGAAACATTACACAAACATCGATTACACCTTCACAAATATATAATATAATCCGATCTTACTGAAGTTCTTTCGGAAGTGTGTGGATTAGTCCAGCTGATAATGACCATCCCTGTGTCAACTGTCGCAGCTGAGAGAGCATTCTCTGTTTTAAAGGACATAGAAACGTACCTATGCTTTATGGTCTTGAGTATAATATACTTGCTCTCATGAGTATAAAATAGGCTCTACTCACAAAACTGTGACAGAAACTGTCTTTTTACAATGATGTGATCAACATCTTAGGAAGGATACAGCTAAATTAAATTAATAAAGTACAGGCTTTACGGACTATTAGCATATACTTAAGTTTAAATATATAATGAATAAACTTAAGCTTATTTTGCAAAATTAAATACCGTTTGGCATAAAATTGTGTGAAAATATATGACAAAAGAAATCACGAAGTTTTAGACCCACGATTTGCCACTGTACACAGAGGACACCTAACTGTAACATACTCGAGCTGTTCAGTAAGTGACACTGATATTTTGCTGTGATTTTGCCAACTGTACACTGGAAGCTTTACATTTATAGAGCGCTGCACAGCACAAAACTGACCACATGTTTATCTGAGAAGGAACGTGGCAACATGGTTCCTCTACTATGATGATGTGAACGAATTCCTGTAATGTGATTGGTGGAGGTTCTTACATATGCTTTAACTGCCACCACATACATCAAATGTCAGAGTCGCTTACTCAATGCCTTGAGTCTAGTTTATGCAAGGACTAAGGCAAGAAAGAAGAACCAGAGATAAAATTGTCCTAAGGCTTTTATGGCCGGTGTCAGTTGTATAAGAAGAGTTTACCAGGCTGTTTGGCCGTGGTATTCAAAGAATTCACGACCTCCTGAACGTAGGTTATCATCAGGCCCACAGTACCTGGTAAAGTTGTCATTAACCATAGACCACGGCCAAAGAGCCCGGTAAACTCTTCTTATACAAGAACCAGAGAAATTTTGTAAGGAATTATAGAAACACGTAGTTAAATGTAGTAAAAGTAATTATTAATAATTGTGGCAATCTAAATTTAATAATAGAAAATATCACGCACTACAACCAAACAACATATTAAACGAACAATTACATTATAGATCACACATACTTTTCGATACACTGATTCAAACACACAATTTGAAACCCAGCGCCAATTCCCTCCCACCATCAACCCCCACCACACATACCTACAGTCCATAACCATTACTCTGTAAAGACATTTAGTATTTACTCCCACTGAAGAAGACGTATACCACGTTGAAACGTTTGGGGAAATAAATTCAAAGTAAGTTCATAGTGAAAGTTTATATCTAACATTTTGGCGTCTTTTCAAAATGTACACGTTTTGGCGTCTACCCGAAAACGAAGAGTATATTGAAATTTTATTGTAACATTACGTTCTTGTGATTATGTTATTTGTGTTTTGCATTTTATATTTCAATATACTCTTAAAATAAGCAAATAATTTTTTTTGTACAAAACGCTGTCATTATGGCATCTTTTCATAATTACGACAATAGGGCGTCTTTTCAATTTCCCAACAATTAAGCGTCTGAAATGTATACTTTTTTCGAATTTTCACCGTTTTTGCTTCCAGCAACGTTGCCAGATTTCAACCCCAGGTATTCCACAGTTTACGTTGATGCTTATTTGTTTGTACGAAAGAGTGACTAACTCCAGGCGAATGAAAATTATTCTTTTCCTTCGTTCACGCACTAACTTTACAAAATAATTTTAACTAAATATTTATCAACAACTTTCAAACTTCACTATCCAATTCTATTAACCGTGGTAATATAATTATTGTGTTTCACGAAGCATGCCAACGTAGCGTACTGGCCTTTCGAGTTATGTAAAGATTGACCACTTCTCGTCGGATCAAATAACATAATTAACGGGCATGTTAGTATTTTCTCACATGCATTGACACCGGGCAATAATGTAACTTCGATTTCTTTTACTAAAGAAATTTGCTGTGCATATTGGCAAGCAGAAATAATAAATGTAATGCCAATCGTTATGAACTTATACTAGTTATACAAAAAGTATAATCAGTTATATTTCTGGTCAGTGTTCATCATTATACATACAGTATTTTGAAGTAATGCTATAAAACATTTATTTGTATCAGTTTTGCGGTTAACAAAATTGTATAATTTTAGTTTGTAGTTCTGTAGTTCTTAATAGTCTATAGTTCTGTTTGGATTGATATTGGTAAATAGATAGATGTATAGATAGTGAGTGAGAGAGAGGGAGAGAGAGAGAGAGAGAGAGTAAAATGATAAAAGTGCGTAATTAATAGAGTAAGAGAGTAGGAGAGAAAGGATGAGTAGGGGGATAGAGAGAGAGAGAGAGAGAGAGGGGGAGGGAAATACTAAAATGATAAAAGTGTGTAATTAAGAGAGTATGATAGAGAGGATGAGTAGGGGGAGAGAGAGAGAGAGAGAGAGATAGTAAAATGATAAAAGTGCGTAATTAAGAGAGTAAGAGAGAGAGGATGAGTAGAGAGAGAGAGAGAGAGAAAGCTAAATGGGAGTAAAGAGTCAGATACACAGACAAACACAGAAAGCTACTGTACGTATTTTTTTGTTAATAAGAGTTCTATTTTTATTATTAAAAAATATAAAAAAGGGGGAGAAAAGAGAGAAAGATAGAAGGAAGGAGAGAGACAGAGGGTTGTGAGTGTAATGGGGCGAATTAGGAGGTTTTATTTATTTTATTAATTTTGGTGTGATTTGGTTAAAATTGCACAATTCACTTCATATATGTGGCCAGCCCCAGTTTAAAGCGTAGTTCTAACCAAGGAGCAGTACGCAATAGCTGTTATGAAATATTTATAAAGGAATGTCATGTTGTCGACTGTCACGATTCTAAGAACTTTGCGGTTGTGTGACATCCACTCACCAATGCGCCAGCACCAACATCTGTAAAGCGCCTAACACACGTTAAACGAAAGGCGCAAAACATGGCTTGATGCGAATTTTGCCTAACATATGCCCTCAACATGCCGGGAACATAACTTTACATAAACGAAAGTAAAGGCTGTGAAATATCGTCGAAGCACAGCCCACGTAAATCCTGTGTGCCAGATGTACAGCTACTAAAACTTCGACAACGAAGGCTGCAAACGGCGACGAAATTTGTTCACCGGAAAGTCAGTAATGTCCGGCAGCATGTAAGGCAGTCGGAAAGTAACATCTTAATCTGCCGGACGCGAACTGTAGTGCGTCCGCCGACTGGACACAAATTTCCACCTAAATTATATAGCAAAAATGTGAATCAGCAGTGGTGTTGTGGTGAGGCTGCAGCGGACGTTGGAACATAACGGGTTGGCGGGCCAAAAAAATTGATTAACCGGATAGATACAGTCTAACATGTGCATAGTGCGACGTAGCCGGGGAGACGCCGTGAGTGAATAGATCATCAGACAAAAGTGGTAACCAAGATATAATATTGCAGAACAAAATTAGTGAAGTGAGCGGGCCAAAATCAAATGAATAATAAACTTTCGGGTATTTAAAGAATACAAGCCACGTGGCAGCGAAAGGAGTGAAGCCGTCGGGTAACCAGTAACCGTACTTTCAACAAATTTTTTAAAGGGTTTTTGTGCAAACATGTCAATTAAATAATAGTAGTTGGTTTTGTAACGGTGTGAATGTGAGTGTAAATAGCAGAGTGGGCTGTCTAATTAAGGTAAGGTGTATGGTAATTCTGTAAGTATAAGTAATACCACTATGTAACTAACATCACAAGCTTTATACATTTTCCATGATTTTGGATCATTTGAGCCAAGAGGCCAAATAAATAATTTAATACTTAAAGAAAATTTTGAAGTATAAAATAAAATTTTAATTAATTTCTCTTTAAAAAATGCGTTGCGTAAGTTATTACGATAACCTATAATCATATTTGCATTTTAACGTTCGTGTTGCGGACTCTGGCAGAAGGCGAAACAAGGTAGGTGGAAAATAAAATAATTTTTTGTATTTGTATGTGAATAGAATATTACATTTGGCGCCCGAACAGGGACTCGAATTTGAATAATTAAAATTCCACACCTACGATAAATGCAAGTTTGATTTGAGGGTTAAATAGCTACGTAAAAATTACGCAGCACATATAAAATAGTATATCAATGTTCAGAGTTTAAGAGTTAAGTGGCAGATGTTTATGTACGAAAATCTAGATTAAGAAATTTATAAAAATGGCAGGAAAGAATGAGAGCAATATAAATGAAACGACTAGTGTCGAAAACTATGATGATTCAAATATTATGAATAACGTTGAAATCCACTCGACTCCAAGCATGAGTCAGGAAAATAAAACAAAAAATAATGCAAATGAAACAAATAGTACAGATGATTCGGGAATTCAAATAACCCCAAAATTGAGTAGGGACTGTACAACTAATAATGAAGAAGTCAGCTTCACTGACAGTAATGCAGAAATAACCGAATCAAAAATAATGAAAGATGTCAAACATCAATCGACACCTATTTCATTCAACCAAAATAAGAAATCCGATGAGGACAATATGCTAACACGATTGCATAATATGATGTATAGTAATTTCAGTGAACTAAGAGGGGATATTAATATCAAATTCAATGAACAAAAGAATAGTTTTGACAGCAAATTAGATGTACAGAATAACAAATTTAACGAATTAAATAATCGTTTTGATGAAATTAAGACCGAAATTAAAAGCGAATTTAATTGTAAATTTGATGTACTTAAATTTGACATTGATGAGGTAAAAATGAAATGCGAAAGTAGTTGTAACGAATTGAAACAAGATATTGAGAGAATAGTAGAGTCAGTAGGAGAACAGAGTAAAAGTAAAAATAATACCGATAATAAAAAATTAACATATGATGACAATAATGACGAAAATGAGAATACAATTAAAAATGTGGTAGTAGAGAGTAAGATAACAAATGTTAACAATGATATTGAAAATGGTAATGTGATTGAAAGGGTGGTATCAGAGAGTGATACGTTGAAAGTAGATAGTGAAATAGTGAGTGAGAGAGAGAGAGCGTTATATGTTGTAACGAGGTAGTAATTAGTGTTGATGAATTAGAAAAAGAATGGAAAGAAAGAGTAGCTGAATGTGTAGGGCAGAGGGTAAATTTTCCCCTTATTTGTGATGAACCAAGGTGTTCAAAAATGTTATAATTGGAGGGCAAGAGACCCTATTTAATGGAAGATTTGAGTTATATCCCTTTTTTGTATAAATTAGTACCCTCTGTCTGGAGTAATATTGAAGGTATGATATGGTGTTATGATGAGAAGATTTAGATAGAGAATTGTGCGTTGATAAAGAAATAGAATTATGTAAGTTGCAGAGAAATTACAATGAGTTGAAAGAGAGGTTAAATGATATGAAATACTTACCTGTTAAAATAGAGAGTGAAGATTATTTTGATGATACATGTTTAAATAATAATAATTTACCTTATGATGAAAAAATAACTGACTTGATAATGAATATAACTACTAATGGAGACTGGACAGAAATAAATAATGTTGACCTGGTATATGATTATTATGGTAAAATGAATGAACTAAAAGTTGATGGTTACCACACACAAGATAACCGTATGTGGAATGCAAACAAAATTGAAAATTGTTATTTGAAACCCAGACTAAATTTTGACGATGGAGGTTGAGCCTTAAATTCACAAATGGACAATTTTAAATATATTGTTTTATGGTTTTGACCTCGCAACCTTGGACAATGAAGTGTGATATAACTGAATAATTAATGATGACGATCTGTAAATAAATGTTTAGTAAATTTATTTGTGTGTATTGTAAAATGTTGGGTAAACAATGTGTATGTAGGTAATTGTGATAATAATAATTTTAATATTTTGTAATTTAAATAAATAACAAAATTTTGGAGACAGTAATTAGCGAATTGTAATTGTTTTGATAGCAACTGAACTTGTATTTTCAATAATCAATTTAATTAAAATAATTTGAGATGTTTAAATATTCCGATTAATTTAAAGGTTGTATAATTGAATTTTCTAATGGATTGAAATTGTTTTATGAGATTTGATATTAATTAATCAATAAATGTTAAATGGTTTGATATGAAATAACATTGTTGTTATATGTTTCAGAGGTTACGTGGGGTGTGTGTGTGTGGTGTGTATTTTGTGTTCAGGTCAATACTGAGTATAAATGTACTGTAAGTATAAAGTTCAGAATACCAATCAGAGAGAATAAAATGCTTACAGGTGTGAAAAGAGTTTAATTCAATAATAAAAATGAATTGAGATAATGGTATTAAATAGAAACTGTAATTAAAAAGTAATAATAACTGAAAGGTGAATTAAAATTAACTATGATCTGAATTGGTAGAAATTGATAGATATGTTAACAAAAGATTTATAGAAACAAAAAATTTGTAGGAAGCATATGTGACAGTATATGAAGTAACCATGAATGTTTAGACTGAAGGAGTGTTGAGACAGAGTGTTCATAACACCAGTCTGGCAGACTATTGTTGATGTAAACAGGTGTGTTGTATGTTGTGACTAATGTTGAACTGACAATAACAAAATGTTGCAGTCTGTTGAATCATTGCCATGAGCAGATCCTATTATGAAATAAAAGAAACATCTGAGGTGATGGAATGTAAGTAATATTTATGTAGGATCATTTTGAAAAGTGTAATTAATTCTGAGATTACTAATCAAATAAAATTAGATTAATTTGGTAATTAAATTAATTGAAAAGATGATTTTTAATAATGAACTTAACTTTATTTTCAAACTAGAATTATAAATTAAATGCTAATTGATGTAAATAATGATTAAAATATTCATTTAACACTGACAACTGATGGAAATATTTGGGCTGAGATAATGTTTGGGAACCTAAGATGTGTATGTTACTGTTCACATAACTTTTATGAATGTCAATCTACATTTTATGTTTTAACTGTAGATTCCCCACCTAAGTGCGGCCATGACCTCACCAGATCATGACCGTGAAAGTAGTTAATTGTGGCAAATCATAAATTTTACTTGATATAACCGGCTTGTGGTTTGTTTTATTTTGTCAACCCGATGGTTTGTTAGATTTAGTAGGGGGTTATTTTTGGGGGAATCTACCTAATTTTGGAACAGGTCTATTTTCACCCAGATAGGGGTGGTAGTCCATTATGGGTGTATAAATAAAAACTAGTAGGTGTAATACCGAATTTTGTTGTAACGCCGAAGCAAGGATGGGGTGGAATAAAAGAAAAAAATGTCCACCCCTTCCGCATCCGTCCTTGTGAAAGCAACTGGGCGCTACAGTCCAGGGGGGAAATAGTGAGTGTGGATGGGCGGTGACTCAGTTACAGGTCACGAGGGAGATGTGGTTTACGGCTAGGATGAGGCTGGAAAAGGCCAAGAAGCCTAGCGCAGAACACATTAATATGTAACGGGTATCAGGGGTTAAGGGATTAAAAGGGGGTAGTAAAAAAAAAAAAAAAATTATATATATATATATATTTGTATATACTTTTTGTGCCTGCCATTAAATTGATGTTTTGCATTTTTGGTTGTATTATTGTTTATGTGTATCAATAGTGTTATTGAATATATTGTTTAGGATATATGTATAATCAATGTTAGGATAAGGCAGGCTATGTTTTAATTAAATATTCAATTTATTTGTTTCTTTTTTATCAGTAATAATGACAGAGAGAATTGATCTTTCCAGATAATGGATAATTTTAAACTTTGATTATTTTATTGTTCGTGTACTAACCATGTTTATTATTATTGAATTATTTTATTGAATTGTATTGTTAGACTCTAGGTGTAATCACATTGTTAGGTTAAGGACGTTTTTAATTTTAAGAAGTGTTCAATTGATATAATTTTCTGATAAAAAACAAAAAAAAAAAAACCAAGGAAGAGAATAATTCAAAATCGATACAAAATTTGTGATTTGATTTTTAAATGAAAACGACCAATGAGTTGTAATTTAAATAAATTTTCCAAGAATTTTTCAATTTTCAGTATGTAATGTGAGTGTGTGTGAGCCCAGTATCTGCTAAAGGCAGCCCAGTTTGCAGAAAAAAGGGGGAACATATCGGTTGAGGATCTGGCATAATCTAAGCCAGGGATTGAGGATTTTTGGGGTAGCATGATAGAAGGCGAGGTGCGCTGTGGTGCGTGTCTGTTCGATTTTTCGGTGTTGGGATCTCTTACCGAGAAGTCCAGTGATCTCGTTCAGATGCGTCCATAGTCGCCGAGCCAGGGGGGTTGTTTACCCATGATGTGTAAGAGAAAAAGGGGGTTGTTGGCACCAGTTCCTCACCGGTCCTCTTAGGGGTTTAGCAATGAGATTTCTTCTGTTTCGACAGAAGACTTCTTATTGGGGGGTATTGTAATGGGGCGAATTAGGAGGTTCTTTTTTATTTTATTAATTTTGGTGTGATTTGGTTAAAATTCCACAATTCACTTCATATATGTGGCCAGCCCCAGTTTGAATATAAAGCGTAGTTCTAACCAAGGAGCAGTACGCAATAGGTGTTATAAAATATTTATAAAGGAATGTCATGTTGTCGACTGTCACGATTCTAAGAACTTTGCGGTTGTGTGACATCCACTCACCAATGCACCAGCACCAACATCTGTGGAGCGCCTAACACACGTTAAACGAAAGGCGCAAAACATGGCTTGATGCAAATTTTGCCTAACATATGCTCTCAACATGCCGGGAACATAACTTTACATAAACGAAAGTAAAGGGTGTAAAATATCGTCGAAGCACAGCCCACGTAAATCCTGTGTGCCAGATGTACAGCTACTAAAACTTCGACAACGAAGGCTGCAAACGGCGACGAAATTTGTTCACCGGAAAGTCAGTAATGTCCGGCAGCATGTAAGGCAGTCGGAAAGTAACATCTTAATCTGCCGGACGCGAACTGTAGTGCGTCCGCCGACTGGACACAAATTTCCACCTAAATTATATAGCAAAAATGTGAATCAGCAGTGGTGTTGTGGTGAGGCTGCGGCGGACGTTGGAACATAACGGGTTGGCGGGCCAAAAAAATTGATTAACCGGATAAATACAGTCTAACATGTGCATAGTGCGATGTAGCCGGGGAGACGCCATGAGTGAATAGATCATCAGACAAAAGTGGTAACCAAGATATAATATTGCAGAACAAAATTAGTGAAGTGAGCGGGCCAAAATCAAATGAATAATAAACTTTCGGGCATTTAAAGAATATGAGCCACGTGGCAGCGAAAGGAGTGAAGCCGTCGGGTAACCAGTAACCGTACTTTCAACAAATTTTTATAAAGGGTTTTTGTGCAAACATGTCAATTAAATAATAGTAGTTGGTTTTGTAACGGTGTGAATGTGAGTGTAAATAGCAGAGTGGGCTGTCTAATTAAGGTAAGGTGTATGGTAATTCTGTAAGTATAAGTGTAATACCACTATGTAACTAACATCACAAGCTTTATACATTTTCCATGATTTTGGATCATTTGAGCCAAGAGGCCAAATAAATAATTTAATACTTAAAGAAAATTTTGAAGTATAAAATAAAATTTTAATTAATTTCTCTTTAAAAAATGCGTTGCATAAGTTATTACGATAACCTATAATCATATTTGCATTTTAACGTTCGTGTTGCGGACTCTGGCAGAAGGCGAAACAAGGTAGGTGGAAAATAAAATAATTTTTTGTATTTGTATGTGAATAGAATATTACATGAGATAGCATAAATTTTTATATAAAAATTGTTATATTAGTTCTATTTGTGTTAGAGATAATAGCTAGATGATGCGATATGCAGGCAGGGAAAGGGAGAGAGATACACGCAATATTAAAATGTTTTGGGCTGAGGCTAATAGAAGTCGTCGGGTACCTGCACTTTTTGTAAGACCAGGAAAAGGTTATTTTATTATACTGTTCACAGACATGTCTACTGTTATATAGGCTTGTGGTTTCTCCATGGGTTATAAACGTAGTGGCTACATCCAGTGGCTTGAGAGGTTTTTTTTACAGAGAATGCTCATGGCCACTAATACTTGTATCAGAGAAATGCTGATACTTATTTCAACAACAATTGCTTCACTTACTAAAAGCAGTCAGTGAGGCCTTGTCGTTTTTTACCTCTATGTTTATATCTTTACGTCTATTTTTATATTTTAATTTTATGTATTTTTTAGATTTGTTCTAATTTATTTCTAGTTTAGCTAAATTTATTGACTACAAATTACTGTATATTCAATTTAAAAATTGCGTGTAAAAATAATGAATAGCCGCTAAAAAAAATCTTAAACAATTCTTCTGCAGAAAAACAGTTTTCTCCAAACGTATTCAATTAAATGCGTCTGAAATGTACTAACAGACATTCTGCTGACTCTTCTCCGCATAACACTCTTAATTTTAGACCATTAGTTCTGGATCGTTTGGGTGTGAACAGCAGAATTGCGAGGACATACAAAATTAAGCGAATGGTTCACAGACAAAAGTATATACCCGTACATTTGGGTATGTATGGGTACTCGCGAATTGTACCCGCGCCACATATCTCCAACTATAGTGGTTCCTGGTTCCATGTTATTTAAAATTACACAATTTAGTGGGTCCACCACCTTTAGGAACCACTTCTTTATTCTCCTGCCAATTCCCTCAACTACCCAACGAGTTTTGGTTATTCGACCCCTGTTGTACTTCCTTCAAGCGAATGCACTTTTATCAATTTCAGTATCTCCCAGGCCATCAATTTTTGAGCTGTTATCCATCAGCCAGACAGTAAGGATCTCCCTAAACTCGTTTATTAATTTTTATGTAGTTGTCCTGTTTATGTCGATCTCTTTCAAAATGACTGAAATTTGATATTTCAAAATACAAGCGACTAACACACATAATACAGATAACGCAGGAACACGCGCTATTTCAAAAAAAGTGTCATCGTATATGTTTTTTGTAGCTCTGCAATTCCGTCTACCACATCTGAAGATGACGTTTATTTGTCCTTTTACATTTGTTAACATATTACCATCATACTTTACACATTGTTTTGAAAACGGAAGAACATTTCAGTCATAAACACATTTTCTGATACTTTCTTTTTAATGAAACACTGAAAATTATTAACAATTTTGTATTACGAGGTTTGATTTGCAGGCGTAGATTTCAGTAAGATACGGATGTGAACAACACTGATGAATGAATGTTAAACAAAATTAAATAGATTTAAAGATATAAACATACATGTAAAAAAACGACAAGGCCTTATGGCCGCTTTTGGTAAGTGAAGCAATTGTTGAAACAAGTAACAACATTTCTCGCTTATCATTTGTGTCATTCTCTGCAAAAAATATCGGGCTGCATGAAAATGTCTCTCAAGACACTGTTGGTAGCCACTTACATTTATAACCTTTGGAGAAACCACAAGCCTATATAACAATAGACATGTCAGAGAACAGTATCATAAAATAACCTTTTCCTGGATTTACAACCAATACAGGTATGCGGCGACTTCTAATACCTTCAACCCAAATGTTTCTTTATAATACAAGTAATTATACAAGTAGTTACATAAGCGATAAGTAGGTGAATAGATAGATAGAAAGAGAGCAAAAGAGAAAAAGAGAGAGAGGGGTAGTATAGATAGTGTATGTCAGTCTCATTTAACTTATGTTTTTTCGTTTCCCTTTTTTTTCTTAGTTTAAAGCGAAGGTCTTGTTTCATCGCAACTGTCACACAATCTCAGGGCACTTATTGTATAATACTTTATAATTTATAACAAATGTGTTACATCGCATTATAATCGTTTATTTAAGTACTAAGTAGGCCTGTAATGTGAACGCTGATGTTGCTTGGTATAAGTCTATGTAGGCCTACTTGTGCTTCGTATTAGGTAACTAATTATGATGGCTACATGTTTATAATAGTTATGTTACATCTTATAACGTGTATTTTGTCTTTGTTCCTGCACTACTAATGATGGCCGTAGTGGGCACAGTAGAAACATCTGGATATTTCTACATCAGTATTCAATGAATGGCGGCCTAATAGCCTGCATAATAAATTTAACACTACTGATAATGGGAGTCTTTCAGACGAATATGTGGAGGGAGAGGATTATCAAAGCACCTCAAGCTGCACTAAAAGCTAGTCTTGTAGTCGTAATAGGACTGAAGGATATGAATTTAAGAAAGCTTCTTTTCTAACAATTTTCCCCCCAAAAAATTTTGCGAATACAGTGATGGTACGGACGATCCAGAATTTGAACAATAGTGTAGAGACACCGCATCTTAAAAACAATTCTGTTCTTGTTATGGGCAATGTCTCGTTTCAATGTAAAGCAGTACCAACGATATCTCATACGGAAAAAAGTATGAATTGGTTTGAGGAAAAAGGAATAAATTTTCTAGAGGGCGGCCTGAATAGTCAATTATTGCATTTATAGGGGGGGGGCATAAGGCAATATTCAGTGAATACGATGATAATGTAACTGAAGAAAATGAGTGTCTTGTGCGCTGGCTTATTCCATCAATACTTCTGTGAAGTCAACCCGATAGAATGAATTAGTACTGAGTACCGTAATGCAACCTGTAGCAAGAATTATTCGTATAACCTGTTGTGTGTAGATTCTTCTTGTGCAATTTAAACAATAAATTACTAACGTAAAGGTCATTGACAT
Organism: Magicicada septendecula; assembly: GCA_034769895.1. Lineage (NCBI taxonomy): Eukaryota > Metazoa > Arthropoda > Insecta > Hemiptera > Cicadidae > Magicicada > Magicicada septendecula. The sequence continues at coordinate 432,601,221 of CM068375.1, forward strand.
GAAGACATAACAATTGTAACATACTTGCGAAAATCAGTGTAACACACATTACTGAACATAACGCATTTGTTGTAACCATCTTTTAGTACGCTCTTTATTAATAAAAATAACTCGCAGCCTGACAAGTTTGCCTAAATTTTACATAATATGGTTTGTAGCATCCGCCATTTTGTTTTCCAAAATTTTATATCTTTGCTGACTCTTCTAAAATCAAGACAAGTGACTTCATATCTCGTGCATCAAAACTGGTCCAGCCGTTTTATGGTTACAAGGGAACAAACAAACTAACAAGCATTAACACACAATTTTCGTACAAAAGTAAATAAATACGGTTATTTAACAGAATACGAAATTCCTTGAATGATTATAAAATACACATTATAAGATATAACATAACTATTATGAACATGGAGTAAAATCATTAATTAGTAACCTAATACAAAGCACAGGTAGGTCTACATAGACTTAGGTCTATAGTAAGCAACATCAGCGCTCGCATTACAGGCCTATTTAGTACTTAAATAAACGATTATAACCCAATGTAACACATTTGTTATAAATTATAAAGTACTCAAGTAAACATTATAAAAAGTAATACAGTAGTTACCAAAAAGAAACTTATGTGAACTGTACAAACCTAACGTATTGTGTCGCACAGAGGCGTATGAAGGGGGGCCAAGGGGCCAGCCGCCCCGGGCGGCAAAGTGAGCATAGTCTTGAAAAAATTGTTTTCAATTTATAAAACTACAAACAACTTGTTTCTTTAATATGACTATTCCTTCCATAAAAGAAGCATAACCAGCCAACTTCTCTGTTGTCATAAACCTTGCGTGATAAACAGTACTAACCTATTTATGCTGAAGCATCGTAATTACGGTTCATTCTGGTAACAAATTTGTGGTGATTTTGTAGTGACTTGTTATGCTGGAGAGGATAACTGATAATCATACAGTATTAGCTTTGTACAGATAATGTTAATTGCTGTTCGTATACAGACGAATATATTATTTGCAAAAAAAACGTTACGTGGGCTAGGTATGTGCAATTTTTCCCGGTTCAACGCAGCGAACGTGTTGATCATCGATGAGTATCTTGAATGTGCGGTTTGTTTTTGGTTTGTGTGTCTTAAGGGTATATCTATAATACTTCACGTGTATGACATCATACTAATACTTCATAGATTTTATTTCTTTAAAAGTGAAAACAGCGGAGGGGATCACACAATCTATTACAAGTAAACTTGAGAGTGATGGATTGAATCTTAGCGATTGCAGAGATCTGTCGTATGGCAATCAAACAACAATTGCTAGTATCCATTCAGGAGTTCAAAAGAGAATATTAGATTTGAATTCACTAACTATGTTTGTTCCTTGTGACAACCATTCACTTAACTTGGTTCGAGTTCAGCAGCTCATGTAAATGTTCAGGCAGTGACATTTTTTGGGACAGTAGAACATCTATTCACCTTCTTTTCTTGTTCCACTTATACATTGAGTGTTCTTAAAGACTTCGTATATATTACTCTTAAAAGACATTGTGATACCAGGAGGAGTTCAGAAGCAGATGTGGTGAAAGCAACATCCACTCAGCTGGATGAAATGATCGCTGCACTGGAGAAAGGAATACACCGACTGAAACAATTGATACGAGGGAAGATGCAGCAATAATAATTAATGCGATAGAAAACTTTAATTTTGTGACCTTGCTCTTTTTCTGGACATATATTCTTTCTTCTATAGACAAAAACCATAAAATTTTGCAGACCAAAGAAATAAGCTTTAGTCAAGCATTAACACGTCTGGAGAAGCTAACGGACAATTTAAACGTTTGGAGGAATGAGCTGTGTGACAATGTCATTTCTAAGGCCGAGCAGGTATGTAATGAATGGGATGTCAGTATCACAAAAAGAATAAGAAGGAAGCACACGATGCCAGGGGAGTATCCAGACAATTCTGCCTTAACCGTTCAACAAGAAATGCTACATTCTCTAACAGAAATTTTGGACAAACTGTCAGTTAAAACTTAAAGGCGTTTCTCTACATTAAAAAGAGTTAGCAAAACGCTGTGGGTTCCTCTATAAATTTGAGGCGTACGTTAATGATGGGGATATACATTTTAAGAAACAGCTTTCCCAAATCAATATTAAGTGCACAGTGCTTGCAAAACTGTATCCACATGACCTAAACAGTGAAGAATTGTTCAGTGACTTAAAAGACGTCATCCTTTTATTAAAAACAGCAAAGGTTAAAGGAGAACAAATGGACTTTACACTCAGGGACTGCTACAGTACATTTCTTCAATGGGATTAGAAGCCTACAAAACACTAGCGACAGATTTAAAAAATTTTCTTACTTTACCAGTGACTGTGCCTTCTTGTGAAAGATCGTTTAGTAAACTTAAAAATCATACCTACGATTAACAATACCTCAAGACAGGGTATCAAATCTACGGATACTCTTAGTTGAAAACGACATTGCTCCATCTTTAGGTTATACTGATTTAATAACCGACTTTGCAGCAATTAAGACCTGGAAAGTTACATTTTAAAATGTCTCGTTTTAAATATTTATTATATTACAAATAAATATTAAGTCTTTATTGATAGAAGACGGAACCATAAACCTGTAATGGTAAGTGATTTATTTGATTACTTTTAACGTAGTTCTTTGTTTAACTTTATGTTGCTTTAGGATATTGTTTTGAAGATGCGATTTATACCTATAAGGAATTTGTATGTTCATTAGAACATTTTTATGTTATAAATTTGTTATATTACTACATTTTTTATAGTCTAAATAATAAATGTTAGAAACTGAATACCGGTAATATTATAATATGTAATTTCTTAATTTTGACTTAACAAATATTCTTAAGACATTTGCTGGACGGGTTTTCATACAAAAATGTATATATTTGCATTTATTAAGTACAGTAGAGTCTCGGTTATCCGCCCTTCGATTATCCGCCGTTCCGTGTTATCCGCCGCCCAAGCGGCATAAAAAAACGTAAACGTAAAAAATATTTTCTTTAATTGCTGCAACGAAAATAGTGTGCCAATAGTTTGCGGGCGTGAGTGTACGTGCTCTCTTTGTGATTGCTCCTGACTGTACCGCAGGAATTTGGCCTACTGCCCATCGCCTATTATAGCCTAGCTGTGACTCATGTGTCATTCACCCCACCCCACCCCCAACAACCAACGCTATCGCTTAGTAGACTGCAGTTTCTTGTTGTGTGCTGTAGTGAGCAGTGAGGCTATTTTTACGCGGTGTGTCCGTGAGTGACTAGTGCAGTTTTGGTGAAAGTGTCGCAGTGTTGTCTTGTTAATAGTGTTGCGATTATGGCTACGACAAGGAAGAAAATTGTTTTATCAATAAAAGACAAGCTTGAGGCATTAAAAAGACTGGATAAAGGGGAAACGCTGCAGAAGGTGGCTGCCCACTACGGCGTCGGTCATCGCACAATTGGAGATTGGAAGAAGAGACGATTAGAATTAGAAAAATGGTGTTCCTCACAAGTTACTGAGGCTGCTTTTAAAGATAGGAAAACTATGAAAAATAGTGATTATGAAAAAGTTAGCGAAGTGTTGTACATTTGGTTTACACAGTTCAGGGAGAAAGGGGTGCCTATTTCGGGACCTATCTTAAAAGAAAAGGCGTTGCAGTTTCAAAAAGAATTTAACGAAGGTGATGCAGATTTTACAGCAAGCGTTGGCTGGCTTGATAGATGGAAGAAGCGTTATGGAATCCGTCAGTTGAATATTTGCGGCGAGAAACTGTCATCAAACTTTCAAGAAATGGAGCAGTTTAAGAAAAAATTTCAAGACTTTGTTGAAACTGAAAGCTTAACAGGAGATCAAGTATTTAATTGTGATGAAACAGGCCTTAATTTCAAAATGTTACTGAGTAAGAGCCTTGCAGCTAGAACTGAAGCTGCAGCCCCTGGCTATAAACGTAGTAAAGAGAGAGTGACTATTTTAGCATGCAGTAATGCCACAGCAAACCATAAAATGGACCTGGCAATGATTGGAAAGTCCAGAAACCCTAGGGCTTTTAAAACCATTTCAAAACATGCTCTTCCAGTAAAATATTTCTATCAAAAAAGTGCATGGATGACTAGTGAAATTTTTAAGGAATGGTTTTTTAAAGAGTTTGTTCCTTCTACAGAGAAGTTTTTAAAAGACAACAACCTACCCAGAAAAGCAGTTTTACTGCTAGACAATGCCCCAACTCACCCTGATCCAGACGAACTTAGAGATGGGGACATAAAGGCTATGTTTTTGCCACCAAATGTGACTGCCATTTGTCAGCCTATGGACCAGGGTGTTTTGGAAACACTTAAACGAAACTATCGAAGAAAGCTTCTGTCAACAGTCATACAAGAAATTGAAGATGGGCAAAACTTGATTAAGAAGTTGAAAAGTATAAATTTGAAGGATGTCGCTTATTGGGTCGCAAGGGCCTAAGCCGATGTCGGGGCACAAACAATTGCGAAGTCGTGGCATAAGCTGTTGGGCGAGGACGAAAATATGGCTGAAAGCGTGCTGGATGAACTTCATGAAAGTATTTTGCCCTTGGTGCAACGTATCCCTGGATGTGAGGATGCATCGTTGGATGAAATAAGGAATTGGCTTTCAGGAGACGACCAATATGAAATAACTGATGAAGAAATTGTAACACTTGTTAATAGCAATGATGTTGTTGAAGATCAAGACTCTGAAACTGTTGAGCCCCAAAAGATCACACACAAAGAAGGGGTTAAAGCTCTTGAAGCAGCCATTCAGTACGTTAAGCAGCAAGAGGATGCCAGGGTTGTCGACATAATGATGATCCAAAGATGGCGAGACTTGGCAGCAAAGAAGCGGGAATCATCAGGGAGGCAGTCGAAGATCACTAATTTTTTTCACTCATCATGAACTGAACTCTCACTTCCAACATTTCTGACAGTGTAAGTCAATTTTATTACGTACACATTAGTCTTATTCTATATTTACTTTTAGTAAATTCTTCTTGTTAAAATTTACTGAATTCTTAAACTTGAAGCGTGAAGTACTAAAGTAGGTGTAATTGTTTTCTCTTTTTTTGTAAGTGTATAACTTTAATATTGTTGCTTGTTCTCTAAAATGTTTTACTATAATTTTGTAATATAATAATTGTACACTACTGTATTGTTTTCTCTATTGATTTGTTGTAAAACGTGATGTTTATTAATTACATTTACAAAATTATATCATAATTTTATGATAAATTTGCGTTTTATTTAACTCTCCCTATTATCCGCCATTCCAGCTTATCCGCCCTTCCGCCAGCCCGTTTATGGCGGATAACCGGGACTCTACTGTACTTTGTTTAGTGGATGGGCCTTCATTTTTGTTCTTTTGTCCCCTATTAATTGTGAAGGCGAGACGGCCGACGATCTCCTTGCTCCGGGCGCCAAAAAGCCTAGCTACGCCACTGGTGTCGCATTATATGTAGAGTGCGACGTGCTGGCCGCTCGTTTAATTGGTGGTCTATGCAAATTATGTCATGCGACTTCTAAATGAAGTATGGTGAAAAATATATACAACTAACCTCTGTCTGTGTACCTCTCTCATTTTCTTACTCTCCGCCCTCGCCATCTCTCTCTCTCTCTTTCTTTCCTTATTCCTTTTATTTTTGTCCTCATTTTTGTTAAAGATGAGCCAAGGAGATTATGTACATTTACACCTGCCGGACACCCCTAAGGGTGCCTCTGTAAGAAACAATAAAATTTCTCAAGTGTTTATGAAGTATGAAGGACACTGGAAAATGGTAAACGCACAGTAATGTTTATTTTGATGAGACAAAATAAACAAGAAACGTGATTAAATTTCTGGCGGGAAAGAAAGATGCATTTTGCAAACTGGTGTCTACGTCACACACGTCAGTCTTTTCTACAAACATTGTGCACAGTTTAGTCTGAGCTGTTGTATCGCGAACTCATAAATGGTTAATACATGTCAGCCACTGCTGTGTAGCGTGATAATGTGTTGTGTCTATTCAGCGTAACACCACAGGTCACCAGCACAGAGATTTGTCATTCATCAGATTCCCGCCAACAGAGTATTCAAGGTCAAATGACATTCCTAATTTTTAATAGCTGAGCAGCGTTTGTTTACAAAACGTACTACTGTTTTGGCTGACAGATATAAACAGATCTATGTCTGAACTAATGCAACCTCTTATTTATATGTACATCTGTCTGTTTTTACGTTTCCACCAAACGTGTTGGTAGGCTGATGTGTTCGTACTCCTTAAGAAAAATAATATTAAAATAATATGAATATTTTATAGTAAAAACATAACAATAGTAATAACAATAACAATTTGTAGGCTTAAGCATTCATAACATAAAACAGTTTTTTCAAGTTCCATTCTCCCCCTCCCTCCTAAGACACGCACGCACGCACACACACGCACATACACACACACACAAATAAAATACGTATTAGACTACATTATTGTGTGGTGTCCAATGATCAATCACCTATCGCGGTGGTCCTCAAGGCCCCTTTCAGTTTCGAGTCTATACTACCTCTCCAGCTACTTCTTGGCCAGCCTGGTTCCTTCTTCCCTTGTGTTTCCACTTTAACACGTGTTTTTGGAATCTCTGCCCATTCACTGTATATGTCCGAAGTAGATTAGCTGTTTGTTATCTGATCTGTCTACAGTCGTTACTTTGCCTTATATTCCTTTATTTTGTAACGTTGCATCGTTGTTGGCTTTTTCATTCTGCGGATAAACGAAATTATATACTTGCTTCTGGAAGTACTATGTCATCATGATATTATAGATTGCAAACCTTCTTACTTGAAACTTTATTTATTTACAGCAAATATATAATATCTTACTCTTACCTTTCGGATTGGGGTCCAAAGTCTTTCAGACGAAAGCAGCTGCAGACAGGGTTACTTAGGTTGGCGTTACGAAATATAATAACACAGTTTATTCTGGCTAAAATAACTAATTTGGATTTTATTTAATGAAATTATATAAAGTTTTACAGCTATGCAATAACGTATCAAATTCTATCCTGGTTGATTACTACATTGATCAAAAGTTTCTTTAGTTTCCTGTTATATGGAAATCACATACAAAGTATCGATATATCTAAATGAGAAAAACAATTCTTACAATTACTATGTTTTTATGACTACAACAAGGTTTTAAAATGTTTAGTACCCAGTACTTTGTCTCACACACTCATTTATACTTTTTACATGTTTATCTTTTAACCCCGTTCTTAGAGCTCTGTGTTTATTTTTATTTCATGGATTTATAAAATTGATTTTGTAGTGTTGTGAAGGGTACTTAACCAATCCACGGCGTTTTTAACAGTTTCATCACCGTCACAGGTTACTCACGGTATCACTCATCACTCCGACCTGTCATTTATGAATATTTTTGGCTGTCACAGTACACTCCGACTTCTTTAGTTTAAAATATTTGAGTTTAGTTTCAAATTACACTTTTGGTAACATTTTGTCGGCCGACTTTATATTGCTCGAGCACTTTGTAGATGACCGTGCTATTGTTTGTACACTTTACCCTTTTCTTTGGGCTTTAAAAAATAGGCCGAGTTAATTTTACGGCCTATATTGCACCCGAGGCCACTGTTTAAATTTAAATAGCACACTTTACTGTCTGATGCTGCTTACTACTGTGTGTTGTGCACTATCTGATGACAAACTGCAGACTGGATTTCACACAAACCTGCTGCTGGGGTGGTTACGCAATCCGTCTGGGCAATTGTTTAGGCTAACAGTATGTATGTTGTACTGGGGCTCCTTACAGGTGAAAATTAACAATTTGATACTTGAACTGAATTGATGATTTGAATTAATATAAAATTAAACTGGGGTAGCTCACAATTCTGTACCGTTACAATACCCCCCCAATAAGAGGTTGAAAGCCGAGGCGTTCAAACTCTTATTGCCTAAAACTGAGAGGATCAGTGAGGATATGGCGCCACAACCCCCCTGAACACTTTATTAAAATCATGGGTTCTTACCCCCCTAGTCTGGCGACTGCGGCAGCACCCATCCGATCTTACGGGACTTCTCTACTCGAGATCCCACCACCATAAGCTCGGACCGATACCCACCACAGTATCACCTGACTCTAGAACATTCAATTAAAATTTAATAAACGGCCTTCCATCATTCCATATCCCACGACTGATTTGTTTCCTCTTGGCCATACAGGCTCATTCTTTGCAAAGTACTGGTTCTGTTATTTGCAAAGTACTGGCTTTAGTTTAAAATAATAATATGATCTTACAGTCTACTTGCAGTTCAATCATATAAACAAAATAATATTCCCCGTATAATATTACCCATCCAAAATAACACCTTAATTATACAAAATGACATTACATTACATTTACACAGACTGTCCTTCAGTTTTCAATTTTAAATGAATATTTTAATCATTATTTACCGTAGTTAGAATTTAATTTATAATTCCAGTTGGAATTCAAATGAATGAAGTTAAGTTCATTGTTAAAAGTTCATTATTAAAATCATCTTTTCAATTAATTTAATTACCAAATTAATTTAATTTTATTATCTCAAAACTCTACATTATGGTAATTACCTCATTATTTCAATCTTATTTGTTCGAGACAACTTTATTTATTTAACTAACATTTTACAAAGGATTAAAAAATATTATCTCCATCACATCAGATGTTTCTTTTGTTTCATAATAGAATCTGCTCAATGGTACTGCAATGGTAGAAACTGCAACAGTTATCAACTTCAACACATCTGGCTGTAAACATTGGTCACACAACCTGCCTGTTTACATAAACACTTGTGTGCCAGACTTGTTTTCATAAACACTCTCAGTCTCAACATTCATGGTTACATCATGCTAACACCTGTACTTTTCTATAAATCTTTTAGTTAACATATTTGTCTCTTAAATTTTCTTATTCCAATTCAGATCAGATGTAATTTTAATTCACCCCAATTACTTTAGTAACATTTTATTAAAAACATTTTAACTTTAGTTATATTATTTAAAACATTTTGAATAGAAACACACTTCACAATTAAATTCAGTTCATTATTACCTCTTGTTCATTAATTAACACCGTAAAATAATATTATTATTAAAATCCATCAAAACACATATGGTTACATGAAACATTTTACAGTACACACACAATTAATTTCACTATAATGCCACTAGAATATATTTACAAATCTTTATCATTATTATTTCAGTTTTATCACACTTCAATGTCCAAGGTTGCGAGGTCTGAACCGTAAAACAAAATATTTACAATTGTTCATTTGTGAATTTCAGCCCCCATCGTCAAAAATTAGTCTGGTCTTTATATAACACTTTTCAATTTTATTGGTACGCCACGTATGGTTATTTTTTGTTTTATAACCACAAGAACTAATTTTTTTCATTGTACCAAAACAATAATCTATAGGGTTACCCCCCCCCCACAAGTATCTTAACATAACTCAAGTCGACATCAGTATTATTTTTAAAGTCTCCGTCAGTGTTTTTTGTTATTACCATTACATTATTATTACCATATTCTGCTACTATAGGTTCATTAACAGGCAAATACTTGTCATCAATATACACATTGTTTATCACACAAGGTATGTTTTTAATTCTACCAGTTCTCTCACTATTTAAACTCTGTATTAACTCTTCATAATCTCTCTTCACCTTAAATATTTCTACCACTCTCTCTCTGATTCTCTCATCACAATATTTATCACAACATTTCACATTCTCATTCCATACAGAGGGCAACACAACATTATTACAACATCTGGCTTTACCAGATACACAAAAATAATTCAAAGACCTTTTGTCTTTTACCAAAACTAAGGAGGAACCTTTGTCCTCCAACAACACTACTGGTGAAACTTTTTCTTCACCTGTATCACTAGAAAATTTTGCCCTCCTTTTATGCTCTACATTTAAACTGTCTTCACACTCTCTCTCATTCTCATTGGCATTTACTAACAACACTTCATTATCAACGTTACACTTATTTATTTTACTTTCAAAATTATCTTTCATCTCTTGAATTTGCTCATGAACTTGTATTTTGACTGTCTCTGACACTTGTGTGTTTACATTAATGATATAATTATTGAATTGTTCATTTACTGATCCTATCACTTGTTCTCTAAATGTATTGAAACATTCATTCATCTCATTTAAACGTTTATTAATATTGTCTTCTAACTTAACACTCTGTTGTTTCATATCATATAAACGCTTATCAAATTTTTGGTCAATATTATTTATATCACCCTTTAGTTCTCGATTCTGTTCTTTTAATTCATTTAGATTACTACTTATATTTTCGGACATTGCTTTCATTAAGTTAAATATATCGTCCATCGACAACTCTTTGACTCTTGTTGTCGTTGGAGTATATTGTACTGCTACATTTTTGTCAGTGAAGCTGACTTCTTCATTATTAATTTTACTTTCCCTATTCAATTTCGGGGTTATTTGAATCCCCGAATCATCTGTATTATTTATTTCATTTGTAATATTTGGTTTTATTTTATTGTCCTGACTCCCATTTGGAGTCGAGTGGACCTCAATATTATGCACAACAGCCGACTCATCAAAATTGTCAACGTTAACTGTTTCATTGATATTGTCACTATTCCCTGCCATTTTTTATAAGTTTATAAAATGTTACATAAGAATTTCAATCTTATCCAATATTGACTTAACCCTTTTAATATATCACTATGTTTATATAATTTACCAAAACGTCCTCCCTCTCAAATAACCCGTTCTGCAGCTTGGTTAGGTTTGGCGAATGTAAGTTGTAACCTACACTCGAGTCCCTGTTCGGGCGTCAATGAAACTTTATGTATTTACTGCAAATCTATAATATCTTACTCTTACCTTTCGGATTGGGGTCCAAAGTCTTTCAGACGAAAGCAGCTGCAGACAGGGTTACTTAGGTTGGCGTTACGAAATATAATAACACAGTTTATTCTGGCTAAAATAACTAATTTGGATTTTATTTAATGAAATTATATAAAGTTTTACAGCTATGCAATAACGTATCAAATTCTATCCTGGTTGATTACTACATTGATCAAAAGTTTCTTTAGTTTCCTGTTATATGGAAATCACATATAAAGTATCGATATATCTAAATGAGAAAAACAATTCTTACAATTACTATGTTTTTATGACTACAACAAGGTTTTAAAATGTTTAGTACCCAGTACTTTGTCTCACGCACTCATTCATACTTTTTACATTTTTATCTTTTAACCCCGTTCTTAGAGCTCTGTGTTTATTTTTATTTCATGGATTTATAAATCTGATTTTGTAGTGTTGTGAAGGGTACTTAACCAATCCACGGCGTTTTTAACAGTTTCATCACCGTCACGGGTTACTCACGGTATCACTCATCACTCCGACCTGTCATTTATGAATATTTTTGGCTGTCACAGTGCACTCCGACTTCTTTAGTTTAAAATATTTGAGTTTAGTTTCAAATTACACTTTTGGTAACATTTTGTCGGCCGACTTTATATTGCTCGAGCACTTTGTAGATGACCGTGCTATTGTTTGTACACTTTACCCTTTTCTTTGGGCTTTAAAAAATAGGCCGAGTTAATTTTATGGCCTATATTGCACCCGAGGCCACTGTTTAAATTTAAATTGCACACTTTACTGTCTGATGCTGCTTACTACTGTGTGTTGTGCACTATCTGATGACAAACTGCAGACTGGGTTTCACACAAACCTGCTGCTGGGGTGGTTACGCAATCTGTCTGGGCAATTGTTTAGGCTAACAGTATGTATGTTGTACTGGGGCTCCTTACAGGTGAAAATTAACAATTTGATACTTGAACTGAATTGATGATTTGAATTAATATAAAATTAAACTGGGGTAGCTCACAATTCTGTACCGTTACATACTTAACATTGCGATACCTCCTTCCCATTCATCCGTGGCTCCTGTCTATTTAAACCCTTAGAATTTAAATCGTATAAGATTAGGGTTGCCAGGTGGCCGGGAAATCCAGGAAAATTCCGGAATTTTACGTCTGGTCCCGTGTCCAGTATAAGTATCCTCAAATAAGCAAAGCCAGAATACAGCAATGTAGGTACGACACGAATAAATACATACATAAAATCTAGAAAGATTAAAAACAAATAGAAACAAATATCAATTATAATGTCTTCAAATTTAAAACAGTACAAGAAAGTTTGTAACAAATTAAAGAACATACGATGCAAATATAAATGAACGACGGAGAAGCTACTGCATAAAAACCTATTCAAAGATAAATGTATAGAGAGAGAATACAGGCAACTTTGCGTTTGACCTGGAAGTCAACATTACCATGCAATATTAATAACCACGTTAGAAAAAAATAAAACAAAAGAAAGCTGCTGAGAAAGACTGCATAGTAATAGAAATGATTATGTCTCGGTGAAACGGAAATCTAAGTGGTGTTAACAATTTTGATACAAACAGTGAAATTCTGAAACAGGCTACATGATTGAAGAAGTTCGGTATATGTCCCAATACATAAAAGTACTTAAAGATCACTGAGACAGAATAATCTTATTTTTCACCTACTATTAAAGTTTAGTTACAAGAATTCTATAACAATTAAAGTATACCTACTACCCCAAATACAACTTAAGCTAGCAAACGTTTTGCCATATTATTGAATACTAGCAAGATTTAAAAAAGTGTAGGTAACGACACATTATTTTTCAAAATACAAAAAAACTTAAATTATTTTAGAAGCTAGATAATGTGGATAATTCTAGCCGACATTAGGACACCGTAACACATAATCACTTTACATAAACATGGAAGGGTTACAAGAAATCAGTATCTCTATCATCACACCAGGAAAGGTAAATCAGGGTTAACTCCCTGCTCACGGAATTTCTCATCGTAAAGAAGGGGTATGACAAGGATGCATTCTCAATCTTATATAGGGTTGCCAGGTACAGGCTTACCATTTCCAGGATATAGTCTTACCATTTCCAGGACATTTCTGGGGTTACAAACTAAGTGGGAGTTGGAGTTCAAGTTCTAACTCCAACTGTTGGACAGACGATATATTAAAATTACTGGGTATTTTAGTGGTATTTTTAAAGGGAAAAGAAAAATGCAAATTAATGTCAAAAAAATTGTATTTTAGGTAACTCTTTGGCTTGGCTAAATTAAAATCATCATTAATCAAAATAGATCTTAATCAACTACTTGTTAAAATATTTATCGTTAGATTTTGCCATTCTCACAAGTTTTTCTCCGCCACTGCGTTGTAAAACTGATAAAATTTCTGAGCAAGACTCTTCAAAATTGATACGAGTTTGTAGTTCAGATTTAATCAAATCCATTGACATTTTGTTTCGCTCTTTAGACCATAAATTATTTAACAGGCTAAAAATTCTCTCACAAAAGGCGTTGCTTGTTGGAATTGAAAAAACGAAACCAATTATTTTCTTTAAATTTACAAAATCATTAGAAATGTTTGGTCTAAAGAAATAGGCCCAGATTTTATCATTTGGCAAGTCTTTTGGAAGGACCTCAAAAACAGCTTTCAAACATGCGAACTCTGTATAAAGGATATCTATGTTAACCGCATCTTCAATTTTCAATATCATAGGAAATTCTTTTCCTATGAATTATTCTGGGGTTCGTAACCCCAGAAATGTCCCGGAAATGGTAAGACTATATCCTGGAAATGGTAAGCCTGTACCTGGCAACCCTATATAAGATTGAGAATGCATCCTTGTCATACCCCTTCTTTACGATGAGAAATTCCGTGAGCAGGGAGTTAACCCTGATTTACCTTTCCTGGTGTGATGATAGAGATACTGATTTCTTGTAACCCTTCCATGTTTATGTAAAGTGATTATGTGTTACGGTGTCCTAATGTCGGCTAGAATTATCCACATTTTCTAGCTTCTAAAATAATCTAAGTTTTTTGTATTTTGAAAAATAATGTGTCATTACCTACATTTTTTTAAATCTTGCTAGTATTCAATAATATGGCAAAACGTTTGCTAGCTTACGTTGTATTTGGGGTAGTAGGTATACTTTAATTGTTACAGAATTCTTGTAACTAAACTTTAATAGTAGGTGAAAAATAAGATTATTCTGTCTCAGTGATCTTTAAGTACTTTTATGTATTGGGACATATACCGAACTTCTTCAATCATGTAGCCTGTTTCAGAATTTCACTGTTTGTATCAAAATTGTTAACACCACTTAGATTTCTGTTTCACCGAGACATAATCATTTCTATTACTATGCAGTCTTTATCAGCAGCTTTCTTTTGTTTTATTTTTTTTCTAACGTGGTTATTAATATTGCATGGTAATGTTGACTTCCAGGTCAAACGCAAAGTTGCCTGTATTCTCTCTCTATACATTTATCTTTGAATAGGTTTTTATGCAGTAGCTTCTCCGTCGTTCATTTATATTTGCATCGTATGTTCTTTAATTTGTTACAAACTTTCTTGTACTGTTTTAAATTTGAAGACATTATAATTGATATTTGTTTCTATTTGTTTTTAATCTTTCTAGATTTTATTTATGTATTTATTCGTGTCGTATACATTGCTATATTCTGGCTTTGCTTATTTGAGGATACTTGTCTCTTAATTGTGTAGTCCCGTTTGCTGTTTGTATGTGTTAAACTATCTTTATTTATCCATGTCTACACTATTTTTTCTGAAATTACAGGTTTGTGGTTACTCTAGAAGTTTCTTCTTATAATATAAATTTTACTTTTAGCTAGGCGCTATCTGCATGCCTCATAGGTTCATTGCCGAACAACAATTTTCCTCTTCACTTTTATATCCGCATTTTGCTTATATGACATGTCTATTTTTAAACACCATCATGTTTGTTGACTTTCTTTTGATGTACGCCTTGTGACGATTTAAATTGAAAAAAAAATAAAAAATTTAATAATAGAAATCGAAGAATGGGAAGTTAGTTAAAAAACATTAAATCGCACTATTAAACCAATTACCCCTGGACTAACTCATGGTAGTGATGAGACTTAAATAAGAAAATTTAACTAGTATTAATTAATTAAAATTGTGGAAGCAAAAATTAAAGAATAAAACTGTTAACCCTTTATTAAACTTATCATGCTATGACCTGTGAATTCCGGATTCAACTTGTATACCGAGCCGGCATTAAATAAGAAATACGTGTAAACCATAATATAAAGAATTAATAATTTAAAGTCACTAGTAATAGGTGTAATAATTTCAGTATACGAGGAAAATCTCGATTGTTTATTTTGTCTAACTGTAAGACTGTAGTATTAAATAAAAAATGGAACTATATTAGGGCGGAGTATTCGCTCCGGATCGTTGCAACTTTCCTGTTGTAACAACTAGGGATTAACGATGCGGCTTTCTAACTGTAAACAGCTCCACGCTGGGGCTCTTCACAAAATGTTATTTTGTGTGTATTTTAAGTTAAGTGTTAACTTCCACTAAACGTGTGGACAGCTAGACATAAGTAACGAAAATGTAGTGAGTAAATTTTTGTGAAACAAACATTAAGAAAAAGGAAAAACGTATATAAGAGGTGACATCTCCTGTAATTTAAATAACCAGTCAAATATTGTTCAAGTTAAAAGAAATTCCAACATAATGTACAAACAATAAGTAAACTCCAACACGACGGTGCAATTAAACAGGTGATGTGAATAACAGTGAAAAGTGACGACTTCGACCTATACTGCCTTTACTCTATCGCCGAGAATCCTGACGATTTCACGTTAGCTGGCACCATCACATCCATTTCATCATTACTGGACAGACTACCCCTAGGACAATCCTCGACTACAAGAGTACGGAAGAACCACTCGTCAAGACACGGACAGTTAACCATAATATAAGAGGTGACGCGGGAGCTCGTCTTCCGTGAGTTATACATATTTTAAAATATAAGTAATTAAAGATGAAAAAGGCTTTCAAAAGACAATCAATAAGCTCTAAGATCTAAACTGGTGTAACCACCAATTCTTGTAATCATACGTTGTAACTTAACTTTCGTTATGTAACTTCAAAAGTTGCTCAACTAAATAAAACCATTCTTCAAATGGTACTTAAGGAATAATGTAATCATATAATCAAGTATGGTAAATTTGAAAATTCTTAACAAGAAAAAGAAAGACTCGGATCCGAGGTAAACTCATTATCTAAATGATCATTTTATTTTAGATAGAAAACCCCCTTACAATCTCAGAGTAAATAAAATCTTTATTTGTAATGTGTTACGTATACTATGTGAATAAAAGGGATGTCATCTTTGTTACATACTAAAGTGAGTGCATAAATCAGTTTAACCCCTCCCTCTTTGTTTCCTATAATTAGAATAATTGTAATTTTGTTAGTCTTGTGTTTTGAGTTTCAGTTTGTTACAACGTAGGCAGCCTGTATAATTGATTGATTGTTGATTGATAATCTCATCAAGAAACATAAAATTCGAAAATCCAAGCCCCCAATAGATAAGGATACAAAAATAACTTTTATTTCTACCGCATACACAAATATAATGCCAAAGATTCTAACCTCCACATTTAATAAATTGAATATTACTGCTACCTTCAAAACAAACAATAGTCTATTAAAAATACTACGTCATAGAAAACCCATACCTTTAGAAAAGAAATCCGGCATATATAAATTATCATGTAACGACTGCAACAGTTTTTACATTGGTCAAACGGGGAGAGGTTTCCTCAAACGATTTAAGGAACACACACCAAAACGTCACCTAAATAATCTCACTTTGTTAAATAATATTAAGTCCAACTTTGCCCGCCACTTAATCTTACACAATCATAATTATACTGATTTTAAATCTAATTTAATACCCCTACATGTGTGCAACAAAGGCCGTTACATGGACGCAATAGAGGAGTTCGAAATATACAAAGCATATAATAACATAAACAGCCGAGACTTCATATTGAATGACCACTTAAATTTTAAATCCAACCCGCTATACGATACAGCTTTGAACCTGCTTAGGCGTAATCACTCAGATAATAGTTCAGTGCCCGATCGGCTTCGTCGTGGTGTGCACCATTTAAGAAGCAAGTGAATTACATAGTGGACAATTATGTGTAACATGTGTTTTTAACGTTTAACGACCTCAATAGAGCGATTTTATCTGATGATGGAACAGATGTTCCGAAACGCGTAATTTTAATCGACGTAACGAAGTCACACGACGGATATAAGGTGATTTATTTATAATAATTTACTGTATAATTGGCTAGCGTCAATTATCACAGGTTCCCTGGATTATGACGTAGCCTAAATGTCATAAAATGCGCCACACTGCTTTCTTGTAAAATAATTGTTTACGTAGTGTCATAAAAAAAAATACGACCCTCTGCTGATCTATGCACTCAGTTAGTGTATTTTATGTAACTCAAAAAAGGCTAAGTTGCATGAAAGAAAAATAGCGACAGTATAAATTTACCATTGTTAATTGTGTGTGAGATTACGCACGTACTTGTATATAATTTATTTAACATACGGGAAAATAATTCAAACTATTATTGTATTACACCAATGCAAGTACCTACATGAATTTTTAGTGCTTGTCAAACTGTTCAGTCTTTAACATGTCTGTTTTGTGACAATTCAAGACCTGTAGTTTCCTGAATATGCCTGCATAAATGTGTAATTTATATTTCTGTTGTCACGGTGAGTCATATAAACTATTGACTAAGTTAAACCAGTTTAATTACGTGTAAATAAATTTGTAAGTTAATTCTGCTAAAAAGAAAAGGAATTAGAGAAAGTTAAATTTGAACGTAAAACAAATAATAGTTAAACTCAGCTTGATAACGGGCTGTAGCTTGTTTAAAATGCATATTGGTACGTATTGCACTTACCCCCTTGTTGAAGCCAGCCGAGACTAGTCGATAAAGGTAGCCGTAAGCTATTGTTGTATAGAACAATAGCGTTCCTCACCCCAAGTGTATTTCTCCCCTTCTCATGCATACAACAAGTATGCCATTGTTTACAAAGAAAACTAGTCTGACCTACATTCCAGCGTAACAGCTGATCGTTGACAATAAAATGACGTCTGTGTGAAATTTCTCTCTTTCTCTGAGAAGAGAAGTAACTCTCTTACTACCAATGCAAATGTTTTGACCATGAATTAAATTGTGTATGTCATAAGTGTATAGTGTAGTAAAGTAAATTTTAGTGTGTTAGATATAAGGTAAACATGGCCCTATTTAATACAGATTTACTATTAAAGGACAAACTGTCTTATGAAGCTCTTTTACGTGGTCTACCCCATGCGAATGTAACAGTCGCGGAATTGCGCAAGTCTATACGCGAAAGTGGATTTGATGCACCCGCGCAGTTAAGCAACCTGAGCGGACTCGATTATGAGAGCGAGAGAGAAACTTGTAATGCCAAGTATAGCGAGTTGACCTTATTGTCTCAAACCCTTCAAGACGAGAAATCTCCTGCAGTAATATTGCGGACAACTCAAAGGATAGAACACTTAACCCGGCGAATGAAAAATTTGTTGAACTGGACTAACCTTACGGAAATTCCTCCCGAAGTCCAAAGTTTTGCGGATGAAGCTTTACGCAAATTACCTACTATTATCAGGGAATTACGAAGAAAATCCGACTCGTTTCGAATGGATGAAATTGAAAAATCCTTGAAGAAACTACACATCTCCCCAGTTCAATCTCCTACGTCAGAACAACCTCCCCCCAACGCGGATCAGGAATCACCCGCCGGATCTAAAATACAACCTACTCGAGAGCGAAACCCAAATAGAGATTTAAATGCCCAGACTATATCTGAAACCCCTCCTCCCAGTGGTTTCCAAATTCGCACCGGAATGTATGAATTGACTACCCCGAATGCATTACCTGGTCCTCCCAAAGCTATGCAACATGTAAATCATAACGCAGACCTCAACGGAAAAATCACTCACCCCGTAGAAAAACTCTTAGCCGAAATTCCATACACTGATGGTTTGAATGTTACTAAACTACTGAATTTCATCAAATATCTCCTGCAGATAAAAGATCTACAGCAGCTAAATGACTGGCAAATTTTGCAAGTCCTCCTACCGAAATGTAAACCCCCGTTAAAGAATCGTGTGCTAGAATCATTAAGCTCTACCCTTCCAGTAGAAGAACTGCATACTACAATCATAAAATATTTTATTCCCACCGGAATTTATGAGGACTTAAGAGAAAGACCATACTACGAGTACAAGGAAATAATGAGAGATGGCCCATTACATCTCAGACATCAGGGAGTCTTCTCGACTACTGCAAGTAGATTGGAATGAGAGACAGATGGTGGATACCATTTTAGTAGGATTGTCTCCCGAAGAAAGATCTCGTTTAGCGTTAATAAATCGACCCAACATCTTTGCGGATCTCGAACAATGCAGTATTCACTCGTCGAACCTATGGTACTCAGGTCAGAACAGACATGCGGTGAAATCAACCTGTGACGATTTAATTGAATATAGAATCTTAAATAAATAAAAAATTAATTTACTAGCAATTAAGTATTTTTAAATCGCACTATTAAACCTAAAGCCCCTGTCCTAACTCAGAATAAGTATGAGATGTAAATGGAAAATCTAACTAAACCATTAATAAAAATTCGAATTGTAAAAAGGCTATTATTACCACAGTTAACCCTTTTGCTAGTCATCATGCGGTGACCTATTAATTCCGGACACAACGTGCATAGCGAGTCGTCTGAAGATATAAAAATCATAATCTTTGTAATTAGTAATTTGAAGGCACGAGTAGTAGTTAAAATAATTCACTTAAATTATATATGTATAATTAATGTATGGTTTTTTTGTAATAAGAATGTCAATTTAAATAAAAATAGGAACTATATGATCGCGGAGTACTTG
Source organism: Magicicada septendecula (assembly GCA_034769895.1). Taxonomy (NCBI): domain Eukaryota; kingdom Metazoa; phylum Arthropoda; class Insecta; order Hemiptera; family Cicadidae; genus Magicicada; species Magicicada septendecula. Next base: position 432,621,164 of record CM068375.1, read on the forward strand.
CCCCTCTCCGTTGTAATGTGCCAGTCGAATCGAGTAGAGAGTCACAATGCTGCCGTCAGAGCGTATAGAACTACGAGCGAGAGCTCCACCAAAATGCACTGGTTAAATTTAATTTTAAATGTTAGCTACCACTGCTAAACGTGGCGAGAGAGTGTAATGTGTGAATTGTAGAACGTTGTGTTAAGAGAAAAATGTAATAAGTTAAAACAAAAAAAAAATTAACAAGTAGTAAGCAAGATGACGTCTCCCCTCGAGAGGTAAATTCAAGTACACCTTTACACATGAAGATGTGAGCTGCATAAACTTCTCATGTGGACGTATACGAGGCATAAGACGCTGACGAGGACCGACGTGGATCTTCACCAACTTTAACATGAGAAACTTCAATCTCCGCAGTGAACCACCCATCAGATGACGACGCCGACTTCAAGAATGACTTCAAGAATTCCCAAGAGAGACACCCCAGGACGAGGTTACCACGACCTATTGTAAAGGTGACTCGATAGCTTACCTATCGAGAGTTAATTATATTTGAGACATAACTTACAGAGAAAAGAGACTTTTCAAAGACTATAATTTTCTTTAAACTATAAATGAGACCAACTAAGAGTTTACTGTAATATTGAATATCATACGTTGTAACGCGTTATATGTAAATGTAAATTATAATCACTTTAGTTAATATTACCATTCTTCAAATAGTAAAAGAAGTCTTGCAAGCATCTAGATGAACACAAAATACTCAGAAGTCTTTGCTATAGATATACTTAAAGTAAACTCGGATCCGAGGTAAAAAGTACATAATCATTATGATCCCTAGTTTTTCTGAAAACCATTTAAATATTTTAATCTAATTAATTATGTCATGGGATCTTTCATATCAGTTGTTAATAAAGAGAAGTCATCTTATTACACATGAAAATGAGTGCATAAATCAGTGAAATACCTTCCCTTGTCTCCTAATAATTAGCTTAAGTAATTTGTTCAATTATGTTGAGTTTAATAACAGTTCGTTACAACGTAGGCAGCCCATGTAATTGGCAGGTGTCAATTAAGATGGGTTCCCTGGATTTGTAACGTGGCCAAAAACGTTACAAACCGAGGCGAATAGAAATGAATTGAAAGCCCTAGTACCCAATGTGCCAACCCAGTATGTAAAGCGAGTATTTAATAGACCGAGCAATTTGCACAGCCCTGGTAAATCAAATGACATGCAACCTAAAACGGAAGCAAGGTACTCTCCTCATAATAAAAATACGTGTTATAAGTCCGGTAAGTATGGACACATAAGTAGAAACTGTAACAACAAGCAATACGAACGTAAACACCCTAATCCAAAGAACATGTAAGGCAGGGAGACCCGAAATCCTGTGTCTTCCGCAGCAACTTGAGAACCGGTAAACCCAAAGAAATGTACGACAATAATAAAAGAAAAAGAAAAAGAAACACTAGAGCAATAGATCCCTATGTTAGAAGGTTTATTTAGAAATGTAACGCGATAACTAAATTTGATTGGACTAAAAGTCTATTGCCCTTAATACAAATTGACCTAGGTGTTACATCCACCCTCGGATTAATCGATTCTGGATCGACTAGAATCTTAATCAGTCAAAAGTTAGCGGATAAATTATTCGAACACAACCTAGTGAAATGCAGTCAAACTGTGAATATAAAATGTGCTAAAGCTAATAAACAAAATATAGTGATAAAACTCAGCATCACCATTAAAGTAAAAATTAAGAATCTAACGTGGTTTTTTACAATGTTAGTATGTGATGATATAGGACCCGACTTAATATTGGGAGCTGACTTCATCAGTAAAACGGGAATAATTCTTGACATCCACGCGAAGAAATATTATTTTAGATTCGACTGTACACGGAAGTATAATTTCGATTGTACAACTGATGAACAAGAAAGTGCTAGATCATCGAATGCACACATAGTACACCATGAGTCTGAATTATCTCATCTAGAAAATAGATATAGGCTGAGAATGCAGAAATTAATAAAAGAGTTTTCCACCGTTCTTACCCCTAAGCTAGGACTTACGAACCTGATAGAATATAAGATCAATCTGAGCGATCACAAAGTAATACGCCTACCCCCGTACAAGTTATCGCCGCCCAAAATGGAAGTGATGAGGAACCATATCAACAAGTTGTTAGAACAAGGAGTCATCGAACCCTCTACGTCTCCGTATTCATCACCCTCCTTTTTAGTACCAAAAGGTCACGACAAACATAGACTAGTTGTGGACTACCGGCAATTAAATAAACGAATAGAATTTGAATCTATCCCGCTCCCAGACATCCACAGTGCTTTTCATTACTTCACTAGAGCGAAAGTCTTTACAATAATGGATCTAAATCAAGCATTTCACCAAATACCCCTTTCGGAGGAATCCAAACGGCTAACCGAGTTTGCTGTTCCTTTCAACCTGTACCAATTTACTAGAGTACCCTTTGGAATATCACAAGGAAGTTCCGTATGTAGTAGACTATTAGAGAGAATATTTCATGATATTAAATTTAGATATGTGTATCACTACCTGGACGACATCGTAATCTATAGCGAATCGATGGAACAACATCTTAAACATCTACGTGAAGTGTGTAACAGCACAAAATGTTACATAACCAAGACACACACCAGAAGGGTAAATTATTACACTAAAGTTATAGAAGTGAATCATTTGTAATGAATGTAGCAAAGAAGAGAAGGACCAGCAAAGAAGAAAGAAGAGGAAGGATCCCAAGAAGCAGTGATGAATACACTGCATGACACTACAACAAACACAATGACTGACTTTAACTAATGGACATGCAAAGTTCACAATAAGCTGTCAAGCGAACCAGTTCATGACATTAATGTGTAGAGTCATGTAAATAGAAACTAAATAACCAATGACTGAAATAAAGTAATAACAATAACAGCATTTTGGCTGAAATTAGAAGAACTATGATAAATAAATAACAAAGCCTATGACTATATTAGCTATAGCCACAAGGATATATAAAGACTAGCTTTACAGACCCAGATGTAACATTATTGGATAAAGATAATTATAAAAGAAAGTCTTATGTGTATAAGCAACTTCCTGATTAAACGAAATGTAATTAGTAATAATAATTAAGGAATAAACATGGTGCTATGAATGTATCTAGACCATACATAAACGAATTTATGTCAGTAAGTTAATAGGGAAACAGGACTCCTAATGAACATTAAATTTACTGAACAATAAATATAATTAAATAAGATGTGAAATACCACCACTCAATTATTATTGTATACCTTTAAATGGAGTAGGCCAAGTAAAATGTATTTAGAGAATACGGAATTTTCATAATAATGTATTATCATAATCATATTAAGATTTAATATTGTTCGCTATAAACAGCTTTTAATTGTCATAATATATGTGTTATTATTCAAATAATAACGTTCTAAAGAGAACACAGTGTAAATAACAAAATGTAAAAAGATAGGAAATGGTCGCATTGTGCATTATTAGCAGACGACAATAAGAAACCATGTTTCAAAACACTATTTGTATGTATTGTCAGAGAAAGCGAGGTTAAAACCGGCATTAAGCCATATCAAATTAAAGAGTAGAGACTAAACTTTAATTTGATAATAATAACCTAGAGATCGGAATTATAATAAATGAATAGTGACTGTTAGCATCATTTTTTTATCAAAATTAAGAAATTGTCAGTGAATACGGACAACAACGACAGTTAGGCGAAAGTTACGCTCCGGTGGCGGTTAAATAAAACAATACGTCATCGTAACGGTTTGTTGTACCAATCAAAAAAGAGTTTACTTAGCGACTTTTGTCCCTAACGGCGATGAAGACGAGGGGTATATAACCAGAGACGCTGAGAAATTCGCTACTTTCATCTCGAGCCATCTAGTTGCCCCTCAACAGTATCTTAAATTTTAATGACTTAATACAATATAATAGTAGTAAATACTTCAAAATTTACCAAAATAATTAACAGTACAGCGATTCATCACACGAAAAGTGCATCGACAAGTAATAGTGAATATTTTTAATTAGTGCGTGTGTTCGGAACGAGCGAAAGCATTTTAACCTGTAAGGTAAACAACCCCGTTTTCATTAAGAAGAGGGTATATTTCTCGTTCCAAGTGCGAATAAAGTGCAGTTAGATAGTGATCATTATAATCCGATCACTAAAGTGTTTAATTTTTAATCTATAAGATTAAAAAGAAGCAAGGTAGAACAGTGACCAATTTTATTGTTTATCTATTTTCACTGATCATAATTATCAACACTCTTGTACTGACGCAAAGACAACCAACCTTTTAATAGCAAACACTGTATCAATTTATTTAGAGGATTAAATAATCCAATGTAAGAATATTTGTGTTAGAGTTAAGTATTATAATATTTGTTAGGATATAAGCATACGAAACGATCGTTAACCTCAAAAATAATTGCGAGTTTTTTTTAAAAGAGGCCAAATATGAATTACCATCACAGTAATGTCTATCCAGGCAATTAATAACGTTTTATTTGTATTTTCAAGAACCTACCCGTGAGGTAACTTATAAAATAAAATTAAAATTTGTTAATAACTATAAGAGTTTTATAATGTCTTTAAATTGAGCTAGGCCAGATAGTAGATGGGTAACTTACCATCCAAATTGTATTACTGTAACAATTGTATTTTTCATTTGAGTTGATTTTAAAGGGTATAATAAACCCGTAATGTTATACAGCATAAACTTTGGTTCCAATTATTTCATTTAGATAAGCAATACTCAGCATAGAGTACATTGAGATACCTTGGAGTAGAAAACTTACAGTACTATATCTGAATTATTTTAAATGCCCTAAGCATTTAAACAAGATATAAAGTGAACATATACAATTTTAAAATTTAGCAATTTGTTTTTTCATGGGAACCTTTCATGAAGTAAACCCATGTGGCGCCCACATTACATACAAGGAGTTGTAAAACCTTGTTACTAAAGTATAAGCTGGTCATAAGAGAATCTTGACAGTTTATTCTGGTTAAGTGAACGTCAGAACTTCAAGTACTACTACCAGGTACGTGAAAGTGTTTTTTAGGTTAATTTATTTGTCCAGACAACACTTGACGGTACTTACACTGACGACATTTAACCAAGAAGAGGAGTTCCACTTCAAGATCGACGCTACCGTTACATTCATTTACCGACCAGCAATTATTATTTTATCCATAAAAATTATCACACTATACTTACATAAATAATATTTACCAATTATCATAAAGCAAATTACTGCAGACGAAATAGAGACTTCATTAAACGTATTTTTTTTAACCTGTAACCTGAAACATTTTTAACCCATGTAAACGGTTTAGTTACAAGTGTTATCTCGATTACAAAAGGCAGGATTAACCGTTAATCCCAAAAAGGTAAATTTTGCAGTCCCACAATTTTCATTTTTAGGGCACATCGTGAAAGCCAACGGAAAGGTAAGCATAGACCCCGAACGAACCCGTGCGATCAGAGAATTTTTATCCCCGCGAGATGCAAAAGGTATAGCCCGATTTTTGGGAATGGTAAACTATTTCCACAAGTATATTCCCCATCTAGCCGAAATAGCAGCACCTCTGAATGCCTTAAGAAAGAAGGGAGCGAAATTTGAATGGACTCCACAACACCAAACTACGTTCGAACAACTAAAAGAAAGCATCATATCACCCCCAGTATTACAACTAGCAGATTTTACGAAACCTTTCGTAGTTCAGACCGACAGTTCAAGTGTAGCTTTAGGCGCAGTAATCTATCAAGAAATAGAGAACAGTAGGCTACCGATTAGTTATGCTTCACGCACCTTGAATGACCAAGAAAAGAAATATTCCGCATATGAATTAAAATGTTTAGCCATTGTATTTGCTTTTGAAAAGTTTAAACCCTTTTTAGAACATAAAGAGTTCCTTTTAGAAACTGATAATCAAGCATTATCTTGGTTACTGAATCACCCTAAACAGTTGGGACGTATTGGAAGATGGTTATTGAGGTTAAACTGTTACAAATTCAAAGTACAACATATTAAAGGTACACAAAATGTAGTCGCTGATACCCTGTCCCTTATGTTCCAGTCGCCCACTAATACTCTCGAAAGCAAGGAGAGCCTGGAAACACCCGTTGTTAACACAGTAATTACCGAATTCCCCCTTGCGTTTACCAACATCGCTCAATATCAACAACAAGACCCTCTTCTGAAACCGATAATAGAACAACTTGAGCAAGGAATTAAAACAGAGAAATACGTATTAAGTAAAAGAATACTATGCCACAGAGTAGCGAATGGAAAGGAATTAAGGATGTAAATCAGGGGGGAAAGGCCCCTGATGTAATTAAGCCCATGCTGATGGAATATTTCCATTCATCTACCATTGGAGCCCATATGGGAATAAATAAAACAATACATCGCATTCGTAAGGAGTATCATTGGAACAATATTATAATATTCTTTGTCGTGTCTCTTCTCTTCGTTCGTATAGTATACCTCTGTAAAATATAACAGTGTGTCTGAGTGTGTCTGTGTTTCTTACCACTGCGTCCTCGCACGGCGATGTACTTCACGATGTTTGGGCCCGTAGCGAACGTACTGGGGACCAGGTATCGTGGTTCCCGATCTGAGGTTCAAACGTAATGGATAATCTCCGGGTGGCGCCAAATTGTTTATATAAAACAATTAAAATTATTTCCTTATCACTTTTCTATTTGAACGAGGCGACGAATTCAATCCGTCCCGCCTTTTCTCAATGTTGTGTCAATCGAGATAGCAGTTGCAGGATTCGCTACTTGAGCGCTAGACATCGCATTGGAAATCTTCACTATACATTATATTTTTAAACATACACTTTGCTAAAGAAAATAAGACACGATTTAACACACACAGTATAAATTTATTATTAATTTGAAGTTAATATTTTATAGACACAAGTAGTAATCAATTTTTTCATATACAATTCTGCACCGGATAATTCTTTATAAGACTCTACTCAAGCGTTAACCAATCGACTTTTGAATACAAATAAACAGTATGGCGTTCTATTTCGCCGATCAACAAATATTTCTGTCGATGTTTGTGGGTTGTTTGGATCACGTTAAAAGGTTCAGATGCAGTTACAGTATTAAAAATACACAACCTTACAATGTTTTTTCCTTAAGTAGGATAATGTGTAGTGGTAATTGTTTTGTTTAAGTGTCATACAAGATGTTTAAAAGTCGTACATAAATATGAGGTTAGTTCTATAGTTAACAAATTTACAGTGATTTAATAATTCGATTCAATCCTTGCAAGAGAATAAAAATGATTCAGTGGTATTCAACATACATTGAGAAATGTTCAAAGTGCGTTTATTTTTTGGAAGTTGAAATAATTTAACTGATACTTAACAGCATTGCAGTACGGAATTACTCGGGATGTAGAGAAGGAAGGATTATGGCATCAATATTATTCCTGTGTTCTTTATTCAGGCTTCGGCATCTTTTTCAAAGTTGGTTGGACTTATTTATATATTTCGTCTTGAATTAACCGTCTTCTCCCTCTGGAAATGGTATTCAGCATCCATCAGACTTCTGTACTATCGATTTCTACGCTTTGTTTTACTTTTAAGATGTTTTAAATATTAAAATGTGTTGTACAGAAAATTCGCATCTGGATTGCGATAGCGTCACTTTCCAAGTAATTGTATTCAACGGTAATTACCTCGTTAAACGGTCGTTTCCATGGTTACATCATTAATTTCATTCGGCGAGCCGAACATGAGTACATTGTTATCAATTTTTGAATTCCTTTCAAATCTTCCCATATCTTCGGACTTTCTTCCTCCTCTTATCTTCCTTCTTTGTTATTATCTATTTGCACTGTCATTTATATTTTCTCACAAAAATTATTTTGGTACCCCACAATATTGGGTTTTATCAAGTTTTCTTAAGTTACAATTAATTTCCTACTTACTAATTAGATTGCTCTGTTTATATAATTCCTTAATTTAATATTTGGTTTTTAATAATAACTACCATTCATCCTTGGTGAATTAGTCACTTGGATTTGTCCATTACATGGTGATTTTTATACAATCAGTAATTGCTTATGTTTGACCGTTAGGCCTGTTTCACATTTAAGTAGCCATTACTGGATTTTTATGGCTTCATACACAATATATTTCATTTAGTCCTAAATTGTTATTTTGCATTTATAATTAGGTTTAATGTCTCTGATGTGTTTTAATTTAGTCTTTTTGTGACCTTGGTTAGTAACAATTGTGTTATTCAATCTTACTTGCTAATTATTTGCTATTCATTTCCAATATAACATATAAATCTGGGTCTATGGCCTGTATGACTCTCACAGCCATATCCAGTTCATAAACAATAGTTTATACAATTCATTATTTCTTATTTGTTGTTCTGGTGCTAAACAATCTCACCTCTATTGAACTTTTTTCATTAAACTCCTCTTATAACATGGGTATTTACTTAATGTTAATACAGACTTATTTTCTAATGCTTTTTGCTCTCCCTTCCATGTTAACACCATCTTATTACTTCTCCTTGTGAATCACACCTTTAAACTTTTACAATACATTTTTAAGTTATGACAATACTATTTCCTAGTCATCACAGTGAATATCACTACGTAGTGTTCATTATTTACTGAATCAATGTTCTAAATATTATTCATCGTAACTTTGTTAAATGTTATTGTTCACTCTTAAAACTAAACATAGGTTATTTTACTAAGTCTTTACCTTAGCCTACTCTCCTCTTACTATTTTTATGATAGACAATATTTGTATTTATTTTTCACTTGCACTTTCTTAAATTATTTAATGTTCATTATAATTTACTTAGTGTTTCTTTAGTATTATATCACTCTAGGATAAATCACTTTCACTAGTTCAACTTCCATTTATTTCTCATCATTTTATTCTCTTTCTCTACACACTATCTATATAAAATGATTAATATTGTGTCGTTCTTTGTTAACAAATTACATATATCCCTAACTCTTTGGTTAGTGTACTTTTATATATTGATTCATATTACTGACTGTTTATAATTGTCATTTTATCACTACTAACATTCATTAATAGTTTTGGTTCTCACCCGATTTCATTGTCTTTATTATTTTGGATTACATTACTTCTCCCTTCTCTATTTTTTTTATTTCTTGTCTAGTTTTCTTGATGCGTTTTATTTTGTTTTCTTCCTCGTGGGTCTGTTCTCTCTTGGTTTTCATTCTTCTTCTCCTTCATTCGTCTTGTTTTCTTTATTTTGGTTTCTTAACTGGCCAATCTCTGGGGTTGGGTCAATGTCGTTTGTCTGTCAGTCTATTATTTTAGTTTCTTTATTAATCACTTTCGGTTTATTACTCCTTATCCTTCCATGTTAATTACCTTTTATTTATTTTTTACTCTCCACATAATTTATTTATTCAAACATAATATCATTTAGCATTTTTTATACATACTTATTGTTATCAAAATTTATCTGAATTTGGTGATGTTATAATATGAACAGCGAAATAGCTAGCTTCGTCAAAAAGTGTAAGTTATGCGCGCTCAGCAAACCAGCAAGAAACAGTCAAATAAGCCAATTAATTTCAGAAATCCCTACTACCCCATTCTCTAAACTTTATTTAGACTTTTCAGGTCCCTACCCTCGATCTAAATCAGGTAATATGATGCTACTCATATGTGTAGATTCGTTCACCAAATTTGTTTGGATGTATCCCATGCGGCGAGCGTTAGCGTCGACCACTGTAAAGATATTACAGGAGAGATTATTTAAAGATTATGGTACCCCTGTACATCTAGTGTCAGATAACGGACCCCAGTTTAAGGCTAAGGAATTTAAGAATATGTGTTTCAAGTTAGGTATAGACCATATTACCACTACGGAGTATCGTCCGCAAGGCAATATTGCTGAAAGGTATCTGCGAAACATCAAATCTGCTTTAATTGCCTACCATGCGAACGACCATACGTCTTGGGACCAGAACCTATCCTGGATACAGTACGCCTTCAATTCCGCTTATCACGAAGGACATAAGTCTACCCCGTTTGAGTTACTATACAAATACAAGCCAAACCACCCCTTGTCCACAAAATGAAAAATACATGACTTACTACCTCGGCAAATTAAGGATAAGCAGATTAAACGAATCTGGAATGAAGCCCGCGCAAATTTAAGAGCGAACTTAGAAAAATCGCGAAAATATCACGAGAGAAGTAATGATACTAATTTAGTTAGGTACCAAGTCGGTGACTTAGTAATGTACAAGATACACCCGACTAGTAGTGCTATTGATAAGACCACCTCTAAACTATCATACCGATGGTGTGGTCCTTACCGAATCCAGAAGTACTTAACCCCAGTTACAGTAGCCCTGTACGAACCTGCGATGCAAGAATATGTACAGAGAACACATATTTCGCAGATAAAATTGTATAAAAAAAATAATAAAACTAGAAAAAGGTAATAATAGGTAGACAAGTTATCTTGTACCTGAGTAACCATGTGAAGTGCTAATCATAGAATTAGGAATGAGGCCTGATCAACCTTAGATCCTGTTCAGCGAAAGATGAGAGAAATAAGTAGTCAGTTAACCACTACCTGACCACTAAGTAAGAAGTTATCTAGATAGTAACTCTCTGTAGAGAGTAACCAAAACCTAAAAAAAAAAAAAAAAACCGGTAGTAGATTTAAGTAATAGAAATAAGTAGAAGTTTGTGTGTTTTAAAGTGTAGTAATTAAGTATGAACTTTACATAATTTAAGAAGTAATTTGTAAGTATATGTATATATTGTTTGATACTCAAAGAAATAAGTTGTGTATAACTCATGCAAATAAATAAATGAAAGAAAAAGGGAGAAGAAGGAGAGAAACTCCACACAGTAACGACAAGTGTACCCCAGTACCTAACTTTCGAATCCACTTAATAAATGTTTTCCCACATGTCAATTTTAAGCGGCGGAGTATGTGATGATTTAAATTGAAAAACAAAATAAAAAATTTAATAATAGAAATCGAAGAATGGGAAGTTAGTTAAAAAACATTAAATCGCACTATTAAACCAATTACCCCTGGACTAACTCATGGTAGTGATGAGACTTAAATAAGAAAATTTAACTAGTATTAATTAATTAAAATTGTGGAAGCAAAAATTAAAGAATAAAACTGTTATCCCTTTATTAAACTTATCATGCTATGACCTGTGAATTCCGGATTCAACTTGTATACCGAGCCGGCATTAAATAAGAAATACGTGTAAACCATAATATAAAGAATTAATAATTTAAAGTCACTAGTAATAGGTGTAATAATTTCAGTATACGAGGAAAATCTCGATTGTTTATTTTGTCTAACTGTAAGACTGTAGTATTAAATAAAAAATGGAACTATATTAGGGCGGAGTATTCGCTCCGCATTGTTGCAACTTTCCTGTTGTAACAACTAGGGATTAATGATGCGGCTTTCTAACTGTAAACAGCTCCACGCTGGGGCTCTTCACAAAATGTTATTTTGTGTGTATTTTAAGTTAAGTGTTAACTTCCACTAAACGTGTGGACAGCTAGACATAAGTAACGAAAATGTAGTGAGTAAATTTTTGTGAAACAAACATGTAAGAAAAAGGAAAAATGTATATAAGAGGTGACATCTCCTGTAATTTAAATAACCAGTCAAATATTGTTCAAGTTAAAAGAAATTCCAACATAATGTACAAACAATAAGTAAACTCCAACACGACGGTGCAATTAAACAGGTGATGTGAATAACAGTGAAAAGTGACGACTTCGACCTATACTGCCTTTACTCTATCGCCGAGAATCCTGACGATTTCACGTTAGCTGGCACCATCACATCCATTTCATCATTACTAGACAGACTACCCCCAGGACAATCCTCGACTACAAGAGTACGGAAGAATCACTCGTCAAGACACGGACAGTTAACCATAATATAAGAGGTGACGCGGGAGCTCGTCTTCCGTGAGTTATACATATTTTAAAATATAAGTAATTAAAGATGAAAAAGACTTTCAAAAGACAATCAATAAGCTCTAAGATCTAAACTGGTGTAACCACCAATTCTTGTAATCATACGTTGTAACTTAACTTTCGTTATGTAACTTCAAAAGTTGCTCAACTAAATAAAACCATTCTTCAAATGGTACTTAAGGAATAATGTAATCATATAATCAAGTATGGTAAATTTGAAAATTCTTAACAAGAAAAAGAAAGACTCGGATCCGAGGTAAACTCATTATCTAAATGGGATCCGAGGTAAACTCATTATCTAAATGATCATTTTATTTTAGATAGAAAACCCCCTTACAATCTCAGAGTAAATAAAATCTTTATTTGTAATGTGTTACGTATACTATGTGAATAAAAGGGATGTCATCTTTGTTACATACTAAAGTGAGTGCATAAATCGGTTTAACCCCTTCCTTTGTTTCCTATAATTAGAATAATTGTAATTTTGTTAGTCTTGTGTTTTGAGTTTGTTTGTTACAATGTAGGCAGCCTGTATAATTGGCTAGCATCAATTATCACAGGTTCCCTGGATTATGACGTAGCCGAAACGTCATAGCCTTTCCAGGTTTAGTTCTACTTTAGGTGCAAGAATCTGATTACTGTGAAAATCTTTCTCTGGGGAGCTTGTAGAGTCTTTAATTGTTTGGAAAGGTCGTAGAGTCCACCTAGCGATAATTAAGATGTAGTCTACTTGAATGCGAAAGCTATCAGTAGGGGAACGTCATGAACATATTATCTTACGTAATGATGACTTCTGGGTTACAAGTAATAAAGATTGTTATCAGAACTGAAGTAAATTTATTGTTCACCTATTCATTTCGTAACCTTAATCCATTTTTCCATAATTCTGATTCTCTAGCCGTTCTTTTATTTTTTTAATTTAAGTCTGTAAGTATAGTTACTCTTTGCGTTAACAGTTTTTTTACTTAATACTGCGTTACTTACTCTTTTATTTTCCATGATAACTACACCAGTTCTTGAGCATTTTAAATTTTATAAATAAGCATTATTATCTATAGAATCGTTGTATAGACGAGACTAACACACGTGAACATTGGTTTGCAAGGGGATACGGCATGGGAATCCTCGGTACTTCTTAAAATAAAATTAGGCAGTGGCATATCTACGGGCAATGTCAAGGGATCAATTCCCTCTCCAAAGCTAGTAATTAGTTTTTCACTCAACACAGGCCAATATCTGAGCCTGCTGCATGTATCAAACTGCAACTGTCATACCGCTCACAAATAGCTGTTGAAATAAAGGCATTAACAATATTTTGTAAATTTGTGAAAGTAAATCAAAGTTTCATTAATAATGACTATAAATTAAAATGTAGTAATTAACGTTGAATTCAAAAAACATATTACTGAATAGCTTCACGTAGCGGATTGTGTTAAACAAACGGGGACATGAATCTTCTAGATATGGTGTCGATTAGAGGAGTTGAACCACAAAAAGTATAACTAGTCTAAAATTTCCTAACTAAAGAGGACTCTCTGGGGTAACACGTTTTGTACTGAAGAATCCGCTCTTTCGTTTTTATTGTTGCCTAATACAAGACCCCACTTATAATTAAAAAAACATTGTTAGTTTTATTGTGTTTGATGCAGTTTCGTGTGTTATTCCCTGATAGTAAATAATATACTACCTTCTCCCATCTATGTTTGTATCTTCGAATCGGTCCTCCTTATTTATCTTTGCTTTATTTCTCATCTACCTTCAACATTTGTTTTAGCCTTTTGCCTGCTCGTTTTACATCTCGTCACGCCCATAATTTTGTATTGTCTTGAATTTTTCTTTCTGTTTTGTTAATTTACTTTCAATTATATAAATCTATTATTTATAGGAAAACAAATATTTAAAAATATCATAGAAACAACAGTGTTTTTAGACACATTAAAATGCACATTTCTCTTTCATCATATCTTTGTTTACAAATTTCCATGACAACTAAATGTGCAATGTCATTATAGGCTAATTGAAATTTAAAAAAATAAGAATTACGGGTTGCGAACACAATGAGAGAAAAGTTATAAACAATGTGAGTGAAATATAGGTTTTCTGTTAGAGCATTCCATTACAAATTTATTCTAATTTCCTTACTTAATAAATACGCAAAATTAAAATTTTTTGGAAGCCACTTTTGACGTTTTCCCTCCGGTTACATCTTGCTTGCGACCGTTTGATAACTAATATGTCTCCTGAATATGTTACTTGCATATCGCATGGCAATGCGATAGTGGGGTTGCCACCTTTGGGCTTAACGTCCAGTCCGATTTCTGTAGGTTGCCTCCCATAAACTGACTATCTTATCATACTAAAGAGACCAAATTTCCCTGTACACAATAGTACAACCCATTAAATCCAACTTAATTTGCACCTGTAATATTCCAAAGATAAGACAGTCCAGAATCATTTCCCTTACGCCTCAACTTGGTACTTTTGGCTACTACTGATCTCCAAAGAATATTTATCTACTTTCTGGTCTAAATCTATACTGTTCAACATCAAAAGGGTAACCTCTTATAAGATATGGCACTTTACCCCGCAGAACCGTCTTGGCTGGAGAGAGGTGAAGGCTTCTTTGAAAGCTAGCATTACTTCATCCAACACTAAGAATATGAGGACCAGTGGCTAGTTAACCCGGTACAACGAGTACCCAACCCAATTTTTTTAATCAACGAGTAAAGAAACACGCTTGAAGTTCTTCCTTGTCTATGGGTTTGAGAATTCCGACTTCTAAGGATGAAATCGTAGAGCAGTCGTTTTCACGAGGTCTCGGAAGCGTAATATGATATACTCTTCACAAATACTGATCCCAAAAGAAATCTCGATGTACGGAAGAAACTGAATGTTATGTGAATATTTGATAGGACTGCCCATTATAGGCTAAAATGTTTGGAACTTTTAACCGAAACTATGACTGAATCATTCTTAAGCCGAAATCGACGGATCGGGGCGTCCCAAGAAGCATTAGAATGACCAGTTCTAGTCTATCTGCTTAGGCCCGGAACAAACCACTTTTGCATAACCCTTGCTGATGATGATGATGAGTAGTAGGCTACTTTTGACGTTTTCATTTATTTGCTTTTCCTCAAATTTATGGAGTGGTAAATGAGTTTAGTGAAGATATCCAATATGGTTCTTATTAATATACTGTATTAATAAAAAATAGTTACTGAAATATTGTCCTTGATTTGATGAATTATTTGAAAGCTAAATTAAGTGTAGAGAGAACATTTCAATTTAGATCATTACAAGCAGAGTACATAATTATATCAATTTTAAACAAAAATATTTATTTGAGAAAGGAATCAATGATAAACTTTGTTATTAAAAAGAATTATAAACGAAAAATTTTAAAATTCAAAATTCTAATAAAATGAAGTATTCAAAAGTTCAAAATAAAGGTAGCTAATTAAACGTTAAACTGATTGAATAAGTCAGCATTTTTTATCTATTTGAGAATTATAAAATGTTAATAATTACGATAATTTGGTTAATCAGTAGCGTTAACCTTTTGAAATTTAAAAATCTTATGGGCACATTCAAGTTAGAATTTTAAAGCCTAAGAGTGGTGTTACAGGTAATAATAAGAAAACAACAGAGTAAAAACCTTTTTCAATTAAAAAATCATAAGGCGGAAAAAATAAATTATGCACATACAAATGTCTTGATAGTGATCTGCATCAAAGTAGAGCATCAGTATCATAATAAATTGGGATCGAGAGTCATTCGGGTACAAGAATATTTGGATGTCCAAATGGACATAAAATTTGTAATAAAATATATTAAAAACTGAGGTTGGCTTCATACACTGTTCAGATATATACTTCAGTAGTGTCAATACTGTCAAATACTGATTTACGGTTTCTTTAAAAAACGTACGTTTTCAGTACACTTATCACACTCTACACAAAAAGTGCAAGTCGTAATAAAATGCTCAGTGTAAAAACGGAATGTTTTAAAAATTAACTTAAGAATTTTTTACCTTGTATAATCCACTATGCGATATCAGTTTTTTACATACAACATGTTTCAGGGACTAAATCCCCATCTTCAGGTACAGTAAAAAATTTATTATTCCCCTAATACATAGGGGTCGTCGAAATGATTAAAATGTTTATACATAAAAACACATGCACAAAAATCACTGAATAAATTAACATATAACACAAACACATGAACACGTTAAAAGCAACTCAGTGCACCGGTCGACCTCCGATCGTCAACTAGCCCGTGTTCGTGCTTCGTTGCTTATCATCAACGCGGTATCATATAATTTATTGGATTTAAATGATAGCTGATCGTTGAGTAACTGCTCTTT
Organism: Magicicada septendecula; assembly: GCA_034769895.1. Lineage (NCBI taxonomy): Eukaryota > Metazoa > Arthropoda > Insecta > Hemiptera > Cicadidae > Magicicada > Magicicada septendecula. Next base: position 432,637,565 of record CM068375.1, read on the forward strand.
ATTTACTTTGGATGCCTTGTATATTTCAAACTCTTCTAAAGCATTCAGGAAATGACCTTTATTACAAACATGTATCGGCTCCATGTTCTCTTTGAATCCGGTGTAATTATGGTTTTCGTTTATTAGGTGGAGTGCGTAATTTGATGAGGTGGTTTGGGGTTTCTTTTTTGGTAGGTGTTCTTTAAATCTCTCGATAAATTTCCTCCTCGTTTGTCCGATATAGAACTTATCGCACTCACTGCACTGGATTCTATATACTCCTGAACATTCCTCCAAAGTTATTGGTTTTCGTGGCTTAAGTATATTTTTTAGATTATTTATGGTCTTGAATGAAACATTTATATATAATTTTTTAAATTCATTTTTTATTATGTTGGGGAGTATGTTCGTATATAATGCTGAGACATATTGTGTTGTATTTTTAACTTTATTATTGTCACCATTAATTTTCCGTAATTGTTTATGTATCATTTTTTCACAATTTCTGTGTTATATCCATTTTTCAAGGCTATGTGTTTTATTATGTTATATTCTTCCTTCCATGTTATATTCTTCCATGTTTGTAATAAAGGTCATTTCCTGAATGCTTTAGAAGAGTTTGAAATATACAAGGCATCCAAAGTAAATAAAGAGCAGTTACTCAACGATCAGCTATCATTTAAATCCAATAAATTATATGATACTGCGTTGATGATAAGCAACGAAGCACGAACACGGGCTAGTTGACGATCGGAGGTCGACCAGTGCACTGAGTCGCTTTTAACGTGTTCATGTGTTTGTGTTATATGTGAATTTATTCAGTGATTTTTGTGCGTGTGTTTTTATGTATAAACATTTTAATAATTTCGATGACCCCTATGTATTAGGGGAATAATAAATTTTTTACTGTACCTGAAGATGGGGATTTAGTCCCTGAAACATGTTGTATGTAAAAAACTGAGATCGCATAGTGGATTATACAAGGTAAAAAATTCTCAAGTTAATCATAATAGCGATCTGGAGACTGGAAAAAATGTATCTTGAAGTTTTAAAAATGTATTTATAACTTTTAATGTTGGGACATAACAAGCACAGTAACAAATTGTTACAAAATATAAAGTTATAATAAGCTAACAGTTCTGGTATTTATTTGGTGCTAATTCTGTGCATGCTACATATTTTGTAATAAAACATTTTAGACATATATTATTAGAGGGAACAGCTACGTAATTAGGTCTACACAAAATTACAATCTAATCCCAAACAAAGACATAATTATCAATTGCAGTACTTTCATTGCCAAATCGGTATGTAAAAAAGATAGTTGTGTATGTGTAAACAGTTAAAACTCTAATACACCCTCGATCAAAAGGATGGGAGTTGTCATCAGTGGTTATTAATTTATATGTGTAGTTCGTTTTTGTCATGTTTCTGTACACTAATAAACAACGACTATACCGACAGCAAAATGACGACGACACGATAGGCCGATTCACTTCAAGCTGCGTTTCATGAATACTAATTGTGACTACACAGCGTCAACGTGCACTCAGTACGGTAATCTAACCTTACTAAAGGTCTAATCTGATTGGTGCACAGATATAGTGTCGGAAAGTGCTGCGTAATTAAATACAAATTATTACATGAAAGGCTTCTGATTGTCATGCTTCTGCTCAAACGAGTACTACAGCCACATCTAGTGAATGCTCAGTATTGATTTTACTTCCATGTTCCTTAAGGAAATGGAAGTATGGTGATGGCAAAAAAATCGTGTTCGAGATTATTGCAGATTCTGATTGTACTACACTCAAAACATGAAAAAAAGTCATTTTTCGAAAAGTGTGTGTGTGTGTCTGTACATTTTTTTTCTATGGCAAACGATAACAGCCGCAAATTCAAACAGAATCAAATAATTTTTGCATACAGTCCTTATTTGTAGAGTACTCAAGACCTATTGTTTTTGGTGAAGATCAGTTAAGGGAAAGGGATAGTTTACCTGCAACATTTTTTTTTTTACTCGTGTAATTTTTTTCTATGGCAAACGATAACAGCCGCAAATTCAAACAGAATCAAATAATTTTTTACATACAGCCCTTATTTGTAGAGTACTCAAGATCTATTAAATATATGAAAAATATATATTATACTAACCGTCTGTGACTTCTCGTATTTGATGTCCGTTCTTATAACGACATGTTTCGAGACTCTTGTCCCATTGTCAAGCATAAAATTTGTAGCACATATCAGATATGTTTGTCAAACGTTAAAAACCATGTCATAATGACCACAAATAACGGATTATTAAAATAACGAACTATACTAATTTGTAACTTGAATACGCGCGTCGGGCGAACAGTGTACACTGCACAGCGACCCACCGTGCATTAACCGCAACTGATTCTTGTTATCACAATATCTCAATGCGGTGTCATACAATACATTATACTTGAATAATAACTGGTCGTTCAAAATGTGTGGCTTGGTATTAGTGTCCCTGAACGCTTTGTACACCTCAAATTCCTCGAGTGTGTTCATATAACGTCCTTTACTGCAAAAGTGGAGGGGTTTTAACAGAGCCGTCTCTAGCTTATCTGGCGCTGGGGTGCGAACCCAGCTCAGGCGCCCCCTAACCATTTCAGCACCCCCCCATCAGTGGTGTAGGTTTGGTAATGGCTGCTACACACAGCGCCCGGCGGCTTGCAGGCGGTTATCAAAGCGCTGCTGACTGCCAGCGGCTGTGCAGCCGGGCAGTGTGTAGCAGTTATAAGGAGGACAGCAGAAGGAGGAAGGGAGGGTTGTTACACTGTAAAAATATGCAATTTTAATGCTATTATTACCATTTATTTATTATAAAATATTCACTTCTTACTATTTTGCTAACTTACACAACAATCAACAACAAAGTAACAGGATATAACTATGATAAAGAATTTTAAGTAACAAATTAAGAAAGTTTATTTACAGACATTTTCTGATCCTCAAAAGGTACCTAACCTTATTATTAAATTACTATACTAGATTAATTTTTCTTGCTTTACGAGCAGCAAAATCATCACTATCTCCCGGGTTTCAATCTTGATGTCATGTTCAATACTTATTATGGCTAAATTTGTTAAATTATTTTGCGATAGCGTTGACCTCAAATAATTTTTGATTAATTTTAGCTTGGAAAAAGATCTTTCACCTTGTGCTACTGTCACTGGTAATGTTAAGTAAATTCTTATTGCAGTGCTTAAATTTGGAAAGAGGGAAATCAGATTATTTGCTAATAAATAACTGAATATAACTAGTGGGGTTGTGCAATCACTGACGAAAAGTGGTAAAATATTGATTTCGTCGAAGAGATCGTCTTTATTGATATCGGAATTTAAACCATTGCTCAATTTATTTTGTAAATTGTTACAGAGCATCTTTTTTTGTTGAGCATCAAAATCACTCCAATTCTTTAAATTTTGCAGAAAAGAAAAATCTGTATTACTATCGTTTAAAAGCTTGAAGCGTTCGCTAAATTGATTAATTGCTGTGTCTAATAGGTAATAACAAAAATGTACTTTAAAATGAGTTTCTGGGTCAGTTATTGGTTCATCTAAAGCCTCGTAGTCAAACATTCTTCTCCTAGCACGGGGACGGGTTGTTTCGGGAAATGCTGTAGCAGCATTGACCTCTTTGGCCACCGTTTTGGCGGTAGTGACCATTTCTCTAAACGCGGACTCTGATCGTATTTCTGTCAGTTCATCTTTCACTTTATTAAGCATTGTTGCTGCAACTGAGAGAATAACGTCTGATTCCTGCAACGCTTTGCTAACGATATTTATTTTACTGAGAATGTCGTACCAAATTACTATTGAGCATATAAATTTGAAAGACATTAATTTTGATATTAAGGAATTTGCTGTGTTTCTTGTATCGGAATCTCTGGTGTTATCACAGTAAATTTTGCATAACGCGTCATATACTTTTCCTAAATTAAATCGAAGGGCTCTTAGCGCATCTTTGGAAATAATCTCTTCCGAGGATACTACGTCGTCCGCGTCGTCGACACGTTCTGTGGAGTTAGTTATCGGCGATGGCGCAGAAGGTTCTGCGGAAACCGTTTCATCGACACGTTCTGCGGGGCTAGTTATCAGCGACGGCGACGAAGGCTCTGCGGAATCGGTCTCATTTTGATTTTCTTCTAATACCACCAGATTTTCGGAAGCCGAAGATGAGCCTGTTAAACAAAAATAAGGAATAAATTATAGAAATGGTTAATTTTTTTAAATTGATACGTGCTAAGTATCTAGCCGGGCGCTGTGCGCCTGTGCGTCGCAGCCATTATAGTTTTCGATAAACGAGTGCAAAACCACTTACCAGGTTGAAGAAATCTTTCTATGGAACTAGTAACCTTCTTAACATTTTCTTCTTTCTCCTGTTTTTTTCTTCGGTTCTGTGCACCGGAAAGTTTTCTCTTCTTTCTTTCGCCTTCGGACATCTAAAAAATCATGATTATTTTATTTTTTATAAACTTCATATTTTAGGTAGGTCAAGTAACTCAGGTATTTTATTTAGTCTTAAAATAATCATAATAGTAAAACTGAAATAAATTAGAGCTCTTAAAAATTCACTATTTTTTTTTTCAAATAATCTATTTGTTGATTAGCCATGAATTTTTTTTACTGATTGGGAATATAATAAGCATATGTTCCCATATTTTTATATTGGAATAAGTATGAGAATAAAAGATTTAAAAAATATTGAAATTTTCTTGGAGGTTAAAAACGAACAATTCAATGTATAATAACACGGTAGTCTTCAGGCTCGACTTTACCTCCTGAGCCAATCACACTACCGTGTTCTTCGATGATTATTTTATTTTGTGTAAACTTATCGACTCAGCCCGTGCGAAGCGGGGCGGGGCGGCTAGTTACTTAATAAAAACATTGGTCTATGTGAGACTCTTGCACTGACCTCCATTTATGTGGTAACTAGCGGACCCGCCCCCGCTTCGCACAGGATAATTCGATAAGTTTACACAAAAATTCACAAAATAATAATCAATTTAAACCTTCCTCTTGAATTAACCTATCGAATGGTGACAACCAGAAAAAATCCGTTCAGTCACAGTAGCAGGTAGGTAGGTCCTACCCACTTGTAAGGCTACCATAGATAGATAAAAACACTACCTTATACCTAACCTAAAAAGTAAAACAAAACAAAAAACACTCAATAAATCAACAAGTAGGTTTTACTCACCTTCCGGCTAAGTTTTGCTGAGCATATAAGCTGAGTCCAAGTCGGATTTAGATTCCAGCCACTTCGTAAGTATCACAACTCACAAGTCTCACAACACAAATAAATACAATAATTTTGTCGAATAATCTCAATCTCTGAATTTGCAATGTTCGTATAGGTAGACCACACACATAATAAGAACCTTCGGTCAGAAAGCTTCGCGCATCTTCCCCTCCGTCCGTTCAAACACTCACTCCCCCACCACCTGCCTGACAGTTGTAGACTCACTCACTCACATTACATTCAATCACACACTGCTGTGGAGGGGTACCCCTCCACTGTACAGTGTTATGCGCCAAGTATGATGCTCAGAACACTTGATTCCGCGCAGGCTCTTATGTCTTTGGTTTTGCTATAGTTCGTAGACTTGGCGCGGTGCCGGCCGACAAAGGTCAAGCGGCAAATCAAAGAAAGTTCAGTCAATATCACCGCCACCGGCGCGTTCAGTAGAATAATATGCTTTCTCGCGCGGAGTTTACATTTAATTTGGCTCGCATAGAGTAAGACTGACTGCCTACCAACTGTCCACTGTCGGTGCTGGCCGGCCGTTGCGGCGCGGCGGTTTGTTTTGGAAAGTAAATTGATCGTTAAAGCACTCACTTTAGATTCAGTATCACTTGCATGCGGTTCGTTTAATGTTCGAAAATTATCGTTTGTTAGATTTAAAATAATTATAATTATAGGTACTGTATATAGGTAGGTACAATGATGAATGTAGGTAAATTTGAGCTGAGTAAAATAATTTCTCGGCACCTCCGGCGTCGAGGTGCCCCTAATGCCTCGGCGACCGGGTGCGCTGCACCCCTTGCACCCCCGGGTAGAGACGGCCCTGGGTTTTAAATTAGTTCTGAAATCAGTATAACTATGATTTTCATTAATAAGATGTTTGGCGAAACTTGATTTGATAGTATCATAGTTGCGAAAGATAGTGGGTGGTTTGTGTTCATTGAATCTTTTGAGAAAACCACGGCGAATCAAATCAAGTTTCGCCAAACATCTTATTAATGAAAATCATGGTTATACTGATTTCAGAACTAATTTAAAACCCCTCCACTTTTGCAGTAAAGGACGTTATATGAACACACTCGAGGAATTTGAGGTGTACAAAGCGTTCAGGGACACTAATACCAAGCCACACATTTTGAACGACCAGTTATTATTCAAGTATAATGTATTGTATGACACCGCATTGAGATATTGTGATAACAAGAATCAGTTGCGGTTAATGCACGGTGGGTCGCTGTGCAGTGTACACTGTTCGCCCGACGCGCGTATTCAAGTTACAAATTAGTATAGTTCGTTATTTTAATAATCCGTTATTTGTGGTCATTATGACATGGTTTTTAACGTTTGACAAACATATCTGATATGTGCTACAAATTTTATGCTTGACAATGGGACAAGAGTCTCGAAACATGTCGTTATAAGAACGGACATCAAATACGAGAAGTCACAGACGGTTAGTATAATATATATTTTTCATATATTTAACGGAAACGTGGCTTGGTACTAAAACAGGTTTATTCCTATTATAATATCAAGATCTATTGTTTTTGGTGAAGATTGGTTAAGGGAAAGTGGTAGTTTACTGGCAACGTTTTATGTTTTAACAAGGGTATTTTCTGTGACGAATGATAACTGCCGTAAATTCAATCAGAATCAAATAATGTTTTGCACACCTTCCTGACCAATAGATAACTCAATGTCTGTTGATTTTGGTGAAGATCGGTTAAGGGAAAGGAGTAGTTTACCAGCAACATTTTTTGTTTTAACAACGGTAATTTTTTCTGTGACAAACGATAACTGCCGCACATTCAAACAGAATCAAAAATTTTTTTCCATACGTTCATCAACTGTAAAAGACTGAAGGCCTGTTGATTTTGGTGAAGATCGGTTAAGGAAAATGGGTAGTTTACCTCCACAATTTTATGTTTTAACAAGAGTAATTGTTTCTATGACGAACGATAACTGCCGCACATTTAAACAGAATCAAATAATTTTGTGCATACCTTCCTCAATTGTAGATAACTCAATGTCTGTTCATTTTGTTGAAGATCAGTTATGGGAAAGGGGTAGTTTACCTACAACATTTTATGTTGTAACAAGAGAACGTTTTCCATGAAGAACAACAACTGCCGCAAATTCAAACAGAATCAAATAATTTGTTACATATGTGCCTAAGTTGTAGAGGACTCATGGCCTATTGATTTTGGTGAATATCGGTTAAGGGAAAGAGGTAGTTTACCTGCCACTTTTAATGTTTTAACAAGAGTAATTGTTTCTATGACGAACGATAACTGCCGCACATTGAAACAATCAAATAATGTTTTGCATGCATCCCTAAATTATAGAGTACTCAAGGCCTGTTGATTTTGGTGAAGATCGGTTAAGGGGAAAGGGGTAGTTTACCTGCAAAATTTTATGTTGTAACAAGAGAAATTTTTTCATGACGAACGATAACTGCCGTAAATTCAAACAGAATCAAATAATTTTTTAAATATGTACCTGAGTTGTAGAGGACTCAAGGCCTATTGATTTTGGTGAAGATCGGTTAGGGGGAAAGGGTAGTTTACCAGAAACATTTCTTGTTGTAACAAAAGTACTTAATTTTGAAAAATAAAGTATCCTGATAAGATCTTAATAATCCACTGTAGAAACGTAGATGAAATATCTATAAATGATGAGGCTAGTTGAACGGGGTGGGGGTAATTTTCTATAAATGAAAATTATAGTTTAAGGGGGAGGGGATATTTTTTTATATATGTACTACGTTATCGGCAACAAAGAAGTAGTTTGTTGTTAAAATTCCTTCCCGTCCTGTTTGGCCGTAGACCAAAGTTTTCTACAAAACCAGACGTTACGGCAGTGCCATCGACTACCATCATCAGTGAAAATCGAGTGCGATAACGTGAGGTGATATACGTTAGTGAACCCCACAGTACTGTGGTTAAGACTGAAGCAATAAGTGGAAAGAAGTAGTTTCTATGGAAACATTTCATTTCGTAAATGATTTTAAATATAAAACTTAGAACATGGAAGTCATGTATGGTTCTCCATACCGATATTTTTGAGAACGTAAACAAATTGGCATTCATAACACAGACTGTAATGCCCTTATTTTTCAAAAGAACAATATTGACAACTACTCGAACCGTTTTAAAAACTTCCTCGCGAGTGTTCTTTTTTTGAAGGAATTAAATACAAAATGTTAGCGAATGTTTTTAACTTGATTATAAATAGTATGAACTGAATGACAAGGAACCTACAAATTGTATAAAACATTTTGATTATTTACTTACCATCTAGTAATACCAGGTCTAAAAAGCTTCATTATTTGTATAATAGGAATTATGTTCCTTCTTTAATAGTGACACACTGGACTGGATTACTACCTGATTTGACCTGAATTGTAAATTTAAAAATGTGAGTTGTCGTTATTTAAAGCGTATCAGAGAAGAACACATGACAGTAAATTCTTGTGAATCAAAGGCACTTTCAATCTTAATTTAAATTAGAACTTTGTAGTTCATACTTAATACAAATACATTAAAAAACGCAATCGAATTTAAGTATCTTATTTTAACAGCTGAATAAAGTAAATACATTTTGTTTAACGTTACGGTATTCTTTCAATATGTTTCCCACAATAACCAAAGTTTTAAAAAGGTTGTATCTATAAAATATACACGATTGGAGTTTTCAACATCAGATTGTCGAAATCTCATGAGTTAATATGTGTGCATGCGTGCGGGTGCGCGTGTTTGTATTCGCGCGTTTATGCCATGTCATACAATTAATAGCAAGTATACAATACTGTTTTATTTGGTATGCTTAAAGCATTTTAAACTAATAAACACTAAATTAAGAGAACATTACTTTTGTTCTTATAAAACATACGTGAACACTGAAATATTTCTAGAGTATTTGTGTAAATATCTAATAAAGTAGGAGTAGTAATGTAAATACTTGTTAGACTGTTATGTATAATTTACGTATAGGTTTATCAGAAAATGTAAATAAATTATCTAAAATGGACATTATTATTTTAAAATATCACTCGTTTTTACGACATGGCTTCTTTCGTTCATCCACCTGTCTGGTGTTTATAATCACGTAACACTTAGTTATGATACTTATGCAAGATCGCACACTGAGAGAATACGAGTTTGTTTATTTGAACAGGATTGCATATTATGTCTTCAACTGCCTCGTGTGCGTATACACAAGACAGCTGATGTCTGTTATCAGATAGTTCTCCTTGATAGTACCACAGCTGACAACAATTTATTGCTGCATACCTTCATAAAACAATTTTGTTAGTCATCAATACGAAAACTTTTACACATGATAATTGTAGCAAGCAATTGTTACTTTCGGGACAAAAATCTTGTAACAAATAGAATTTACATAAGAATGTATGCAACTATTTCTTCAGGTTACAAATAAAACTTTTCTATGAGAGATTACTGTCTATTATGAAGCCAAGATATTTCATTTGTTTAGTTTGTTCAGTCACCAAGCAGCTATACATGTTTGACATGATGATTCATAAAAAACATTATGAAAATTCAACCTTGTCTCTCAAAAAGAAAATCATATATTTTTTCACGTAAAACCATACTGTATTTTACTAAATCAATACTGTAATAAATCTAATTCGACAATCATTTAAATGGGAAATAAACAAATACATACAATAGTTATTTATTTTTAATTTACTGTTTTAATAAACGTCATGCCATGGCTGACACCTCTCTGAAGAGTGCTCAGCGGGAAAACGCTTGCGACAGGACTACTTGTCCAAACTTACAGTCTAGTGTAAACGGAGTTTCATACATCTGTCGGAATAAATTACGATAATAGCTCGCGCAAGCACGTAGTGAACACTTGGACTATCTCTCGCGGTAGAAACTGCGTCTTAGTGCAAACACCTACTGGACACTGCTTGCATTATACTGTAACGTGTCAGTTTGTACAATAAAAAACATAAGAAAAGAAGGAAAAGATCGTCCAAGTGAAACACTAGGAACACCTGGTAAGAAACGTTGTGCGGAGAAACGGACAGCTTCGGTCGTTAACTTTGACCGTCGTGTCATTTTGAATATAATACACGACTTTTATGTAAATAAAAAAACCGTACCAACTTGTAAAAAATTGCTCCCGATCTTAAAAGAACGGATTAACTTTCAGTGGAGTGAATGGACTTTAAGAAAAATTATGAAAGAGATGGGGTTTGTGTGGAAGAGGTGCATGTCCAAGAGAAAAATTCTCATTGAGAGGCCTGACATTATCAATTGGCGATGTAATTACCTGCAAAAATTAAAGAAATACAGGGAACAAGGAAGAATATATATATTTTATTTAGACGAAACGTGGGTTGATGCCAATTTAACGTTTCACAAGTGCTGGCAACACCAAGAAGTTGACGGTACAATGACGACAATAAGTGCATCAAACCGTTTAATAGTAGCGGATTTAGGATCAGAAAATGGATTTTTAAATAATGCGGAATTAATTTTTAAGGCAGGTAATTCGACAGGTGACTATCTGGCCAAATGAATAGTACAAACTTTGAGAAGTGGGTCTGTGAAAAGAAAGGTCATTCCTAATCTCCCCGCGAATTCGGTTGTTATATTGGACAATGCACCGTATCATTGCCGGCAAGAAGATAAACCACCATCTCAGTACTCGTTGAAAAGTGACATGTTAACTTGGTTACGGAAGCAAGGCATTGAATGCGATGCATGTATGAGGAAATCTGATCTCAACGAAAAAGTAGAAAAAGTGAGACCAAAAAATAAAATTTATGCGGTCGATACGTTACGTCAACTTAACGGCCATGAGGTGCTGAGAACTCCACCATACATGTGTGATCTGAGTGCTATAGAGCTGGTGTGGTCAAAACTTAAATATTTTATAAGGTCACATAATACAGCTGGGGACTTTTCTTTAATGAGACTACAACAAATACTTTCTGAAGGATTAGCTGCTATAGCACCAGAAGACTGGTCTAGTTACAGTAGGCATGTAATTAACATAGAAAGTGAATATTGGCAAAAGGATGGAATACTGGAAGACGCGATTGATCGTATCATTGTAAGTGTTGGGGGTTGTGATGAAGATGACACCGATCTGAGCAGTGATGGAAGTGACGAATCTGTCAGTGATAGTGATTTAGCGCGGCCACTGGAGTAAAATCGTGAGTTCTTTTAAAGACAATTGATTGAAAGTGTTTTTTTCTTAAGCTCTAAGTAAAAACTATACAATTATTCCCTTACACCTAGGCCTACTGGAACTATTTTATTTCGTGTAATAACACGCATATTCTTTCTTTTTTAATGGTGTTTCTTCGTAACAGGTTAGTAGAAATTTCTGTTCGTATTGTTTTACTTTTTAAGGCAGTAACAAATTTTGAGCCGTTTCATCAGTAAACGACTACATCGTTTAATGTTTCTTTTGTTAACATACACAATTCAATATAACCATTTCATTAATAGCTTATAATCTTTGTGGTACTTTATGTTATAAAGTAAGAATATAATATAACCGTGACATAACCATTTCAATATAGTTATCTGGGCAAAGTACAAAACTGGGTAGTTATAAGATACAAAGATAGTAAAAAACTTAATGCAGACCACAGTCAAAAATTCTACAGCCAATATTCTCGGAACAGACAGTGCACATTACGTGTGACGTCACTCCCATCTTTCACCCGCAAAAAGCGGGCTATTCTCATATCTCGCTACCAGTAATATTGTTATAAATATATATAATTATAAAAATGAACGAAGAGGATGTACCAACAAGATAATTAGAAAATACAAATATCAGGTATAGCAGATCCACTTGGTGTTACCTGATCCACTTGGATACAATGAAGAAAAATGGTCATGGAGTAAGGTATTTTGCATCATACTGTAGTCTAAATACTGGTATGGAAAACCATACATGACTTCCATGTTCTAAGATTTAAAATCATTTTCAAAATGAAATATTTCCATAGAAAAAACTTCTTTCTTCAGCCTTAACCACAGTACTGTGGCCACTAATGTATACCACCTCATGTTAGCACACTCGATTTTCAATGATGATGGTAGTCAATGGCACTGCTGAAACATCTGGTTTTGCAGAAAACATTGGACCATGGCCAAACAGCCCAGGAAGGAATTTTAACAACAAACTTCTTCTTTGTTGCCGATAACGTAATACACAACAAATTATCCCCTCCCCCTTCAACTACCCTTTTCATTTATAGATATTTCATCTACCTTTTTTACAGTGGATTATTATGACCTTCTTTTCAGGATACTATCTGTTCTCCTTAACCGATCTTCACCAAAATCAATAGGCCTCGAGTTCTATACCATTCAGGCATGTATACAAAAAAATATTTGATTCTGTTTGAATTTACGGCAGTTATTGTTCCCTATAGAAAAAATTCTACACACAGACACTTTTCGAAAAATGACTTTTCTTCATGTTTTGAGGGTAGTACAATCAGAATCAGCCGTTATCTTGAACACAATTTTTGTTTGTCATCACCACACTTCCATTTCCTTATGAAACATGGAAGTAAAAATAATGAACAGCTCATTCAGAAGGATGTCCACAAACTTGCGTCTACATCCGAGCTATAGCGGCGTGGCTGAGAAACGCATCTGGCATGGTGGGGAGCTTAGCTGATTATGATACGAATTTTAATGAAGACGTCCGAACATTTTACAGTGTGCTTATTATAGCCTAACTGAGTGATGTAAACTGCACTTGTGTAAACTGCTGAGTACTGAATGACAGAAAGCACTGTAAAGGTAAGAATTGTTTTATATTATTAGCACAAAATAAGTGATATTCAAACGTAGGTAGACTTTCTAAATTTCTGTAGGTAAAAAACGGATCTTGAGTGTTTTACAGCAGCCAATACAGTTCCGTATTTTTACAGTGTTTATAAAAACATTGTGATCATCCAAAAAATCGATTTTGAAATTCCAGTAGAATAAATTGTTTTGATGTATTGACATTATAGTTTTGTTTTAGCATATGTACAAGTGTGTAGCAAACGCGCGCTCGCCTCTCTCCCACTCCCCTTTTCTCTCTGTCTCTCACATGCGCACGCGCACTATAATAATTGTTATTTAGTAAGTGGCTTAGCAGTATAGTAAAAATTAGTGAATTAAACATAAAATGAAGAGGAAAGGCTGAAGATTGCGATTGATTTACTGCAATGAACAGAGGTAAATCGAATTAACAATTTTTTTAAATCCTTAAAATTTTTAGTGACCGTCAATCAAAGAATGTTTTAGTGGATGGTTAGTGAGGATCGGTCAATAATACAACTTTTAGTTATTTTGCGTCGTGGAACCGACTGAAGACTCTGTTTTTGAAAATTGTTAAAACTATCAGTTAAAATTTATACCTAAAACCATCCTCAAACTTCAAGGAACATTGTGGTGAAAGAATTTTAAAAATCAGATCAGCTGTTACTGAAGTTACGTCGGGCGGGCAATGAAACACATTCGCACTCACTAGCACTCTCCGCCCCACCATATAATATATTTGTACTGTGCTCCGCCCCACCATGTAATGGGGCAATCCTGAGTGGGTGTCATTTTGTTCAATAAAATTATGAAATGAATATATAAAGTGTTGTAAAAGTGAATATAACCAGTGGAAGGGCGATCTTCAGCAACGGTGATTCATATTTATTCTCACCTAAGACATTAACGGTATGACGATGTCAACAACAAATCGCATATCTGATATCATTTTGTGACCATATACGGCATAACACTGTAACGGGCCAAATTTGTGGGTATTTTTATTTATTGCATTTTCGGGGATTTGTAAAAATATGTGTAAAGTATAATTGCGACGGAGACAGAACACGTGGTGAATAGAACAGTTTTAACTAAGGCGACGCAATATCACGTTGTGTAATCGGTATAGAGGATTTACCAAGCCTCATTTCCAAGAACTTTGAGTGTGACAGCGCGCCCATACGCATTACTCAACAAGGCGCGCGGACTGACGCCTGGGTGGAACCGAAAAGATGGTGAAGCGCACATTTTCTGTTCGCCTCCTTGACTAAAGCGACGGATATGAAACTTTAAGTCACGCCTACTCTGTGACGCCGAGCCATAAGCGCCTAAATATCATCGGCGTACAGGACTAAAATACTGCTATGTATCATGGGCATAGCCACAAAACTGCAACAACTCAGGCTGTGAGCGACGATGAAATTCGTTCGCCGGCAGGCATTAATATCCGTCCGCATGAGATAGACGCTGACAGTTTTGGTTCAGGCCCGGTCGGTGGAATTTTATAAAATGTAACTAATTCAATAATATCGTTAATACCGACCGGGACCCGAGGAATTAACGGATGTAACCAGACTATAATTGGTGTAGTGGAAGTGTGAATCGAAGACAGTTAAATAACGGACAGTGGAATCGGGCAACAGAAACACGTGTTCGGTCTACAGTGAACAGTGAATTAAAACATGAACTAAAATAAAATTACCGTGAACAAAACATGAATTCGTAAACAAATCAAGGGGTAAAGTATTAAGTCGTGTGTGAGTGTGTGTAAGCAGAATGGGCTACCTTAATTATTATGTAAATCTGAGATATAAATGTATATTTTAAAACTCATTTTTCAGTGTCCTTGTGTTTAATTCATTAAAATCAGTTAGTTTACTGTGAAATATGTGTTAGCCTAAGTTATTTCGTCATTACCACTTTCTCATTTCTGTGCTGCAAGATTCGTCTAAACGTTCCGGGTATCTTCTGAATTATTATTTTGGGGGTGGTCAGATTGCTAAATTGTCCCGTTTTATTAAGGTAACGTGTGAAAGTTTCCGATATTTTAATCTATCAAAATATCGTGGCGACTCTGGTCTTCTGAGAAAAATTTATGCAGCAGGTGAGTACAAAAATGAGTGCAGGTAAGTTCTGGCAGTATTTTATTTATTAATATATTTCGATCAATTTTGTATGTTTACAACACGTCATATTATATTTATGCACGTCACTCAACAATGACGTGAACCACACACAAAACAGGATGATGCGTCATAAAGAACAGTAAATAATGTATACGTTTGAGACAGTTGTGTTACAGCGACGAATATTTGGTCAGCTGTCGCTTGCATCCGGCAGCTCGCTGCTCTACGAACACGGACATTGCCGCAGCCAGACGTAACACAAGTCTGGTTGTGCGTTTTCAAAACTCTAGTTCACCGAAGGTCAGAAATCACCTAGGAATTACCAGCAGGATGGCAGAGAATAACCACCAGAGCCAGTGAGAACATCAGATACGATACGGGCATACATGTTGGCCTAGCAAATGGAAAACGAGACTCCACGGCCTCGCGACGTAGGTGAAGGCATCCATCATGTGCACATTCTGTTAAGTGTTTGAAAAATATACAGGTACCTGTTTTAAATACCACTAATAAAAATTGCCCCTGAATGATAAAGCGCTAAAGAAATGTAATTACAATTAATTAATTTGTGAGTGAGTGAAAGGAAAGGAATGCACGTGGTACTGGCGAATCTAAGTGTGAATGAGTGAGTGAAGCATGATTTTAAGTCAAAATTGAATGAACGATAATGTATCAGAAAGATGATAAATGATGTCTCAGAAGAAAGGAGTTCATTAAAACCAATTTTTCATAACCAAAAGGTGTTGTGCAATTTGTTTGCCTATTGCTTTCTTAATCATTGTAGCCAAAGTTTTGCATAAACGATCCATGGAACTTTTGAAGCAAGATTTTAAAAAGTAAGTTTGTTTACAGTTGGCGAAACCCTGCCAGGATGTTTAAAATGAATTGTAAGTTTGTTTACAATTGGCGAGCCCCTGACAGGATTTTTGCAGGTGTTTAATTACGCGAAATATGCTCAACGGAGGTTGGAGTGATTAGGAACGAATGTAGGTTGCGTAATTAACAAACTGTAGTTAAAACAAGAATTTTGTGTCAAAATAAACAAACCTCTTGGAAAAAAAACAAAGTCAGCATAACTGACGAGACGTTTATGAGCGAGGTGGAAGTCCACGTCCACTCAACTCCAGTGAGCCAGCTAGAGGAAAGTTCCACCACCGAGTCAGTTGACGTAAATGGCTCACCAGTCCAGTCAACCCCCATCTCAACCAGACACGAAAGTAAAACAGATGAAAATAAAGACATAATGGCAATGATGCAGTTGCTATTAAAGCAACAGAATTAAATGTCAGATAAAATTCAGAGTGATCTAAATGTTAAATTCGAAGAACAAAATATAAAAAATGAAATGAATTTTAAAAATTGGAACAAACAAATACAAGACGAAGTAAACGAAAGTAGAAAGAGAAAGGAGGGGGTAGAAAATGGTACATATAATAAGGTAAGTGGTTGTAATGGTATCAAAAATAATGATGATGATATGATGACGAATAATAATGAAGAAATAAGTAACGAGGTAAGTGATAGTTATAAAAATGAGTTAACAAGTAGTAGTGGTAAGACAGTTGAAAACGAGCTATTTAAGGGTGATACAATGAAAATTAATAGTGACGATGAGAATATAGAAATAGTAAGAGAGAGTGAGAGAATAATGGGAGTAGGGGGTAGTGAGAGAGTAGAAATAAGTGTTTATAAATTAGAGAGAGAGAGTATGAAGAGAATTATTTTGTGGATATGGGGCAGAGGGTAAATTTTCCCTGGGTATATTGTGAAATAGGGTTTTCACAGGTGTTTTACGAGGATGGAGTTTCCTCCAGAGGTTATGTGGAAGACGAGGTTGTAGCGGGTCATTTTTGGGTGTTTTTATTTTCAACAGTATGGGATAATTATATTTTTATTCATTTCATTTTCGGGCGGGTTTGGATAAAATATTACGAAATAACTGTGTTATTGTGCAACATAATAATAGTCAGTGTAACAGAACAGTGAAACAAAGCATAAGGCGCAGTTGTTGTTGAGGAATGCGGCAGAGCATTTGCACCTCCACCAAAATTCTAAGAACTTTGCAAGTGTGTCGACGCACAGGCGCGAATACCCACGCAAGCGCGCTCAAAAGGACGCTCTCGACAAAAAACAAGATGGCTAGAGCGAAAAACTTATTCATCGTCCCTTTGGCATCACTCAAACGTCCGGCCCACTTAAATGACGTCAGCCAATGCCTACAGAAGATCATATGCGGCATTGACTCAAAAAACAACATGCAGAGCATGGGCTGAAGCTTCGGCGATGACGCCCAAGGCAGTGAGTTCCAGTGTTGAAAACTGTGGAGAGGGAACAGAGAACCAACTTCTGCCCAGTACCTCTTACCAACCGACCGCATGCGGTTCATCTAAATTTCAGTAACAGTTTTTTTTTTAGGTCGACCGACCTCACCGTTAACATTTGTAATGTAATCAACAGTGCAATAAGTGATTAACAACAGTCAGTAGTGAGCTTAAAAGATTTAATAGTTTCGCAGATCTTTCGGACACCTGAACGGGGACTTGGTACGGGCGCGATGACCGCGTGGTCGATGTGGGAGTTTTATTATAGGAAGATGTGTTAGGGGGCTTCTGATTTGTACAAAATGTTAAGGGGTTTTTAGTTTGGTATAAATGTGAGTGTGGCAAAGCTGGGCGGCTTTCTGTGTATATTTGTGTTTGCATTTTATGTTTGTGTCTTAGAAAAAATAAGGTAAGCAGTAGATTGTAAGTCATATTACAACAGAGTCACGTGTTGCACAACACCTGAAACATGTATTTACTAAATGTATTGTTCTTAATTTCACTAAAGTAACAGTAAAACATTAAATGGAAATTCTCTTCACATAAATGTGTTGTGCAAATTATTCTCACAACCTTAAGAAATTACGTCTGCATCCCAAACATACGTATGACGCAACCTTGAAGCCACGCGATGGTAAGTAGGAGGGTGTTAACAATAATTTTAAATTAATACGATATCATTTAATTAATATAGAACGTTTCATTGGCGCCCGAACAGGGACGAATTTAATAAAATAAATTCCATACCTATAAATGGGATGCAATCGTAATTTGGAGGTTGCGTGAGAATACGCAAAAGGTACTTATGTAAAGTTAAGTTACGCTAAGTAAGTAAAGAATATTTGTTCATATAAGAAACAGAGTAAATATCTAAAAATAATAATGGAAAATGCAGCAGAGAACGGAGTCGATTTGTCCGACTCGACTGTGATAAGCGAAATAGCTGAATTAAATGAATCAGCTGTTGTGAATAGTTTTGAAGTACATTCAACGCCGAATGTAGGTCAAGGCGACAAAACTCTGAAAACAAGTAGTATAAATGAATCAAATAATACAGATGATTCGGGGATCCATACGACCCCAAAATCAAATAATGAAAATAAAAGTAATGACAAGGGAGTCAGCTTAACTGGCGATAAAATAGAAAGTCTAGTGACACCTGTTCAAAGTAAACAAGAGATAGATAAAGATGAGAAAGTCATGAATATGTTGCAGTTAATTTTGGAGCAACAGAGTATTAAATTTGAAATACAAAATCACAATTTTAATGAATTAAAGAGTGAGATACAAGAAATTGATAAACATTTAGAAAGCACTAACGAAACAATAAGAAACAGTTTAAATAAATTAGAACAGAAGTTTGAGAAATTAGGTGACAATGTTTTAAATATGACAAAATGTAAACATGACGAAATGGTAGACAAGTCTGAGAGTATAGTGGGGGTGAAGAATAATGTAGAAGCAAATGATGAAAATATAATAACAAATAGTACTGATGAAGTTTTAGAATGCGATAATGAAATGTTAATGAGTGTTTATGAAGTAGAGAGAGAGAGGAAAAATAATGTTGTAGTAGAGTGGGGACAGAGGGGAAATTTTCCTTTTATTATTTATGATGATTTAATGTGGTCACAAGTGTTGTTGTTGGGCAAGAGTCCCGTTTTGATAGATGAATTAAGGGGTTTATTTTTGTTGAGTAATTGTGTACCCTCTGTCCGGAATGATTGTGAGAGTGTGATGTGGTGTTATGAAGAGAGAGAAGTAAGTAGAGAAGGGTATGTAACAGAACTGTATAATTTGCATAGAAAATATGAAGAATGGAAGGAAAGTTTAGAAGTATATGTGAATGATAATGATTACAATGATTTAATAAAAATAATTAACCCGATAGTGAATGAATTTAATGATGAAGACTTGACAAAAATACCTAATGTAGACTGGTTTAACGAATATTTGAATAAGTTGATTGAAGTTAGTTTTTCTGGTTACGACACACAAAACAGTCATTTTGTGTGCTAATAAGATTGAACGATGTTATGTAGAACCAAGGTTGATTTGGAACGATGGAGGTTAAACTATTAAAACAATAAAAGACAGTATAAATATTTTGTTTTAATGGTTGTTTGACATGGCAGATTTGGACAGAAGTGTGGAAAAAATGGAACAATAATTAACAAGAGTTGTAAATAAAATCTAGTGAATTTATATGTGTGTATGTAAGATGATTGTTGTGATAATAATGTGGAAATATTTGCAATTTAAATAAACAAATAGAATTAATTTGGAAAACAAGTAATCAGAGAATTGTAATTGTTTGGATGGTAATGAATTCTATATTGTTAATAATTAATTTAATTAAAACAATTTGATATATTTTAAATATTTTAATTGATTATGTAAATGTTGTATAATTAAATTTTGTGTAAATTCAGTTTGTTTTACGAGATGGAAATTTGGTAATGAATGATAAATTATTTAATTGAAGCTAATAAATTTTGTGAAATGTTTCAGAGATTATGGTGATTATGTTTTGTGTGTATATCGTGTTAAATGGAGTGTAAGTATGAAAATTTTATAATCATGTATAATAATAAAAAATGTTTACACGTGTGATTGAGGTGTTAATGCAATCATTGTGTTGAATAAATATGATAATTAACTAATTTTTTATAATAAATGAAAAATGATATATAATGATTATTAAATAATAAATTTTGAAAATTTCAAGAAAGTTAAACGGTAAAAGGTTATGAATGGGTTAAATGAGTGTTGATGCAGATATTATATGATAATGTATATAAAAATTTTAATTAGTTGTCAATCGTAATTAGTTATTATGTGGCTATTGTGGGGGTGGCCTGTGCTCTCACAAGTAGCGAAATGGGTTGGGGGTAGCAGTGAGTGTTACCTCCATCGGAGGCCAAAATGGCGATAAATGTGCGGCACACCTTATCCGTGTAAAATAAAAATTGTACACACCATATTAAATGACCGTGTCGCACATAAAAATATTGATGTTTAACAGGCAGTGAAATTAGAGTTAGATTTCCTCGACTTTTCGGGCGGTTACTGCCTTACCAGCACTAACCGTGGTTTTGGCTAGTGGCCAGCTATGGTCATACCAAGTCCCTTGACCATAGCTGACTTGAAATTGGTATATATTTGAAATTCAATGGGGGGACAATTAGAGGAAATCTCCGGAACTAGGGAACAGCGGCTGCCACTCTGTTCGAGTAGGAACAGCAAGACCGGTGGCAGATCCGTTTTTTAAGGGTGTATGAGTATATAACAAGAACATGTTGATGTTCACTAACTTTAAAACTTAATAGCGGAAGCAGAGACACGGAGAGGTAAAACCCTGCTCCAAAATATACAGTCTCTGTGGAAGCGAAAGGGCGAGACAGTCCTCCATAATCTGAAATAGTGTGTGTGGCTGGGAGGTGACGCAAAGGAGTCACGAATTTAAAATTTTATGACGTAAAAGTTTTTGCTTATTCAAGGTTTAATCCAATCAAAAATGCTTGTGCTCTGTCCACATAATTATATGCTCAGACTCGTAAATTAAGGTGTTCATGCTATAATTTTAAGTGTATTATTTTATTGTTGTCTATTAGATAAGCATTGATAAGAATATGTAATTTTATTATGTGTGTCTGTGTTTAAGCCAATAAGTAAATCGTCTGGCAGGTTAACATAAGCATCAGAATCAGAGGAATGGGAAACAAGGAGGTGAGAAGGGAGAATGAATAAAAATAAATATGTATATTCCATGTAAATTGTTCAATTTTGAGATGTGTTTTTATTATGTTAGGATATCAGCTGATCAGCAATAACGTCACTGGTATATTGGTTTGTAAACGTTACAAGTAATTAATGTTTAGTGTACTACAGATATTTTGAAGTAAAGGTAAAAAGAATATGAGAAATAAAATAACAACAATTTATGCAAGATAACAAAAGATAGTTTCTGGGTGATAAATATTTAGTGGGACATGTAGACCTGTCCAAATTGAATTAAGAGTTGAAGGTGAAATGATGGAGATGAATATAATGTAATGTTGTTTTTGAGTTGATGTGATATAACAGAATTTTGTGAAATATAGATGTTGACACAGTGGTAATGGAGACTTTATGTAGAGTTTTGAATGATATATATTTATGTTTATAGTTAATGAGGTTATTTTGTGTATTTGTAGTGAGGTAATGAGATTGAGATTTTTGGGGATGGCAATTTTGTATTAGAGGGTAGTGTAATGTAGGAGTCCGCAACAAGGGTTGGGACGGGATAGGGATAGATTTAGTGGGGCTGGGGTCGACTTAGGTAAAATCCGGGCCGCCAGATAAGGGAATTGAGTTTTTTGGGGGCGGGGAAACACGTATCCTATATACAAAGGGTTGGAGAGTATTTTTTTATATATGTAGAGAAGGCGGCGAATTGTGTTAAATGAGAAGTTGGGGTTTAGAATGTCCTGATTAGTAGATATTTTTGATAGAGTTGGGTGTCATAGGAGTGGAAGTTGATTGATGTTAGAATCAGAGGGAGAAAGTTTATATAGGTATAGAAATCTCATACAGAAAAACGAGAATAAATAATTTACATCACCCCCAGTAAGGTAGAATTAACTGTCAACTAAAGAGAGGAATTTATAATAAAGAATGTACAATTGTTTTTTAAACCAGTGACAGAATTTTGATAGAAGTGAAAATAATGTAAAGTCAAGAATTGTTTGTTTTAAATAATTTAAATGTCAATCTGTTTATTATTTATATTAATATTTGGTTTATTTTAAATATTTTATGTTATTATGTTTTGTATTTCAAGGTAGGATATTACAGATGTTTAAAGTGTTTTCAGAAATCATACATAACATATGTAGGTCAAGGGTTTTGGACTTGACCTATTTTCGATCAGCTGATGAGGTCAGACACCTACTAAGCCTGTATAGTAGGAATCCAATTTTAATTTGTTTGTTTAATTAATTCAAACCAATATTTGAATAGTTTTAATAAATATTTAATAAATAAATTTAATAAAATTTTTTAATGAATAAATTTAAATTTTTTTTGAATTTTAAAATTTTTGAAAATTTTAATTTTTTATTGAAAAAAAAAAAAGAAAAACTTGATTTTTCGCCTGCCAGCGAATGACTATTTCAGATAAGGATTTTATTATATGTGCATTAACCATGTTTCTTTTATTGTATCGGGTTGTATTGGTAGACTATAAGTGGTTCTCATGTTAGAGTAAGGAGGTGTTTATATTAGTAGAAATGTCTAGGTAGTCATGTTAAAGAAAAAAAAAGAGAGAAAAAGAGGAAGAGAATTTTTTGATAAACGATTATTTTTTTGAATTTTGATTTTTTTAAATTTTTGATAAATTTTAAAAGAAAGTTTTATTTTTTTTTATGTGTTATGGTAGCCTGTAACGTGAGTGTGTGTGCGCCCAGTATTTGCTAAAGGCAGCCCAGCTTGCAAAAAGGGGATCCATATCGGCAGAGGAGCTGGAATAATTTCAGCCAGGGATTGAGGATTTTTGGGGGTAGCATGTTAGAAGGCGAGGCGCGCTGTGGTGCGAGTCTGATCGATTTCTCGGTGTTGGGATCTCTTACGGAGAAGTCCAGTGATCTCGTTCGGATGAGTCCATGGTCGCTGAGCCGGGGGGGTCGTGTACCCATGCAGATTAAGAACCGGGTGGTTGTTGGCACCAGTTCCTCACCGATCCTCTTCGGGGTTTATCGATGAGATTTCTTCTGTTGTGGACATCAGAATTCTCATCGAGGGGGTATTGTAGCGGGTCATTTTTGGGTGTTTTTATTTTCAACAGTATGGGATAATTATATTTTTATTCATTTCATTTTCGGGCGGGTTTGGATAAAATATTACGAAATAACTGTGTTATTGTGCAACATAATAATAGTCAGTGTAACAGAACAGTGAAACAAAGCATAAGGCGCAGTTGTTGTTGAGGAATGCGGCAGAGCATTTGCACCTCCACCAAAATTCTAAGAACTTTGCAAGTGTGTCGACGCATAGGCGCGAATACCCACGCAAGCGCGCTCTAAAGGACGCTCTCGACAAAAAACAAGATGGCTAGAGCGAAAAACTTATTCATCGTCCCTTTGGCATCACTCAAACGTCCGGCCCACTTAAATGACGTCAGCCAATGCCTACAGAAGATCATATGCGGCATTGACTCAAAAAACAACATGCAGAGCATGGGCTGAAGCTTCGGCGACGACGCCCAAGGCAGTGAGTTCCAGTGTTGAAAACTGTGGAGAGGGAACAGAGAACCAACTTCTGCCCAGTACCTCTTACCAACCGACCGCATGCGGTTCATCTAAATTTCAGTAACAGTTTTTTTTTTAGGTCGACCGACCTCACCGTTAACATTTGTAATGTAATCAACAGTGCAATAAGTGATTAACAACAGTCAGTAGTGAGCTTAAAAGATTTAATAGTTTCGCAGATCTTTCGGACACCTGAACGGGGACTTGGTACGGGCGCGATGACCGCGTGGTCGATGTGGGAGTTTTATTATAGGAAGATGTGTTAGGGGGCTTCTGATTTGTACAAAATGTTAAGGGGTTTTTAGTTTGGTATAAATGTGAGTGTGGCAAAGCTGGGCGGCTTTCTGTGTATATTTGTGTTTGCATTTTATGTTTGTGTCTTAGAAAAAATAAGGTAAGCAGTAGATTGTAAGTCATATTACAACAGAGTCACGTGTTGCACAACACCTGAAACATGTATTTACTAAATGTATTGTTCTTAATTTCACTAAAGTAACAGTAAAACATTAAATGGAAATTCTCTTCACATAAATGTGTTGTGCAAATTATTCTCACAACCTTAAGAAATTACGTCTGCATCCCAAACATACGTATGACGCAACCTTGAAGCCACGCGATGGTAAGTAGGAGGGTGTTAACAATAATTTTAAATTAATACGATATCATTTAATTAATATAGAACGTTTCAAGGTGTCTTCAAGTAGTCCCTTAATTTTTTGTGGTGTTCCTGGAAAAGCCAGGAGGTGTTTTAATGTAGTAGTACCCTCTCCATGGAATGATAGAGAAAGAATGAAATGGTGTTATGATGAGAGGTATTTTGATAGGAAGATAGAGTTGTTGGAGGTTAGTAGGAGTTATAAAGAATTAAGAGAGAGAGTGAAGAGGGAGAGAGTTGATGATGATATTGAGTACTTACCTTGTGACGTAATTAGTGCAGCAAATGATGATAAGGTTGATGATACTGAGTACTTACCTTGTGATGAAACTGGTATAGCAGCAGCAGATAATAATCTATAATAATATAATTTACCTAATTGTGACAAATCATACTAAGGGTGACTTGACTATACTCGATGGTGACAAGTTATATGATGTAATAATATGGAATAATCCTGTTGATTATTATGGTATTGTGGAAAAGTATGAGAATTTAAATAGTCGTTATATTGATAGAGATAATATAATGAACTTAATTATAAATGAATTGTGTAGACGTAAGACCAGATTATTATTCGATGATGGTGGTTAAACATTTAGTGTTATGAACATTTAATTATGTCAGTAAGGGGTTTTGATATGGACTGTATTATGAAACGATTTGTGGTAAATGATAACGAATAATAACGTGGATTGTATATACTTTTGTGTTGATGTTAAATGTAATAATGTAGCGAGGTGAAGTATACTCAACTATGTAAATTTTGTTAAAGTAATGAAATTTGATTGATAAAATAATTGAATTAATTTGAAAGGAGATAATAAACGAAATATTGTATAAGATGAATGTTGATAACAAATTAAAAATTTTGGAGAATTTAATGGTATAGTAAACGATAAATAATTGATGGTTGATTAGTAAAAATTTCCATTGAAATTAAAGTGTAATGTTTATAATTTTATATGCAAATTTAAAGGTGAATTGTTTATTTTGATGTAATAATCGCAATGTTAATTATGAGTGTATTATGTTTTGTTATGTTGTATTATGTAAGTATAGGGATCTTAAACATGTATTGTGTGTTTTAAAATAGATTCCCCACTTTCGGGCAGTCGCTGCCTCACCAGCACTGACCGTGGTTTTGGCTTACAACCAGCTGTGGGCAGATATTGTAAACTGACCATGGCCGGTTGCCTTTTTGAAAATTGGTGTGAGTTAGAAATTAACAGGGGGGTGATTCAGGGGGAATCAAACCGGAACTATGGAACAGCGGCTATCACCTGTTCGCGTGGGAAATAAAAAGGGGGATAAACCGTCTTAAGGGCACATAAATATAAAATTAGTAAGGTACTGTAAGCCCTAGTGGTCAGATAATCTGAATGTTTATTTGTAACGCCAAAGCAAGGACAGGAGATGACAAAATTCCTCCTTAACGCTTCAGTCCTTGTGGAAGCACCTGGGTGCAACAGTCCAGTCATAGAGATATGGATGGCCGGTGGCAACGTTACATGCTGCGAGGGTGCGACTCCGTCTTTGGGGACCTAGCCCTCATTGACCGAGTAATAGTGTCATACTAAGATAGGTGAAAGTCCCTGACAATTGCGTAATGCGGGGTATCAGGGGTTAAGGGAAATTAGTTTAAGTTGGGGGGATTAGTATAAGTTGATGTAGAGTGGAGGAGGTAGATAGCAGAAAGAGGAGGGTGACCGTGTTGTCACTGAAATTTGAATAGTGATTAAATCTGCATTTTCCTTGCTGCCAGGCAGCCTAATTTGTCTTATCTGTTGTTTATGTTCAAAGTAAAGGAGGCAGTAAGATACAGCGCTAGTGTTAAGAAAAATTCAAGAGGTTTACTTAATAAATGTAAAGGAGTGATTTAATTAAGAGACAAGAAGTCTCATATATTTTATTTCTAATTGGAATTGAGGAGAAAAGAATAAGGGAAAGAGAAAGGAATTTAGATTAAGCCATGTATGTTATATTAAGAATTTGTAAATGTGTTTGCTCGCGCGCGCCTATTGCTTTCTTAATCACTGTAGCCAAAGTTTCGCATAAACAATCCATGGAACTTCTGAGGGGGAGATTTTGAAAAGTTAGATGCGTAATTTGGGTTGAGTGTCATCCACAAATACTCTGGCGACTCTGGGCACTTCTGAAGGTAAGCAAGTAAGTACATTACAGGTGCTACCTCTACAAGCAGGACGGAGGAAAGTTAGTTTACAACCATGCCAGATGCGTTTCTCAGCCACGCCGCTATAGCTCGGACGTAGACGCAAGTTGTCCACAATTATATGTAGAGCTCTAGACGGTATAGTTCATAGTCTACATCTACATTATTATTATTACTACAAATTGGGGTGTCTTATTCAGGATGTAAGAGTCCACCATGGAAGGAAGGGATATTATCTTGTAACATCAGCATTAGCTTAGTGTGAGCAGTTTAGTTTGTAATACAAGTAAATCTAATTTATTTAACTGTGTATGTGTGTATTCTGTTTTGTTAGTGGTTTTGTATGCAATGTTGTAACCTGCTATTTTAAATTTGAGAGCAATTTTTCAATACAGGAGGTGTGCGTGTGTGTGAATTTGTTGTTGTTTTCCATCTTTTCACGAGTTTTTTGGTTTTGTTTTGGGTTTGGAACAGCAATCTGTCTACTATGGTTTGTCACATCTGTTGGCTTTGGATGAATATTTAATTGTGTTTAGTTCATTTTGTGTTTAGTATTCTGTGCTAGCAGAGATGTGTATCGGTGTCTCAGTTGTAGCGGGTTTTCTGTACGTACTGAATTTGTGTAAATACTGAAAAAATTTTAAACCAATCCAACAACACTGTCCGATATTTATTGACATAATCACCAATTTACATATTTTTGTATAGATAATCATAACATTATTTACACATTTATATTATCAATTTAATAATATGCACTGCAGTTTTTAATATATATAACTTATGTTACTTAACACATGTCAGCTGTAGACTCATTCACTAATGACTAAAATGAAAACAGTAGTATATACGTGTGAACAGTTTGGCTGAACATAAAATCCAGCACAGTAACTTATCTGTTCTTTTCACACAATTCAATATCTAACAAAATTTCCTTATTTTAATAAAAACTAATTAATTAATCTATTATTTTAAAATAAAATACAGTTCACTAGCAAACAAACAGTTCAGATGTACTTTTACAGTAGCATCTACAACCTAACCTAAATAAAATCTATTTCTACAAAGGAATGATGATAAAACATATACATATATTACATATGTTTGATTCTTTTTAAAGGACCTGGTAACAATACCAAAGAAAAAAACTGATTATGCTCTATCTGAATCCCGTGTCTAGTACCACTACATAGTGTTTACATCATAATACTATTTATAATATTTCCATTAATTTAATTAGTGGGGTTTATCTTTCACAGTATTTATGTTTAACTTTTAAACGTTAATATCAAATTGTTGTTACAATGATTTATGAAATTTCTCAAAATTTTAAATTGCTTTTAGATTTTTCGATTGTGCATGTACAAACAAAGGCAGATTGTTGTTCCAACACAAGGCGTTTTCTTATGCTCACATTTTACACACACATTTTGCTGTACAAAAACAATTATAATGGATATAATATCTACCTTTATCTACTTCATTATATACAAATTTAGAGTTTTTGCTTTTAAACATAACAAATCACACTCCTAGTAACATTTATTTAAAGGTAACAAACAACTACAAATGAAATTTGTCTTAATTACTGTCTAACACAAGCTGAAACAAAGTATTGAAGTCATAACCAAAACAAAAATTTTAAATAGTTGTTACTCATTTTAGAAAGTTTATATAATATATCTATAGTTGCTGCTACAAAGGCACCATAACAATCAATGCTGATTATTAAATTCAGGCTTCATGAGCTAATAATACTTTTTACACGTTACAAAAATGTACAATAAATAACTGAGAAACACGTTTTGTTACACTAAAAAGATTATGATACAGATGGGCTCCGAAAATTACATCAATCAAAACTAGGTGTTGTACGTACAATTTAAATAAAATGATTACCGTTACTACTCTAGTCATAATAACATTGACTGAACAGTTAAACAAAATTATTACTAAAACATTTAACTCAATGTTTTAACAAGCTCTTGGAGATAACCACAGTACGTAAACTCTCATTATGTTAATTACAGTTTTGATGGACAAATATACAAACAAAACACAGAATATCTTGAAACAGACTCTAAAATTATTAGGGTTTACTATAACGTTCGTAACGTGTTTTGTCCTAGATCTAACAAAAAACAGGAAAAGTGCATTCATACAAAACACATAGAACACTACTGCGAAATATTTAACACACAATCCACAAATGGAAAAATTAAAAGATAAACGTTTACAACCTTAATTTTACAAACACAAAATACTTTAAAATTACAGTAACAGAATTTAAATACAATATAATTGTGCAATGTTTTTATTTTGTTTAAAATTTTTTATACATTTTTAATTAAAAAAAAAAAAATTTACTTCACTTAAATAACATTCAGTTCCTTTTGTGACAATGACCTTACACTCTGAACATAACATACACAAACACAGGGAACAAAATAAATTATTTAAAAATAAAATTAATAACAAATAATAAATTCATAGTATTAACACTTATAATATCACTCCCAGCGTGAACTTTATTTATTACATATTCTATAATTTTTAAATTGACTATTTTTCATTTTATGCAATATTTACGTATATACAAATAAGGATACTGATAAAATATATATACTGAATGTATTAATATACTACAATATTCTATATAAATAATTTATATTTTAAATAATATAACAATAGCAATAATAATAATATGTTAAACATGTTCTAACATACGTTACAAAATAGTCTGAAACGTTCCAACAGTTTTTAATTTTATAAAAATGTGGAATATTATGTAAAAATATTACACTTATAAATATCAATATAATAGCTGTAATATACTGTAATTGTTTTTCTTATTTCCATGATATATATTTTGTCAAAAGTATTCTTCATATCCTTCTGATATTATCAAGAAGTTTTCAGTAAACACAAATAACCATTAAAAAAAAGAGAAAAATTTTGGAAACTTGACTGAACCTACAGAGAAATAAGGAATGATGGAACAAGATAAACAAAACTGATTCTAATCCTCAGAATATAAGTGAAAAAATGCTAAACAGTGAAAGCCAAGAGAAAAGCAACAAACAGAAGCAGAAAAGATCACAGAAGTCTAATCAAATGTTATCGTCGAAGTAAGTAGTTCTAGTGAGGTTTGTTGGTAAATGAACACAACCCTCAGGACATAATATGCGTGTGCAACAGAATCAGTAAAAGATTTACCGGTTAAAGCAAACAATGAAAATACACCGAAAGATGAAACTAATGACACTTAGGACAGAAATTATTCTGGCATCTTTCATATTATAAAGTATTCTTTCCAAGCATGACATTCTCTTGAAACTTATGAAAATTCTCTAGGAAACAAACAAAGTTATCATTTTTTTAATAAGGAACTTCTTGTAAATGTTTCCGATGCAGAATAGATTTCTGAATTTACAAAAATCTCTAGGTCTTTAAATTAAATTTTAATAATACACAAAGCTTACTCAATTCAATTTATTCAACTCTATGTAATTATAAAAACACGTGTGACACAGAGACAAAATTTACATGACAGACCTAACTTGCTTTAGAAACCACGTTCTATAAGTGTACAAGCACATGACAAATATTTACTTTATTTGAAAAACACTAAGTCATTATAGCATTAATTTTATTATGTCATTTATGTAAATGTCTTTCTGGTGATGTTGTCTAAATGTTAATGAAATACACATGGAGAATATTAACACTTATACAAGTATAAGTATGTTATGTGAAAGTAACACCAATGTTTATTTCCTCCAGTTGTAACTGAAAGGTGTTTATGTCAATCCTATGAATATTCTACATTTCTCAGTACCGGTACTTAACCCTACAACTTATTAGCTGGTCGTACTGGGCAAAAAACACTGTCGAGCATAAATATATATTCGATCAAAGACAGTAACTGAGAATTACAAAACAGATACATAGGAAAACACTTTCTTTGAATAAATGTCAAACATAAAAATAGAACTGATTGATTAAACTACACAATACTATTTCCCAGT
This sequence comes from Magicicada septendecula, assembly GCA_034769895.1. Lineage (NCBI taxonomy): Eukaryota > Metazoa > Arthropoda > Insecta > Hemiptera > Cicadidae > Magicicada > Magicicada septendecula. Next base: position 432,668,222 of record CM068375.1, read on the forward strand.
TACTACTACAAGTTACTGATGTTAGAAAGTGGTTATAATGGTAGAAAGATAAAACATGATTCCTGCCTATAAAATGTTACATAACAAATGAAGTTGGAACTTAAATCCACACGCTTATTAACTGTAAATTTCTTGCACATAGTTTAACAAGAACTTAAACAGTCTGTCCTAATGACATCTTCAGAACGACCCATTGATAATGAAGTTACTATTAGCATAAACTAATACAAAGATGTTAAAATATAAAAAGTGGGCAAACACGAATGGAAGATACTCAACTGGCTCTGAGTATGCCGAACAACAAAGTATAATAAAACTGCACATATTAAAAACTGCTGCAACCGATAACATTCTTGTTTAATCATTCCCAATAAACCTGGAGAAGAATGTAATGAGCTCATAAACATAAAATTCTAATTATAATGCACAGCAAAAACACAAATGGTTGAATTAAAGGAACAAAACACATAAAATTGATTGAATAGTATGCGTAATAGTGGTACATATTCTGAGCTGAAGTACACTCACAGTAACGAATACAAACACTGTTGCTTTTTCTTAATGCATTCACTACTACAACTCATTTTAATCTGTTAGTATTTAGTCACACCCCTTGGTACAAACAAAAGCTCAGAAAATGCTGTTAACGTATGAAGTATAACACGATTTTGTGTTGTAAAGTTTTATATAAACACAAATCACACACAAAACTGTGTAAAAATGGTACGGTACATTTAAAAAAAAATCAGAAATATATGTAAAACAAAAAACTATTTATATACGAGCAAAACAAAACAGTTTACAAAAAAATTAATTTTCTTTAAGTAATTTTGTTAGACATTAAACACCTTATAGACAGAGATAAAGAATATTATTTAACAATGAATATATAGTGCGCACGCACGCACGCACGCACGCACGCGCACACACACACACACACACACACACACACATGCAAAAAGCCTGTAACAAGTTTTTTTTACATCACGTGAACAACAGGGCAATTTATGAAAGATGAGGAAGTTTGTAAATAGATATAAAGGTCTAACACACTGTATATGCAAGATGGAAAAGTGGATTGTAACAAGTGCAGAAATCTTGAAAGTCATGCAAGCATGGTTATTATTCATAAAATATCCACATAAAAACTAAGTATAATTTTTCTGAAATAGATATTTCACACAAACACACACAGTTAAAGCTATAAATAACAAGAACAAGAATGTATTGTCTCAAGAGTACCCTCAGCAAACAACATGACATGTTTAGAGGGATGAATAATCTTTATAACAAAGTGTAGAAAAACTGTCAGCTAAACAGCCCATGAAAACGGATTCACTGTTAATTTTTGTTTCATACTGGCACTACAGCCAATGACATATACAGTATGGATCTTAGATAAAAGGAATACAGTAATAAACCTAACCAAACCAATCTGTAAATCAATAAACATTGTCAGATTACAGAATTAAAAAAATATACATAAATCATATCAATTGAAATATTTCAATTTACATTTAGAGTTTCATCAACGACCGACAATATGTTTCCTGTGTTTATACAATGAATCTTCTTGACCAATGAAACTTCAAGTGTACTGTGACTGATTTAGCGTTTTCTATTAAAGAGCAATATATTTTTTTAAAGAACAGTTTAATTTTTACTGGTTAACTTGAATAGAGTTTCGTACAGTTTTAAAAATTCATACAAACCTTACTTTCATGTTTCAACATAATTTTGATTTAAAAAATGTATCGTTAACTTATTGTTGCTAAGTTGTGCTTTACAGCGAGTAGACACATTTTTTAAATACTAAGTTTGCACTCAGTCAGCATGGAACGAACATGTTCCCAACTTCATTATCTTGTAAACCATCATTTTACATGTTGTTAAACAAGTTGAATTGCAACTTTTCTTGGTGTGGGGTAACTTGAGTGTATTCTACACAACTGTTCCATTTTTTAATGAATTGTCCATTGTTAAGTGTGTTATGGCATTACTTCTACGGATTACAATTGTATCTTTAACATTTGTAGGTGAATGATGTTTTTAATAAAAAGAAATTTTATCGTATTAAAATTTAACTTCTAAACACAGAACATTTTTTTTAATACAACAAAATTAATACACCAAGAAAATTACCAATTTGTTAAAACTAAAACAGATATTTTGCCCATTATAAAAGATCCACACAACAAGAACGGGATTCATTAATCTGGTTCAATAATGGCTTTCATAAAACTTCTGTCAACACCAGGAAACTGTCAGTATCAATATATTTTTTGAGAAGTAACATACGAGCTTTACGTGTGTGATGAATGGGGGTGTTATGACAGTGCTTCATGAATACCCATGTAAATCACAATTCATTTGTGTACATGAATTTTCCAATTTCAAGAAAAAAAATTGTGATGATAATACTATTTATCTTTTACAGACTGTTTGTTGAAGCTGGCTATTAATATAATTATTCAGAATGGTAAGAAAACAGATTTATGGTAAGTCCATTATTACCCCGGAAATCCACTCAATCAACAGGTGGATTATAAATAACCATTAGATGAACAAGAAATGTTACGAAAAGGGTGATGGAAAAATCAATTTCTGTCAATGGCTAACATAGAAAGCGTTCCTTTTAAGCATGATACAGACAGAAATACACTATATAATTAAAAATTTTGTTGTTGATGACGTTAAAAACAAAAGAAATACTGTCATTCTCTTATGAAATTAATAAATAAAAAGTGGTGGTCTTCAAGCCCCTGCAACTCCATCCACTCTCTAACAGTCTCGTACACGTAATGAACTTAAACCGTTGACAACTCAGCATAATATATGGTAGAAATATACACCGGCTAATGATATTAGTGAATGACAAAATGTTCATACAGTACATGTTTCTGCTGAGATGTCATAACAGTGCAGACTTTACTCATGCCAAGTGAAAGGCTAATGATTCAAACTGATTATGGGCGATCTGTTGAGAGTATGTCATCTTTTGTATCAAGTAACTTACATGTACACACACATGTCCATGTGTATATGCGCACTTGCATGCGATAAACAGTGAATCACTGTTCAGTGTTGTTACAATTACTAAAGAATTATGCAGAACCCCCCCCCCCCCACACACACATAGCTTTTATATAGTATATAGATACAGAATGTATCGAGTAGTATACAGATATATAATTTATCGACCACCTATTCATTATATTATTGCAATACTATAATATTACATGTTTTTAAATTAATAACATTATTTATCTATCAATTACCAGTTTAATATAGTCTGTAAAAATTATTTATTTACCAAGTTACATTAATGTTTAGTTTTTCTGACTACAGTCTTGCATTACAGTTCAACGTCATAAATATATTGAAAACAGAGACACACATGAATTTCAATTTGCAATGACAAATGCCAGTTACTAGTTTCATAATATCTATAGGTTTTACTTTAAAAATATAAATTACATACATACACATATAACTTTATTGTATTTGTAAATTATATATATATATATATATATATGTATAAACCGTGTACAACAACAACAGTACGCAGGAAGAGTAATGGTAATTTTAAGCTATGACAAGACAGCATGTGTATTAAATAGTACTAGCAAAGCTTAGTTTTATTTCTTTTAGCACTTTTTTAACAAGATATCATCTAAAAATAATAGAAACACACACACACACACACACACACACACACAGAGGCATACTGGAAATACTATGAACTAAGTAGAATGGTTGTTAGTTTAAAATATCAATAGCATCCACCTATGAAAAATGTGTTTCATTGGACACACATGCACGTGAAGATAATATAAGACAATACTATCTGTTTGAAAAAAACCTGCAAACAATTGATGAAAACTTTAAAATATATTAATCACTCGATTGCAGGTTCTCTTGGCAAAGAGTAAGCGACCACACATGGAAAGATTACTGGCACACTTGTAGAAGTGGGTCGATGATATACTCAACTTTTGACCTGACGAAACAGGAGTTTCTGTCTTATTATTATCTGTACATCTGGTTGCAAATTTGTTTGATTACCTAATAGAAATTTGTTAAACTACACAAGATGCATTTGTGGGTACATCTAATTTAGAGTTTGAGCAAGAGACCTTAAAGGGTTTGACAATAATTGTTTGGGAAAATGGTGAGAACCAGAGGAATTCAAAATTTAAACACATTTTACAGAAAGCTAAATAAAAAGCTACGGCAGTCAAAAACTACTATACTATGTGAACACTGCATTGCATAATAATTTCTTGTATTGCACTGCAATAAGGCTTATATTATTCAATTATACTTTAAGATATATATATATATGTGTGTATTTATACAATATTATTATGTTATTTTATTTTCAGTCAGGATGGATAGGTCAAGTGTTTTGTTTTTCTAGCTATTATTTATCACACGAATGCAGTTTTCAACACATGCAGTTTTTCCTAAAAAAATGTTTCCAGCATTACACAACAGTTTTCAATGGTACATTATATCAGTACAATTTGGTAGCACCTTGTCACTCTCTCTGTTCCAAACTGCTTCAATATTACAATTTCTTGCTTGCAGACTTGATAATTTAGTACACTTAAAAAAATAATTCAGCATCAGAAACAAGAACTTTTACTCTCTGATTTTATTACCGAATTCGGGGTATACAAATAACTTTTTGTTAAAAATATTATTCGTATTTGAATTAACTATGTGTACCACACATGCATTGTAACATTGCTAAAGTTTACTTCTTGAAAATACGCACACAGTATGGACATATAAATAATAAAGTGCAGCTTGCACACACTGAGATACACATAATTATATTAACCTTACTTGTACTTTTTTATTTATATAAACATACAAACATATGCATGTTTCATGTCATCACCATTATTATATATTTTATGTACAACTATTTCCTAATAAATACTCAACAATGTAAATAGTATATGTGAATGTGTGTAATGTATAACACAAACAGAATTAGCGTTCTCCCTGATTTTAGCATTCACTCGTTGTTGCTATTTCTGCATTGTGTCAAATACCAATAAAGGTGTGCAAAGTAATTCAGCGTCAACAAAATAATTACACACAAATTGATGTAATAAACTGTTCTGTTTTCTTTATGCTTTCCTTACACGTTCCTCATGAAAACGCTTCATAAAGTTTCAGTGCAGTCCAATTAGCAAGCAACAAAGCAGTTTCTGCATAAGTTAAACACAACACACCCCAGTTCTGAAAGAAAACGTGACAAAGGTGAGCTGAATCAAATGTATTATTGTCAAACTTTTACTTCTAAGTTTCTTTTTGCCTTCACATGATAATTTTAAGGAAAGTATAAAATAAATTAGCTATTAAATTTCTGTTAGCCTAAAAGAAGTTGCACAGAAACGGTATCTGTAAGAATCAATACTTGGCAGTTACTGACAACGCATATACTGATTCATACAAAACATACATAATGAGTTTAATATTTGCACAAAAACTGTTACTTTATAATTATAAATGAACATAACGTACGTGGTGTTTTAGATATCAACACTGTACCAGTGCAAGAAAAAACAAATAATGTCAAAAAGTTCAAAAAAATCTTTTAATTCTACGAAAATCAAATTACTTACCTTCTCTCTTTTTTGTGTAAACCTGATTAACAGAAAATGAAAGCCATCAAGAATAATGGTATTCATTTTGATAGAATTTTTTTTAATTTGAGAACAGGCCACAGTTTGTAGGTTTTCCTTCTACAAATAATACAAAACTGTGAACTAATTGGTTAGTGATATCTGTGAAATACTTTTTTTCATTAAATACTGTTTGATAAGAAAATTCACAGAATTCACTTTTAATTTACAGAATTTTCTTACTTTGGAATACAAGTAGAGGCCGGACAGTGACAATTGAACGCTAAGGTCTCGACGCGCAGTAGACAAACGCCTCGCTGCGAGGATAACAAAATTTTCTTTCAGTTCGCACATGCGCAGCACAGTTTTGTGCAGTGTTCCGGAATGTGCACATCGGGCTTTGCAAACGTGGTGTATAGTCATTTACAAATTACGGTATACTGTGACGACAAAACTATTTGTGTTAATCAGTGAAATTAGTTGTAGGCTACGTATTTACATTTTATTAGAGAACGTATTATTATATTTTAGAAAAGTGTTAATAAACTATTTCATAATTGTGCGTATATGTTTTAAATATTAGTGTGAAACGTACATTAATATGTCCCCCAAAAGTTCCAAATTGAGTTCAAAATCTCTGCATAGGCAGACTCATGAGGTAGTGTGGAATGTGTATAACTTCATGAAGAGTGAGGCTGAAAGTGGGAAACCTCTCTTAGATTTCTATAAAGTACAAGAGCGTATTTCTCATAGCTCCGTAAGAACAATAATAAAGGAAGGTCAGCAGCTACACAGTCCAGATGCAGAAGCGGGAACGTCATTTAGCATACCGGGAAAGAAACTCCGCATTCGTAAACCTATAACCAGGCTTGACGATTTTGATAAAGGTGTAATTAGGAGAACAGTTCAGAATTTTTACATTGAAGAAAAGTGTCTCCCAACGGTAAAAAACCTGTTAGAAAAATTAAAAGAATCTATCAACTTTAAAGACAGCAGTAGCAGCCTAAAAATTATCTTGAAGGAAATAGGCTTTAGGTGGGTAAAAACTAAAAATAATCGACCTGTGTTAACAGAAATTCACAAAATAAGAGCTATAAGATACATTATTTACACAACATAAAAAAATTTAGAGAAGAAGGCAGAACCGTAGTACTGTATATCAGGACGAAACATATATTCATAGCAGCCACACACTTCCGTACACCTGGAACGATCAGATTCAGCCTGGTGGCTACGCTGTTCCAGTTGCGAAAGGACAAAGATTAATTATTGTTCACGCCGGCAGTCAATACGGGTTTGTTCCAAACGCACTGCTGATTTTTAAATCTAACCAAAAGACAGGAGATTACCACGATAACATGAACGCTGACAACTACAGACGTTGGATTGAAGAAAAATTGGTCCCGAATTTGCCCGCCAACAGTGTGTTGGTAATTGACAATGCCAGCTATCATAATGTACAGCTAGAAAAAACACCTACGTCTAATTCTACGAAACGTGACATGCAAGACTGGCTAACACGAGACGCAATAATGTTCCGTCCTGATATGGTTAAAGCAGAACTTTATGAAGTTGTTAAAATGTATAAATCAAACTTTAAAACATACTTAATAGATCAAATTCTGCAAAGCAGAGGACATTTAGTTTTAAGGTTTCCCCCTTACCACCCTGAAGTAAATCCTATAGAGGTGATCAGAAATTAAGCGAGGTGTTGCTGAAAAAATGTAACATTTAATTTAAATGATGTGAAAAACTTATATGAAGAAAAAATTTCAACTGTGACTGCTGACGATTGGGAAAAAAGATGCAAACATGTAGAAAGCATTGAAAAAGAATATCTGGAAAAGGAAGCTATTGAGTTGATGAAACAGTAGACCGCTTCATAATTAATCTTGGAGGAGAGAGTAGTTCAGACAGTTCCGACGACTTTGTTGAAAAGGAAGATGGTAATATCTCTGGAATACAGGTATTGCCTGACAGCGACTGAAAACTTCCTTCAAATGTAAGTACTGTACAATAGTTTTTGTAGTTAAGTAACTCCAATATTATTGTTTAAATGTAGTACAAATTTTTATATTTAATTGAATATAATAATTAATATTTGCTCAGTTATTCTTGTTTATATTTTTTATTATTATTAATAAATAAAACTTTTCTTACAATATATTTTTTTTGTATTTTTTGAATATATAACACTATTTTGATAGTATAAATTATCATCATCAAAACTATGATGATGATAGTTTATACTATCGAAACAGTGCCTTATTAAAAAAATACAAAAAAATATATTCTTGTAAGAAAAGTTGTATTTATTGTTAATAATATTAAAAAAATAATTAAATATGAATAACTCAAAATGTTCTCGAATTTATAATTTTAAAATAAATTTAGGTTACGTACATTAAAAACAATGCAAATAACAAATATATCAAAAACTGTAAATGACGGTTTTCAAAGTAATGAGTACATGTAGTACTATGTTACATATACTAAGTAACATCAGTGATGTTAAGTAACAAAATAGATAAAGTTAAAATGTAAATAGATTTCTGGCAAGAACATCATAAGCGTGCAAGTTTTGTTTTGAAGGGACTGTACGTGTAGAGAGAAGCTGTTATCGCATACTCTCCTCTCTCGAGTACTTGTTAAGTGGGGGTAATTCATACATTGGGTCTGCGCCGATAACTGTTCAGGAATCACTGGCAGGCCTATAAAACACATTAATAATCTGAATGGCATCAGGATGGTGGATGCTTGGTACATAACATGTTATATACTTTCCTTTAAGTGTGGTTCCTAATTAAACAACTATAACATATCATTCAAACAACTTCAACCACTTTTCCAGTCACTAACCATGGTATTAGTTAAGTGTAACCAAATTACTAATGTAAATACTGACCTTGAGTACTCTACATATTATACTAATTTACCTTAGGGCAGTATCATCAATCAATATATAACATGTAGCACCATGCAGTACATTAAAAGTATATTACAACTTTAACACATGTAATTCAAACTCACTAGTAGACAGACAAAATAAGCAATTATATTTTCAAATTAATAATATCAAGTTATATATCAGCAGTTCTCCCTGCTGCAGTGCAGAAGCTCGGGTGACGACACTTCAGGAGCTCTTGGGAGGACAGTTGGAAATCAGCAACCACAGGTCGCAGCTTATACCAAATATAACCTGTGCCGGCCAAGGAAGACATCTACAAGGGAGTAGCGCGTCCGATAGCTGCTTTTGCTGTGAGGGCACGTACCGGCCATATCGTTACCCAAGAATATCTCTTTAGGTTCGATCTCACGGATACGCCACAATGCTTATTGTGTGAAGACGGAGAGGAGAACCTTGAACATATACTTATAAAATGTCATTACCCGATTGCCGCAAGGGATATCTTAAGGATGCAAGTGTCGGGATGGCAAGAAATCATGAGCAATAAGAAGTACTGGGCTATCGCTTCTATGATCTACCATGGACATCGGGCTATCGGCTACAGTTGAAGCTAGACGCCTGTAGGAAGAAGTAAGAAGTAAGTTATATATCATGTAACAACACACAGAATTTTAAACCTACAACAACTAGCATTATATGTTAACAAAAAATTATGATTAGCAATCAGCAAGACAACCCATTTATCCAATATCAATAACTATGAAGCAACACAAAGCTTCAAATACTTGGGCTCTTTAATAACAAACTGAAACAGATGTCAGACGAATTAAGTTTCGTACAGTTACAAATTAATGAAAACATATTATAAAGGCTTATGGATATCAACATGTCAACAAGAAACTGGAGTGACCCCAACCAAGTCACAATTACCCTACACCACTACCAGCAGTCAACTCAAATACTGTCAGTTCAACACTGGCAGTGATTCGCTTCTCAGATCCCAAAACACATGTCTGTTATCTATCCATATACAACAGATTATCCACATTTCTATAAATTATATTAACAAATACAGTTTTTCATCTTCTTGTCTGTTTTTATTTGTACTCGTTAGACAGCAAATCCTTGTTTGCATTTTAACAGCGTATTTCAGAGAAAATTTCTGTATTTGAAGCAGAACATCGAACCACATGGAATTTTTGTGCATGACTTGAGCTTGGCGAAGTAGGTAGTTTCAAACGTATATTTTCTCACACTACATTATAATTTAATTTGTACCTTATTTCTGTTTGTTTGTTTTTGGTATTTAATATTCTACGACAGTAAAAATAATTTTCCCTGCTTCACTTGTTAGAGATTTCCTAGAAGGTGACATCCTAGGAAGGTGATTTCCTAGTGCTCTATGATGACACTAACAATACAGTATGGAAAGGATGAAATGGTGCAGTAATAAATTCTTTATCAACTCCTCACAGTACGTGTCATTAAGGCACAATAATTAATATAATAAAATACTAATTGTATATAACATATGTGTAAAGACATTTATAAAGGAAGATAATAAATTAACACAAACAAAATTGCAAATTACAACATATCTGTAGAGACTGCCCAATATGATTATTAACTGTACACAACAGCCATCAAGTTTTTCTAATAAACTTGGTAGGAGCAAGCACCTTCTTAACTGACCAGCACATGCCCAATGGAACTTTGTTTTGTCTGTGGTACACTTATAGTTTAATTTTTTGTAGAAGGTGGAGCATATGTTGTTTGACAATTAGTGTAAATATACAATTTAGTACTATGAAAGATCGGATTAGGAATTAATGAAATTACATGTTTGGGGCAACGCACTACGTGGATCTGAAAAACAGTGAAAACCGAAAGCACGGAATAGAAGCATTTGAAAATGGTGGACAAAGTTACATATGAATGAGTTCTGCGTATAACGTGAGGAAGGCCAACAAGTTGTGGAGAACTGTAATGAGAAGATAAGACAGGTCAGTACGAGACACCCAGAATTAAAAACTTAATTAATAGAAAGTGCAGTGAATACGAAGAACTGCATGGGAACCTGGAAGACATTTCAGTACCTGAGGCAGGTTGCTGAGGAAGTGGGATGTTATAGGTTCAGTTAAATCAGGTAAGGCTCATTACAACAGATGAAGGCTTGAAACAAGAGGAGTTGGAGGAACCAGTCAGGTTGTATATGAGAGGGTTTCAAAAAAAGACGGGCCATGATCAAGTTGCTCAGACGTTTACAACAGGTAAAGGCATGGAAATATTACCACACTCAAATGACCACTGAAGTAACTGGCAACTACAAGAAAGTTCAAAATCTGAATACCTTAGATGGAATTTATAGTATTACCTCACTTGCGGTACACCTAGTACAGTGTGTGGACAACAAGTTCTCTTTCAGGCAGCTGTCGAACTTTCATGGAACCATCAGCACCACATGAGAAAAGTCTTGCAGATGAATCAACGTGTAACTGTGTTACTCCCTGACCAATGTGTTTGAAGAAGCTTGAGCGAGCATGTTCTCCAGGGAACGAATACAGCAAATGATGTATTGTCAATCCCCATACCTATAAAACAATAAAGTATTATCATTTATACAAAATCTATTATCTGTGGTATGAAACACACAACACTATGAAGTTATTCTGTAGTTAGTACTCTGAGTTATTGACAGAGGAATCAACCATACACTGTTACAGATGACTGTTGCTAATATCCTGTTACCAGAACAATTACCAAAGTTTTTGATACTGTGAAATGTTAATAATGATCTTTATTTTCACTTCAGATTTGAGTTTTTGTTTGACTTATTGTCTGGCAACTTATTTTACCTTGACAACTCCAGTTTGTTTAACTGTGTATAGTAGATTTAACAACCTTTTATACATTCTTGAATTTCGTATGCTACTGAATGGTAGTTCAGAAAGTAACAGTCATTTCAGGAAGTTTTGCCACCCCCCCTTCAACCACCAGATTCTAAGAGTGGCTAATAATTTCTATTATGACAGATTATTCTTTCCAACAAATGTTTGATGTTGTTGAGTCAATGAGTCAGCATATTATTCAAAAGTGGCTCATGCAAACCTGTTCGAATTACGAAAATGTTTGTCTTAGGTCATATAGAATTGAATGATTTAAATTCTGCATGGAAAGACAAACAATTCTTCTAATTACAATGAAGTCTAAGAGCCTCCAGGTGGTCTAGTGGCTAACGCGGGCGATTGATGTGCTCGTGGTCCCGGGTTCAATTCCCAGCGGAGGTTCCGTACGGCGTGCACTCAGCGTCGTGAGGCAAACTGAGTAGGCACTGAGATAACAGCGCCGCCTCCTGGTTGTGAATACCGCAACTAGCGGCTGGTGGCGCGTAGTACTAGCCATACACCGTCACACTAACACAAAAGCCACGCGGTACGCCTTGGTCCTTAACGGACTGTTGAGCGGAGGATTTACATTGAAGTCTAAACTACTGGGCTTAGATCCCCACAGCAATTTTTCTACGTGTTTTGTTGAAAAAAGAAAAAATACATAATCGATGCCTCAATTCCACTAATTTTAAACAGTTTTACAGGGCTCCTACAAGTTACAAGTATGTTCAATCAAAACATTGTAACTGATATCTCAAATATGGTAAGCTCTATCCAGCTGATAAATTAAGACGTTTTACCACAGTTATACTGAAACTATCGTTACGACCAGAAATCCAGAAAAGCATCTGCATGCAGTTTTTAAATCACAAAAGCATACAAGACATTAAGCAAATGTAATGCTAAACAAAATTTACAGCCATAGAGCGATACAGAAAGATGTCAAGTGTTCAGTCTAAATGTTGAACTGACTGATTTATGAAGAATATAAAATAAGCCAGGAAGACAGATATCCTTATTGTTTCTGTCAATGTTTGTAAACATTTTGGAAACACTCCTGGCACGCATTCTTAAAAACCTCTTTCAGCTGCTCTGTTGCTTCAGCAATAATGCCATCAGTGTTGTTATACCTTAACCTTACTAAAAAAAAAAATTACAATGATCAGATCACCTTCAATGTTATCTGAATCGTAAATCAAGGTTTAATTATTTTCCAAAGTTACCTCCAGTATTACTGTTAAAACTTGCCAGACTGCTACACCATTGTGGAAGACATCTGTAATTAGTGGCAGATGTTTCGACCTGACTTGTAACAAACATCATCAATGGCATATAAATAGACATCTCAAACACCCAAGTAGGACTAAGAGGAAAGACTATCCTACCCGTTTCTATTTATAAATTTTGTTCAGGTTTCAGATTAATAACAGAAGTGTCACAATACTTCTTTGTTCTTAGTCCTCTGAAAATGTCCATCATGACTATGGTCAAAACATATGGCACTAATTACAGATCTTGGACCACAGCCTAGGAGTCCAGCACATTTTAACAGTGTTGAAACTGGCAACGAAAGCTTATGTTCAGTCAACTAAAACATTACTTCACCAACATCAGTATTTTGTCTGCGCTTCTGTCGTCTGACATGTTAAATTAATTTCTTCTTTTTGCACTGTGCATTATATTAGATACACTATAAAATTAATCTTTAATATTTACTATTATCTTATTAACTAGCATAAAACATCAAAAACGTTTTGGACATTATTTACATTTTTAATAACAGTACATATGCAATTATGTTAATATTTATATTTTACACTATCTATTAAACAGATTTTATTTTTCCAGTTTAAAGTATTGTTTGTAGTGCCATTGCTTTTTATAGTTATAATTTATGCAAAACACTGCCAAACACTTCATCATTAGAGAGTTAGAATGCATTACCTTAATATCACCATCAGCTGCACCCGTGACAAAGAATTCTTCGGCAGGGTCTATCGCAAGACATTTCACTGGAGAATCATGTGCTATAAACCTATGTCGTAGTTGTCTTTGTCTTACATCCAGAATGCAAACATCACCTTTTTTGCCAGCCGATATCAACAGCTGATGCTGAGGAGCAAACACTACACTGGATGCCCCCTGATCGTGGCAGGTAAATGCTGAAACATACCACTGTCTATAATAACTTCTAAACTAAAAAAGTTTCCATATTTTCATCTATGCTCTAAATACAGATACAGATATTTATCAGAAGAATATGGGCCAGTTTAATGTTATATACATTATTTTGATCCTATTTATTGCGAATGTTTCTCCTTAGGACATCTAAACAAGAACCGGCTAGAAACTGGAGAGCAATGATTGTTGAAAGGTCATCTCAAAAACAGTGGAGTGCCATAAAAAAAAAGAGACGATTATGGGACTGGGAAAGAATGGTACAGAGACCTGCCTGAACACATACTAGTTGGTTTGTGTGCATGAATATTTATCATGTGCACATGATGATGAAGATGATACATTTTAGTGCCCGACCAAGTTATCCTGTTACTGAACAATGATATCCATCTGTAAAGTAGTGATGGGTCATTCACGAACTGGCTAGAACTGTTAAGAACTGGCTCTCTAAGTTAATCAAACTTTGACATATGGAACCTGCATTATTCACTATTGTTTCTGTCATCAGTTGACATACAAGGCCACTATTGTGTATGGATAACAATAGTTTGTTTAAACAAGCAATGAAGTAGATTTATTTGACTTGTGGCACACTTTCAGATATTATAACTGGATTTTTTGAAATAGTGAATTTTCTTTTCTATGTCAACCTAAACATAAATATGTGATATAATTAGCTATTTTGCTTTGCATATTAATTAAAAAGAAAATTAGACTTTAATTACCAATACATTATTTTATGCAAAATGTTAATTGTAGTGTGCACAATATAAGTGAGATATTATGGTAAAAAATTATACAATTTACTTTTTTATTTTCTATTGCAAAGAAAAAGCTTAATTTGGGACTTAGAAATGTCCAGCATTCCTGTAATAAGAGTTGTATCTATTATGAGGTAGATTGAAAAAGTTCCTGGAATTAGTTTATTTCTCAGAAACTGTATACATTAAAATGGTTTCTTTGTATTTCCTTCAAAGTAGTTTCTTTCAGCAGCTACTCACTTCTGTCAATGTTTGTAAACATTTTGGAAACACTCCTGGCACGCATTCTTAAAAACCTCTTTCAGCTGCTCTGTTGCTTCAGCAATAATGCAATCAGTTGTAACGGTACAGAATTGGTTGCTACCCCAGTTTCAATTTCAATCCAGTTTTAATTTTTAATTGTCAGTATTCACCTGTGAGGTGCCCCTTTGTAACCAGCAACACATACATTGTTAGTGTAAATTGTTGATGTCTGGAGACAGCCCACGCCAGACGTATTACGTAATAGCCCCAGCAGCAGTCTTTGTGAAACACAGTATGCAGATTGTCACCAGAGTAATAGCATCAGACAGAAGCAGCATACAGTGTATTAACAAGTAAAACGTTGGCCTCGGGAGTGTTTTGTTTCAGCGGCCCCCGAAACAGGGACGGCGAGTGTAAATTTTATTACATTCGCCAGACCTAATTAAGCTGCAGAACGGGTTAGTTGGAAATGTTTTTAGATCGTAGTTAGAAAGTAACGAAAATAAAAATTGATAAAGGGTAATAATTGTGTATGCAATTGATAACCATTTAAGTAAAAATAATTTCACAATGGAGAACACTGAGAATAAAACAAATACAGCTGATGTAATTGTTACGAATGAGTCGGGAAATCAGTCAATGACCGAATCAGCGGTAATGGACGAGAGGAGAGTTCATTCAACTCCGGTCTCGACTAGGGAGAGTGATAAAGCTGATGACGAAACGAGAAATTGGTTTCGTGAGACAATGGGGGAGATTAAACAAATGTTTAATGATAATAATAAGAGATTTGATGCTAATGACGATTTTTTGCGTAAAAGTGTTAATGAACTTAACAGTAAACTAAATGCCTTAAATAATCGCTTAGACAATAGTGATGAAAAGTTTGAGACTAAGAGTAGCGATATAAACAAACGTTTTGACACTAAACGAGATTAAATTCGGCGAATTAAATAAACGTTTTGATACCAATGATGCTAAGTTTGACGTATTAACCAATTCATTGTGTAGTATTGAAGAGCGAATTAACAAAATACGTAGCGAAACGAAAAGAAAAACCGATGAGTTAAGAGAGCGTGCGTGCGTGCATGCTAGATAATAAAACAGACATTTTAGAATCCAACCAAAAAGAACTTGGACAACAAATAATTACAGTAGATGACAAATTGAATGAAATGAATATTAAAGTAACACAACAGCTAGATAAGCTTGGGAGAAATATTGAAAACAAGGTGAGTAATAATGTTAGTCATGATGACGTAAACAAGAGTGAAATATTGTTGAATAAAAAAAATGGTGATATGTTGAGTAATAGTTGTAGTGATAATGAGAATAGAAAGTTAGTTGACATTAGTAATAAAGTAGTAATAAGTACTGATGAGTTGGAGAAAGAATGGAGAGATGGTTTAAATATAGAATATGAACAGAGGGCAAATTTTTCTTGTAGTATAGGTGAAGAAAAAGCTTCACCAATGTTGCATGAGGACAGAGTTTCCTCCGGTAGTTGTGTGGAAGACGAGGTGTCTTCAGATGGTCCCTTTATTTTTTGTGATGGTCTTGGAAGTGCCAAGACGAATAGTAAGTTTGT
This sequence comes from Magicicada septendecula, assembly GCA_034769895.1. Taxonomy (NCBI): domain Eukaryota; kingdom Metazoa; phylum Arthropoda; class Insecta; order Hemiptera; family Cicadidae; genus Magicicada; species Magicicada septendecula. The sequence goes on from CM068375.1 coordinate 432,684,427, forward strand.
GTTGCCCTCTGTGTGGAATGAGAATGTGAAATGTGGTGGTGATGAAATTGATTATGAGAGAGAGAAAGAGTTAGAGTGTTTCAAGTTAAATAGAGGTTATGGAGAGTTGATAGAGAAGATGAATATTAAGAGAATTATGGTAAATAATGTAGATTTACCTTGTACTGTAGTAAACAATGTGTATATTGATGATGAAAATGTACCTGTTGGGAGTAGTGTCCTTGTAGTAGATGATAAGTGTAATAATGATGTGACTTACCCGGGCGTAACAACAGATATTTACGGAGACTTGACAAAAAACAATAATGCAGACTTGATTTATGATGTAGTAATAATGAGGGGTAACCCTATGTATTATTATTTTGGTACAATGGAAAAAATAAAATTTGATGGTTATTATAAAAAAGATAGCCATATGTTGTGTATCAATAAAATTGAACCTGTAGTAAACAATGTGTATATTGATGATGAAAATGTACCTGTTGGGAGTAGTGTCCTTGTAGTAGATGATAAGTGTAATAATGATGTGACTTACCCGGGCGTAACAACAGATATTTACGGAGACTTGACAAAAAACAATAATGCAGACTTGATTTATGATGTAGTAATAATGAGGGGTAACCCTATGTATTATTATTTTGGTACAATGGAAAAAATAAAATTTGATGGTTATTATAAAAAAGATAGCCATATGTTGTGTATCAATAAAATTGAACAGTGTTATGTGAAGAAAAGACTAATTTTTGAAGATGGAGGTTGAGAAATACTGAATGAACATTTAACTATGTGAGTTAATGATAATTACTTGGCTTATTAAGGTATATATGGTAAACAAGAAAATTATGACGAAAATTTGTAAATAAATGTGTTGATGTCAAATGTATTGTGTTAAGGCTATATTGTCGGAATGTAGATTATAGTTTATGTACCAATGTTTATAGTATGTTACAATAATAATAATACTTTATTTTGCTAATTAACAATAATAACTAACGAGAGGTAAGAATGAATTTTATTTTGAATCGTGTATTTAAATTTAAAAAAAAGTGTTTCAAATAATGTAACTAAAGCTAAATTGTTTTGAGTGGAGATGGAATTAAGTAATTTAAAAATGTGACTTTTATTAATGAAGTCAAATTAATTTTGATATGAGTTGTAATTAGGGTTGCCAGGTGGCCGGGAAATCCGGGAAAATCCCGGAATTTTACGTCTGGTCCCGTGTCCAGTAATTACACTTTACTGTCCTGAAATTCCCGAATACTAGTTTTTTTTTTTCACAAAATTATGATTACGAAGCTAAACCAGAGAAGCCAACAAAGCATCCGACGGGCGCTTGCGCAATAACCGTAGAATTAGCGCTGAGTCGGTAAAGGCGGGCACGCTCCCCACTCCCGCACAAAGCCCGCGAGCGCTTTCTTCTTCACTCGTGTTCTGTTTTGATTCAAAGTGGACGTGAGCGAAAAAATATTTTTCAATATGGAACCATTGTCGTTACCATCAACGAGCAAAAAAAGATTCACGGGTTTTAACAACAAGTGGACAAATGATCCTGATTTTAAAGACTGGATAGAGAAAAAAAAATGAGTATACTGCAATTTGTAATATATGCAACTCAGATATCGCCATTCAGTATGAAGGTCGCCGCGCGTTGACAGTAAGTAATTTATTTTAACGATAACAGCCGCAAATTTAAACAGAATTAAACAATTTTTCGTATGCAGCCCTCATTTGTAGAGCACTGGAAGTGTGTTGTCTTTCGTGAAAATCAATTAAGGGTAGGGGGTAGTTTACCTGCAACGTTTTATATTTTAACAAGACTAATTTTTATTTATATGTCGTGTACTGCGTTATCGGCAACAAAGATGTAATTTCTTGTTAAAATTCCTTCCCGGTTTATTTGGCATTTTCTAATGTTTTATCATAATTTTTATTCCATAGTTTTAGGTTCACGCCAGTAGTATTAAACATAAAAAGACGGTGTCAGCCAAAGTAACTTCAAAATGCATGGACAACTTTTTCATAAAAAAAGATGCAAAAGAAGAAATTTTGATCTTAAGTGCGGAAGTAGGATTAATTTATCACAATGTAAAACATGGTTTGAGTTACAATAGTTTAGACTGCTTGGCAAAAAATATACATAAAATTATTCCGGATAGTCAGATAACTGCAAAAATGACATGTAGACGTACTAAGGCCTCAGCAATCACACGCAATGTTAGGACCCTATTCGCGGGAAAAGTTAACCTCTGAATTAAAAGAATTCTATTATTTTTCAGTAGGCTCAGACGCATCGAACGTTGGCAATATAAAAACATTTCCGTATGTCGTTCAGTATTTTAACAATAAGAAAGGTATATGCCAAAAATTGTTGGACTTTTACGAAGACGCTAATGAAACATCGCTTGATATATATCAATGCCTTAAAAAAATCACTGCTGATGCCGGCCTTAGTATTAATCAAATAAGTGCATACAGTGAGATAATGCTTCTGTAAATTACGGCATACATAATTCTGTGTATCAGAAGTTGAAAACGGAAAACGATCATGTTTTCAAAGCCAGTTGTAATTGTCACATAATAAATAATTGTGTGAAGTATGCAGTGCAAGGTCTTCATGTTGACGTGGAAAGCATCATCATGAAAATTTATAGTGAATTTAGTTCGTCAGCTTTGCAAGCAAAAAAAATTGAAAGAATGCTTTGAATTTGCTCAAATAGAATATAAACAGTTGCTAAGATATGTTCCTACAAGGTGGTTGTCACTTTTGCCAGCCATAGATCGATTAGTGCATAGTTGGCCGGCAGTTAAATATTATTTTTTGGAAAAAGGTCCAAATAACTGTCACAGGGTGCTATGGGAATTTATTTCTGAAGATTGCGATGATAATGAAGTGAATAATGAAGAAGAGTATAAAAAAGAAGGTATGAATGACTGTTACCTTTTCTTCTTGAGTAATGTATTGCCTGAATTTAATAAAGTGATATTGCTATTAGAAAATGACGCTACACTATTAGTGTTGCTACACTATTTTGGACATTGATCTTTTTTTTTAACTCCTAAAGGCAATGCCTTGTCGCTGTAGCCACGTCACTCTATCCCTTGCGATATTCTTCATTTCTCCATAGGACCCACTATTCACGACACTCATTGTGCTGCGGAAGTATGCAGTTCTTGGTCTTCCTTTGGGCTTCTTCCCCACTACTTTGCCCTCAAAGATGTTAGTTAAAAAAGCACTATGTCTGATCACATGCCCTATCAACTTAATCTTCCTCACCTCTATACTCCTAAGCAGTGTTCTATTCTCATTTATTTCCTCATTGATCATGCAATGCAAAGTCTTCCTGACCAATTAAAAAACAGGCTAGCTGATAATTCTTTTGGAAGTAAAGTCAGAGGCATTTTTAGAAACCTTACAGAAAACCAAAGGCATAAATTCACATCACAGGCACACATTTTCCTGCAAAGAGCAATTAAATATTTAGAAGAGAGATATGATTTTGGGCCTAATGGAATTTACAAAAAAATTGGGCATTTGTCCCTTAACTCAGAGGAATTGAAATTGACATGGGAAGTGCTCTCCGAATTTCCTATGATATTGAAAATTGAAGATGCGGTTAACATATATTCCCTTTATACAGAGTTCGCATGTTTGAAAGCTGTTTTTGAGGTCCTTCCAAAAGACTTGCCGAATGATAAAATCTGGGCCTATTTCTTTAGAACAAACATTTCTAATGATTTTGTAAATTTAAAGAAAATAATTGGTTTTGTTTTTTCAATTCCAACAAGCAACGCCTTTTGTGATAGAATTTTTAGCCCGTTAAATAATTTATGGTCCGAAGAGCGAAACAAAATGTCCATGGATTTGATTAAATCTGAACTACAAACTCGTATCAATTTTGAAGAGTCTTGCTCAGAAATTTTATCAGTTTTACAAAGCAGTGACGGAGAAAAACTTGTGAGAATGGCAAAATCTAACGATAAATATTTTAACAAGTAGTTGATTAGGATCTATTTTGATTAATGATGATTTTAATTTAGCCAAACCAAAGAGTTACCTAAAATACAATTTTTTTGACATTAATTTGCATTTTCTTTTCCCTTTAAAAATACCACTAAAATACCCAGTAATTTTAATATATTTTTCTATCGTCCGTCCAATAGTTGGAGTTAGAACTTGAACTCCAACTCCCACTCAGTTCGTAACCCCAGAAATGTCCCGGAAATGGTAAGACTATATCCTGGAAATGGTAAGCCTGTACCTGGCAACCCTAGTTGTAATAGACAGTAAATGACTAATATGTCAGCACCAAAAGATGTATAGAAACCAAAAAATTGGAGGTAATAGTGTGGTGATGTAATCGGGAATGTTGAGACTGAGTCTGTTTATGAAAACAAGTCTGGCATGCAACTGTTAATGTAAACAGGTATGTTGTGTATTGTGTGACCAATGTTTACAGTCATGCTGTAGTTGACAACAACAAGAATGTTGAGCTTTGATCAATCAGTGCCATGAGCAAAATCCTATTATGAAATAAAAGGTATGCAAGATGTGTTGAAATGGAGGTAACTTTTTATGAATAACAAAAGGAAATGATTGTAATGCAATTAATATTTTGCTTTGAACAAATGAGACTGATATAATGAGGAGTGAAGGAATTAAATAAAATTGGTAATTAAATTAAATTAAAAGGTGGATTTTAATAATGAAATTTAACTTAATTTTGAGTGAAATGAAAATCATAAGGTTCATAAATTTTATTTAAAATTCAAAGGTAATGGTGTATTTTGTTTGAAGTATGTATCATATAGTAGGGTGCTATTATTATATTTTATGTAATCCATTTGTGATTTTTGGTGGGCGATGGTATATGTATATAATTTGTAGGGGATTTATGTGTACTAGCCATAAGTATCTAGCATATAAGTACAAGTTTATATAACCAAAATTACGCAACCAGTACTTTAAAAAAGTCAACCAGTACTTTGTTAATGAACCAGTACGGCTAAGAGGAAACCAATCAGTTGTGGATATGGTATAATGGAAGGCCATTTATTAAATTTTGAATTGAATGTTATAGAGTCAGGTGTTACTGTGGCGGGTATCTGTCTGAGTTTATGGTGTTGGGATCTCGTACAGAGAAGTCCAGTAAGATCGGATGGGTGCTGCCGCAGTCGCCAGACTAGGGGGGGTAAGTACCCATGATTTTAGTAGAGAGTTCAGGGGGGGTTGTGGCGCCATATCCTCACTGATCCTCTTAGGTTTTAGGCAATGAGAGTTTGTATGCTTCAGCATACAACCTCTCATTGGGGGGGGGGGGTATTGTAACGGTACAGAATTGTGTGCTACCCCAGTTTCAATTTCAATCCAGTTTTAATTTTTAATTGTCAGTATTCACCTGTGAGGTGCCCCTTTGTAACCAGCAACACATACATTGTTAGTGTAAATTGTTGATGTCTGGAGACAGCCCAAGCCAGACGTATTACGTAATAGCTCCAGCAGCAGTCTTTGTGAAACACAGTATGCAGATTGTCACCAGAGTAATAGCATCAGACAGTAAAGAGCAGTTTGACAAGTTGGTTAATTAAAAACAGTGGCCTCGGGCGTGCAAGATAGGCCTAAAGTAAAAAGGGCCTATCTAACAAAAATGTAAAAAGTGTACCAATAATATAGCGGCCAGAAAATTAACCATTCAAGTGTTCGAACAAAGTTACGTCGGCCGACTTAATATTAACATGTGGAGATATTAGTGAAACAGTAAACTCATAATAAACAGTTGCAAGTGTGTGTGTGAGCTAAGAAAGTGGTTAACTAGTTTAAAAAAAGCTATCAGTGCTCGTACTGGTAAAGTTACGTGGACCAACACCATTATTATTACCTGTCAACAATATGGTGTTTAGTAATCAGTAAAACCCAGTATACAGCGATTTTCGAAGTGAGGGATAAAAAACGCGCATCCCCAGTTGGAGTGAAGCCACTACCAGGATGAGTACCATATTTCAGAACTTTTAACTACTATATTATAATATTTACTTTTACAGACACTTTATTAATAAATAGAGATCTCTAAGGGGAAAAATATAAATTCAATAAATAAAAATAAAACGTACTGATTCATTATAAATATTCGTTAAAAAATATAAATAATTTGTTGTAGTCTAATAGATGTTATATTAAGAAATGTTTAGGTTATTAATTCGTTTGATTTTATAAGATTATATTCATATGCCTGAAGAGAAATTAAAACTTTTGATTGTTGTCAAGGTGGGACAAAGTAATTAAATTGTCCAATAAACCAGACGCTATATGTTTAAATATAAACTGTGTTATTATATTTTACCGTCCTTCCTAAATAACTTATCTGCAGCTGTTTTCGTTTGTACGACTCTGGAAAAGAACCTGAAGGTAAGAATTTATTAACAAAATAAAGAAAGATATATTGTTTCACAGTGTTGTTATACCTTATCCTTTTCAGAGCCAATTTCAAGTCATGAAAGAAGCAAAAATGTGCTGGTGACAAGTTGGGAGAATATGGTGGATGACAATGTTGTGGTTTGCAAGGTATTCCTTGACGAGGATCGACTGATTTTCTGCCACATTTTCACAAAACTTTTTCACCATTTTTCAGGACAGTTCTTTCTGATTGCATTCTGTAGATGACAAAGGAATACACACACATTTCCTTGCGCACTGTTTAGCCTTGTGAATAAATTCTTAGTGGACAATTCCCTGCAAGAAAAAAATTCCAACATAACATTTCCTTTACTCTTGTCCAAATGAAACTTCTGTTTCAAGATGGTTTTGATTTTCGCTCTCCATTGATCATACAAAACACCATGTGTTGTGTCCTGTGATTATACTGTTCAGAAAATTTTTAACTCTTTCAATAGCAATAAAGTCTCCTGCCAATGTCATTAGTGTTTTTTCTGATCTGCATACAGTATTTTTGGAACAATGTGACAACTTCTAAACTGATACTCCAACCCTTGAACACCCACAATGACTTCGTTGTTTACTATACTGGATGGGCCCCAATTATGAAATTCATTGTCAAACACTAACACCTTCATGGAAATGCTTGTGTCACTCATATACAGTAAACCCTCGATTTAACGGAATAATTGGGGCTGAGGGGTGTCCGTAAAATCGAAAGTCCGTTAAATCGCAAATTTTTTTTAGGATATATTTTAATCAAATAGGCCTATAACACTTGACATTTTAATACTGTTAATATCATGCAAATACCGTATTGTTCCGAATACAAGCCGCACTTTTTCTTCTAAAAACATGGTCGCTAATTTGGCCTGCGGCTTGCATTCGCGCACTAACGAAATTCGAAGTTATACCTGATTTCTGGCGGGACGAACGCTATTGGTATCTATGAGCAGTTTACTACCTAAGCAACAGCAGTTTGCCTGGCTGTAGTTAACTCTGGCGTTATGATTTATGACTACAACCGAATGTTTTAACAGCAAACTGAAGAAAGAATAGGAAGTTAAAGTGTAAGTGCGTGCGCATGCGCGCGTGCTCGCACCCTTCTGTAGGCAGCAAGACAAAGGATGAGTAGAGGGGGTGTGAGTAACATGTTTCTAAATAACGGGTAAACTGCCAGTGTGGTTTTCTATTGTAACAGCGACAACATCGCTTATCTGTACTTTGTTTTCATTCGGCGTTTTTGTAGTGCATTTGCGGTATGAGTGATATTGTGGAGACTAAAGGCACGCAGTCAAATCAAATTAAACGTAACCCGTATGATGCGAATTATAACTTAATTGTGATACAAAATGTAGGAAAAACATGCAATCGCGAAGCCGTAAGGAAATTCGATATTGATGAATCCTGTATTCGACGATGGAGAAAACAGAAGGAACGACTTTTAAATGCAAATATTGCACGACAAGCATTCACGGGCCCTCAAGTTGGGCGTTTTGTAGCAGTAGAGTCCAGCGTCTGTGAATACGTACGGCTTTTAAGAAGGCAAGGACTCCCTGTAACTAGACATGTTTTAAAATTAAAAGCTTTAGAAATCGCAGAAGAATTAAAAGTCTCCGGTTTCAAAGCCAGCTTCGAGTGTATAAGACGAATGATGCGGCGAAATGGATTTGCGCTTAAATGACGTACATCACTCGCAGTAAAACTACCGAGCGACTACGAAGAAAAACTCCTACAGTATCAGCAGTTAGTCATTCATTTACACAAGAAGCATAATTATTCACTTGAACACATGGGAAATGCTGATGAAACGCCCGTATTTTTTATTCACGTATATTTACGGTGGACCAAAAGGGAACCAAATCTGTAACAGTAAAGATTACGGGAAATGAAAAATTACGTGCCACTGTAATGCTTGCTGTATTAGCCGATGGATGAATATTTCACAGTGAAATAAGATGCATATCAGTGTATATTGTTCAGTGTTAGTCGTCGTGATGTCTTCCACTGAACGTGTGCGACGCCTGCGTCAATGACAACACAAAGACAGGGATCGTGAAGAATTAAATGAATTCTTGATGAATACTCCGTTCTCATCAAATACAATTGAAGATGAGAAAATTTGCGTGTTTCAAAACAAGAAACAAGAAGAAAAGAAACGAAAGAATGCTGCAATAGCCAAGCAATATCGCCAGAACAGGAGAGTCTGCAGTTTATGCACATTATACGTTTCAAAAGCCTAAAAACATTATATGCTTTGATGTTTCAGATTTTTTTTTTGAATCGTTTTGTCTGTCAAATTCTGTCCGTTAAATCTGAAGTCCGTTAAACTGAGGTCCGTTAAATCGAGGGTTTACTGTACTTGTGTTTTTTCATTCCTGATTCACCACATGGGTTTTTAAGTAACATTACTATGATAGCAATTTTTAAAGCACAACACAAAATTTTATGTTTGTACACATACATACATACATCCTCGGCGCTACAGCCCAGTCTGGGCCCTGGCATCCAAAAGAAATCTTCCCCACTGGTCTCTACTCCCGGCCAATGTCCACCAGTTTGCTGCACCCAGCCTCACTGCCTCCTTACCAACCTGGTCCAGCCATCTTGTACGTGGTCTTCCTTTCCTTCTCCTTCCCATCGGCAAATAATTCATAACTCTTTTTGGGATTCTATCCTCCGCCATTCTCTGCACATGACCAGCCCAATGCAATCTGTTAATTTGTATGAGTTGCACGATCGGAAGATCTTTAAACCTTTCGTACAACTCTCGATTATGCAGTTGCCTCCAAATGTCGTTTTCCTTCACAGGGCCATAGATTCTCCTCAGTATCCTCCTCTCAAAAACGGATAGTTTCTGCTTATCTAGTTTTTTTAGCACCCAGCATTCCGAGCCATACAACAGGACTGGTCTGATCAAGGTCTTGTATAGGGTGGCTTTTGTATCTTTACTTATTAATTTTAACTTAAAATGTTTCACCAGTCCGTAATAACACCTATTAGCAGATAATATCCGTTTTTCAATGTCTCTAGAGGAGTCATTTCCAGAGTCCACATATGACCCGAGATATGGAAAACCCTGAACCTTTTCAAATTCATAATCATTAATGCGCAGGGACAGGGCACGAGTGTTGGCCCCTACAACCATATAGGTTATATATTGGTTTTGCTTTGGTTTATAACCAAGCCCATAGCCTTAGCGGACAACTCCCGATCCTGAAAGGCTTCCTTTAAACCAGATTCAGACCTACTTATGACGTCAATGTCATCGGCATAGGCCAGAAGCTGTACCTCCTTGTGAAATATGTGTCCGCTAGTTTGAATTCCTGAATCCCTGATGACCTTTTCTAGGCACATGATGACTTGTCATATTGTGATGTCATGAGCACTGCCAACTTATAAGACAATAATTTCCCTAATGCAATTATTATTTTAAACATAAAGCACTGGTGAGAGAAAGACAATAATCTCAACCCGGGGAACAGCCAGTGGGCTTCTACCCCATAAACCGTGACGTAATATTAAAGAAAAGCAACTTGTTGGGCTCGCTCAGTTGTTGCAAAGGGAGGTGTTTTTAGTGGGTTAGAGTCCCACACTACCTGGAGCTACGGGGCTCCAGTGTGTCTATAGAGATTTTCACCTGCCCTGCCGGAAAAAAAAAAAAAAATAAAAATAAAAAAATAAAGCACTGGTTCCAGGAACTTTTTGAAACTACCTTATATTATCTGTAAACTATGAACTTGCAGTTGAAATCCTTCTAAATAAGTAATGTCAGTAGTTCAGTATTCTGCAATGGATGATATCCAATACTATTTAGTGTGTTATGAACACATCTTTCACAAACCAAATATACAAAAGTTGAATAAAATTAGGTAATAAATAACTATTTAAACAATGTACTGGTGTTCTTTGTTTTTTTTTCTTTCTTAAACAGGCTTGTGTTTGTTACTGTGTATAAAAAAAAAAAAAAAAAAAAAAAAAAAACAAAGAACCTGTGTTACAATACACTGTGAAATGCATGGAATTGAGGATAAGGCCACCAAATCTAAAATATTTTGCCATTTTCTTTTAGCTAATGTCGACCTGTAGTACGAATGAATGAACAAATAACACCTCCTGTTGGTCACTTGAGCCAGTTCCCACACAAGCTCACTATCAACACCCAGATCTGATGATCTGACTAATAGAAATCAACGATCATACATCATTGCTGTCAGCCTCAGAAAACAATGAATCAATCGATTATTGTATGTGCAACCCCAGACAAACATATATCTGATTGCATGTATTTATTTGTAATATTATTTGTAATATAAGCTTTATCATTACTTTTAATGGCACATACTAATAACATTAATAAGGCTAATATTTTTCTTTTATAAAATTGCTAAACTGCTATAATTGTTTTTATTATTTAGACAAAGCTTTTCGTCATTACTGACATCTTCAGGTCTTAAACAACGTTGTTTAAGACCTGAAGATGTCATTAATGACGAAAAGCTTTGTCTAAATAATAAAAACAATTATAGCAGTTTAGCAATTTTATAAAAGAAAAGTAAGGATGGCTGCTAATTTAAACAATACGAAGAATAAGGCTAATATATTGATATAATGTTAGAATTTCAATAAACTTAACAATAATCTACATTTAAAACAGAACTTGTGCGAAAGTTTAATGAACGAAAAATGCTGGTACTGAACATTCAGTGCTATATAATAGTAACTTCACCTCAGCAGAATTGTAATAAACCTTCTTTATTATTATTCTGGCAGTGCAATGTTTACAAATTTTCTGGAACCAAAGATTACAGAATTGACTGAATTCTCATCTTTCACTGCTGCTTGTCCATCCAAAGATCTTCAAATTCTCCTCAAAATAGTCTGAATTTCTTCTATCCAGGTGATAGGTGGTCTTCCTCTTTTCCTTCTTCCTGGTGGGGTCCAATCCGTAACTCTCCTTGGCAATCTTTACTGTGCAATTTTGTGTGTGTCTCCATACCAATGTAATTTTTTTGTTTGAATAAAATCAACAACTGAATTTTTCGCATTCATTCTGTCCTTAATAACTTCATTTCTAATTTTCTCACGTATGGATAGTCTTGCCAAATGTCTCCAAGAGTCCATCTCTGCTGTCACTAATTTTGTTCTTGTGTGTTTATTGGTACACCAAATGTCTGAGCTGTAAGTCATGACCTTCTAACAATGGTTTTAAATATTTTGGTCATAGTTTCTGCTGTAATAATAAACCTTCTTAGATCTTGTTATTTACTGGGGTGTAGTATGCCTGTGACAAGTAGTATATAAGGAAAAGAATAATTAAAAAGAGAAAAACATAAGAAAACCAACAGAAGTACGATCTGCTGAAACTCTGTATCTGTATTCCAAATTAATTTCATTTTAAATAACAATGCATTAAAACAGTATACTGGGTAACTGTCCTGCAAATATTTATTTATTTATTATTTGTTATAATAAAATTATAACGACCCAACAATACAGTGATTGGTCAAAGTATTACTGCTCCACCATGCATGAATACAATACAAGCTGGATCACAGTCACAACTGGGAATCTTCTAACTGATCACCATAGACTTAGGTAAACTTTACAAAGATTGTTCCAATTACTGACTCAAATTATACACAATACATAATTGAGATGTTTAAAAATCAGCAATCTTCACTAAGAAAATAGTCCCTGAGCCAGTAAACCTTCTAAGATTTTCTCCAACTACTATTATGACAGAAAACCACACTATAAAACAGTTTATGAAATGATGAATCAATTTTGTTTATACAATTAGAAATGAATATAGTGCCATGTGAAATGGGTTAAGCATTAAATTATATAGTTTTTGTTTTTTTATTACATGAAATTGATTTACTCCTTAATCACAATAGCTTATCCTTAGATACCCTAAGTAATCAATGAATGTAAGTTAATTAATTAATGATATTCAGGTTACACGACTCGCATCATGTGGAAAGATTGTTTGTGAACAACTAATTAGCACTAAATATTCTCAAATTCATCATACACATACAGTCATATACATCATCACACAACACGTTATAGAAGGTTTGTTTAGACTATCAGTGTTACTGCTCACCTGCAAGCAGAGATTTCTTCTGCGGCAACAGTGTGTCCCACATGGCAACATTTTTGCTTTCTGGACTGTGACCAGCTGTTGCAACTAAACTACACGATCCCAAGAATACAAAGTCACTGGTGATTTTGCTGTGACACTGGTATGTCTAAATACAAACAGAAAACAAGACACATCTGTAGATCATGTCTGCTCAACCCACTCAATGAAAGCAATAAAGATCTTAATCTATAAACAATTAAAGCAATGTAACTGGTACATCAGGTACACAGTGGGACTATACTTAGAACACCAACAGCACTGCTTTGGGGATCAATGTCTAATACTTTGAACATTATTTCAAATTGCTGCTATTAAAACAAGAATCAATTCTTAGATCTACAAATCGGTAGATGTAAAACAAACACTAGCAAGTTACAATCCAACCACCAAAAAACATTATCTTCAGCCATGAAATGATATTATACCAGAAGTGTTGATATACTGTCATTTCCAGGTTATGTTTGTGTTTGCAAATTTAATTTTTTTTTTGCAGAATTTTTTTCTATTCATACAGATTTTTTATTAAGAAACACTGTTAACAAACATACTTTTTAAACTTACCTTTTATAATTTTTGTTAACATTTCACTTGTTTACTATGGCCTGTTCAGCCGCCATGTGTGTTGTTACCAACATAATATATTTTATTTACGGGTCCCAGGGTTCTTAGACGAGCGCAGAAAACACAATGTTTGTTGAGAAATAATATACTCGGATTGCATTAGTTAAAATATAAATAGTAAAATAGTTTTACCTTTTTCTTGTCCGTCTGGTAACCTTTACTCTTTATGTAAATCTACACGTTTCGGGACATATGTCCCATCATCAGGATATCCCTTGGTGAAGTTCGTCAATTATTAAGATATTAAAAACACTTTAATGAAAGACGAACTTCACCAAGGGATATTCCTGATGATGGGACATATGTCCCGAAACGCGTAGATTTACATAAAGAGTAAAGGCCACCAGACGGACAAGAAAAAGGTAAAACTATTTTACTATTTATATACATATAAGTGGCCTGGATACCAAAAAGCATGGATCTAAAATTAGTTAAAACTTGTGTTTATTTAGCATCGAAAATTTTATATTTCAAAAAAAAAAAAAAAAAAAAAAAAAAAGGAGTCTTTCTCCTTTTACAAAATCCAAATACAAAATGGCTGGGCTACTTTTCCTCTCCTCAGCCTTTATACATGATACATTTATGCAATCTATATATTTTGACTTCAAATACTCTGGTTACGTATTTAAGTGAATCTAGACCATTACTGCAGTTTTAATACTTTAAGTTATTTAAGTTATATGAATCACATAACGTGAACCAATGCTTTGTGATTTCTAGGTACCGGTACACACGCACACATGCTCTCACACATACTAATTAAAACGGTACATTTTCTATTACTTGAGCTCAAACATTAAAAGGTGTTGTTGGTTTAAAATGTGGGAAATGTCTACTTTCCTGCTTTTGCTGGATGAAGATCAGGTCAGGCGTCACTCATGTTCATGTTGTTATGCTGCCGGATTTTCTCTTAGTAACTGCACTCACTGTCTCTACATTTTATACTTTTGATCTCAACTAGTTTTAAATTCACTTTTTGTTACATTTTGTTGTTACTTTAAAAACTTGCTGGCCAGCAATTTTGGTAGCGTGCAGTTTGCACGAAGAATACGAGTCGACTGAGAACGACAATATGGCGCTTATTTCCCAGTGGAAAGGGTTGTCGCGTCATCAATTCTATTGTTCTTTGTGATGACGTCTTGGTTTTTTAAGGTGCCGCAATTACGTATGGCATTCCTTAGATGACGTTTACATAGGATCGGTCATTTGTACTGGCAGAATAGCTGTAGTTTTGCACGTACGCCACTGACCTTGACGCAAACCCTTCAATGCTTACTGCGTCGTTTCACTTGTTAGAAAACTTTACACTCAAGGAATATGAAAATTTAATTTACAATAAAATTATACCTGTTATTTACCCAAAATCCCTATACGGACCTATTTGTACCGTTACCACACGTCTTCATGCTTATTTAGTGTACTTTTATAAAAGGTTTATTCAACAAAAAATTGCAAATTTTTTACTGTATATACATCTAAAAATCAGGTAAACTTGAAAAATAGGTTATATTGGTGCAGGATGAAGAACACGAATACATATTATCTTATGTATACGTAAACATGAAAGTTTTATACCTTATTTTACAAAATTGTAGGACATCTACAAATCTAGGCAATCCATATTGTAATATACCTTTTTTTTGTGTACGTTGTAATATACCTTTTTTTTGTGTACGTTCGTATAAATACTTACCAATGTTGAACATCTACTCACCAGTTCAGCCATTCAATTCGTATTTACTGCCTCGCCGTCTGGTTGACCAACACACACTGCTTAGTAAATCGACTTCGTCAAATTTATTATTCTATATTTGAATTGCTTTATCTAATTTTATCTTGTGTTGTATAAAATCAAACATACAGTTTAATGTGTGTACTACGTTTATTAACAGTTATGGATAGGGTTCGATAATTACAATTTCTTCAAAATATAATGCTTAATTTTGCGCCGGCATGTTTACTTTTTCGCGGTTGGCTATTCTGTCCGCTTGCTGCTCCTGCATACAGTTGATAATTTCGTTTATGTTTAAACTCAGGTCTAAAGTTCTTTTGACTACAGAAAATGTTGTTATACAGACTAATAAAATTACAATATATCTTATAAATATTATTGAACAGGTTATATATACTTAACTGGAATAATATATATATATATATATATATATACTTAAATAATAGTGGTAAATTACCGATGTGGGAACTAGTGCTTTATAGGTTATTGATGCTTAGCAAACCTTCCGTTTTTAAAACATATTCATGAAAAATCAAAGTTGGATTGATATATTTATTCTAGTCGAGGTGTTTGTGAAATAAAATTAAGTTCAAAAGTTTATTAAAGTGATTAGTGAAGTAAAAAGTTAGTTCAATTACTGTTGATTGTCTGGTGTTTATTCGGTTTTGGTATTTAAATATACTTAACGATCCTTCGTCTCATCGGTCCGGGGTAATCCTTCTCCTGAATACTGCTGCTTGTCCTTTCTTGTGTAGTTCGATGAATTCCATGTTCAATTTGCGTTAATGGTCTGGTTACGGTGTTTAAATTCCCTCAGTCCTGCTGGTTGACGTTGGTTCCAGGGTTCAGTTAGGTGTTCATCTATATTCTTCCTTCTGTGGGTTGTTAATTCTTCACTGGGGCTTCTTCAGCAATTTCTCCAGATTATTTTTTATTTCCTTGGTTGAATTTATTTATTTTTTACTATTAGTGTTATTATTGTTATATAGTTTATCTTCTTAATCAGTGCGTTAGATAAAATAGGCTGACTTACTTCTTTTTATGTCTTTGTGGGCTTCATACATCCACCCTACTCAAACTTCAATAATGGAATGATGATTTATTAAGGGTTTTGTATGTAACAAGGTTTTGTTGTCATGCCAACTCCCTGTAAAAAACTAATTCCCATTGGCTGATAATTTATAACATTGTTATATCAAACTAACGTTTTTCTATACAAAATTATTAATATCTTTTAAAGTATTATAACTTCCTTATACTACCTGTAATATTAAATACAATAACACCATTATTTTGCTTTTTGTTTACAAGTTATTTTGATACCACTCAAAGTTACCTTTGGTCAACTTATAACAGATTACTAATTTTTCAATTTGGTGTTTCTTTTGTTATTTACCTTTAAACTAATTATTATCTATGAGAGTTTACAGATTTGTACCCTACACTTTTACTTTGAGACCTAAACAAATATACACTTTATTTTATTATTGGCTATTGTTTTATCTTAAAATTCACAAAATTCTGCTCATCAGTTCTAAGCCTAATGCCTAGAGTTATTAATTCACCTACCCTATACTTATAACAATTGTTTACAGTTATTTATGTTAATTTCATACGTTCCCATATATTATTCCTGAAACAAACTAACTTAACTCATAACATTTGATTGTTTTTAATCATCACATAACAATATATAACTATTTAATACCTCTTTATAGGTCCCATGGCTGTATCTGAATTTTTTACATGTTTTAAAGGTTTTGTTTTAACATAATTTGCCATCTAACAATACTTTGGTTATTTACCATCAAAGAAAGCTATAACAAATTTGAACATTAACTATGCACTTTTATTCCCTTATAAACCCATTTAAGAGAATATAGCGTCTAACTCCCCTCTATTTTCAATCTAACATATTACTTTTTTATATTTATTTTCTATGTGTTTTTTTTTATATACCTTTATAACATTTCTTAACAATAACACAATATATCTTTTATCCTACTTATACTATACTAACAAATTATTATAACTGGGTTACTATATGACTTTATAGCCTGTTATTACCAGCTTATTTTTTTTATAGTTAATTACACTGCACTTTCTTTAACTAGTGTTTATGTAGTTTATTCTACTATCACTGGGTCCTATAATGGGTTTTCATTGATTATCAAACCTTTATTTCATTTATTACCTCTTTACTAATAATTATTGTTAATCAGGTTCATTTTATTTTAGTGGCTTTTGATAGCTTATTATTTAACATTGTATATTTTATTCGTATCTTTGATTTTACATTTCCCTTTCTTTTATCTTTTCTATAGATAACAGATTAGATACGTATTTTCTATAGATTACATATTATTCATTGCCCTATCTAATTTTGTACATTTATTTTGTATACACTATTCTAGTTAATATTTGGGCTCTCATAATTGTTGTCATATTGTGGTTTGAATTATTGTTTTTGTCTCACCTTATCCAATCTATTGGGTTTAGTCCTTGTCATTGTCTTGGTCATTTTTTTTAGTTAGTGGTGCTGTGCTATCATTCTTCATGTTATAACATTTTATTTTCCTTCAGTTTTCAGCTTTTCTTCCATTAATTATACTAGTAAGTTTTGTGCTATATTATGTCACGTTACAATATTTATACATGTATACATACAAGTACCAAATACAAAATGTCGTTTACCATATAAAATAAGACCATCAATAGCTTAATGAATTTTACAAAATATATCATAAAATATCTTTATCTTTATTGATCATTATCATGATCATGATATTGTAATATCATTAAAAAAACAATAATAATGTATCTTGTACCGTTTATATTACTATTATTTTAATTTTATTTAATAAAAAAATTTTGTTTTCTCAATTAAATTCTTTTTATTTTTATTTTTATATTCAGTTTTATTAAATTGTATTAATTCGTTATTTAATTCTTTATATTTCTGGTTAATTATTATTAATTACTTAGTATTTATCATTATTTGTTATTATTCAGCCTTTGTCGGTTCAAACTGTTTGAATATAAACTGTAATTATTTTATTTGAAGGCCAAAGGCTTCACCAACATGGCGCCACTTTCAGATTGAGATAGGGATGACAAAAAAAATGGCCGCCTGTTCACCACCTAAAATATATGAAATCAATCGTCCCAGCTTTCCTTTAAAATATTTAAGTTTATTTATAGTGATCACTGAAATTATGTCGGATTCTGTGTTTTCCTTCACCATGTTGTTGTGTTCAAGTGTTCGTGCAGTTTCCTTGGTGTTTGTGAATTCGTAAATTATGTGTGTAGTTTGGTTAGAACACAAACAGAGATTTTTCGCTATACTTGCGTTTATTAATGTATGGCGTCCCTCTTACGTGTATTTTCTGTTCTTGATATATTTTCTGTTAACTTGTATTTATTTCCTCTTGGTTTAAATATTTTTCTTGTTAAAAAATATTTGGTTTGCTTTTTGGTCAACTCAGAATTGATTCCAAATTTACTTTTTCTCTCGGTTATACGGAGTTAATGTTTTCACTTTCAGATGTAACAACTGAGTCATTCGTTCCTCTTCTCCCTTCAACGAATTTTTGACCCATTTTTCTAATTTCTGATTGGTTGATTCTGCTAAATTTGGGATTATGGGATTTTGTATTATTTCAAATAACTGATTTTTTACCTTCCAGTACAAGTTACGCCCTAATTATTAACTAATTTCGCTTAATTTAATTTACATAGTTGTATTCCTTACTTAATTACAAACAATTTGATATCCCTTTTGCTATATTTATGTTACCTAATAGGTAAGCTATTACATTTACAAAAACTCGATTTATAGACCCTTTAGGTATCTGATTTTCACAAAATCATGTCAAACTTCTTTAAGTTTCTTATTACATTGTATCATTACTAAAAAAGAACATCCACTTAATAATCATGACTTGTTTTTGTTAATTAACATTGATTTGTCTCTTGTCGATTGACTTTACTGCTATTTTTAATATTCAACCTTTCTGCCTAGGTTGTTCAGTTTTTAACATTTTCTGAAACATTGTTTAGCATCTTCTGAAATCCAAAAAATATGTTTACAGTCCTGAAAGATAGCTTATTTGTTAAATCTGTTGTTTGATACTAATTTACATTATTTGGTTTTTCTATTATTAATTTTGACAATAGTTGGTTGAATTTAGCAGTGGCATATGTCATGGTTTCCCATTAATTACTATGTTACATTTTAGTTCATTAATCTCTTTTTTTTGTTAGGACCCTTGTTACATACTACTAATGCTTAACTGTTTTATTACATTTGAATTATATCTTTTCTTATCCTCTTATTACCCTGAGACAAATTATAAACATTTTAACTTGGAATCATGTTTCCATGACTTATATGCTACTTAATACCTAACATAAAATTCAACTTTTAAACTAACTTTGCATTAGTTAACCCACAACATTGGTAACTCTATATAATTAATTAACATAATAACAAAAACTCTTTTCAACTCCTTCTACATTTCTAATGTTTAGTTATTTCTAACTAGGTTCATTTATCATTCCTTTATGAATGTTTTTATTCACTTTTGTGATTACCATGAAATGACAATTGTTCTTCACTTTCATAGTAATATTCTAATGTGTTCAGGGGTGTGGGGAAAAATTAATTATCAATGTTAAAGTTGTTCTCTATTATACTTTCATTACCACTTAATTTGTGATAGTAGGTTTTGAATACATTTGTGTTATCATGTGTTTTGTCCATGTTTATGCATCTTCAAACTTACACTGGTATTGTTAACCTGATTATGATTGATTATATTTTGGTTTGTTTACTCACCATTTCACTTTTATCTCACTATTATTACATTTTAATGTAAATGCTTATTATCAATTACATTCGTTTGAATACACTACACTTTGTGGTGCATCTTCACATGTCACTTTCACTGATTTTTACACTATGTTTGTTGTCATGAGAAGAATTTAACTAGACCATCTAGTCGTTCTTGTCTGACTATTGACAATTACCCTTCCGTCATCACATCACTTTTACAACTTAATATTATTAACAATGTTTACTTAAAACTATTGTACAATGGTTTTTTAGTTTAGTTTCTGTATTGTACTTCAGGGGTTTTAGGTTGTAATTTAATTATATTTATTTTGGCTTTTATGTACTAAAAGTTCCTATTTTGTGGGTCCCCTTGGTTTGCTGCATTACAATATATATATATATATATATATATATATATATATATATATATATATATATATATAAGAGTAGATCTTTATTTACAGAAGACAATGTTTTAATGATGTTAATTATCACAATGACATTGAAGAAAGAGAAGGGGTTCTGTAGAATTAATTACCCAGCAAGGAATGCTTGCAGGTTTGGATACCATGAAAAATAAAATTAACTGCTGGAATTAAAAAGCATTCCAACTGAGTTGTTAAATATGGGCCAAGGGATCAACTTACTGAGATTATGAATAAATACATACAATCGCTGATGATTGGAATATTGCATATATTAGTTCTATATATATAAAAAAAAGGAAGAAAAGAGGACTGTGAAAAGTATTGTAGATTATGTATGACTAGCTATTGGAAGATTGTATGGTCGAATTTTGAAAGGAAGAATAGAAAACATGCTGGTTGAACTGGAGGTACAAAGTGACTTTCAAGCTGTCAGGTCTTGTGTGGACAACATTAATTGAGAAACGGTATGCCATACATACACGGTATGGAACTTACATAGCCATTTAATTTTTATACACCTTTAGAAGGCTTATGATAGTGTTCCACTCACTAGATTATTTAAAGTACTCAAAAGAAGCGGTATGGTGTGATGGTACAATTCTGGTACAATACTAAATTTATAAAAACATGGTACAAAAGACCATAATTATTGTATTCATTTATTTTGACAATTATTTGGTAATAATTATTTAAATATGTCATAATCCCTGTAAAGTTTTGGTGTGTGGACTATATAACTATTTTATAAAACGCAGATGTGAATTGACAGGATTCCGACCGTTTTCATTGCAAAACGACAAACACAGTAAAAAATCGCATGTCACATATAGCGATAACGTGACGAGCCCTGATGACGTCAGCGGAAGGAATGCACATTTTCTGTAAACAAGTCGAAGCTGTAAACAAAGAACAAAAGCCTGATGACGTAGTTTTTGCCCCACCTACGCAACGCTTAACAAAGACTCTGGGTCATTTCCTTCTGGATTGTGAACGCAGCCAGCCGGCAAAAGGTTCACCAAGTGTGAATTTTAACTTTTACACCACCAAAAGTGGTTAAATAACTATTTAACATATCGGAAATGTTGGTGCGATAACCGGATCATTGAGTAGGTGTCATCGGCAAGGGATCGGCATTTACGTGCGGCTAAATCGGCAAAAGTGTTATCCGAGGGGAGACACGATGGTGTGGGCCCGAAGACGATGTAAAACAACCGATTTTGGCACGGTGGACTGATCTAAGCAGTACGGTGAGATCTACCCAAAAAAACGGCAGCTGAGTATCACAGGCAGTTATCAGTAAATTCATAATTACAAAATTTTAAAATGACCAAATTTTGCATTTAAATTCACAAAACGAGCTCGTACAACAACTAAAAATTTGTACGAGAGAGAGAGAGAGAGAGAGAGAGAGAGAGAGAGAGAGAGAGAGAACAAAATCATTTAACAAGTGCTGGGTTGTGCAGATATTATTTATTGTATTGTTTTTCATGTTCATTATACAATAGTGGTAACAACTGTTTATTTTGGAGGGTTAAAATGTTCTAAGGGTTTGATGTTTGCTAAACGCCCCATGGCGTAATATGTACGTGTTTGGTACAGCTAGAGTCAGTTTTTCAATATGTATTTAGAGTCATCTTAAAAATAAAAGGTCACTGGTACATTTTATCTTGAGTACGATTATTTCAGGTAATATATTCCACAACCCCGGTTCGTGTTACCCGAATTCTGGCCCTAAATGTAAGCTTGTATGATGTTGCACAATCTGACAACATGGCGTCCGATTTTAAAAGTGAAAGTAATTATTAATAGTACACACAAAATAAATGTAACTAATTAATCAATAAAAGTAGAAAGTTACAAATGGCGCGTGCCGAACAGGGACTCTACATAAAACCTAATTTTATGTGGAGTATACTTACCAGAATGTGGAATGATTACCTGAGGTAAGAGTGCGAAAGTACGCAACCACGTGCGCAAGGTAGGGTTAAGTTACGAGGTTATAAACATATATGTTTAAGCAAGATAAAATAGCAAAAATGAGTACTAATGACAATATAACATTAGAAATCAGTACAACTGATGTAGATTTGACTAGTGAGATGGATGTTCAACCAACCCAAATTAGTCAGATTGACGAGCCTAATACGCTTGCATCTGTAGAGACATAACATTAACCTCCATCTCAACTAGGTCAGAAAATAAACCAGATGATACAGCTGCTTTGATGCAGTTATTATTAATGAAATTTGATAATTTTGATAAAAAGTTAGATGAGCAAAAAAGCGATTCTATTATTAAATATACTAATTTAAATGACAAATTTAAGGAACAGAGTGTAAGATCTGATAATTTTGATAAACAATTTAACGAGCAGAAAAATGAAATCAGAAATAGTTTTGATATCAAGTTTAATGAATTAAAGGTCAAAATTTTCACTTAGAGGAGAGAATTAACACAATAGAAACACGTTGTGATAACATCCAGAAAACCACATTAGAAATTGTTAATGAGAAATTCAATAATAAAATAAGTAATTTGGATACTAAAATTGATCAAATTTATGACACAGTTAATGATACAGTTAAACGCCAGTTAGAGTCACAAAATACAGAAATAGAACAGAAATGTTTAACTTTTGTAGAAAGTCAAATAGAGATTAAAACAAATGTTGAAGTGAGTAACCAAGTAGAACTGAAAACAAAGGTTTTGTAGAGTCATTTAGAGACAATTGAATCAAATGTAATAGATATTACAAAGAATATCAAAACTATAGATAATACCATATCAGAACATGAAAGAAATACCAAGAGTAGATTAAGTCTGTTACAAAGTAAGATCAAAGAAACTGATGATTTAGCTATACAAAATAATATGGATGTGCATGATAAATATGATGTAATTGCTAATAGTTTAACCAGTGTAAAAAATGAGTTACGGGGGGAAATTAATAAAAATATTTCAAGTATTAATGATAGAGTAATAGTGACCAGGGATTTCTATAATGAAATAGAACTAGAGAATTTTAGCCATGAAAACAGGGTGATACATCCCATGCGTTTTTTAAATCAGACACGGGATTACAATTATTTTAGTAGTAGTAGTTGGGAAGTGAAATTAAATAAAATAGTCAAATGTTTCAAGGGCAATTCAGTAATATGGGCTGAGGCTCATAGGTTAGAATGGGATTGCTATGACGCTTTTGAGAAAGCATTTAAGGGTAAATATTGGACGGAAGAAGAGCAGGAGACTTTAAGAAGCTGCATTATGGGAGCGGGTAATTTCATGGGACGTAACCCTAATAACAACAACATTACGATATATGTAATCAAACTTTATAACGAGGCAAAATATTTAGAGCCACCCATACCGTTTAAGTCATTTGTTAGATACGTGAGTAAACACTTACCAAGAGAGGTGCAGGTTACTCTAATGACCAAAGAAATAGAAAATTTAGATGAGCTTGAAAAAGTATTAGATATACTACAAAGCATCAATGACCGCGAAATGGGTAGACGACCCATTCAACAAAATATGCCTAATCATAACATCGAGTTTAATCGGCCAAGGCCTTATTACAATAATAATGGTAATAAATTTAATTATCGTACTGACTTACAGCAACCAGGCGATTGGAGTTGTTCTAGTTGCAGGAAGGGAAATCGTGCCAACATGCAACACTGTTGCCAATGCAAAACGCCAAGAAATGAACCAAGGAGTAACAACCCAAAGCAGTTCGTACCTACAACCAGGGGAGCACCGAATAACCGAGGAACACAACATCACAATCAGGGACCAACAAGGGGACACCAGGTACCCACCACCAGTAACAACAGGTCACAGCCGGAAAACTAAAGTCAACAGTGGTAAATAGGACCCGACCACTGTTCAGGGAAGCACATGAGGTCCGACCATTAGAAGACGTACAATCGAACATAATAACAACTGATATCGTTGCTGACTTGTTGGAGGAGGAGAGCAACACAACATTGGAGGTGAGAGCTGGACTCACGGAAATCCAGGTAACAATAGAAAATAGGAAATTTAAAACACTTGTTGATACAGGAAGTGAAATTTCAGTAATAGCCGAGAAAATTTTAAGTGAGTTAAAAGAATTTAAAACGAATATTCCAGTTTTACCCGTAGCAGGGGTTACAGTAATAGGAGTCACAGGGGTACGTAGTAAACGGGTGACAAAACAGATACATTTAAGTTTCTCAATTGGAGATATGAATTTTGATAATACATTTTTGGTAGTCAAGGGGTTAAGTTTAGACATCATTTTGGGAAATGATTTTTTATAAAGAAATAAAGCTGTAATAAATTTTAAAGAGAAGGTGTTAGAGTTAGATGGGGGTGATCGGTCTGTTAAAATTAATTTTGAAAATGTGATAAATAAAGTTAGAACAACTGGTATGAAATTGTTACAGAAGCGAGTAGTTGAGAATAACTTAGATACTAAAATACATTTTTGTAGAGAGGGTGAGTATTTTGAAGATGTTGATAATGAAATGAGCAATATTAATAATGCAGTATGGGAGATAAAGGCGGATGAATTCTGTAGTGGGGGTGAGGTGATAAGGAGTGGCCAACGTATAGCGTTATGGCAGGTAATAGAGCAGTTTAAGAGAGTGTTTGCCGATATTCCAGGAAGGGCAAAAAATTATGAATGTATGTTACAGATTAAAGAACACACACCATTCATGCAGCGGAGCTATCCAGTGCCTTACTCTAAAAGACAAGTGGTGCAAGAGGAGTTGGATAAGATGATGGAAGGTGGAATCATCGAGAGGTCAGTATCTCACTACTCAAATCCATTAGTGGTGGTAATTAAAAAGGACGGAGGAGTAAGATTGTGTTTAGACGCAAGGAAGATAAATCAGATCATCATACCAGACCGAGAATCACCGGAATCCATTAACGAAATATTTCAAAAGTTTAGTGGAGTGAGGTTCATGACATCATTGGATCTGACGGCCGGATATTGGCAAGTGCCATTAGCAGAGGTAAGTAGGCCGTACACAGCATTTTTATTTAATGGGAAAAATTATCAGTTCAAGCGACTACCATTTGGGCTAAATACCAACGTAGCTAGTTTCATTAAATGTTTGGATAGAATTTTGAGACCAAAAGATTTAGATTTTCTCACAGTATATGTGGACGACATTTTAATAGCGTCACGGACATTTGAAGACCATTTAGAACATTTAAAGTATGTGTTAGAAAAATTAGAAGCGGGAGGCTTAACCGTAAATTGGGACAAGTCCAAATTTTTACAAAGATTAATTTTCTAGGATTCATTATTACATCGGAAGGAATTTCCGCCAACCCGGACAAGGTCGAATCTATTATGCGCTTCCCTGAACCACGAAACATCAAACAACTTCAGAGTTTTCTTGGGCTGTGCAACTTTTATAGGAAATTTCAAAGGAACTACGCACACATCACCGCAAAGTTAAGTGCTGTATTGCAAAAGAACAGGCAATGGAAGTGGGGAGACGTGGAATGTGGAGCCTTTGAAGAAATAAAACGAAAATTTAGTAATATGATTATGATGAACCATCCGGATTTTGATAAAATGTTTTATTTGCAGACGGACGCCAGCAATGTAGCTGTAGGCGCGGAGCTGTATCAGGAGGATGAGGAGAGGGAACATCTAACCATTGCGTTCGCCAGCCGATCATTATTGCCTGCAGAAAAGAATTATACCACAACGGAGAAAGAATTACTCAGTATTGTGTTCGCAGTCAGCAAATTTAGGACTTACATCTTGGGCAACAAAACAATTATTTGAACCGATCATAAAGCTTTGTCATTCCTCAACACTTGTAAACTTGCTCACAGTCGATTAACCAGGTGGGTACTTGTTTTGCAGGAGTACAACTTCGAGTGGGAGTATATTAAAGGAACCGAGAATAAGGTACCCGACACTCTTTCCAGGGTAGATTGCGAAAATAATAAAACAGGTAGGGATTTAAAAGAAATTGAAATTTTTCAGATTAGCAGAGAAGACAGAATCTTTGGAGAAGAGTTGAAGGATATCAAAACCATGCAGAGAGCAGATGGTAAGTTTGGGAAAATAATACACAGTTTAGAGACGGAGTTGGATGACTCGGAGTACAATCAATATTTTCAAATCTATAAGGGGTTGTTGTTTAAGAAGGTAGTAGGGGGTGAGCGTGACTGGAGATTAGTGGTGCCAGCAGTGTTGGAAGAGAAGATTATTTGGGATTGTCATATAAGATATGGTCATTTTGGGGCTAAAAAGTGTGTGAATGTTTTAAAAGAATCATGTATTTTCAGGAATATGGAGAGGCGAGTGAGACAGCTGCTGAGGAGTTGTGATTTGTGTCAAAAGTCGAAGGTGGTAAACTACAGAGTAGAAGGTGAGTTAAATTATATTAAGGTAGAAAGACCTTTTGATTTAGTTGCTGTGGATTTGTTTGGACCATTGCCGAAGGGTAGAGGCGGAGTAGTTTATATATTTGTATTGCTTGACACTTTCTCAAAATATGTAAAATTGTATAGCGTGAAAAGAGCTACCAGTAAGGTATTGAGTGAAAAGGTGACGAAAGACTATATGGTTAACGTGGGTAAGCCAAAGGTAATTTTATCAGACCATGGGCCGCAGTTTATCAGTGGAAGATGGTGCCAGACCTTAGGGTGGGAAGGCATCCTCACGAAGCATACGGCTGTGTATCATCCGCAGTCCAACCAGGCTGAGCGTGTAATGAGAGAAATAGGCAGGATCTTCAGAGCCTATTGTCATGCTAAACACAGCGAATGGCCATTGTATGTAAGAAAGGTAGAAACTTGGCTAAACAGTACCACCCACGAGTCCACCGGCTATACACCCCATGAGCTGGTAAGAGGAACACGCCCCCCAAGGATTTTGGAACAACTGTTCGACTATCCACCTGAGAGCAGGACACCTGATGTGAACATTAAAATCCGGTTGGCTAACGAAAACTTAATCAGCAAAGGTGAACAAAGAAAATGTAGACACGACGCAAGAGGTAAGTGGGTTAAGTATAATATAGGACAAATGGTATTAGTAAAAAGGCATGACTTATCAAGTGCGCAAGACAAAGAAATTAAGAAGTTCTTTCTCTTCTATAAAGGACCGTATGAGGTAGTAGAGATTAAAATGCAAAATTCTTATGTGTTGCAGAACAACGTAACTGGAGAGATAGTAGGAACACACAATGCTACAAATTTAAAATCGTACTGGTCATCTTAGGTATCTCTTATAAATATTATTGTTTTATTTAGCGAGTGTATGAATATTAATTTTGTATATTATTGTTTTTCAGAAGGGACTCTCCCCCATTTTCGGGCGATCACAGACTCACCACCTCTGGTCGTGGATTTTGGAATTCTGTAGGCGGACCATGGTTGGCGGAACTGACATATGGAGGTGAAAGCAACGATGGTCTTACTCCACAAAACTGGTTGCAAGTAGAAATTTAATCTTATTGTTGAACGGGGAGGAGGACCCCTAATTCGTGAAAAAAAAAAAAAAAAGGTTTGGCATTTTTTCCACGAACATTGATTTTATTCTAGAAATTATAGAATAGAACTTAGAAAATTTTGTAACTTAATATTTTAACTCATTAAGGAGTTATATTTTTTTTATATATAACCTAGGTATATAAGATGATCCATTGTTATCCTGTAGTGAGAAGGTCTTTTTAGAAAAGTGAAAATTGGGACTTGGAAAGTGTCTACAAAATTAATTATGTAACTAAAGAAAGAATTAAAATCTTTTTAGATGATATTCGAATTTTGAAAATCATGTTTAAATTTTATATTGAAGTAACAACCTTACGGGGTTAAAAGGACATAGTGATACTATGGTGATATATTGAGACTGCTTTATGAACAGTGATAATATGATTATTATGTTTATAATATGTGGTAGTCTTATAATGGATTTATGTGTATAACCTGTTAGTTGTAGGGTAGTTCCAGTGGGACTACATAAGACACAATGTGTCATATTATTGCGACTCCCCATATTTCGGGCGATTACTGTCTTACCAACACTAATCGTGGTTCTGGACGACAACCAGCTGTGGCCAGCAATTGTAACCCTGACCATGGTTGGTTGCTATAAAATTGGTTAAAATTTTGAAATATTGGGAGGTTCAGGGGAATCTAAGATTCTTTGTTTGCATAGGCTACTTCACCTCGGTTGGGGTGGTAGACCTTAGGGGCATATTATAAGAGTAAAAGTAGGGGTACATACCCTGAAGGTTTTATAAAGCTGAAGCAAGGATGGGAGAGAGAGAAAAGAAAAAAGTGCTCACTCCTTCTGCCTCAGTCCTTATGGAGGCAACTGAACGCAACAGTTCAGGGGGGGAAATAGTGTGTGTGGAGGAGAAAGAGGGGTAAATATTGTTAACAGCGCCAATTATTAACTGTTAATAATAATAATAATAATAATTTTAATTTCAATAAGGTTTGATTAATTATTTTTTTTCTATAAAATGTTTTTCTCCATGTTTGAATATTTGGGAGATTTATATGTGGATTTCCATGTTTTATTTAAATATTTGTTTCTTTTATAATTACATTAATTATGAAACAGAAAGAGTTAATTATTATCGATGGGAATCGAAACAATTTTTACAATTCAGGGTAGTCCATGAAGAGAATGGCAATTCTATATAATTCTTGTATGTTACATTTTTTGTATTTATATTTTTAGTAGTTCAAGCAAACCCAGTGCTTATTAACACAAACCAGCACATAGCTAAGGGGAAACAGATCAGTTAAGGTTAGAGTAATATATCAAGCCACTATTTTGATATTTTAATTTATTGTTTCAGTGTTTGGTGATGTTATGACGGCGGTCCTGAGCTGGCCAGCGCGTCAGAACAGGAGCGTTACGCGCCTGATTAGCCTTATGGTGTTGGGATCTCGAAGGAGAAGTCCAGTAAGGTCATGCAGGTTCTGTCATCGTCATCAGACCACGGGTGAGTTATTGATTTTCTTTTATATAAATTGTAAGGGGGTTGTGGCGACATATCCTGGCTGATCCCTTTAGGAAGTACGAATGTGTCAATGAAAGTTTTTATGCTTCGGCACAAAATCTTTCATTGAGGGGGTTTTGTGATGGTACAATTCTGGTACAATACTAAATTTATAAAAACATGGTACAAAAGACCATAATTATTGTATTCATTTATTTTGACAATTATTTGTTAATAATTATTTAAATATTTCATAATCCCTGTAAAGTTTTGGTGAGTGGACTATATAACTATTTTATAAAACGCAGATGTGAATTGACAGGATTCCGACCGTTTTCATTGCAAAACGACAAACACAGCAAAAAATCGCATGTCACATATAGCGATAACGTGACGAGCCCTGATGACGTCAGCGGAAGGAATGCACATTTTCTGTAAACAAGTCGAAGCTGTAAACAAAGAACAAAAGCCTGATGACGTAGTTTTTGCCCCACCTACGCAACGCTTAACAAAGACTCTGGGTCATTTCCTTCTGGATTGTGAACGCAGCCGGCCGGCAAAAGGTTCACCAAGTGTGAATTTTAACTTTTACACCACCAAAAGTGGTTAAATAACTATTTAACATATCGGAAATGTTGGTGCGATAACCGGATCATTGAGTAGGTGTCATCGGCAAGGGATCGGCATTTACGTGCGGCTAAATCGGCAAAAGTGTTATCCGAGGGGAGACACGACGGTGTGGGCCCGAAGACGATGTAAAACAACCGATTTTGGCAAGGTGGACTGATCTAAGCAGTACGGTGAGACCTATCCAAAAAACCGGCAGCTGAGCATCAGGCAGTTATCAGTAAATTCATAATTACAAAATTTTAAAATGACCAAATTTTGCATTTAAATTCACAAAACGAGCTCGTACAACAACTAAAAATTTGTACGAGAGAGAGAGAGAGAGAGAGAGAGAGAGAGAGAGAGAGAGAGCGTGAACAAAATCATTTAACAAGTGCTGGGTTGTGCAGATATTATTTATTGTATTGTTTTTCATGTTTATTATACAATAGTGGTAACAACTGTTTATTTTGGAGGGTTAAAATGTTCTAAGGGTTTGATGTTTGCTAAACGCCCCATGGCGTAATATGTACGTGTTTGGTACAGCTAGAGTCAGTTTTTCAATATATATTTAGAGTCATCTTAAAAATAAAAGGTCACTGGTACATTTTATCTTGAGTACGATTATTTCAGGTAATATATTCCACAACCCCGGTTCGTGTTACCCGAATTCTGGCCCTAAATGTAAGCTTGTATGATGTTGCACAATCTGACAACATGGCGTCCGATTTTAAAAGTGAAAGTAATTATTAATAGTACACACAAAATAAATGTAACTAATTAATCAATAAAAGTAGAAAGTTACAATGGAACCCGCATACATTCAAAATAGTTGTACATCTGTAAGAAAGCACAGTGTGCTGAAAAGATTGGAAAGAAAATATCTGAGAAAATTATGGTTATACAGGGCTTAAGACAAGGATGCTGTCTTTCTCCTACACTGTTTAAAATTTAGATTCAGGAAACTCTTAATGGGTGGAGCAGGAAATCCTCAAGAATGGGAATAAAGATTATATCAGAGTGCCTCTATAAACTCCTTTTTTCAGATGATCCCATTGCCATTGCTAATGATAAATATGATACCTCACATGTCATGAGAAATTACAATTACCTCACATTTTCTTACAATTAATTTAAAGAAAACAGAATATTTATGTGTACGGCTATGGTTAATGACATTGTGCTAGACAGTGAAATTAGAAAAAATCGGTGTGAATATAAATATCTGGGGGGGGGGGGGCATAATTAGCTACAATGGAACTTCCGATAAAGATATTGACTACAGGCTCACTGAAGGATGAATGGTTATCCAAAAGCCAAACTCTCTGTCCTAGTCATCAAGAACTGGAATAATGTTAAAATTAATTTATACACAACAACTGTGCAGCCAATTACAGAGTCTTGGCAGACGACAAAAAGGAATAAATTAGCAACAGTTGAAATGGATTGTTTGAGTAGATCTTGTTGGATATCCTGGGCACACTGCAGAAAAAATAAGGTTATAAGGGAGTGAGTAAATGACAAAGAAAGTATTAATGGAATAGTTGAACAACATAGGTTAATTTGGTACAGACTCATGCAACTAATGAGAAACACGAATAGTAGAATATATGCTGCTCAATTATAGAAAATGAGGTAGGCTTCCAAGAACTTGGAGACACAGTGTGGAGGAGCATATGAAGAGCAGGCATCTATAGGAGACTGAATAGAAAAACAGAGATTACTGGCAGTTGTGATGTGTCACGAATGTTATACATAATGCTGTATAACATGCTCAATTTATATTCACTACATTTGTAACTAGCTATTTTGTTACAAAAAAGTTTCTTGTATTATGTCTGACAAATTTATAGATAACAAATCAAGTACAATGCTGACTGTTATCATATTCACAAAGAATAACTAACACTATACAAAGTAAAATCTTACAAAGAATGGTCTAGATGCTGGTGAAACTAGTCCGACTTGGAACAAACTCAAATTCCCATCACCATCAGCAACACCGAACTTGTTACCGTGTTGACTGAAGCGAACACGGGTCACCTTGGCAAATGTGCCTCCAGGCCGAGCTATTGTCACTGCCTGCGAATGTCCCCATTCCCACATCTGCACAGATCCATCCTGCGATCCTGTCAAGTCTGTAAAACAATAAATAAAAGATGATGAGTAGGTTTTGAAATACAGTATTATCGCATTTAGGTAAGTGTGACTTACATATAAAATGGATTGAAAGGATTTTTCTCAGTGTTATATGATTTATAAAATCTATGTTATATTATGAACAGTCACTGGTGTGTGTGTTCTGTTCTATTACACTCTTTTCATAGCATGATATATTCCAGCTCCCACTACCATCTCCACAACGTCTAAATTTCCTCTGCTCTCTGTTTTCCACAATGTATTCAGAACAAATTTATTATGTGTGAACACATGGCTCAGGAAAATTATCTTCCTGTTTTACATCATTCTATAATTCTGTTCACTTCTATTTTTTAATGACGGTTTTCTCTTTTAAATTTTTAAAAAACTTCAAAATTTGTCACCCCTCCACTGCATAGGATCTCCCTAATTTCAAATTCCATAACTTATTTTGAAGAAATTTCTTTTAGAAATAAATGAAACAAGTTGTTGTATAAAGAAACAATTGTTTTGGTAGTTATCACCACCATGTTCAAACTTAATTTTTGAATGTTGACACAAAACTTAATGAGGATGGTGGAGCTGTCCATTATAGAAATATGTTAAAAACGTGACAACACACAATGTATTTTATTTCGAAAATATTAAAAGAACACACCTTTGCATCAACAGTACGCTTAAAAAAATCCTTTCATTCTGAAAAGCCTGCTTAGCAAGTTTCACTCCACTTACGACGGTCTCTCACTGATCGTAGTATGGTACAGTGGAAACAAAACAGGCCTACAGACACCAATGAAATCAGTAATTACCAGCTTTAATGAGTCACAAATAACAATTTGAAATCAACAAGATACTCTCATACAGTAGTTCAAGCTAAATGTATCCACACACAATAATAATGCCAACTATACAGAGTTCTTCAGTAATTATAATACAACAATTACTTTCCACGACAACCACTTGAACTGCACTTGGTAAATCGCCCAATGTGACCGACTTCTCAGCAGCAGCAGTCATTTATATATAACCTGCAGATGTTCCAGAATAATATTCCATAATTTGCGTTGTTAACAAGCACTCGAAAGGCAAGTACAGAGTACTTGAGTACACACTGCTTGGCTTGCCAAGAAACGTGTAGAACAACATTCTCAACTGTTCGAGAGCATTTCATCGTAACACTAAATTGTATTCAGTAAACATACTATCCAAGTAGCAAATTTGCATCTTCTTGTCATATACCTTTACTTCCCATTGTCTAAGAGTTTCAGATAAAAATCTCTGCATGTTATACATTCTTTTTCAGAATCACTTAATATCAGACAATGCTGCTAAAACCTAATGCAGTCAACTCTAATTTCATTAATTTTTAATGTTTCCCATCGTACGACTTTTATTTTCATATTTCTGTTCATGATTTTAATATTCTTTGCAATAAACATGTTAGATACAGTGAAAATGGGCATCCTTACCGACATTATTCCTCTCCTTATTTGTTGGTTCACTCTCATATTCATTTATGGATGAGACAGATTCATTTATACTCTAATTCTGATAACAGTTCAAAACAAATCTATTACCTCTTCAATTGAAGTGGAGAGGAGACAACACTGGTATAAAAAATGAAATGAATATCATATAATAAAATCAATGATATATCCCATCAGAATAAATGGTAAATGTTGTATCTTCTGGGAAGGACAATATTGTTCAATATACAGTACATTCACGGATATCTCAATAATCTTTCTTGAAAAAATAAATTTTCAGAGTAATTTTTTTAACCCCCCATGTAACCCCCATCATTTTTCATTGAAATAATATGACTGCAAAGCTCAGGAAGAACAATCTGCTCTGACATCTTGAGGAAAATTACATTTAATACTTACATTCAATACATTTAATAATTAATCGGATTCAGATATGAATCATCGCACACAGGTAAAGTTCTATTTGAGATAATTTCTTATTAATTTTGAATGTTTATGTTTGAAAACTACTGTATATTTTGATACTCTGGCGGGTGCCAGGTTAGATTTTGGGATTTTATACATGGCATGGCATTCTATAGAATACCTAGGTATTCTACACAATACTGAGTTTTGTACATTGTCGATAACATACACAATTATATATCTTTTGTCACTGTGTTAATGGATTTGATGTTTCAGAGTATGCATGACTTTGGAGACTACATGATATTATGAAAAGCTTGAACTGGGCTCACATACAGTTTGTAATATAATTAATATTTCATATATTTTTTTAAAAATTTTTTGGGTTATTGCGAGGGAAGTACACCAGCAATTAGAGCCCGTCAAAAGTGACACATGTTAGCTTTGTTCGAGGGTGGGCGACGAAAGGGAACAAACCTTTCCTTTCCATTAAGACGTCGTAAAAACTATTCACGAACAATGAGCTGTAGGGCACATGTTGCAGCCAACTGGACCATGCGTGGGAATGCCCGACTCCACAATTAGGACAAAAGGAGACTACCCTTACATCTGTCCAGTAGCGAGAAAAACACAGAACCAACGGCGAGAGTATTGTTCAAAACCATGTGTGCGACTTCTCAAAGACAATGGTTTATGCAAGGACAATAGAACAGGCGACTAAGTGACGCTAGTGAAGTGCACAGATGTTACGCCACCTGTAAGTTGACGAAGGAAGTCGTCAGCGTACCAACAATGAGAGAATTCGACACGCTACACCAAAAGTAGCAGATGTGATTTTGAAATGAAGCCTTAACACTGATTCCAGGAACGGGGCAACGTACGTAAGACAGCGACTCATCCAGTCCACGTGGACTACGTCAAATTCGAGTCGAGAAAGCCAACCAGCCAATAAGGAACGAGAATTCCGGAGGGAACTTCTGTAGGGGATGGTTCAGAGAAGAGCTTGAGACCAGAGAGCGAATCTCGTGTATGAACGTCCCTCTCCAAACGGCACAGGGTGGAGAATTCGTTGGAAATACTGACTGGAGACGAAGGGACACAGGGAGGTCCATGGAATGAACCTATCAAAGATGATTTAATGGGAAGTTTGAGCGTTCATCAGAATCCCAAGAGTGGGAACATCAGAAGAAATAAAAACCGTTTACACAGGGAGACGTGCTCTCAGTTTTACTACAAATTTTGCTCAGTTTATTCAAATTTTAGCCTCAGTTTTACTACAAATTTTTGGCTCAGTTAATTCAAATTGTATCTCAGTGTACTACAACTTTCGGCCCAGTTCATTAAGATCTTTGCCTCAGTTTATTATAATTCTTAACTCGGTTTACTCAGAGTTTCGAACAGTCTATTGAACTTGTATTTCATTTTCATAATAGTTCAAGTACAAGAACTTAAGGCAGTGCGTAAGTTAAAATGTATTTCGGTAGAGACGATTAAGACATTATTACGAATAAATGGAAGTGCGCGAATAAGACTCAGAGCGTAAAACGGAACAGTAGTTTTTGTAATGAAGCGCGAGTAACAATCTTTATAAATTCTATATAATTCACCGTCATAAAGATACTGACATTGTGAAGTGACATTCTTGATACATAACAGAAAAAGTAGTGATACTACAATGTTTAGTAATCAACTCAAGTAATTAGAATTGTGAACAAGTGCCTAATGAACTTGAAAACAATCTAGGCGCCGAAAAGAGTGGTCGTGCGGTATGGACAACTATTCGAAGCATATGGTATCGAACTGTGAACCGCGAAATAGACACATACGCGTGTAAAACGTAGCCGACCGATTACGAGTATAATGCCACGACGTGTATTATAATAAACTCAAACAGCTCGAAGTGACTGTCGCGTTGTGCGAAAGTGTTTGCGATCGAGTGTTATATGGATTAACCCCACTCATCAACGCAGGGATACATCATGGGAGAGACACACCACCGTAGAACGAGTAAAGTACAAAACTAATCACTTCTTATAATTAGTAATTTATCAAACACCACTGACCTGACACTTAGAACCAAACCATCTGAGAAAGTTATATAAATATGAGTCAGATAGATACGAATCCATACGTAGGGAATATTATGTTCTAGAATATTATACATGTCTTCTTGTTAATATATTTTGTACTATGTATGTATTTTGATGTGTCTGTTGCAGGAACAGGATTTTAGCTATGTATATGATTGATATGTGTATTGTTAATTATGATTATTTCATGCATATAAATGTTTAATGTGTTTTAACATAGAATACTTAATACGAATTATGAGCACGCCACATGTTAGTTAATAACGCCATTACGGACAAAGAAGCGTCTACATTTGATCGCTCACTTAATTATTTAAATTTGTTCATTGAATTATTAAATGTGGCATAGAATTTTATTGTTTTGTTGAGGATTTGTAAGTGCTCTTAAATTAATGTTATGATATGAATAAGAATGAAAAATGATTTTAATAAACGTAAGTTAGAATGGATTCGCTAGTATTCTATTGATTTATGTAACAAACCTGACTCACAACTTAACCTTTCATTAAACAGTATCTATATTTATAACTCAAGTTAACGATTATCAATTAAATTACTCAGAAAGATGCACAGAACAGAAGTTTCGAAGACAGTTAAAGTCAGAAGTAATTTCATATGTAGCAAGTTTGAGTGTGAATAATTAATTAACTCTAACTCAATTCATACAATTATTTGTTACTTAAAGAAATGAATTTGTTAACATTTCATATGGGAGTTCAACACATGACATTAACTATATCGTATATGCTAACCCAAGCTCAGAGCTAGATACATTTTGATCACAACTTTATTAAAGAGATAATTAAATAATCTATGCATATAATTAACACAGATAAATATTGTTGTATATGGTGCTCCAACATCACGGGGCAATAATAAGTAAAGATATACGTACCTATAAAAGTAATCAATCAATTTTTATATAATTAATAATTAATTAATTAATGCAAATAAATTTGCATAAAGATTAACATCGTAAGTTGCCATCTGTCTGAATTCTCCTGGACGTGTCCCTCTCTTTTTGTCCAAGTTTGGGATTTCATAAGTCATTACAAAATGGTTGTATTTCTTTTATGAATTTGCTCACTGCTATAATTTTTATTGTCCGACTAAGCTTTTTGTCATCACTGACATCTTCAGGTCTTAAACAACGTTTTAACGTTTTAGGTTGTTTAAGACCTGAAGATGTCAGTGATGACGAAAAGCTTAGTCGAACAATAAAAATTATAGCAGTGAGCAAATTCATAAAAGAAATAGTAAGGATGGCTGCTAATTTAAACAATACAAAGAAAATGGTTGTAAATGCGCATTTTGAAAGCATGTCAGCTAGATTAGGTATCAAATGTACATAGTCAGCAGATAAGTGTTTTACACTGTGATTTTTGTGTTTAAGTCAAAGTGCCAGTTAATTTTATTTTTGTGTTTTGTTATTTACTTTACTAATTTAAAAATTCCCGAGTGCATGTGATTGTTTATTGGAGCATTACAAAAATTGTATTTTTCATTCAACAAAGAAAAACTTAATTGAGAAACTGTGTGTACGATTTGGAAATCTAGCATTTCGACAGCAAACATAGTGAAAAGTAACACTGATTAATGAATTTCCAATAAAATTATGTAATAATAGTTAGGTATTGTGTATATATTTTTTACATTTAATATATTTTTTATTATCAAATGCTGAGTGTATTTTATGGACTATTTTTTTTTGTTCTAAACTTTCAGACCCCACTGTGTGTTAACCCACAGTGGCTGGGTTTTATAGTGCATTCCATTATTATGTTACAACTTAGCTGAGAGTATTTTGTCAACTTATCATATACCATCTTTTATCTCCTTCCTTCCTACTCAGTTTTTATGTATATCACTGCATACCTTTTTCACTATTTTTCTAAATACAGTTCTTACAATTACACTAAAAAAATATTTGTTTACAAGCACAATTTATTTTCTTAGCTCACTTTCAATCATATACTTATGATAAATATACAATTAGTTATATTATGCTACATTATCTTCAAGGGACATTAAGGTAGTAATAGTAAATAAAACAAAACAAACACAAAAAATACAATAGAATAAAAATGTCTAAGTGGCATTAAAATATTTAAGTTATACTTTGTTGCAGTTAATCGGCACCCCCACCGCGTATATTGTTATTAATCCACACAATGATGCGTCCGTGATGTATCGTATCAGGTTGGCAGTGAAATCTGTATTGTTTTCGTTGTTGTTCGACGTCACACCCCCACCTTTCCTTTACGAAACTAATTCAGTACTCAGCCAGTCAACTTTTTTTGCTCAGTCAGCTACTGGGATCCAACCTTCCTACTGGGTGAGCAGAGTCAGGCAATTTTCTTCAAATCTGCCCTTTGTGCTGGGAACTTGACATACCAAGGTAACTATGAATATTTAACCCGCATGAATCAATGTCAGTGCCGAATTCATATTTGTCAACCGTATGTACGTAATGAAAAGTGTGTATTTTTTGGTTTATAATGCTGTAACTCGTTCATAAGCGACCAGATGTTGTAACGTGCCGATTTTACGGGAATTCATTTTATTAAATTTGGGGTTTTATCAAAATATTTGTAAATTTATTTCCATTTGTGACCGACCACGTGTTGAAAGAACGGTGTTGTAACAGAGCAGAAATATGTGACCACAGTTGTGCAATCGGTATAGAGGAATTTACTCAGCCTCCGTTTCCAAGAACTTTGCGAGAATGTGACAGCGCGCCCGTATGCATCACACAACCAGGCGTGCGGACCCACGCTGCTGTCAACCACCAAAATGGCTAAGAAACAATTTTTGTTCACCTTCATCTACCTTGCTGACGGATATAAAATTTAAGCTCCGCCCATCTAGTGACATTAGCCAGTGCGACATGAATATCAGAGACGAACTGCACACAAAAACTTACATGAGTTAAATAGGGAATATCTGTGGCGACGAAACAACAGGCATTGGTTTCCACAACCTAAAGACGCAATCAAGTTAGCGGCGCCTGCTATGCCGCTCTGGGCAGTTTAGCCTAGCGACCGTTCCTGCAGGTACAGAGCCAAGTGGGCTCTTCTAAAAATGTTATAATTACCAATCAAAAGTGAGTGTCGTTTAACAATGAATATGTAACAGTGAAGTGAAAACTAAAGTCAACCAAAGAACACCACCAAATTAATTTCGGACACACTACCCAATTTTAAAATGAAAAGCGAATAATTCTAGCGATCGCCACGTGCCGGCCGGGAAGGGTATTCTTTTTAAAAAATGTTAAGGGTTGGTAAATATTTTGTGTGAGTGTGTAAAAAATTGCAGGCTGGGCTGTTTAGAGTGATGTGTGATATAATTAAGGTAAGCCAGTAGAATAAGTTGTATCCATGTAACAGATAACCAAGAGAAGAAATTATTAAAATGTCATTTAATCTTTACAAGGATGAATAAAATTTTTGATGGAATTTCTTAAAGGTTTAAAAAATTAAAATATTATTTCTCTTCATAAAAAATGTGTAGAGTCAATTATTACAAAAACCCGTAACACATGTTTGTATCTTACGTTCGTGCGAGAAGAATCCTGGACCCAGATAAAAGAATCTTTGCAGGTAGGTAAAATAAATTTATGTATTGATATATATTGTAAAAGTGTAGTTAACGTCACAATGGCTTCCGATACAGGGACAGTTTTTATGAATTAAAAAATTAAGTAAAAAACCGCACCTACAAAAAAGATACAAACGCGTGTTTAAGGTTAGAGTAATAAAATAAAAGTGCGTCATTTACACAAAAGTGACACGAAATAGAAAGTGTATTACAAAAAATCAAATTAATTAAAGTATTCTAAGTATCAAGTATAAAAATAAGAAATGGCAGGTAATAACGAGAATGTCAGCTTAACTGACACCGAAAACGAAAGCCAAATGAATATCGAATTAAGCGAAACAGAATCAAAAATTATGGATGAAGGAATTCATTCAACGCCAATTCAGAACAAAAAAACTGATGATAATGATATGATGAAATACTTATGTAGCATGGTGTGTAGTATGAGAGTTCAGATAAGCAGCAGGCGATGTTAGAGTTAAAATTTAATGAAATAAAGAGTGATTCTGACGCTAAATTCAATATTCAGAATGACAAGTTTGACAGACAAAGTAGGGATATTAATGAGAAATTCGAGGCTCAAAAGAATAGTTTTGATGAATTAAAAAATGAGATTCAAGAAATGAATAAATGTTTTGAAAATAATAATGAAATAATAAGAACTAGTTTGAATAAATTAGAACATAGTATTGAGCGAATGGGAGTAGTTGTGATGAATCCAAATAAGAACAATACGAATGAAAATGATAATGGCATGTGTAAAAATGTGGTACTAGATAAAGAGTTTACAAGTGATGATGATGATGATGACGAAAATAATAAAAATAATATTGACAATAGTAATGTAATTGAAGAGGTAATATCAGAGAGTGATATGTTGAAAATAAATAGTGAGAGTACTGATGAGTTTGTAATGGGCCAAATTTGTGGGTAATTTTATTTTATTAAATTTGGGGTTTTGTTAAAATATTTGTAAATTTATTTCCCATTGTGACAGATCATGTGTGGTAAGAACAGTTTCTAACAAAGGCGACGTAGTATCACGTTGTACAATCGGTAACCAAGAATTCACCCAGCCTTAATTTCCAAGAACTTTGTGAATGTGTGACAGCGCGCTCGTATGCATCCCACGAGCATGCGCGCGTAGCGACGCCAGTTTTGTGCAACCCAAGATGGCTAAGAAACAATTTCTGCTCCCTTAGCCTACCATGCTGGCGGATATTAGCATAAGTCACGCCTATCCTGTGACGTCAGCCAGTGCTGCATAAATATCATAGACGATCAGCACAAAAATAACTACATGGTTTGCATAGGAATTACAACCGGCGAATAACTACAAGGCATTGGTTTCCACCAAGAACGAAGTAATCCAGTTGGCCGCGAACACCTAGCAGCTCTACGCAGTCAGCCTAGAGACTTTTACCTGGCCAGGTGAAGCCCAAAGGGCCTCTTCAAAATTTTAGAAGTTCTAATCTCAAAAATAACTTTAAATTAATCACCATGTGTCCGTGGTAGTAGTGCGCATGTGAGGACAACCAAATCTGTTTTATTCGACGGCGACGCAATTATTTATAAAATGAATCGAGCTCGAGTGGTCACCGCGTGCCGGCTGGGAGTGATATTTCAAAATGTTAAGGGTTTTAAAATAATTTTCTGTGTGTCTGTGTGTGTGTAAAATTGCAGGCTGGGCTGTTTGTGTTTGTGTATGATATAAATAAGGTAAGTTAGTAGAATAAGTTATATATATGTAACAGATAACCAAGAGAAGAAATTATTAAAATGTTGTTTAATCTGCTCAAGCATGGATAAAATTTGGATGAAATTTGTTAAACATTAAAAAAATTAAAAGATCATAAATTCTCTTCATAGAAAAAAATGAGTCGAGTCACTTATTTCACTAACCTATAAAACCAGTTTGTATCTTACGTTCGTGCGAGAAGAATCCTGGACCCAGATAAAAGAATCTTTGCAGGTAGGTGGAAGTAAAATTTTGTATTATATATATATATTGAATAGCATTAATAATAGCACAATGGCTTCCGATACAGGGACAGTTTTTATGAATTAAAAAATTAAGTAAAAACCACACCTACAAAATAGATACAAACGTGTGTTTTAAGGTTAGTGTAATAAAATAAAAGTGCGTCATTTACGCAAAATTGAAAGGAAATAGAAAGTGTATTACAAAAAATCAAATTAATTAAAGTATTCTAAAGTATCAAGTATAGAATAAGACATGGCAGATAATAATGAAGTCAGCTTCTCTGACAGTCAGACCGAGAGTCAAATAAATACCGACTCAGGTATCCAAACAGAGTCAATGTTAACAAGTAGTAATAACGAAGTCAGCTTCGTTGACAGAAATGTAGTAGCACAATCTACTCCAACGACAACACGAATTAAAGAGTTGTCGATGGAAGATTTGTTTAATTTCATGAAAACAATATCTGATAACTTGAGTAGTTTTAACGTGAAATTTGACGTTCAGAACCGCAAATTTGATGAACAGAAAAACGAAATTCAAGAATTTAAAAGTAGTGTAAATGAGAAATTAGACATACAGAATGACAAATTTGACAGACAAAGTAGGGATATTAATGAGAAATTCGAGGCTCAAAAGAATAGTTTTGATGAATTAAAAAATGAGATTCAAGAAATGAATAAATGTTTTGAAAATAATAATGAAATAATAAGAACTAGTTTCAATAAATTAGAACAGAGTATTGAGCGAATGGGAGTACATGTGATGAATATAAACAAGAGTAATACAAATGAAAATTGTAATGACATGTGTAAAAATGTGGTACTAAATAAAAGAGTTAACAAATGATAATGATGATGTCGAAAATAATAGAAATAATATTGAGAATAGTAATGTAATTGAAGAGGTAATATCAGAGAGTGATATGTTGAAAATAAATAGTGAGAGTACTGATGAGTATGTAGAATGTAATAATGAAATGTTAATGTGTGTTTATGAGGTAGAGAGAGAGTGGAAAGATAATATAGTGGTAGAATGGGGGCAGAGGGTAAATTTTCCCTATATTCATGATGATGTTATTTTGTGTTCACAAGTGTTGTATTTAAAGGGCAAGAGTCCCGTGTTAATGGAAGATTTAATTAGCGTCCCTTTTTTATATAAGTTTGTACCCTCTGTCTGGAGTAATATTGAGAGTGTGATATGGTATTATGATGAGAGAGAATTATATAGAGAATTGTGTGCTGATAAAGAGATAAAAGTATATAATTTAAAGAGAGATTATGATGAGTTGAAAGAAATGTTAGAAGTGTATTTAAACAAGAATAACTTAATTGATGAGAAAGTAACTGACCCGATATTGAAAAAATTTACTAATGGAGACTTAACAGAAATACTTAATGTTGACTTGTTTCATGATTATTTGGGTAAAATGGATGGATTTGACTTTTGTGGTTATGACACACAAAATAACCATTTGTGCGTCAATAAAATTGAGCTATATAAAACAAAGTTTAATCTTTGACGATGGAGGGTAGACTATAAAACATTTAATGGACAATTTTAAATATTTTTGTTTTATGGTTTTGACCTTGCAACCTTGGACATTGAAGTGTGATATACCTGAATAAATAATGATGAAGGTTTGTAAAAAATAAATGTTTAGTAAATCTATTTGTGTATTGTAGAATGTTAAGTAAACAATGTGTATGTAGAGGGTTGTTGTAATAATAATATTAATATTTTTGCAATTTAAATAAATAAAACTAATTTTGGGGACAGTAATTAGCGAATTGTAATTGTTTTAATAGCAGTTGAATTTGTATTTTCGATAATTAATTTAATTAAAATAATTTGAGATGGTTTAAATATTACGATTGATTTGAATGTTATATAATTGAATTTTTTGATGAATTTAAATTATTTCAGGAGATGTGAATTTCATAATTAATTGTTAAATTGTTTGATTGGAAATAACAATTTTGTTAAATGTTTCAGAGGTTACGTGAAAGTATTGGTGTATGGTGTATATTTTGTGTATGTCAGTTTAAATGGACTGTAAGTATAAAAATTTTATAGTACGAATCAAGTACAATAAAAATGTTTACAGGTGTAACTCAGATGAAAAGATTTTAATTCAATAATGAGATGATTTGAAATAATTGTGTTAAATAAAAATAATTAAAAAATTTAACAATAACTGAAAGATAATATAAAGTAAATGTTAATGGTAAAGTTGAAAATTTTGAGAAATTTAATTGTAGAAAGTTATGAATGATTTGAATGGTGATGGATAAAATGATTAATGAAAAATTTCATGTTATAATGTTGTATATAAAACTTTTAATTTAGATATTAATTTGCTATTGCTGGGGTGGCCTGTGCCCTAGTAGATAGTGGAATGGGTTGGTGGTAACCGTGAGTGTTACCTCCATCGGAGGCCAACATGGCGAAAATGTGCGGCACACCTTTTTGTACAATTGTACCATGATAGACTCTTGTGCCGTACATAACAAGGATGATATAGAGCAGGCATTGAAGTGAAATTTGATTTCCCTGACTTTTCGGGCGATTACTGCCTTACCAGCACTAATCGTGGTTTTGGCTAGCGGTCAGCTATGGCCATATCAAGTCCCTTGACCATAGCTGACTTGAAATTGGTTGATAATAGAAATTAATAGGGGGGTGAAACTAGGGGAAATCCAGGAACTATGGAACAGCGGCTGCCACTCTGTCCACGTGGGGACAGCATAGCCAGGTGGTAGACCCGTTTTAAGGGCTTTTAAATATAAACCAAGGATATGCCGATATCCACAATTTAAAATGTAAAGCCGAAGCAAAGACACGGAGATGTCCAATTCCTCCAACTATGCAGTCTTTGTGAAAGCAAATGGGCGCTACAGTCCTACATAAATTACAATAGTGT
The DNA here is from genome assembly GCA_034769895.1 of Magicicada septendecula. Lineage (NCBI taxonomy): Eukaryota > Metazoa > Arthropoda > Insecta > Hemiptera > Cicadidae > Magicicada > Magicicada septendecula. Next base: position 432,728,820 of record CM068375.1, read on the forward strand.
GTGTGGATTAGGAGGTTGTTCTGATGAACAACGAAATTAAATTTCATAACATAAAAAAAAAAATTCATAACATAAAAAATGCTAACTCTGATTTTGCTCTAAATAAATTTTCGATTCTGCTTTGATAAATAGGTGTTCATACGTTCAGTATAATGTGTTCATTCTGTATTTTATAAATGTATTATTTTATTGTGTTAGAGGTAAGAATTGATAAAAAATATGTGTTCTATATAATTTGTGTAATTTTGAAACAAAGCAAATAACTAGACCGACTGGCAGGCGGTTTACATAGTACCAGAGTTAGAAAATAATGATGTTGGAGGTAAGGATTGCTAAAAATATGTATTTCATGTAATTTGCACAATTTTGAAATGTGTTTTCACTTTGTTAGGAATGTCAGCTGATCAGTAGTAAAATGTCACTTTTAAATTGTTTATTGACGTTCAAGGTAATTAATGTCAAATATAGTGTTTTAATGTGCTAAAGATGCTATTTCAAATGACGAGAAAAGTAATTTAATGTAGTAAGATGTTAAATAAAGTGTCAAAGATGATAAAAGATAAATTGTGGGTGGTTAATATTTTGTGGGACATATAGATCAGTCCAAGTTAAAGTTAAAGTGGTAGTAGAGAGAAAAATATTGTTTTGAATTAATGTAATGTTGTTGTGAGGTAATGTAATAGAATTTGAGAAGTATTGATGTTGACACAGTAGTTATGGGGAATATATGTAGAGTAATGATTGATATATTGATATTATTAAATGATGATGTTATTTTGTAGTTGAAGTCAGGTAATAAGAATGAGATTAGGGGATGGTAATTTTGTAATAGGGGATAGTGTAGTGTAGGAGTCCGCAACAAAAGGGTTGGGACGGGAAGGGACCGTTTGGCGCCGGAAAGGGTTACCTTAGGTAGAATCCAGAACCAACATAAGGGATGAGCTTTTTGGGGGGGGAACACTTATCCTAAGTACAAAGGGTTAGAGAATATTTTTTTTATATATCGAGAGAATGATGTAGGTTGAGTTTAATGATAAGTTGGGTTTAGAGATTGTTTGATAGATATTTTGATAGAGATGGGTGTCCTGTTAGTTAAAATTGTTAGTGGTGTTAGAGTCAGAGAGAGGTAAAGATTATATATGTACAAATGTCAAGTAGTAAAACAAGCTAGTATAAACAATTAAATCACCCAAATTAATGGAGAATGAGATTGTTAAATAAAGAAAGAGATTTATAATAAAAATATAAAATTTTATTGCAACCAGTGACCAATTTTTGATAGAGTTTGAAAGTAATGTAAAGTTATAAAGTGTTTATTTGAATAATTTAAATATAAATTTGATTGTTATTTATAATAATACTTTGTTATTTTAAATGTTTTATTTTATTATGTTTTTGTGTTTCAAGATAGAATTTTACAGATGTTTAATTTATTTTCAGATGTAACTTGTGTATAAAGTATGTAGGTCAAGGGTATTGACTTGACCCAGTTTTGATCAGCTGACAGTTGAGGTCATATACTAGGGACATTTAGCAAGGAAGTGGAACCAATTTTGTTTTGAATTAATTTGAATAATGTTAAAATAATTTCAGTATTGAACAAAGAAAATATATTCTAATACATTTAAATTTTTTTGGAATTTAAAATTTTGTTGAAAAAAAAAATTCTTGATTTTGCGCCTGCCAGCTAACGGATATTTTGAACTTTGATTATTTTATTGCTTGTGTACTAATCGTGTTTATTATTATTGAACTATTTGATTGAATTGTATTGTTAGGGCATATGTATAATCACGTGTTAGGTTAAGTATGTTCCTATTATAAGAAATGTTTAATTTGTTTATTTTTTAACAACAAAAAACTAATGAAGAGAATTATTCAGTATAGATGCAAAATTTGTGTTTTGATTTTCAAGGAAAACAGCTGATGAATTTTAACCTAAATAAATTTTCGAAGAATATTTTAATTTTACAGTATGTAGTATAAGTGTGTGTGTGTGAGCCCAGTAACTGCTAAAGGCAGCCCAGTTTGCATATAAGGGGGAACATATCGGTTGAGGATCTGGCATGATCTAAGCCAGGGATTTGGATTTTTTGGGGAAACATGTTAGAAGGTGAGGTGCGCTGTGGTGCGTATCTGTTCGATTTTTCGGTGTTGGGATCTCAAACAGAGAAGTCCAGTGATCTCGTTCAGATGCGTCCATAGTCGCCGAGCCAGGGGGGTCGTTTACCCATGAGGTGTTAGAACAAAAGGGGGTTGTTGGCACCAGTTCCTCACCGGTCCTCTTAGGGGGTTTAGCAATTAGACTTCTTCTGTTTTGACAGAAGACCTCTCATTGGGGCGGTATTGTAACGGGCCACATTTGTGGGTAATTTTATTTTATTAAATTTGGGGTTTTGTTAAAATATTTAACAAATATTTTGACCTCTGATTGGTGGGGTAATGTAACGGGCCAAATTTGTGGGTAATTTTATTTTATTAAATTTGGGGTTTTGTTAAAATATTTGTAAATTTATTTCCCATTGTGACAGATCATGTGTGGTAAGAACAGTTTCTAACAAAGGCGACGTAGTATCACGTTGTGCAATCGGTAACCAAGAATTCACCCAGCCTTAATTTCCAAGAACTTTGTGAATGTGTGACAGCGCGCTCGTATGCATCCCACGAGCATGCGAGCGTAGTGACGCCAGTTTTGTGCAACCCAAAATGGCTAAGAAACAATTTCTGCTCCCTTAGCCTACCATGCTGGCGGATATTAGCATAAGTCACGCCTATCCTGTGACGTCAGCCAGTGCTGCATAAATATCATAGACGATCAGCACAAAAATAACTACATGGTTTGCATAGGAGTTACAACTGGCGAATAACTACAAGGCATTGGTTTCCACCAAGAACGAAGTAATCCAGTTGGCCGCGAACACCTAGCGGCTCTACACAGTCAGCCTAGAGACTTTTACCTGGCCAGGTAAAGCCCAAAGGGCCTCTTCAAAATTTTAGAAGTTCTAATCTCAAAAATAACTTTAAATTAATCACCATGTGTCCGTGGTAGTAGTGCGCATGTGAGGACAACCAAATCTGTTTTATTCGACGACGACGCAATTATTTATAAAATGAATCGAGCTCGAGTGGTCACCGCGTGCCGGCTGGGAGTGATATTTCAAAATGTTAAGGGTTTTAAAATAATTTTCTGTGTGTCTGTGTGTGTGTAAAATTGCAGGCTGGGCTGTTTGTGTTTGTGTATGATATAAATAAGGTAAGTTAGTAGAATTAAGTTATATATATGTAACAGATAACCAAGAGAAGAAAATTATTAAAATGTTGTTTAATCTGCGCAAGCATGGATAAAATTTGGATGAAATTTGTTAAAGATTTAAAAAATTAAAAGATCATAAATTCTCTTCATAGAAAAAAATGAGTCGAGTCACTTATTTCACTAACCTATAAAACCCGTTTGTATCTTACGTTCGTGCAAGAAGACTCCTGGACCCAGATAAAAGAATCTTTGCAGGTAGGTGGAAGTAAAATTTTGTATTATATCTATATTGAATAGCATTAATAATAGCACAAGTTTGTAGAATGTAATAATGAAATGTTAATGTGTGTTTATGAGGTAGAGAGAGAGTGGAAAGATAATATAGTGGTAGAATGGGGGCAGAGGGTAAATTTTCCCCTTATTATTTATGATGAACCAGAGTGTTCACAAGTGTTGTTTTTGAAGGGCAAGAGTCCCGTGTTAGTAGAAGATTTGAGTTGTTTATTTTTGTTGTATAATTTTGTACCCTCTGTCTGGAGTAATATTGAGAGTGTGATATGGTATTATGATGAGAGAGAATTAGATAGAGAATTGTGTGTTGATAAAGAGATAAAAGTATATAATTTAAAGAGAGATTATGATGAGTTGAAAGAAATGTTAGAAGTGTATTTAAACAAGAATAATTTAATTGATGAGAAAGTAACTGACCCGATATTGAAAAAATTTACTAATGGAGATTTAACAGAAATACTTAATGTTGACTTGTTTCATGATTATTTGGATAAAATGGATGGATTTGATTTTTGTGGTGACGACACACAAAATAATAATATGTGTATCAATAAAACCGAAAAGTGTTACCTGAAACAAAGATTAATTTTTGACGATGGAGGCTAAACTATAAACAATTAATGGACAATTATAAATATTATTGTTTTGTGGTTTTTGACCTCGCGACCTTGGACATTGAAGTGTGATATAACTGAGTAATAATGATAACGATTTGTAAATAAATGTTTAGTAAATTTATTTGTGTGCATTGTAGAATGTTAAGTAAACAATGTGTATGTAGATGGTTGTTGTAATAATAATATTAATATTTTTGCAATTTAAATAAATAACAAAACTAATTTTGGAGACAGTAATTAGCGAATTGTAATTGTTTTAATAGCAGTTGAATTTGTATTTTCGATAATTAATTTAATTAAAATAATTTGAGATGGTTTAAATATTACAATTGATTTGAATGTTATATAATTGAATTTTTTGATGAATTTAAATTATTTCAGGAGATGTGAATTTCGTAATTAATTGTTAAATTGTTTGATTGGAAATAACAATTTTGTTAAATGTTTCAGAGGTTACGTGAAAGTATTGGTGTATGGTGTATATTTTGTGTATGTCAGTTTAATGGACTGTAAGTACAAAAATTTTATAGCACGAATCAAGTATAATAAAAATGTTTACAGGTGTAACTCAGATGAAAAGATTTTAATTCAATAATGAGATGATTTGAAATAATTGTGTTAAATAAAAATGATAATTAAAAAATTAAATAATAACTGAAAGATAATATAAAATAAATTTTATTATTTAATATGAAAATTTTAAGAAATTTAATTGTAGAAAGTTATGAATGATATGAATGGTGATGGATAAAATGATTAATGAAAAATTTCATGTTATAATGTGGTATATAAAACTTTTAATTTAGGTATTAATTTGCTATTGCTGGGGTGGCCTGTGCCCTAGTAGATAGTGGAATGGGTTGGTGGTAACCGTGAGTGTTACCTCCATCGGAGGCCAACATGGCGAAAATGTGCGGCACACCTTTTTGGTACAATTTTACTTGTACCCTGATAGACTTTCGTGCCGTACATTATAATAATGATAAATAGAACAGGCATTGAAATGAAGTTAGATTTCCCCGACTTTTCGGGCGATTACTGTCTTACCAGCTCTAATCGTGGCTTTGGCTAGCGGCCAGCTATGGCCATATCAAGTCCCTTGACCATAGCTGACTTGAAATTGGTTGATAGTAGAAATTAAATGGGGGGTGAAACTAGGGGAAATCCCGGAACTACGGAACAGCGGCTGCCACTCTGTCCGCGTGGGGACAGCATAGCCAGGTGGTAGACCCGTTTTAAGGGCTTATCAATATAAAACAAGGATATGCCGATATCCACAATCTTTAAAATGTAAAGCCGAAGCAAAGACACGGAGATGTCCAATTCCTCCAACTATGCAGTCTTTGTGAACGCAAATGGGCGCTACAGTCCTACATAAAATACAATAGTGTGTGTGGATTGGGAGGTTGCTCAGATGAGCAACGAATTTAAATTTCATAACATGAAAAATGATAACTCAATTTTGCTCTATTTAAATGCTGGTATTACGCTTTGATAAATAGGTGTTCAAACGTTCAGTATAATGTGTTCATTCTGTATTTTGGCAATGTGTTCTTTTATTGTAGTATGTTAGATATAAGAATTAATAAAAAATATGTGTTTTATATAAGTTGTGTAATTTTGAAACGAGTATAGCAAAGTAAATAACTAGACCGACTGGCAGGTGGTTTACATAATAGTACCAGAGTCAGAAGGAGGGGAAAACAAGGATGGTAGACATAAGGATTGCTAAAAATTTGTATTCATAGAATATGTATAACTTAGAAATGTGTTTTCACTTTGCTAGGAATGTCAGCTGATCAGTAGTAAAATGTCACTGTTAAATTGTTTATAAATATTCAAGGTAGTTAATGTCAAATATAATGTTTAATGGGTTAAAGATGTTGTTTTAAATAATGAGTTTCAAAGATTTGTGAGAAATAATAAAAGGTATATTTTGGGTGATGAATATTTTGTGGGACATATAGATCAGTCCAAGTTGAATTTGAAGTGGTAACTGAGAGAATAATATTGTTTTGAATTAATGTAATGTTGTTGTGAGTTAATATAATGGAATTTGAGAAGTATTGATGTTGACACAGTAGATATGGGGAATACATGTAGAGTACTGATTGATCTATTGATGTTTATAATTGATGATGTTATTTTGTAGTTGAAGTGAGGTAATAAGAGTGTTAATTTGAGGATGGTAATTTTGTAATAGGGGATAGTGTAATGTAGGAGTCCGCAACAAAAGGGTTGGGTTGGGAAGGGACCGTTTGTCGCCGGAAAGGGTTACCTTAGGTAGAATCCAGGAACCAACATAAGGGAATGAGCTTTTTTTTGGGGGGGAAACACACTTATCCTAAGTACAAAGGGTCAGAGATTAATTTGTTTATATCGAGAGAATGATGTAGATTGAGTTTAATGGTAAGTTGGGTGTAGAGATTGTTTGATAGTTGTTTTGATAGAGATGGGTGTCATATTGGTTCAAGTTGTTAAGGCTATTAGAGTCAGAGTGGCAAAGATTATATATGTATAAATGCCAAGTGGCATATCGAGTTATTACAAGTAATTAGATCACCCAAATTAAAGGAGAATAAGATGATTAAATAAAGAGATTTATAGTAACAGTATAAAATTTTATTGCAACCAGTGACAATTTTGAAAGAGTTTGAAATTAATGTAAAGTTAGAAGGTGTTTATTTTGAATAATTTAAATATCAATTTGTTTTATTTTATAATAATAATAAATGTTTTATTTTATTTGGTTTTGTGTTTAAAGATAGACTTTTACAGATGTACAATGTATTTTCAGATGTAACTTGTGTATAATGTATGTAGGTCAAGGTTCTTGACTTGACCCAGTTTTGGATCAGCTGATAGGTGAGGTCATATACTAGAGACATTTAGCAAGGAAGTAAAGCCAATTTTGGTTTTGATTAATTTGAATAATTTTAAAATAATTTCAGTACTGAAAAAGGAAAATATATTTTAATAAATTTAAAATTTTGAATTTAAAATTTTTGAAAAAAAAAAACTTTTTATTTCGCGCCTGCCAGCTAATGGATATTTTTAACTTTGATGATGTTATTGTTTGTGTATTATTAGTGTTTTATTTGCATTGTATTGTTAGGGCATATGTATAACCACATGTTAGGTTAAGGATGTTCCTATTTTAAGAAATGTTCAATTGATTTATTTTTTAATAACAAAAAACTAATGAAGAGAATTATTCAGTATAGATGCAAAATTTGTGTTTTGATTTTCAAGGAAAACAGCTAATGAATTTTAACTTAAATACATTTTCGAAGAATATTTTAATTTTACAGTATGTAGAATAAGTGTGTGTGTGAGCCCAGTATCTGCTAAAGGCAGCCCAGTTTGCATATAAGGGGGAACATATCGGTTGAGGATCTGGCATGATATAAGCCAGGGAGTTGGATTTTTGGGGAAACATGTTAGAAGGTGAGGTGCGTTGTGGTGCGTATCTGTTCGATTTTTCGGTGTTGGGATCTCGTACAGAGAAGTCCAGTGATCTCGTTCAGGTGCGTCCATAGTCGCCAAGCCAGGGGGGTCACTTACCCATGAAGTGTAAGAGCAAAAGGGGGTTGTTGGCACCAGTTCCTCACCGGTCCTCTTAGGGGTTTTATCAATGAGATTCCTTCTGTTTCGGCAGAAGATCTCTCATTGAGGGGGTATTGTAACGTGCCGATTTTGCGGGAATTCATTTTATTAAATTTGGGGTTTTATCAAAATATTTGTAAATTTATTTCCATTTGTGACCGACCACGTGTTGAAAGAACGGTGTTGTAACAGAGCAGAAATACGTGACCACAGTTGTGCAATCGGTATAGAGGAATTTACTCAGCCTCCGTTTCCAAGAACTTTGCGAGAATGTGATAGCGCGCCCGTATGCATCACACAACCAGGCACGCGGACCCACGCTGCTGTCAACCACCAAAATGGCTAAGAAACAATTTTTGTTCACCTTCATCTACCTTGCTGATGGATATAAAATTTAAGCTCCGCCCATCTAGTGAAGTTAGCCAGTGTGACATGAATATCAGAGACGAACTGCACACAAAAACTTACATGAGTTAAATAGGGAATATCTGTGGTGACAAAACAACAGGCATTGGTTTCCACAACCTAAAGACGCAATCAAGTTAGCGGCGCCTGCTATGCCGCTCTGGGCAGTTTAGCCTAGCGACCGTACCTGCAGGTACAGAGCCAAGTGGGCTCTTCTAAAAATGTTATAATTACCAGTCAAAAGTGAGTGTCGTTTAACAATGAATATGTAACAGTGAAGTGAAAACTAAAGTCAACCAAAGAACACCACCAAATTAATTTCGGACACACTACCCAATTTTAAAATGAAAAGCGAATAATTCTAGCGATCGCCACATGCCGGCCGGAAAGGGTATTCTTTTTAAAAAATGTTAAGGGTTGGTAAATATTTTGTGTGAGTGTGTAAAAAATTGCAGGCTGGGCTGTTTAGAGTGATGTGTGATATAATTAAGGTAAGCCAGTAGAATAAGTTGTATCCATGTAACAGATAACCAAGAGAAGAAATTATTAAAATGTCATTTAATCTTTACAAGGATGAATAAAATTTTTGATGGAATTTGTTAAAGGTTTAAAAAATTAAAATATTATTTCTCTTCATAAAAAATCTGTAGAGTCAATTATTACAAAAACCCGTAACACATGTTTGTATCTTACGTTCGTGCGAGAAGAATCCTGGACCCAGATAAAAGAATCTTTGCAGGTAGGTGGAAGTAAAATTTTGTATTATATATATTTAATAGCAATAATAACGGCACAATGTAACTTGTTTCTAGCGTAAGGCTTCTTAAGTTAAATTGCTTCACAGTCAGTCAGAAAAATATTTAATCGTTAATATCAACTATATATTGTTAATTTGATACTGTAATCTTGTAACATTTGTAATTATATTCTGTGACAGTGAATGTGCGTGTCCTGTAACTAGTCTGCTTTGTACTAAAACTCATCTGGGACTTTCAGCATCGTCTTGGTCGAAGAGTACCGGCAGTTTTGATTTTCCCCAGCAAGCTATCATTCGCTGATGTAACCTGCACGTACTTAAAGAGATGGAGGCTGACACCTCGCGAGAGTACCCAAGAAATACGTCTCTACAACAGGCCCCCGCACGATATCGTTGGCGACATCATGCTTAGAGAGGATTCACCCTTTTTTTCTTTCAAGTAAACTAATTAATTACTAATTAAAGCATCTGGAACTCCAAGTTTGTAACACTCCAGACAGAAAATAAAATGAACTAAGTTTATTCATTTATGTGACACAAAAACTTTAGTTATAATTAATGAGTTTGTACCATGTATGTAATAGATTTTGTAAATTGACATTGATTGATGCATCGAAATTAATATAGTCCGCTGGCTGGCTTAATTTTTTACATTTAAAGAGGCAAATCTTTATTCTACTAAAATAAATCAATGCTGATTCTGCTCACTAAAACTTAGTACTAATCATTTTCTATTATGCCTTATTCATTGCATTAAATGTAAATATTACAGTTATTGCACAATATTTTTGTGTTGTGTCTGTTTAGGCTCATCGTACAATTTAATACACATAGCAAGTAACAACTTTGAAGCAGGTTTTTACTTCCTACTAGCCCACAGAACAAAAACTAAACATAATTCAAAAAAGTTTACAGCAGAACCACTAAACATATTTGTTCAAAGATAAATATTTAAATAGAAATAAATACATAACCAACTCATCATCAGAAGAACCATTTTGAAAATTGTGTCTGCATCAGAGTTGTCTGTGTTAGATCCACTGTCTTTTCAATTGACTTTATGTTATCAATTATTTCTGAAGGTGAAAATGTTGACTTCTACCATGAATAATATAGTTTCAGCAACAGCAACATGAAAAATGCAAAACATGAGCAAAGTACAATCTAACCTACAATAATGTAGGGCACTTTATGAAATCTTGTAAACCAATCACAATGCTCGTTGATTATACAACTACATGTGTTCAGTGCCATCTAGTAGACAAAAAAAACTATACTTCAATTCTACAGTTCTACTCTTATACAGGAAATGGACAAAACCATTTAAACCTTTGATAAATGGGTTACACCGTACCGGTCTAAAGTGTTAAACAAAAAAGTAATTTAAAAAAATCACATCACAACATCAAATGTGTTGTTGTTTTATAAGTCCACGACTGTCCTATTCTTGAATTTGCATTCTAGTGCAAAATGATTTCGTTTCAGTAGATGGAAGCCTTAGCTAATGTTCACAGAACTTTATAACCATTTTGCCACAGCTGTAATCATGTTGTGTTTAATCAAAACAATAAAATCACTAGTATGCAATTGTACTTACACAAGGGCAAGAGAGGATGTGCGCTTATCCTGCGTACACCATCAACACGGTGTTTCAGCACCTAAATAAACACACTTATGTTACATAATGTACATTACATAAATACTGTTCAGGTGTATTAAATAAAAATACTTTTACAAAATTCCATGTTATGTTAATTTGTAACAGTTTTCCATTGTTGTTCAATTTCAATATACAGACAACCTAATATTTCCACACACACACACACACACACACACACACACACACACACACACACACACACACACACACACACACACACACACACACACACACACACACACACACACACACACACACACACACACACACACACACACACACACACAGAGAGAGAGAGAGAGAGAGAGAGAGAGAGAGAGAGAGAGAGAGAGAGAGAGAGAGAGAGAGAGAGAGAGAGAGAATGTGATATTTATTCAAATCTGAAATAAGCACGTAATTTTGTATGCTTACTTACACTGTGTTCAATCTTAAAACCTAGCCTATTGACAACAAATTGTTTGAAAGTAGCCTACAAAGTTTACGTGTGGACATTGGAGCTGTACGCATTACGCATACAGTTTGTTGTCAACAGGGTAGCTCTTAAGAATGAATGCAGTATAATTCAATGCTTTTATTATAAACAGCGCACGCACGCACATGCACACGCACACGGTTCACATACAACAAAGTGACTTTGACTATATGTTTTGATTCAAGAACTATCTACCACATAGTATGATATACTGTCTACAAAATTAGTAAGTTATTAAGTAAGACAAGGTCCTTCTTGTCCGTAGCAAAATATCTATTTACATTCAAAAAGTAATCAAAACTTCTCATCATACAGCAATGAGACCTAACCATATATAATGACATTTATGACAAGTTTATATTGTGACAAAAGTTCGACTATGACATTTTCTTACTATGTTAGAAAATATTTTATACTTTAAAGTAGTATGTCTATATCCAACAATAGAGTGCCAAAAGCTGAATTTTTAAAATTCTAAAATTGTAAGTGCATTAATTGTCTGTAAGTATTAACATGAATATAATAAATCTTGAATATAACTAAGTCTAAGTAAATAACTGAAACAGCCAAGAAAGTATTTATCTTATAATTAAGTTTATGTATACAAATTATACAGATTTACAAAGAAATAAAATGTACACTACCAATAACTACACCTGTTTTCATCTACACTCTTATCTATAAGTGATACACAACCACTACTCACAAAATACACTAAAGGCAAAAATATAAAATAAAATACAACACTTTACAGAAACATTAAATAAAAACAAAGTCTTTTTTTATAAAGCACGAATACAGACTAAATATGAAACAAACACGAGCACTAAATCTACAGAAACACATCAAACATTATTAACAACAGAGACTTTTCACCCAACTATCTTTTGAGTAATATATGTAATGCAAGCAGAAACTCTGGTGCCACGGATGAATTACATTGGTAAAGTTGTACAAGAAGATGAGTTACACACAAAAAATCCTACGACGTCTTAGACTACATCCAACTAGACTCAGAAAATTATAAATGAAGTAATCTACAAAAGCACTTTTGCACTGAGATACACACTTCTAGAAGTTCTTTAATGTAGAAAAAAATTAAGACAAAAGATATAAAAATTAGATGCTGAGACCACTGTGTGTGGAAGATTAAGGAGAGGAGGATTCTGAAACTATGACCATGATCATATTTGTTAACTACACAAACAAACAGGAGAAAATATATACGAAGAATAGAAAATACCGTTAGTATGGGTTGTAAACTCCAAACAATACAGTCCAATAAAATAAAAATTTTGTATTAAATAATGACATAATTTAGTGGCCAATGAATTACATCTGAGCAATGGTCCACCAACAACTTTGTACATTTTTGTGTTACATTAAAATGCCTATACAATGACGTCTTATGTTCCCTTAAATGATTACCAAAAACTAAAAAAAAACACATTTTTTTCTCTTGTATTATTTATTCTTTATTTCTAACATTAATCATAATTTCTGGTTATCAAATAATTAACATATTCTCACAATACTCTCACAATATACAAGTTGTGTTGTTTTTAATATCACACACAGCATGAAATCCAGATGGTGCATCATTTATTTAGGAGCTTTGAACAAAAGTTTCGTGCGCTTTTTGAATTTCCTGCGCTACAAACATCTAATTCAAATACTGATGCAGGTGCACTTGTCTGTAACAGTTGTCTCAATTATCAGCCATAGTGGATGCAAAGTGTAGATTTGATAACGAATCTGATATGGTACGAGATTTCTCTTTTACATTTTACGATCCAAAATTAAGGAATTTAATTTAAAATTTGTATAAGACTGAAATAAATCAACTAATGATGATTAATCATTATGATTACAGATGAAGATCACAGTATTGGGTTCCGTAAATTTTCACACTGATGTGGTCAATAAAGAGTAGGCACACTTATATTTGGAATTTTTATGCAGCTTGGATGAAACCATTCACAGAAAATGGCCAGATTTATGGAAAGACAATTTATAGATTTTGGACCATAATATTACACGAGTTTACACCTTGCTGATTGTTTAATGAGCGAGATGATTTCTCAGTTTTAACTCGACCATTTGTCATTTGTCTGTCTATTTGAGGTACATTTCACAATACCCCTTTGATGCTAAAGTTGGTAGCATATTTTGCAAAACTTGTTATGCATGTTCATACTTTTACTCTATGGATCCCTATATTTTAAATTTAGATCCCAATATAGGGGAACAGGAAACACAAACGTGAGGGGTCAAATTGTGAATAAAATCTCAAAACCCACATGAGGATTCAAATTAAAGGGTATTTTAACCATAATCTGAACACAGCGTACAGTTTAGAAAATTTCAAAATTTTAGAACACTATGCCCCATAAAAGGGATCAAATTTTGAAAAATTGTAAAACCCTACATGGGAAATCAATATTTGAGGAGTTTTAATCATAATATAAACTCGGTCTCTTTATTAATTTGACAGAACTAATTTCTCTCAACACCCCTTGCAATATTTTGGACCACCTTCTGTAAAAAGTGTTAAATATAGTCTTACAGATATCTAAGGTAACATTCATACACTTACAAGTTGGGACTAAATTATTTGTCATTTAAACTTATTATGGTTATAAATTTAACTAAAACCTAATGCAGTAGTTTGGAATTTTTAGTGTTTATTGTGCGAAAGTCAATAATATTGTAATGTTTTACAATTGTTATTTTACTAAAAAATAGTAATTTGGGTTTTCATAATTTTTCTGATAACTGAAAACTTAGCTAATATTGAAACTGAACTAATAAAAATATATTTCATTCAAATAGTGAGCGAGTTCTGTAGCTGAGGGAGAGCTTACTGGTACACAAAATGTAACCCACAAATAATCAAACACTCATATTGCAGCCAATGTATACGATCCCTGTGACATTTCCTCTTCACAAGAATAAAAACTACAAATGATAGTGGTTTTGAACAAGTTGATGGATACAAAACAAAAATCACTGAGGAAGCGCAAGGCTAAACTAAAAAGTGCATTCCAGAAAGGTTTTGAAGGCAATAACAAAAACTGCATGACCTTACTGATCAAACCTCATATAAAACTTGTCAATATTTAAACAACTTTCAATTAAATGTATAAATCAGTTATATTTTAGAGGTATAATTATTTTAAATGTTTACAGTTACTAGTCATTTCTGTTTTTTCACCTATACTACATAATGTTGGATTGTTTTCTTTATAAATATTCCTTATACAGGGTCCGCCAGTGAAGCGGGAAATTTTGAAAGTCCGATAGTTCATTTTCTGCTCACGAGAGGGCGTGGAGGTTTTTGATTGTTGTTTTACATTTAATGCAATTTGTTAAACATGGAGCAGTGGTCCGGTGCACAGCGTGCTTTCTGCGTAAGATCGTTTTATAAGAATGGTGACTGTGTGACTTCTGTACAACGATTGTTTCATAATCATTTCAATATTCCACGACATGGAAGAGTGCCGTCCGCTCATGCAATTATGTCATGGGTGAAAAAGTTTGAAGAAACTGGTTCCACATTAAACTTAAAGCATAAAGGAGCAACAAGGTCTGTAAGAACAGAGGAAAACATTGAAAGAGTTGAGTAGCATAGACGCGTAGTCCACAACGTTCTACAATGAAACATGCATAAGGACTAAACATTAGTGACACATCGTTATGACGAATTTTGCATAAAGACTTATCTTTTCATCCTTACAAAATTCAAGTAATCCAGGAGTTGAAAGATGGCGATATGCTGGCTCGCAGGATTTTCAGCGAAGAAATATTGCGATGTGTAAATGATGATGAAAACTTTATTCACTCCATGTTTATATCAGATGAAGCACATTTTTATTTGAATGGATATGTAAACAAACAAAATAGTCGATATTGGAATGATGAAAACCCAGGTGAGTTGCATGAAAAGCCATTACATAGTCCGAAAGTTACGGTGTGGTGTGCAGTTTCATCATCTGGCATTATTGGGCCATATTTTTTCCAAGACGATAGAGGAAACACCACAACTGTCAATGCAGACACACATGGTCAGAACATTTTTGATGCAACAGCTCCCTAGGTTTCCGGAAATTAATTTTTTCCAGCAGGATGGGGCCACAAGTCATACTGCTCGTGTGTCCATGGCTGCTTTAAGAGAACTCTTCCAGGACGGACTCATATCCAGATATGGCGAAATCTCGTGGCCTGCAAGATCCCCAGATTTGTCCGCATGCGACTTTTTTCTTTGGGGATTTCTGAAGAGCAGGGTGTACATTGATAGACCGCACACCATACCGGAATTAAAAACGAATATCAGACAAGAAATTGCACGGATTCAACCTGACCTGCTTCGTCGAGTGATGGAAAATTTTCGGTCAAGATTAGAAGAATGTTTACACAGAAATGGCTCTCACTTGAGCGGCATTATTTTTAAAAAGTAAAATAATGGCATACTTTACTCAACTCAAATCTGTAAAACAAAATCTGATAATAAATGTTTCATGAAAAAATTGGGTACTTTTAATTTTCCCGCTTCACTGGCGGACCCGGTATTACCATGTTTTAAATGAAAAAGACAAATTATAAATGCAAACCATTTGAAGTAATGGTAAAACGATTACTGAACGAACAATACATTCAAATTTGTAACATGTCATTCTGAACTAACAACAGCATGCCGTGCCATAATCAATCAATAACTGAAAACAATATTAATTCAAATACCGGTACCGTACTGTTAATAACTAGAAGAGAATTATATTTATTTTAGAATTATATTTTTTTTTACCGTTAAGTTCCCACAAAAGGAAGTACTACTTTTGATAACAACAGTCCAGTAGAATTTATGTGTATGTGTGTGTGTGTTAATAAACTGAACAGAACAGTGTCTCTGCAGAAATAACTCTTCACTTGGCCATGCATTTGTGTCAGTTTCACAGATAAGCACATACAAAGTCATGCATTGAATACAAACACAAAATGTTAAACACTAAAAAAACAACACTACAAGAAAGCTGCACAAGATAATACAATATGTCAGAACACAAAGAAGCAACAAAGAAATAATCGAGTTTTAAAAATGACTTTCATGTGTATGTACGTTCACTATCATATCTGATTTATATTTACTTTTGTAACACTATACCTTTTATATGTATGTAACCATTTGGTGCAAGAATGGACATTAAAATTTTCCTGGGTTCATATCAAACAACACCAACAAAATGTTTACAGAGCTTGAGTATTTTTACAAAGAAATTACAAAAAAAAAATAAAAAAAAAGTATTCATTTTTTTAAAAGTACAAACAACCATGCAATCCTAATGTAGCAAGTAAAGTCTCACCGGTTTTAACAAATGGCGACTGCGATCAATGACTAACTGACAGAAACGAGGGTCATGTGACCCAGGAAAGTTGAGCCCTTTCATCTGTTGGTGTGCACACACGAAAGAAAGAAAAAAAAGACAGGTACATACACAATCTCATTTAATATTATTATTAACAACAATAAAAATATTCAATTATACACTAATGGTGAATAAGAGAATAGAATGATAATATAAAATAATTGAAATATAGAAAAATTTCTCCAAAACTAGAAGAACATTTTGTACACTGTAAAAGGAAACTGTTTTAAATTGGAAGCAGAGATAATATTATTGTTACTATTTTCTTATTTTAAAATACAGTTCAAAAATTTTCATTCAGTTAATGTTAAATTGTAAGTAACTCTTGAGATTAATTTACAAATAATGGTTGAAATCCCTGACAAAAAAAAAATCCTGCACAGTCTTGAACCTGCAGTTTCCGGTCTCACATTTCAAGGCTATTAATTCACAGCACGCTCAATTTATATCAGTAAGGTTATTAAAACTGTTGGTTTACATGTTTGTAGGACATTAGTGATTTCAAGAATGCCGGGCATTATATTTTTAAAAAAAGTTCGAAGTTAACATCAGAAATAAAAGCCTTAAAATGTATTATTATTATTATTTTAAGGGAATGGTCTAATAACAAGACTGCCAGATAAATTTATTAGTTACTATACGCTGTCTGGACAGTATTAGCCTTACAGTACTTACAACCCAAAAACAACACAGACTGCTGTTTAGTTCCACACAGATCACAATATTGTTGTGCTGTCTAAACTAAAGTGAACTGTCAATGTAAGCCAAAGTGTGCAGATAAACAGTTCCTGCGAGACGTGACAACTGTCTTTCTGTGTACTGTAACAGTGATGCTGTTGTTTTTAGCCGCTTTTTATACAATTTACGGTAAGGCAATGCTTGTTGTTTTGTTTTTATGAAAATGAGAACTCATCTGCTCTGATTTCCTGGCAAACAGTACTGGATGAATGTCTGATCTAATCTGACCATTTAAGAGTATTCTGATTATGACAATAGGATTTAGACAATAAAAACAGCTGAAAAGGGGACCATAACGCAATACAAAACAACGATATTTACAACTCAGGACTCATATAGATATTTTTCCAACTCAGAACAAATATAAAACAAACTCCATCTAAACTCCTTTCCCATGAAATCCCATCTCAAAGATTAATTTGTTCTTACCTATCACATACATAATTCTTAAATATGTGGAACCTCTTGAGCATATAGAATTTCTGGGTGTATACGTCAGTAAGAGATCAGGTAAATTTAAAGTTCACAACAATAACTACAGAGCAGCCATTACAGAAAATTAATCCAACATCAAATCAAAAAAGAACCTTTTTTGTACAAAAGCAAAATCCTGCTTTCAAATGGACATGGCCAACCTCAATAAAGTGAGTGAACTATGCTAGAAGACAGTGTAACAAAACAAAACACTGGTCCATTAGTCCTGCGCGCTATAGCGTAACAAATGATAACAGAAAATGATAACTGCAACCACTATGTCCACATCTATACAGACGCATAATTGGATACACAAAGAAAGAAGTCGAGGGCAGGATATTTTATTCCTAGTACGCAAGAATCATTCCTTGTATCACCTAACTCCTGATCAAGTGTTGACACTGAGCTTCTGGCAATCAATGCAGCACTGCCTCATCTTAAACAACATGTATCTTCACAGACTCACAGGCTCCAGTACTATTACTACAACAATACAAACCATCAACGTACTATTTTTAGAACAGTCCACATATTTCACATAATCAAAAAACTGGAAATAAACAAAACTGATTTAACTTTACAATTGATTCCCAGCCACATAAACATTACTGGTAATGAAAAACAGATGAGATAGCTAAAGATGCAAGTATGCTCTAACCAATAGAGGAATATGGTTAGTACATAGTAGTATGGCCAGTACATCACTACTGGCCGTTAATTCGGAACTCGACAGAAGACTCACAGAGACACGGAAGGACACATTTTTGAATTCCATCAAAGGTTCAACATACAAACAACATATCAGTACACAGGATATCTCCGTATACAAAAACATCCCTACGAGTATTCAAACTTTCGGCTCTAGAGGAAGACTTGGTCACATCATAACTCAGTCATACTTATACAAATTCAACCTAACCCAAACTGCAACTTGTCTAATGTGTCATCAGCACGAGGAGACCTTACAGCACATGTCAGTGGATTGCCAGACAGAGATCCCAGGAGTGCCAAGACTTAAAACAAATATGGACACAATATTGAATGACAACTCATATTGGACAGTAGCAGAGAACATCTACAGGAGACATCGTGTCATCAGAGAACAATTGGAAACAAGTAATAATAATAAGAACAAGAAGAAGTAGAAGACATATATGGAAAAATTCTGAGACAGACATAGAAAGGAACTAAAGAAGATTCTAATAAACACAATGCATACTGCAGCAACTAATTTGTTAATATTAAAAACGTATGTTGTAAACACTCTCTCATGTATCAAAGTTCAAAAAAATTCAAGAACTGACAGGAATGAAGCCAGAGATCATTTAGAAGTTTTTTCTATGCTGAAGAATCTTGTTTCACCAACATTTTACAGGCATGAGGAAGAAACATTATTTAAATAGTTGCTGGAGTGAATCTTGAGGGCTTTAGGCAGTAAGGGTGCCACTTGAACCGACTCACATTATCTATCCAGGTCAGCATTCTAAAAAAGTACACCCATGAGAAAAAAATCTATAGATATCATTTGATAATAAATAATATGTGTTGTTAGGTGGATATATTACATAAGCTAATAATACATAACAACAGTTCCATTTTTCTCATTTGCATTTCGCAAGTATGTTACTGGCAGGTGAAACGCGTATCAGAGGATCTTTATTTCATAGACAACAGAGTAAAAAGAGATGTAAAATGGCGGACTCCATATAGTCATTGAGAGTTGATATTTACTGTGAGTCTCCTGATGAAGCTTCAAATCTTACTGAAACAACAATAGTTACGCAGTCAAGACAAACATAGGCAGTAAAACAAAATGTTGACACGACCCTTAAAATCTGGAGAATGCAGCGTCTTCTTACACAAATAAAAAACATTAATTTCAATTACGCAAGATATCCGGGCTGTTTGGCCGTGGTCCCTGGTTTAAAACAAAACCAAACTTTTCGGCAGCACCACTGGCTGCCATCATCAGTGGTATAAAATTTCTGCACTTTGGGTGTCTACGTGCAGGCCCACAGTACTGTGGTATAGACTAAAGCTGGCCTGCCATGCTACCTGTCTATACCACAGTACTGTGGGCCTGCACGTAGACACCCAAAGTGCAGAAATTTTATACCACTGATGATGGCAGCCAGTGGTGCTGCAGAAACGTTTGGTTTTGTTTTAAACCAGGGACCACGGCCAAACAGCCCGGATATCTTGCGTAATTCAAATGACACCAGCCGTGAAAGCCTAAGGAATAATTAAAAAACATTAATGTTTGATGTTGAACAATTTTGACAAAAAAAAAACTGGGAACGTGATTTCCTTAACAGTGGTAAGTTATATTGATATCTCTGTTTCCACAAATGAATAATGATTGTCCATCCATCACAAATAATTACCGTATTGGCCCGAATATAAGACGATAATTTTTTCCATAAAATGCCGTTCCGAAAACCATACTTATCTTATATGCGCAACCTAACATTTAAAAATTTGTGTTAAGTGCCTAGCATATTTTGTAAAGCGCAGCGTGAATCAACACATGCGTTTTATAATGAGCTCAAGGTGAAAATTCCAAGCACACTTTCACCTCTGCGCGGCTGAAGTACCGTATTGTGTCACATATGTTAAAAGTTGTTCACTTTAAGGGCTCTTTTATTCATCCGATTCAAACCATACGATAAGTTTTGCATCCGAGTTGACTCCCGATTTTTATTGTACGTCAAAAATATCGGAAGTGGGTGTGAACAAACTCCATCAGTGTTGCCGTCATCAGTACTGAAAATGAATCCGTGAGTGTTGTATGCCGCTTATCGGTTCGTTTTTATAAGCTTCGGAAGCGGGATCCCATAGTACTCTCCTGTTCTGGATTTCGTCAGTGAGCCTTTCTGTATTAAAGTCTTCCGTATTTACAAAACAAATTAATAAAATCACACCACAATGTTAATAGACTGATTACTTGGCATAACTGGCCTAGCTGACTTTAGGCAGGACGGTTGGCAGCACTGATGTCTGAAAGTCATATGATAAAAAACTTGCGCAACTGTATAAACGAAACCATTACGACCCATATATCTAAACAACTCGCCCGATATTTTATCGGATGCGTTTCCTAGGATACCGTGATTATGTTTCCGAGTAAGGAACGATAAATTTATTGTACGGCAGTGCATATAACGGCCCACTTGTTACTGCTGTTCTACTTGACATACTTGGGCTGGTGAAAACATATGATGCGGTGTCCAGGTCTGTGTTTACGACGTCGGACTACACCTGCACAACGCCTACCTGCAGATTATACTAACAATACATTATTTTGAAGAGAAAAATACTTCTAAAGGAACAGTTACCAGCTGGGACTGTTTTTAGAGCACAGGAAACAGGGTGGATGACTGAAGAGTTTATGGTAGATTGGCTTAAGGTTGTTTGGGGACGTCGTCCAGGTGCTTTACTAGGGCAGAGAGGTAGTTCTTTCATGGTCACACAAGTGAGAAAATAAAGAAGCTGGTTGCAGAAATGAACACTGATCTTGTTATAATCCCTGGGGGAATGACTTCTCTGTTTCAAGTTTTAGATGTAATTGTTAATAAACCATTTAAGGACTACTTACAGAAGGACTATAGTGACTTGTTAATTAATGGAAACCATGCATTGACTCCGACAGACAAGTTGAAAAAACCAAGCATACAGTTACTGGCCCAGTGGATAATCACAGCCTGGGGAAAAATCAAAAGTGAATCCATTGTAAAGGGGTTTAAAAAATGTTGTGTTTCTAATAACATGGATGGGAGTGAGGATGACATTTTGTGGAAAGACTACTCTAGTTATGAATCTGATTCCAGTACCAATTCTGAATATGAACTTGGATAAGAAGAAAATGAGGATGATGACTGGAATTAAAAACAGTACGGTACTTTAACACTTATGATTTCACCTGTAATGTAAAATAGCCATATTTACTTAGTGTAACTTCAAGGTATTATATTTAGACCATTTAATTGTCTTTCTCATACAACACTTCAAAAATCTAGGGTCGTCTTATACGTGAGGCCGTCTTATATTCGGGCCAAACCGGTATATAAAACCTCCTCAGCTTTGGTAAAACAGATGATGTTCAGCAGGAACTATCATAAACACATGTTAGGCTAAAAGCCTGTTGTCCCCTAGGATACTGCAACTAATGCTATACCAAGCCAAGCTATCGTTCTATGATCATTCATGAGTAACTGTGTGTTTCAAGTACATGTTGTCTTGTTAGCAATCTCTGACATCTAACAATCTCTTCATCTGACATTGTGAACAAATTCCACTGAATTGTTCCTAATGGAGGTTACATTAGTTTTACTGAAAGGTGCTGAGTAAACTTTGTACCAAATATGATGGATTAAATGTTTCAGTACCATTCTACCTTTCCTATGTAGAATTGTCTTGAATGAATTTGTCAGGACATTTAGAGCTGGTTTTTTTTTTTAAAGTTCAAAATAATGTTTAAACATGTTAAATTAAAAAGTAGTGTTGGAGTTTTTTTTTAAATTTGTTGTACAAAATGTTATTTTTAAACATTTCAAAGTACTGTGTACTGTTGAAGAGTATCCTTGTTTAAATTTAATTATTTGTAATAATCTATTTATGATTAATTGCTAATTTATTTTTGTTTTGAATAAAATTATGAACTGTAAAACTAACAGAACAATATGAAAACCACATTTAAACATTATGAGCTATATGCGCTGATACTGTTCTATGACATGCTGAAAAAAATTTCTGATTTATTTGTGATCACGTGTGTGAGAGAAAGAGAACAGAATGAAAGAGATGAGAAGAGTGTGCTATAAGCGGTAGTAAATGTCAAGCTTTGTGTGAATGACTAAGCCACCAGCACCACCACCACCATCCACCACAACTACCACCACCACAATTACAGCTACTCACAAATAAGTAACAACACATATTGTGTTATTACTCTGACGAAACAATTGTTATGAGGACTCAAAACCCAAACACAAGTAATCTGTTAACAATAAACTTTATATTATATAATCTATGTGTATACTGTACTATAATCTGAACATAAATTTTGTAACTCAAAAGTAAAAACTAAAATTTACCTAGTTAAATATGACACTAAAAAATTATTTTCACTGTTAAAGGAGTATTTTATCAAATACTAGTGTCACTTTGATAGGAACTTTGTAACTGATGCATATTTTAAAAACACTTAATCCTTTTTTATTTTTGGTTCAATGATTAACTGAGCATACAAATAAAAAATAAGTTCTTACCCAGTACCATAAAATGCTGAAAAGCTGATACTAATTTCCTTAGACATAAAAGACCGAATAATCAGTATGACTGGTTTGGCCATATCTGAACATCATGTATTTGTCAGGGATACACTTATGACAAGAGTGTGAACCTACAATTTCATTATTTAAACGGATGTTATGTTTATTTTACCATTGGGGCTGAAGTCTCGTTATTACTAATACTAGAATCAAATACCCCATAGTTAAAATTTTTAACTTTTAGTTTGTTTAGTTTCAATTATCATTTAGAATAAAAAAAAACAGCTATATTTTACTCTATGTATGTATGAAATGACATGACATAATCATAACAATATCCCTGATTAGATCTTTAAAAATTGCTCCTATATACTTAGAAAAAAAAGCTACTTATACCATGAGCAACACACAAATGTATAAGCACAGTAAATTACATATTTTGTGTAACAGAAGTAATTAATTAACAGAAATAGATGTGTTGTTCAGATTTTTTAAAATTTATAATAAACATGTATGATTTACAATTAGTTCTATTTCTAACAGCATGACCTGCAGAAAGCAATGACAACGATATGAATATAAAGCTTATTGCTAGACAGAGCTCTGTTTTATTACAAGAAACCCAACACAGAATGCAACACAAGTGAATATATAGAGAGGAAAAAGATAAAATAAAATACAAAGAAAACTGCACGATTCAAAACTCCGGCCCGAGCTTACCAGTGTGCTTTTCACC
Organism: Magicicada septendecula; assembly: GCA_034769895.1. Lineage (NCBI taxonomy): Eukaryota > Metazoa > Arthropoda > Insecta > Hemiptera > Cicadidae > Magicicada > Magicicada septendecula. Next base: position 432,752,522 of record CM068375.1, read on the forward strand.
CCCTTCCCCCCTCCCTTGTTGACAACCCCTCCACCAATAGAGTCTGGCCCAGTTTTCGCCACCTGTTTCAAAAACATAGTGATCACAGTTAATTCTGCTGCATCTTTGGCCGCTGTAAAACAGATCTTGTCAAACATAGAACACAACAGAGATATTAATTCAGTGGTTAGACATTCCAGAAAAGTTGTGTGTGTTATGTATGGTGTTTGTTGTCGGAAGGCCGACAGGTGCGATCACGCCAAGCACAGATGTGTGTCATCATAAACCAGTCTGAATGTTAAAAACATACAATCCAACATTAATCAGGTATATCCATATACAAAAATTATATTATAAAAAATGGTATTAGCGTACATTATTACAGGGTACACACATAAAACCAATGCAGATAAAAAAAACAGAAGACAAAAAAGTAAAACAATATTCACACAACCCCATATTTCGAATGTTATTTAAAAAAAAAAAGAATGTTAAATCAGTTTATAAATACTTAAAATTTCTTGTAACTACAACTTATAAAACTGCTTCTTGAAATTCAGTTATATTAGACACTGCTGTAAGAAAAGTTGATATAGAATTTGAAAAACAAATTGTTCTGTTCTTGTATATTCATGCAAATTTTTTATGGTGATAAAATATTAATTTCTGTTTTGAATGTTTACATACTGGATGTTGTATATTATTGTAATTGGACTATTGGAAGTAAAAATTACATTTACATGATATAATATTAGACGTCATTAGAAAAAATATTGGAGGTCAATAAAAAAATGTAAATTGTAGTTACTGAATGTAAAGTACTTATTACACTGACCTGTATAGAAAAAAATCCAGAAAGATCTAATTACTTATAAGTTTGGAGAGTAATTTAACATAATATATTCTATTACCTTTTTATCCGTCAGTGACTTCGTTCAGCGTTTTTTATTTAGACGCGTTTCGTGACATGTGTCACATCTTCAGTAGTCCTCGTCAAAAGTTAAAATTCACGTAAAACACATAAAAACACATTTGCACATATTTACAAAATTACAATGACGACACACATATAACACAATGTAACTACGGCTTCGCTGGACCGGTCCGACCGCGCGTGCAGTTGCCGAGCCACTAATTACAGCGAAGCCGTAGTTACATTGTGTTATGTGTGTGTCGTCATTGTAATTTTGTAAATATGTGCAAATGTGTTTTACGTGAATTTTAACTTTTGACGAGGACTACTGAAGATGTGACACATGTCACGAAACGCGTCTAAATAAAAAACGCTGAACGAAGTCACTGACGGATAAAAAAGTAATAAATTATTGTGAAAAACTGACTTGGATACTATACAAAAACAAAATAAAATAATATATTCGTATATAGGACTAACGTAGACAATAAAAAGCTTGTATAAAAGTATTCAAAAAGTTGCTCAGTTTCTTCACAAATTGTGATATCAAGATTCAACCAGTATAGACATTTTATACAAGTGTAAACACATATAAAACCACAAGAAAAGGTATAAAAAACAAACTGAAATGTTTTTCAAAAGACAAAAATCAATACCTGTAATTAGTTCACAAATTCTTTAAAATTATATATATGGTATATAACATGGTTACACTGGTGAGCTATGTTCATCTTGTATTTAAAATACCAGGTATAAAAAAATACAACAAAAGTATTTTCTGTACACACACAAAAATTCTATTTAAAATATATTCATACATGTGTAAATACCTTAAAGACATTTAAAATCCATCTCAACCTTTAATACGATACTTTTGACTTGCTTATAGTAAATTATATTGTGAAATTAAAAAAAAAGTGTTGGATATTACAACCATCAGCTGATTCTTTTTTAAAAACAAGCGTGTTTTCACAACAAAACAAATTCATGATGGTATAAAATTAATTATAAAAATAGTCAGACGTTATGCTTACCACTGAGGCACCTCTGCCTGTCTGACCAGCTAAGCCGGGTTGAGGAGAGTTTGAGGTGTTGTTCTGTACTATACCAGCCGCCTGCAGTAGTGGTTTATCATTCGCTGTCTGTATAACTAGGAATCCACTGGCTGGAAGCAGTTCTGGTTCCCTGTAATAAATATTGTTTGTTTAACAGTCATTGTTTAGTTGTTTAGCAATGGAAATGAAAAAATACAGTAGATCCTTAGTTATCCAATGTAAATGGGCAAGCAGGACAATAGATGTGTGAATATGTTGTGTTATAAAAACATTTAAAAAAAATGTTTTTTTTAAGTGTAAACTGTATTTATTTGTCAAATAAACTTGATTATGTATGTTTACATAAACTAAACTAAAATAATTTTTAAACCAACATCTGTAGTAAAATACGGAAAGTGTTCAAGTTTAAATTATTATTTATTATTTTTTTCTTCTACTCCTCTTCGAGGATTAGGTTATATAAACATGTTCCGGCACCCATCCTCGGATGACCCACGTCTCTTCTACCAATGGCTTTACCTCTGTCATCCTTTGCAGATGATCCCACCACTGTCTTTTGTAAATTGAAATAATTTCATTTATATCCTTTACTTCGAGTTCTGCTCTGATATCTCCATTCCTTATTCTACCTTGCAATGTATAATTTAAAGTATTTCGAAAAAACTGCATTTCAGCACTCTGAATCTTGCCGCTTTCATTTTTTGTCGTGACCCACGCCTCACTATTTATTCAAAAAGTAATATAACAGTAGTAATTTACACATAGTTCTTTTTCAATAGTCTTCCTCCTTTGCAAAGTACTGACACCATCTTTCTGGTAGCTTACGCATTACTTGAGAAAAAATTTCTTCTGGCAGATGACACACCTGCTCTTGAACAGCTTCATCACTTCTTCACTGGAACAACACTTTTTTCCCTCTTAGAACTCTCTTAGGGTTCCAAAGATATGAAAGTCAGAGGGGGTGAGGTCCAGACTGTAGGATAGATGGGAGAACACCCATTATCCTGTGAGAAGCAGACAGAATACAGGCATTTGGATGGCTGTTTGGTGTTTGTCTGCACGCAGTCGATGTGTATGATGCCTCTCATATTCCAAAAGAAGGAAGCCATAATTTTTAAACATTGTTATTGCCTCCAGAAGTGGTTATGACTATAAAATAGGTTAATTACCTTTCATCACACTTCTTATATATCCAAATTTAGGATAACTCGAGTTTCAACATTGTTATGTCATCATCAGATCCTTAAAATATTGTTGAAACTACATCTACTGATGTTCACACATCTTGTCAAACGAAAAAACAACACACACGAAGGGACAAAAACATTTAAACACTCAAAACACTTAAAACATTCAAACTAAATAGGAACACACAATACGCGTACGTTGCGGACCTGTACAGGACTGCGATGAACGGCAAATTAGTCGACTCCAATTTGACCTTCGATCCTTCCTATCAATCTGTTACAGCTGAGTTCTCGCTCTATATCATTAATTCTATTAAATAAAATATTATTTTTATGTTTTGATTTCTCATTCAAAACGAGATCATAATTTTTTTTGTGGCTTTATATATTTCAAAACGTTCAAGGGTGTCTAACTTAAGTGATTTTTTACATTTATGTATTATGTCCAGATTTTCTTTAATACTTTTAATGTTATGATCCTTTATGCTTAGATGTTCAGCGAAAGTGGATCTTTTTACATTTGATTTAGATTTTGGAATGTGTTCCTTGTATCGCACTTTTAATGAACGACCAGTATGTCCTATATAGAATTGTGAGCAATCAGAACAATTAAGTTTGTATACTCCAGTGCCGTCATATTCATCAGATGGTCTAATCTTACATTGAAAGTTCAGTTTGTTCTCAAATTTATTAGTTGCCTTAGAAGCCAGTACAATGTTTTGTTTTTTCAATTGATGTAATAATTCGCCATATTCTATTGCTACACATTTTCCTTTTTCTTTAGGCATGTCATTATGTGCTGTTCTGTTTTGTTTCTTGTGTATTATTTTATCTATTATATTGCTATTGTATCCGTTGATGGTCGCAATGTATCTAATAATGTTAACTTCGTTTTTGTAGTCTTCTGTGGAGAGGGGAACCGACATTAATCTATGTATCAAGCTATTGAAAAATGCCATTTTGTGAGAATACGGGTGATAAGATGAGGCATGGATGGCGTGATCCGTGGTTGTTGGTTTTCTATAAATGCTGAAGCTGATTTTGTTGTCTATTTTCATTAAAGTAAAATCTAGGAAATTTATTTTATTTTCCTTTTCTGTTTATAATGTAAACTGCAGGTTGTTTGTGACGGTATTCAAGTATTTGTCAAGTAGTTCTAATTGTCTACAATTGCCATTATAGATCACTATCGTGTCATCCACATCCCGACGATAAAATAAGATTCTATTACAATGTTTGTTATTAGGCGATAATATGTTATTAGTTTCTACATGGTTTAAGTAAATTTATGCTAAGATACTTGACAGGGGGGATCCCATTGCTAGCCCATCTTGTTGTAGATAATATTTATTATCAAAAGCGAAATAGTTTTGGTTCAATACTATTTTTATCATGCTAATAAGTTCATCAACTGTTTCTTGACTTAGTGTGGCTTTTGATAGTAGCAATTTTTTTGTTATTTCAAGAGTTTCATTAATCGGTACATTTGTGTACAAATTAACTATGTCAAATGAGGCAAATGTGTGTCTTGGCTCGACTGTAAAGTCTTTTGTGAGATCCACTAGTTCTAAGCTATTTTTCAGACTGTAGTTCTCTTTGAATTCTATATGCTGTCTTAAAATCTTATCACATTTTTTAGCAATTTTGTATGATGATGCTGATGTGAAATATACTAGAGGACGGACTGTCATATTACTTTTGTATACTTTAGGAAGGCCTCTAAGGTTGGGCGCTTCAAGGTCAATCATTTTTAAGTACCTTTTATCTTCATTCGTCAAGATATGTTTGGTTTTTTTTTTCAACACTGATTTCACATCATTATTAAAGCTATCAGTAGGGTCGCTCTCAATTTCAACAATGTTATTGTTAACGATAAAACATAATAAAAAAACCATAATTTTTTCTGCTGAAAAAGCAGTTTTAGCTTTTTTGTTTTTGGAGATGAAGGGTGCCACCACTCCATCAGTGCTCTTTTGGTTTCTGGCTTAAATCATGTACTCAGGTTTCATCAATAGTGACAAAAGCCTCCATTTCTATTGTGCCAATATGAATGAGCCACCTGCACCCAAGTCTGCCTGTGTTCGTCCATCTGCATTTGTGAAATCCAATGTCTGCATACTTTCTGATAACGAAATTAATTTATGATATAGCTATCTGCACTACAAACAGTAATGTTTAATATAGAAGTAATATCCCTCATCGTGATTTGATGATCATCAATCTCTACTGTTGTTGATGTTTTTGGGTATTGTAGGTGCGGTTCATTCTTAACACATTCTCAGCCATTTCTGAAAGCTTCCCTCAATTTGTAGATGCTTATGTCTCGAGTTTCTTCATGAAACTATCATTTAAGTTTTTCACAAATTTCTGATTGTTTCCTTTTTTCTTTTTTGTAAGAAATTTAATAATAATGTGTTGTTCCACACTTGAATGCACATCTGCTTCATTTGTAGATGAACAACAATGCTTGCTGGTTGTTGAATGACTGAGAGATTAGTATTTGTTCCCATGGTCCAGTCTGTGCTACTAGCTTCAGCATCTGTTTCTTCTATTTGAAGGTCAAACCAATCATAATTTAAATCTGAACACTCCACATATTATTAAGCTCCTTCTTTAACAATTACACATTATATTTTTAATTTGTTTAAAAAACTGTTTAATTGTTTTGCTCACTAATTATGGCTCCTTGCTGCCAAATCGTGCATTCTTGAAACAGTAACAAACACATCGCTACTGAAAACTTTCTCTTCTTTACTTTAAGTATTTTAAGCTGCCTCAATAGTTTTTGAGCTCGTTTCACAGTATGTTATATCTTTTACACCTATCACATATCATTATTATTATATTATATTATTTTCCTTTAATGCCTTTTTATAAGTTGGACTGTAAGTTCATGAGTCACTTTGAACCAGTGGCAATTACTGACCTGATGGATAGGGCAATCATCAACTCTAAGTGTAATATAAGCACATGTACATAAAATTCTAGTGCTAGAAAATCATTAAAAAATAAGGTATGTACTTGTTTGTGTTGCCGTGATAAAAATATTAATCAAGTGTAATTAGTATGAGTTTTTTAAAAAGTAAGTTTTTACTATTAATCAAGAAGTAGAATAACAGCTTGCTAAACACCACTTTTTTACATTTGATTAATATTTTTTTCACCGTGACTGCTTGTGTTGCTTGCTCTGAGGATTAGCACCTGCTTTGAACTGATCATACAGATTCTTCTTTCCATTCACATACCTACAAGTGGGGTTATCACTCAGGAATGCATTATACCACATCACTTGGACATTTTTATAAGGTTTTACTGATGTGTCTGAATTTTCATTTTCTTATTTGTGTGACAACACTTTTTATGACCTTGCAGTTGTGAGCAACACAAATTTTCCATCTGGAATTCGTTACAAAAAATAAGAATAAAATAACGAATATTCAAGAAGCACTGAAACTAAAACATTTTCACATACACACAGTCCATAAATAATTGCTGGATGGACTGTATTACAGGATGGCTGGGCTGCTCAGAGTTACAGACAATTCTGTTGATGCTGACGAAACAAAACCAAGAGGCACTAGAAACAAAAGGTCGCTGATACAATAAAACATAACTAGTAATATAGTACATCCTCTGTAAAGTCAGTACGCCCAGTGGCTTTGATCTAAGCGGATGTATCTGTTGTTGGCAGGCAGTTTTCATTTGTCACGTTTGCTTTGTAACGGTACAAAATTTGGGTGATAAATTTTATAGACAAAGTTTTACGGGACATATAATTTTATGTAACAAGTTATATTTTTAGCTGGTGAAGTCATGATTAGTCACCAGTTAAGCATTTGTGTACGACGAAATAGTTCGCTGTCTGGGTGCGGCCAGCCAAATGGTGTCATGCTGGTCAACGGAAAAATAAGTGACCACGACGGGACGGGGGAAGAAAACCGATGAAAACTGGTTTCAAAGGCGTTGTTGAACAGAATTGTGGTGCAGAAACGCCAGCGAAGCAAGGCAGTCTCCAGCCCACAACCGAACCGGACACGTGTTCTTTTAGTGCCCGCGAGCAGTTACGGTAGGCCTACAGTTTTTTTGTATTAAATTGTTGAAAATGGTAATAAACTTATGAATCAAATTGAAACAAAAACATGTGAACATAAATTTGGACTTTTAGAGCATTTTTGTGTGTTTTTCGTCGGAAAAGTGAATTAAGACAGATGGTGCAACAACCAGGAGACTCCACGATGAAACAGATAAGTAACCATAAAGGACGAAAACAATTTGCCAAAATGATACAAAATTTGTTTTTAACGTAAAATTACTTTCAAATGAAAAATATCCAACAAAATGATGAGATCTCAACAGGGTGTGTAAGCGTGAGTGAAAGATAAAAGGGAGGGGGAAATTTCACAAAACCCAAAGTACTGATTTGCCATTGAAGGTTTTCTTTTGATTTAGTTTGTTTTGAATTATATTTTTGTTCTAAACATTATCAGGAAACATTCTATAAAAAACCAATGGGTTTTAGTAGAATAGTTAGATTTCTCATAATAATGTGTTAGTTTAATTTATTACGCCACTCTACCCATAACCCTATCTATCTCTGTGTCAATAAGTTCGCCTAGATGGCCCTGGAATTTTTTCAGTGAGAGAGTTTTTATTCAATTATTTATCAAACTTGTTTTCTTCGGGGAGTGTGAATGGTTTCCACATTTCCTCCAAAAAATGTGGTGGCGACTTGGGACTTTGGGAATCTTACGATCTATAAAAGGTAAGTCGAAAAGAAACAAGTAATAATCGGGGCTTAATCTCTTCTTTTATTTTTATATTTCTTCTAACAGTTACAGCTTGCGATTGTGATTTTGTGACGACCAATCTGAAAGAACAGTGTATCTGTATCAAGTTCTGTTTCGAACATAGTAAAACACCCACAGACATGCACAAAAAGTTCATGCAAGTAATCGGTAATGAAGGCTAGACACAAACTTATGACCGATTTAACCATTTTAAAAATGGCAAAACATCTGCTGACAATGACGACCATTTATGATGACCGCCTACCAGTACTGCACCAAAAAATGTCATTGCTGTTCGATTATTATATAGAAACAGCATCATATAAAGAAATAAGATACCAGAAAGAATGAATGACCAGTATAAATGACACAGTTGATGCAAAATTTTAAGCTGTGTGTCATATGGGCAATGGGCAATAACAGTTGGCCAAATAAATTATTAGATTGGATCCCTCATGAAAGAAGAAAAAGAGGGAGCCATGAAAGACTTGGATAAAAGATACAAGGAATGCAATGACAGAGAAATGAAGGATGATTGAAAAGATCATTAAAGTTTGGAAGCTACGATGTGAAAAGAATTTAAATGTTCAAAATCGCAAGTGTTAAAAAGTGTGTGTGTGTAAACAGCATTGTACGAATGTTTATAGAGAACTGAACAAATTGCTTCGAACGAATTGCCTGATTTCCTTTATAAGATTGTTACAGGTGATGACTGTTGCGTTTATGGATACAATCTTCAAACTAAGCAGCTATCATTCCATGGAAAAGCCCACCTTCACCTCAGCCAAAGAAAGAAATAAAGAAAGAAAGAAAGACAGAAAGAAAGAAAGAAAGAAAGCCTGTCAAGAGCAACATGAAATCCTTGTTCTTCAATACTGATGGGATTATCCACAAGGAGTTGAAATGGAATGTTGAATATTTGAAGTTGGATAACTGTGACTATACTGTATTAAAACTACTGTTTACATGTATTAGATATATTTAAAATGATAGTTGTTGACATTCGGTACAGGTGGCATCCATGGCATTGTCAAGAGTGTCATTATACATGTTTCTTGGCTGGCTGAGCAGGTGCAAGTGTCTCGGTCAAGTAGCTTCAAGTACACTCTCGGTGCAGTGTACTCAAGTAGCTTCCAGACTGTCTAAGAGCACTTGTAACTATGCAAATTATGTTAGCATGCACCCAGGAGTATGGAAAATTATTTTGGAACATCGGCAGGATCTATATAAATGTCTACAGCCAGCTTACTTGGTTAGTTACACCTGGCGATATTGCAGAGTGAGGATCAAGTGATTGTTGTGGATTAGTGGAAAGTGATTATTGTGTTATAATTAGTGCGGAACTCTAATAGTTCACATTATTATTGAGTGTGGACAAATTTAACTTGAATTATTGTATGAGAGTACCTTGGTGATTTCAAATTGTTATTTGTGACTAATTAAAGATGGTAATTAGCGACTTCATTGGTCTCTGTATCTTGTTTCCAATGTACAATATGATGATATGGGGGATTGTTGTAACAATACTTTTCTATATGAGAACATTGTAACGGGCCTATTTCAGGGTAATAAGGAAATTTGTATTTTTTTTATTTTATTAAAGCAGATAACATTTTTGTTTAAATAATTGGGACAAAACGTATAAACGAAAGGTAAATTTAGTGGTAGGCGACGGTAGCGAAGGTGGTACGACTGATTGACAATATTGTATGTAAATTATTGAAACGAGTTTTTATAAACTTAACAACCGACGGAACTGTGCCAAGGTCAGACAATGACATACAAAACCAGTCAACAAGTTATATAACAACATCGGACCATCTGACGTCAACATCTTACGTCAGAGATGTTCCCCATCGTGGAATCCAGTTATATAACGAAAACAGTCTGCTGGCGTAGGAATACAAACTTTCAAACAATAAGACTTGGTCATATAACCACGGCGACAACACAAAATAACGCCGTTGGCCTAGTCCCAGTATAAAATTACACCGTGAGCCGGCCGGTCACGTAAAAAGTTCCGGAACGTAATTTTGCGGGCCCGCATACAACAAAAATGTGATTTAAATTCAAATTAATAATTAACAGTCATGAAGTGACAGTTTCGAGTTATCTGGCGAGAATTACGGCAAATGTACGAAATGTGCGGAGTGATGAATGAAAGAAAAAAACGTACGGAGGCTGGACTGATCTTTAGGGACGCAATTGCAGATAAGAGAATAAATTATATCATATTCAATTATATTCATACCTTTTAAAAAGAGAATAAAAGAAGAAGTTTTAAAAACAAAGAATTACAACCATTCAAAATTATAAAATATGAGCTCTTAAAATCTGGGGGTAGTATGTGAGCGAGTGTGGAGGTTTTTGTTTAATTATATATATATAATGAAGTGCTGGTTTCCGTTGCAAACTAATCCTAGGTGTATAAAGATTATTTCTATTTAATATCTTGATTCTTTTTTATACTAAAGTCTTTTATATTAAAGGTTTATACTATATTTCAATTTTATTTTCATGTGAGTTTTTAGAATGAGACTCGAGAATATCCAATTGTTAATAAAACGTAATTATGGGAAACAATATAAAGTTTTTTTTTGAACAACCAATTCTGATCTGTTCGCCGAAAAGAACCCCGAAATGATAGGTACAATTTTGTGTTTTGTTTGCTTGTAAATCATAAAACAAGATGGCGCCCGATAATTATACAATGTATGTTAGTAAATTAGTTAGTTTTATGTGATACAAAGATAGTAGCTTCACATCTGGCGCCCGAACAGGGACCATTTATATAAATATAGGCCACGTGGAGAGCAGAATGGTTGTTTGGAGGTAACGAAAAATGTGTTAACATACGTAGTAAGGTTATGTCATGGTTATGTGTAGTATGGGTGAGTAGAATATTTTTTTTTGAATAATAATTATGTGTTACATATAAAATATTTTGCAAAGAAATATATTTAAAAGATCTTAAGAAAAATGGCAGATAATAATGATATCAGTTTATCTGACAGTCAAACTGAAAGTCAAATAAATAGCAATTTAAGCGAGACTGAACCGAGAATAATGGAAGGCGTAATGAGTCAGTCGACGCCGACCTCAGTTAAGAAAGAGAGTAATAGTGATATGATGAGTATGATGCAGTTATTGTTGAATAAATTTGATATGAACAATAGGGATTTCAATATTAAATTCAGTGAACAGAAGAGTGATTCTGACGCTAAATTCAATATGCAAAATTCAATAATCAATAACAAGTTTGACGAGTTGAAATATGAGATTCAAGAATTAAATAAATGCTTAGAAAGTACTAATGAAACAATAAGAACCAGTTTAAATAAATTAGAACAGAGTGTGGAGAGAATGGAAGTAGTTGTGACGAATCCAGAGAAAAATAAAACAAATGAAAAGTGTAATGACAAGTGTGAAAATATGATATTGGAGAAAGAAGTAGTAAATAAGAATGATGTTGTTGAAAATAATGAGAAGAATAATGTAATTGAAAATGTCATATCAGAGAGTACTGATGAGTTTGTGAAATGTGATTATGAGATGTTAAGGTGTATTGATGAAGTAGAAAGAGAATGGAAAAATAATATAGTAGTTGAATGGGGGCAGAGGGTAAATTTTCCCATTAATTTTTCTGAACCAGAGTGTTCACAAATGTTGTTGTTTTTGAAGGGCCAGAGACCCGTATTGATAGATAAATTGAAGAGTATATTGATGTTGTATAATGTTGTACCCTCTGTCTGTAATAATGGTGAGAGTGTGATGTGGTGTTATGAAGAGAGAGAGTTGTGTATTGAGAGAGAGATAAAATTGTATAAGTTAAAAAGAAATTATGATGAATTGAGAAAAATATTAGAAGGGGTGAAGATGAACCATATAAAATACTTACCTGTTGCAAGAGAGATAGAGAATTATTTTGATAATATTTTTATAAACGATAATGACTTACCTGACGTGATAGTAGAGGGATATAAATATGATAAAACAACTTACCTGACATTGACCAATAATACTGATGGAGACTGGACAATAATAACTGATGTTGACAAGGTTTATGAAACATTAATAGGGAATAACCCTATGAATTATAATGGTATAATGAATGGAATAAAGTTAGTGGATTATAATAATAATAATAATAATAAATTGTATGTGGATAACAATGATGCATGTTACAAATATATTAGATATCTATATGACGATGGAGGCTGAGCTAAAATATCAGTGTATAGACATTGTTAAATATTGTAAATTTTGGTAACGACCTTGCAGATTTGGACATATGAAGTGTGAAACAATTGAACAGTTATTGACGAATAATTTGTAAATAATAATGTAGTGAATTCAATTGTGTGTATTATGAAATGTTAGGTGTATATGTAGTAGAAAATGTTGTGATAATAATAATAATATTATTAATACTTTGCATTCTAATTAAATAATAAAATAATTATGAAGACAATAATTGATGATTTGTAAATTTTGATATTATTGAAATATGTTGTGTTTTAATAATCAATTGAAGTAAATAATTTGAGATGTTTCAATATGGTGATTGAATGTTGTATGTTTGAATTTTATAATGAATTTAAATTCTTTTATGAGATTTTAATTTAATAATAATTAATGAATAAATAAATAAATGTTAAATGTTTTAGTTTGTGGAATAGCATAATGGTTAAAAATATAGATTAATAATAAATTTGAAAATCCTGAGGAATCTAATTGCAACACAGAATAAATAATGAAATGATGATAATGAAAAATTTTAAACAAGAATGTTTATAAGTTTTTATATAAATTAATCAAGGTTAATGTCTATTTGTGTATTATGTTATGTAATGTATTATACAAGATGTGTGTGTATGGGAGGGAGGTTATCCAGGGGGGTAACGAATTAGAAGATTGTTGTCTACTAAATAATATGAAAAATATATGAATTTTGTTTTGATTTGAAAAATAAATGCACTACATACTTCCTATATTGTGTTTATTATGTCTTATTGTGTTAATTGCATGTAGTATGTTAGGAATAAGGATTATAAAATATAATAATATGTATTCAATGTGTTTATAGATTTTAAAATAAAATGAAATAAAGGTGTGATAGTTAAAATTTTCAATGGGTTGCAAAAGATAGAAGTGGGTGATAGTAATTGTTTGAGTAAAACGTTTGAGTCAGTCCAAGTTGAAAAATATTGAGGTATTAAAGAGAATGAGAGTAATTTTGTAGTAGGGGGTAGTGTAATGTGGGAGTCCGCAACATGATGCTAAGTTGGGACGGGATAGGGATAGATTTTAGTGGAGACGGGGCCGCCTTAGGTAGAATCCAGGGGCCAGAGAACAGGAATTGAGCCTTTTGGGGGGGGGGGAAACACTTATCCTATGTACAAAGGGTTAGAGAGTATTTTTTTTATATATTGAGAGAAGGTGGCGAATTGAGTTAAAGTAGTAAGTAGTGGGGTGTAGAGAAGGGTTAGTAGATTTTTTGATAGTGGGGTGTCATACTAGTTAAAGATTTTGTAAGGGAGCGTTAGAGTAATAAAAGGGGTAAGATTATGAGTAAATGCCAAGTTGATACAGTGAATTATAATGAATAACGTAGAATCACCAAATTAATGAAAGGGAATAATAAATGAAATGATGTGTAAAACGAAGGTTGAAAAAAAAAAATTTGAGAAACGAATTAATAAAAGTTAAATTCAGATTTATGTATTTTATTATTAAAAGATAATTTTATGATTTTATATACAAATTCAATGATGTTAAGTGTGTAAGTTTTAAATATAAATTGTTTATTTTAAGATACGGATAACAATGTGAATTATGAGTGTACTATGTTTTCTTATGTTATATTGTGTTTGTTAGTGTAAGAGAATTTTATGAATTTAAATATTTTAAATGCATTTTAATTTGGGGATGAGAGAAATGTAATATGGTAATGGGAAATGTTTATTTAAATTCTGATGGGAATCAGGGCAATAATTTTGAATTTTGGGATAAAAGTTAACAAGAGAAAGTAGATAGAATGAGATTATGGAATTTTATAATGGGTATCATGTTGTTATTAGATATTTTGATATATATGTTAGAAATAGGTAAAAAACAAAACCAGTGCTTCTTAGCGCAAACCAGCACCGCTAGGGGGAAACAGATCAGTTGGGGATATGGTGTTGTATAAGGCCACTATTTGATATTTGATTTGTTGTTTCAGTGTTTGGTGATGCTGTGGCGGCGAACCTGAGCTGGCCAGCGCATCAGAGCAGGGGCGTTAAGTATCTGTCTGACTCTACGGTGTTGGGATCTCGAGAGAGAAGTCCAGTATTGTCATTCAGATGCGGTCACAGTCACCAGACCAAGGGTGAGTTGATTATATTTTTGTAAACCATACAGGGGGTTGTGGCGACATATCCTGGCTGATCCCTTTAGCAAGTATGAATGTGTCAATGAGATTTTTTATGCTTCGGCATAAAATATCTCATTGAGGGGGTATTGTAACGGGCCTATTTTGGGGTAATAAAGCAGTTTGTATTTTTTTCATAAAGTAAATAATATTTTCAACAATTGGGACAAAACGTATAGACGAAAGGTAAATTCAGTGGTTGAAATGATAGCGACGGTGGCAGCACTGATGTTGGCATGATACGTGACTGTTATTCAGTAATGTTTTATAAAACGAGTTTTTATGAACTTAACAACCGACGGAACTGTGCCAAGGTCAGACAATGACATACAAAACCAGTCAACAAGTTATATAACAACATCGGACCATCTGACGTCAATATATACGTCAGAGCCTAGCCTAACAGTGGAATCCAGTTATGTAACAAAACAGTCCGTTGGCGTCGTAGGAATACAAACTTTTAAAACAAAGAAAATTGGTCATACAACCATGGCGACTTCATAAAATAGCGCCGGTGACCTATTGCCAGTCTAACTTCATCACCACTCGCGAGTGGTATACGTAAAAGTTCCGGAACGTAAATTTGCGGGCCCGCAGTACCGAAAAATGTGATATAAAATCGAAATTATGAATAAATAATGTAAATGAACAGTTTTTCTTAATACAATGACAGTTTCGGAGGTGTAAAACAAATTCTCATTAACGTAAAATGTGCGTGTGGAGAAAAGCGTCGTCGTCTGGACACAAACACAGCTAAGTTGTCTAAAAAAAAAATGAAATCAAAATTTCTCAATTATGATTTGAATAATATTCACATAAATTGTAATATTCACATTTAAAGATTTTTAATAGAGAGGTCCTAGAATCCTAAGGTAGTATGTGAGCGAGTGTGGGGGTTTTTGTTTAAATATATATATTATGAAGTGCTGGTTTCCGTTTTCAAAACTAATCCTAGGTTTATAATAATTATTGATTTCTATTCTAAAGAGAGAATCATGCATAGTAAATGTTGTTATTGTTTTTTCTATAAGATCGCAAAAAGTAGGAGAAGGGAAGGGGAACACTTGTCTATATAACAGTTGAAATTAGGTTACGGGCTATATTTCCATGTTTTCTTTTATAAAACCATATTTTAATGTGAAAATGAATTAAAATAGTTGTGATGGTAATTCAGTTGTATTTTCTTAAATAACCAGTTCTGCACTTCCCGGTTCGCTGATTCGAACCTTGGTAATTTTTCCTTACAGTTGGTAACAAGATGGCGCCCGATAATTATATAATGTTTATTAGTAAATTAGTTAATTTTATGTGACACAAAGAAAGTAGCTTCACATTTGGCGCCCGAACAGAAGTTTTAAAAACAAAGAATTACAACCATTCAAAATTATAAAATATGAGCTCTTAAAATCTGGGGGTAGTATGTGAGCGAGTGTGGAGGTTTTTGTTTAATTATATATATATATAATGAAGTGCTGGTTTCCGTTGCAAACTAATCCTAGGTGTATAAAGATTATTTCTATTTAATATATTGATTCTTTTTTATACTAAAGTCTTTTATATTAAAGGTTTATACTATATTTCAATTTTATTTTCATGTGAGTTTTTAGAATGAGAATCGAGAATATCCAGTTGTTAATAAAACGTAATTATGGGAAAAAATATAAAGTTTTTTTTTGAACAACCAATTCTGATCTCCTGTTCGCCGAAAAGAACCCCGAAATGATAGGTACAATTTTGTGTTTTGTTTGCTTGTAAATCATAAAACAAGATGGAGCCCGATAATTATACAATGTATGTTAGTAAATTAGTTAGTTTTATGTGATACAAAGATAGTAGCTTCACAACATAATGTAATTAATCCTGTGCCACTCAGCACTTTAGAGACATTATTGTTTGTAACGGGACAAAATTGGCAGAACCATTTTTATATAATTTTATGAAATCCATTGTTAGAGATGCATTGGAAGTTATAACAAAGTAGGTGACTCACATCTCAAGTTGAACAGACCTTACCATATAAGGTGAGGTATTTGCTTAATTACCATCACGTCACTCTTGGATCATGAGAGCTCCACGTGTTTTCGACGCTACAACGAACTTCCGGTTGAACCTAGTTTCCAATGCGCAAAAAATAAAACTCGGATAGCGTACCCACGCGAGCCCAGATCGCAGCAGTCTGCAGCCCACCTTGAGATTGTAAGGACGTAATACCGTAGTAGCCTCGGGCGCTTTTTTGGTAGGCCAAAATAAGTACAGTAGGCCTACCAAAGTGTAGAGAGATATAATACAGCAGTTTAAAAGCATCCATTAAAAACAGTGAGCATAAGTGAAAGCATAAGTGAACCCTTTGAAAACGTTTCTGATGGTGTGTGAGTGACAAAAGATTGATCAACATAACACACAACAGTTGGGATATCGTCGGCAGATAAGTACAGTGCAAAAGTAAATTCAATTGGCCAAAAGTAAAATGAAGATTATATAATAAAACCTTAATATTCGAAATATTAATGAGATCTCAATATTAGGGGGGTATAAGGAGTGAGAGAGAGAGAGAGAGAGAGAGAGAGAGAGTGAGAGAGTGTAAAGTACTGGTTTGTGCCATTATAATTAGTCCTTTATAGTTTTCGTCTGAATAATTCTTATGTGTTCTCGATATTGAGTAATTTGTTTAAAAAAAATGAATTTGATTAGTAATTTTTGATTTGCATACAAAGAAAATAAAATAGATTTCTGTGCTACAATAACCATGTGGTAGAGTAATTATTACGCAAGGACCATATCCTAATTTCTGTGCCGAAAGCTTACTTAAACGAACCTGTGAGTCTTGAATTAAGGGAGATAAATTAACTAAATTATTTTAATGGGAAGAGTGTAAAAGGTTTATACATTTCCTTCTCCAAATGTATTGGCGGCCCTGTAAGCTTTGTGGGATTTTCAGTGTTTCAGGTAGGTGCGTAAAAAGCATTCAAAGAATTTTGACGAAACCGAAACATCGAAGCATGATAATGTTTTTAGGCTTTTGAAACGTATAATGTGGATTATGTATGGTGGATTATGTAAATCATTTCCAAACCACAGACGATCGTAAAACCAAACAGATCATTTAAAAACAGAGCATGTAAAACCAAATTTATTCTCACTAAAACATTTGCTAAACTCAATGTCAGCAGCGATTATTTCTGTCTTGATGCGTTTACATATCAAATTTATAGACTGTGGGGAATCGAAAGCGTGGAAGCGTTACGTTTTTTGATGACGATTTTTGTGGAATGACTCCCAGCCTAAAAACATTATCATGTTAAAAAGATCATAGTCAACGGGGCAAGTAAGGTAGTATATTCGCGGCTTGTATGTATGGTAATTAATATAATCATTACAATTGGCGGTCCCTGCCAGGATACTTATATGAATTTTTCATATAGGTTAGGTTCGCTTTGACGCATGGAAATAGGATTGAGTATGGCGGCGTTTAGAATAATTCGTATAGGTTATATACATTTTATAACTGAACTCAGTCATACTCTCGACGTCTTACCAAGTCGTCGTCACTTTTAAACTATCTCACGCAGACTACGTCAGTCGCGAACACACAAAAACCAGTACCGATATCCTTACCTGTCCTTATTTTATATATTTATTTCCCGAACAGCGCCAAATTGTTTTTTAGAAAACAATTAAAAGATTCAAATTAGTTTGTCCCCTGTACGGTGATGATGAATTCGAATTACCTCGTAGACTGGCGGGAACTCGAATTTCGCTTGTCTTTGGACGTGTTGCCAACATAAATTTTTGGCAAAGAATTCTATTCTCCGCTAAAGAACACAAACTATATAATACAATTTCAATAAAAACAAAGGACAGTTAGTAATGATTCGTATTTGTTTATTTGAGTCTAAAATTCGCTAATTTTTTATAACTTTTGTACAATAGAGAGTATTATAATAAAGTTTCGCCCCGGCAACAAATTAATTTTCATTCAGCTGAGAGCAACGGTGGCAGCAGTTGTGTGACGCCACAATGGCTAGCATTCTTATTTACACAACTTATTCTGCCAATGAGTTCTTTGGGTTACGAAAAGATTTAAAACAAGATGTTAAATAAAGTACACCACCTTACATTTGTGGTACTTAAATACTAAAAAGGTTTACATGAAATTCAACTCTTGGTGTTTAAAATTGCGTGTCAAAGTTAGAGGCTTCAGACATAGGTTATCTTACAGTTACATACAGTGTGAATAAATATGATCCATTAATCCTTGAAAGAATTTGGTGTTCAAAGTTCAGAGTGAGAGTTATATATTGTGAAAAAAGTTAATCAGTTTTAGTTTGTAATTATTGATAATTTAATTTATACTTAACAAAACCATGTTGTTTTGGTTATGGGTCATCAGGATTTCTTCAAGGTTGTGATAGTACTTTCTTTAATTTTCAATGGTATGGTTGCCCGTCTCCTTCTGGCGTCTGTTTCTTTTTATTCAATTTTTATTTATTTTTTAATTTTAAAATTTTGTTTATTGTTCCTCCTTGAGTTGCTGGAACTATGGTTGACTTCTTGTGTTCATTTTACTTTCATTTATATCTGATTTTCTTCTTTGTTAGCCTTTAATAGAGCCGCAGTCAATATAGCGTCTGTACCGCTGGATAGTTAATAATGGAACTCTTGTTTCATAACGGTCAAAATTATAATAAGGTTTTGTTGTTATGGCAACCGCTTTCACTCTGATTGGTTAAACACATTTGAACCTATTGTTATAAATCCTGGGTTTCTGTTCAAAATGATTAAATATTTTATAACGGTTATTGTTCCTTGGTGATATTACCAATGTATGAAATATTAATATAGATGCCCCTATTTTCTTTCAAAGATCAAATTGACATCTCACAAGGCTGGTCTAGGTCATGTATTAATGTTTTTGGACAACACTGCTAATACTATGTTATTACATATTTCACTTATTTATACTGTTTATTACAATTCTGACATATTATTATTGTTAGTTAATGGTAATCACATAATTTACTTGGTCTTATTATTCAAATACAATATTCAATTGTTTACAATTGGTTTTCTGAAGTTAGACAGCTATGTCATTTATAGGCCTAAACTGTAACATCTTAGAATTTCTTATTTTGCTCTATTTAAACATTATTTATTAAATACATATGTTCTGCTTATTTTCATTACGCACTTATTGGCTTTTGAATTACTTTGAAACTGTTTTACCATCTATTAGTGTTATTATACTTTTACAAAATTATTTCTTATCTGATATTTTTTCTTTTCTATTTATATAATAGTGATTAATCTGTTGCTTGTTAAGTTTATATCATTGCTAGTTTATTCCTACTCCCATTTCTCACAGATATATTTAACACTTAAATCTATTAACAAAACATAATATAGAAATAATGTAATGGTCTGTCTATTGTTCAGCCTTATTCCTTCTTATTAATTACAATTGTTATATTGTATGTTATTACTTGAAATTAATATACTCTTCATCTCTTTATAATATCATGACATACATAAAAAATACAAACATATTACCTTAATGTTATGCCTTCTTGGTTTATACTCCTATGAACACTAAACAAATAAACTAATTTTCTTTAAACTAACAAAACTGTTTACCACACATTAATCTTATTTTCCTCAGTTCAGTTTCTTCAACACAATTTAATTTAATTCTTTCTGACTGAATAAGTAACGTATCTTATTGTTATTGATGTCTCTTTGCATCAACATTAACTGTTACAAAGACATAGGGATCTTTTGTAACTAATACCAAAATTGACAATCCCCTTACTCATTGAAAAGCATAATTATGAATTATTATTATTGTTATTCCAACATTGTTTTTTAATCTTTTTGGTTGAGTACACTTATATTTGCACTCACTAATTTAATTTCCACTCATTAATTTCAACTCATTAATTTCCACAGTCCTGCCTGTTTGATTAGTTATTATTATTCCTCACTTATCACATCACTTTTACTATTTATGGTTATCACTCCCTACCTATCTCTCACTCTTGGTTTCAATGATATTTTAAACACACATTTATAATTATTCTTTCAACATTTTCTGTCGTACTTTCTTATTATAATAAGGTTCTTAACAACATACTTTATCTACTAATAATTGTCTTACTTATTTCTTATGGTTAGTGTACTTTCTTTATTATTGTTTTATTCACGGTTAGTTATTATATTTGCTTTACTCATTTGTGCCTTTTATCATTAATTTGTCTTTTCTCATCTTATTGTCTTTATCTGGCCAATCTCTGGGGTTGGGTCATAGTCATTTGTTTGTCAGTCTAGTCTATTCATTTATTTATTATTCTTGTTTACAATTCTCCTTTTTTCTTTCTTAATTCCATTTTATATTTTTTTTATTATTATTCATTAAATTATTTTACCTTTTATCATTTATCTAATACTTGTGAATACCCTATAGGGTCTGATTTCTGCAACGTTATAATATGGAATAAGGTGTTTAGAGTAGCACATTGTTTAAAGTTGTTTCTCTTATATAAAATTTCATTTAGATAAAATTTAATTATATTAATTATTTAATTACAAATAATTAAAATGGAAGATAATGAGAATGAAGATAGTCTGACTGACTCAGCTATAATGAGTGATTCGGAATACATTCAACTCCAGTGTCAACAAAAGATAGTAGTAAATCTAATAATGAAATGATGAGTTTTTTGTGTAGCATGGTGAGTAATATTAGTGAAAATTCAAAAAAATATTTTAATGAGCTAAATGAAAAAATGAGAGATTCACAAAAGAGTATTGATATTAAATTTGATGAAATGAAAGAGCAGAATGTTAAGTTAGAAAGTAATTTCAATTAACTAAAGGGTAATATTGAACAACAAAATGTTAAATTTGAAGATAATATTAATAAGCGCTGAATGCTATTGATGAACAATTAGACAGTTGTTTTAATACCATCAAAAACAAATAAAAGAATACAAGTTCTCATGGGAGTACATAAAGGAGAATAAAAAAGCGAACTAAACCGGTAAGCGATTTTGATAGTGGAGGTAATAATGATGATAATTTCACAAACAAGGCTGATAGTTTAAGTGTAAATGAGGTAATAGTTGACAATGTAAGTGATAGTGAAAATAGTGATATAACAAGTAATAATGATGATGTAATTGAAAATGGGGTATCAGAGAGTACTACACTGAATAATAGTAGTGATGATGAGACTTTAAGGGGAGTAGAGGTTAATGATGAGGTAATACAGTAGTTGTTAATGAGATTGAAAGAGTGTGTAAGGAGAGTTTAAGTGAGTATGGTGCGCAGAGGGCAAATTTTCCCAGTGGTATAAGTGGAGTAAAGACTCCACAAAGTGCTGTTGGAGGACAAAGGTTCCTCTAGAGTTTATGTGAGAGACATGTGGTCTCCAAATTGTGATGTACCTGGTAAAGCCAGGATGTGTTTAAATAATGTTGTATTGCCCTTTGCGTGGAGTGAGATAGTTCAGGGGGGTAGTGAGAGGTATTATGAGGAGAGAGAGAGAGAGAGAGAGAGAGAGAGAGAGAGAGAGAGAGAGAGAGAGAGAGAGAGAGAGAGATTTTTAAGGTCAATAGAGGTTATAAAGAATTAGTAGAGAGGTTAGATACTGAGAGAATTGATGATATTGAGTACTTACCTTGTGACGTAATTAGTGCAGTAAATGTTGATAATGTTGTTAATATTATTGGGAACTTACCTTGTGATGAAACTGGTGTAGTAGCAGATGACAATAATGATGAGATTATAACGTACCTAATAGTGACAAATTATACAAAGGGCGACTTGACCATACCCAATGTAGACAAGGTATATGATATAGTAATGTGGAATAATCCTATTGATTATTATGGTATAATGGATAAAACAAGTTTAAATTGGCATTATATTAAAAAAGTAATATAATGAATTTAATTAAATATGAAATGTACTTGTATAATGTAAGACTAATTTTTGATGATGGAGGTTAAACATGTAGTGTTGATGGACATTTAATTATTCGAGTTAATGGTTTTAATACTTGGCTTAATAATGTAATGATTTTTAGAAAACAATGACATTTTATGGGAAAAATATTGTATATAAATTTGTACTGGTGTTACATGTACATTGTATTGTGTGTGTAGCAATGTTTATAATTTTACTTTGATTGAATAATTGACATTACTGAAATTTTATTATGGAATTAAATTAATTTGAAAGGTTTTAAAAGATGGAAATTTAGGTAATAAATTTGAAAAAATTTCTTTTTAGATTTCACTTGTACTGTATAATGAATGGTAAATGATAAAAGACTTGATAACTGAAATGTTTAATAGAAATTCAGAGTAGAATGGTGTACTTTATAGTTAGAGTTAAAGATTTAAGTTTAGAGTTAAAACATGTCTACTTTATAACATGGTTGTTAAAATGTTTCAGAAGATAAATGGAGTTGTGTACATGATTTGGTGGTAACAAATGTTTATGTTTTTGTGTCTATGACAGTGTATGAGTGATGTACTGTAAGTATGAATTTTATAATGCAATTCATATAAAGCAAAATGTTTAATGTATAAATGTAAAGTAGATATGAATCTAAGAGATGTTGAAAATGAAAAGTAATTAATAAATAACCAAACATATCAGAGTTGACCATCTGTGAATTGTAGTAACGGTGTCAGTGTGAGCCTTATATGTCTTTTGGTAGTTTCCCCACATTTCGGGCGGTCACGGTTTCACCGAACCCTGACCGTGGGTTTATGTAAGTAGATTCTAAATTGGTGAACATAAAAATTGACTGGGGGGGTAACAGGGGAAACTACATAACTATGGAACAGCGGCTATCATCGAAGGGGGTGATAGTGCCGTTTTAAGGGTGTGTGAATCATTATAGTAGGATTACTGGTGTCCTCGGACATCAGTAATGCCGAATTTTTTGTAACGTTGAACCAAGAACGGTATGGGCAGCGTCTATACCATATATATGTAAACTTCAGTTCTTGGGGATGCAAATGGGCGCCACAGTCCACCCTCAGGAAACAATAGTGTGTGTGGAAAAGGAGCTGGCCGTTACAAGCCAGGGGCGCAGATAACGCATCTGTGCATAAGGCAAACGCTCGATCCGGTTCATCCGGCGGGTGGTTACCTAATTGTGACTGGGTAAAGGGGGGACTTTAAGTAATTGATGAAGTAGGAGGGTAGCTGAAAATTCAGTGAGAGGGTGACGACCTCTGTAAACAGCGGGCGGTCAATTTGTACGGCTCTATAGAGAGAGTTGGGGGTTGACAACCCAGATAGCTGTTCAGTAACTGTTGCTATAACTATGACTCAATGATTAGTGATGTATTTCACGCATGAGAGCAAACCATTTTAAGTGATAGAGTCAATTATAATGTTTTATTTTGATTCAAGAAATACTACTGTAATAGATAGGCTGTTTAGAAGTAAGTGATTTAAATGTGTCATGCTCTGTATAATAATTTTATAAAGGACTTTACTTATTTTGAAAAGACTATGTCAAGTGCAGAAGATGTTTATCATATGTGGTTTATTATGTCTTATTGTGTTATTATTGTATTATGTTAGAATATAAGGATTGTAAACATATGATGTAGTTCTCACGGTATAATGGTTTGAAATGTATTTAGAGTAAGGTCAGTCACCTGACCAGGAACATCAGCTGATTACTGGTGTTATATATGTAATACTTCACTGATTTGTAGATTTTCCATGTAATTAAATGTTTCAATAATAAACTGGTAATGTTTTAAATAAGTGATGAAACTGATTCGAGATAGTTTTGATTTTCAAGGAGTAATGTAGGGTAAAATGTGGTAAATGTTAGAATTTGGGTGACAAGCATAAAGAAGGCATTTGAATTAATCAATCCAAGTTAAGTTTAAAGGGGTGTTCAACAAAATAAGAGTCTTGGGAGTAAAAGTAATATAGAATGGAGAATTAATAGCGACACCGTAGTGATAGTGGGTATATATAGAATATGAAAGGGAGGTAATGGGAGAGTAATTAGTTGATAGAGGAATTTTGTGAAGGGGGTGGTGTGATAAGGAGTCCTCAATGAAAAGCGTTGTGGCGGGAGGTGAATAGTTTTAAATGGGGTTTGGCGGGGTTGCCTAGGGGAAGTCCAGGGACCAATAAGGGGATGAGCATGGGAAGGGAACACACGTCCTTAATACAAAGAGGGTAGAGAGTATATAAAGTTAGAATGTTAGAATGATGTGAATGGGGTTAGAAAATTACTGGTAAATATTTTGAGAGAGTGGTGTCAGACTAGGTAAAGCTGTTAAGTGAGTATTAGAGTCAGAAGGGGGGTAAGATTATATGTAAATGCCACGTTAGTAAATCAAATCATTCTGAATAATTGAGAGTCACCCAAACTAATTGAGAATGGAAATGTTAGAGAAAATCAGAGGTAAAATGAAATAATAAATGAAAGCAGTAAAAGATTGAGTAGAACTTGAAAGTCAAATAAAGCTGTAAAATGTGTAATTTTGATCAATTTAAATGTAAATTTTATTGTTTATTGTAAGGTAATGGCAACAATGCTAATTTTGAATGTTCTATTTTATTATGTTGTATTATGTTGGAAGGTAAAAAATTTTAAAGATGTTTCATGTATTTTATGGTGTAGCTTTGTGTAGTGTATATATGTCAAGCTCATTCACTTGACCCAGAGAGATCAGCTGATGACTGATGTTAGAGACAGAACCATTTTCTAATAATTATATAATATAATAGATATTTACCATATATCCGTCGTGCGACTTCGTTTTTCTCGTCTTATTTTGACGCGTTTCGGCAACGAATTGCCATCTTCAGAATCTTAATCACTCATATGAGATCGTTAAAAAATTAAAAACATTAAAATCATTACGGTAAAAGTGCACTTTTACGATATTGGAAACTCACAGACGCGAACATGAAAGTTTATGTTTCTCGAGTGGACTATATCGATCGACTGCTTTCGCGTGGACAATATCGATCAACTGATTCACTGTTTATATAGCCACTGATAAACCTGTTTTGCTTATTATATATTGGAAACTCACAGACGCGAACATGAAAGTTTATGTTTCTCGAGTGGACTATATCGATCGACTGCTTTCGCGTGGACAATATCGATCAACTGATTCACTGTTTATATAGCCACTGATAAACCTGTTTTGCTTATTATATGTCGCACGACGGATATATGGTAAATATCTATTATATTAATATAAGCGACTTGGAGACAACTAACCTAAAATGTATTATCTAATAATTAATTCACACAATGGTGTTACTTAATTAAATTAAATGATTTTATTTTTTTTGAGATTGATAAAAGAGATATTTTGGTAAATTACAATTTTTTGAAAAAAAAAAAAATTATTTTTTATGCCTGCCGTATAGATGGTATTTTGAGGTTCAGAATATTTTGTGGATTATATTGTTACGACGGTCTATTCGATCGTCGTAGGTACAGTGGAAACAAAATAAGTACAAGACACCAATTAAGTCACTAATCACACCTTTAATTGTTATAGTAAAACAGTTCGTAATTAACAACACAGTGTCTACAACAAATCAAATGAAATTGTTCATACGCAATAAAATGTCCACTAATATTAAAACACAACTGTATTACAATTATACCGTCCGAATATAAAACGCAACACTTCACTAATAACTACTTGAACGTACACCGTAATAACTCGAACCGCTCTGTAAATATCGCACTAATACTCTCGAACTGCACAGTCAAAAATCTCGCATTGAACTGAAAAACTAAGGCCGCGACGCGATGTATTTATAGTTACGCTCACACACCAGAAGCTTCCAAACTGCGTCTTATCTCTCGCGAACTACGTAATTGCTACAGCCTTGACACAGTCCGAGCGCCCGAGTGAAGGCTGGCACAGTCGAGAAAATTCTCGCAAAATGCGTCTAGTAGCACGTACACTACACGCTTACATCGAGATCTTTCTGGCGCATTCGATAAACGCGCAGATTGTTCTGTGCTGTCGTAGCACTGCCCCCTCCTTAAGCCTGTTCGTCCCGAACTGGCAAAGCGTCTCTAAATTTGTATTTAGCCAGGCGATCTAGGTGGACGACCTTGAACTTCCGCTGTCCTTCCTGTTGAATCCGATAAACAACATCGTTAATTCTTTTTTTTACAGTGTAGGGTCCTTCCCAGTTAGACTGAAGCTTAGGTGAGCGACCACGACGGCGCATTGGATTGAACAACCAGACCTGATCTCCTTCTTGGAAACCCACACTATTGCTGTGAATGTCATACCGAGTTTTCATTTTATCACTGGCAATCTTCAGCCGCCCTCTTACCAAGCAATTCATTTCTCGCAATTGGTTTTCTAATTGTGAGGAATAGTTCTTTGGCTCTTGGGACTGAGTCTCAGGTGATCCAAACATCAAGTCCCCAGGAAGTCGAATCTCCCGCCCAAACACCAATTTTGCTGGAGTCATGCCGGTTGTGTCATGTACTGACGACCTATACGCCATAAGGAATAGTGGTATACGTTGGTCCCAGTCTGTTTGGTTCTCGTCAACAACTTTCGAAAGATGCTGCTCAAGTGTCCTGTTGAATCTCTCAACCATCCCGTCCGACTGAGGATGCAGAGGCGTTGTCCTGGTCTTTCGAATTCCAAGTAGACGGCATAATTCTTTAAACACTCCTGATTCGAAATTTCTCCCTTGATCCGTATGGACTTCCATAGGGGCTCCATAACGGCAACAGAAGTTGTGAACTAACTGCTTTGCCACAGTGGTAACCTCCTGATTTGGAATCGCGTAGGCTTCCACCCACTTAGTAAAGTAGTCACCTACAACCATGATGTACCGGTTTCCATCGTCAGTAACTGGGAATGGTCCAGCAATGTCTATGGCAATTCTCTCGAAAGGTTGTCCAACGTTATACTGTCTCATTTTTCCCCTGCTTCTGGTTTGTGGGCCCTTGCTTGCAGCACATATTTCACACGTCCGAACCCATTCCTCTACGTCGTGGCAAAGATGAAGCCAATAGAATCGCTTCCGTATTTTGTCAAGGGTTTTGTTAACGCCAAGATGGCCTCCAGATGTTCCATCATGCATCTCCTTCAAAACAGACTGGACTTTATTTCGGGGAACTATCAACTGCATGACGTCTCGTCCATCTGCACTTTCCCAAGCCCTTTTCAGCAATCCGTTTTCTAAGGTGAGAGATTCCCATTGTGCCCAGTAGCCCTTCAGCACTTCGGAACCATGGCAGATATCTTGCCAATCCGGGCGGCGACCTTCCTCTTTTGCTGTCAAGATCGGTCCAATGTCTTCATCAGTCATCTGTTCTTGTCGACAGTCTTGTGTTGTCCAGCCATCAGCCAGGAAATCTACAGTGATGGCTTGAGCATGTTCGCTTGGCTTTTGTTCTTCCTTTCTGTGGCAATGTCGGCAGTCTTCTGGGCATGGTCTTCGTGATAAGCCATCTGCATTACCGTGCAGGCGCCCCCGCCGATGTTGTACCTTGAAGTTGTACTCTTGCAGACGTTCGAGCCACCTTGCCAACTGTCCTTCCGGATTTTTAAATCTCAAGAGCCATGCAAGTGCAGCATGGTCGGTACGTAGTGAAAACTCTCTCCCATAGAGGTATTTATGGAAGTGCTCCAAAGCTCTGACAATTGCCAACAACTCTCTTCTTGTAACACAATAATTTCTCTCTGGTTTAGAAAGCGTCTTGCTGTAATACGCTATTACTCGTTCTTCACCGTTCTGCACTTGAGACAAAACTGCTCCCAGACCAGTATTGCTTGCGTCTGTGTCTACGATGTACTTCCCTTCGGAAGCTGGAAAAGCGAGAATTGGCTGCGAACATAATGCAATCTTCAACGTTCTAAATGCTTGTTCACACTCTCTCGACCATTGGAAGTTTCGTTTATTTTCCGTTAGCTCATGTAGTGGTTTAGCAATAGTAGCGAAGCCTTTCACAAAACGTCGGTAATATGAACATAACCCCAGGAAACTCCGAACTTCGTGTTTATTCTTCGGAACTGGCCAGTCTCTTACGGTGTCTACTTTATTAGGATCCATGCTAACACCCGCTGCCGAAACCAAATGGCCCAAATACTGTACTTCCTTCTGGAATAGAGAACACTTCTTCGGGCTCAGCTTCAGTTGTGCACCGTGAATTCTAGTTAGAACTTTCTTAAGGTTTTCCAAATGATCTTCGAAAGTCTTCCCGATCACTATGACATCGTCTAAGTAAACAAGGCAAGTTTTCCACGTCAGGCCTCGGAGTATCAGGTCCATCAATCTCTCAAATGTTGCCGGTGCATTACAGAGTCCAAATGGCATGACGTTAAATTGGAATAAGCCACTTGGGGTCGAGAAAGCGGTCTTTTCCTTGTCTTCTTGTTGAAGACCCACTTGCCAATATCCACTCTTCAGGTCCAATGTGGAAAACCACAGTGCTCCGGACAACGTGTCGAGTGTATCGTCAACGCGAGGTAATGGATAGCAGTCTTTCTTTGTAACGTCATTTAACCTCCGGTAGTCTACGCAGAAACGCAATCCACCATCCTTCTTTGCTACCAGCACTACAGGGGAAGACCAAGCACTTGACGAAGGTTCGATTACTCCCTCTGTCAACATGTCCTGTACTAACCGAGGCATCTCCTCTTGTTTAGATAATGGAGGCCTTCGAGGAGGTTGGCGTATCGGTGTTGTGTCCCCGGTATTGATGCGATGTTGCACAAGAGAGGTTCTTCCCAGTGAGTGTCCCCAAAATGCAAAACAATCTTTGAATTCATGTAAAAACTGTCCGAGTTATTTTACCTCACCACTTGAGAGGTCGTTAGAAGATCTGTTCAATAAGTCTTGCAGTTCCTCTGGTAATTTAGAAGTATCCGAAGAACTGGGTCTTCGTTGCGTTATTCCGGCTACCCAGGCCACAGGAGTCAATTTGCCTAGGAGCGTATTGCTTTGTAAAGTGATAGCTTGATCCACAATATTTGCCACTCTAATAGGTACATTTCCGGTTTCGTCAGGTTTTACTAAACTTCTGGCAATTAGTATGCCCGGTGTGCTGACTACCTGGGGTTCGAATATAGAGCACTGATTGCCCCTAGTATCTACCACAGTTCTGACCATGATGATCTTTTCGGAGTTTGGCGGAACAGTTACGGCCACTTGGTTTATGACGTCCATCGATTTTTCTGCTGTCGTCATTGTTGATAGCATTACCTCTTCGCCTCCGATTCTCAAGACATTGTTTTTGAAGTCGACTATAAATCCGTATGCGTTCATAACGTCCACACCAAGAATTGCTTCATCCACAATGTCTGCAACAAGTACTTGATGATTAAACTCAAGTCGACCGAGGTGTAGGTGTATCTCCACTTTTCCATACACTTTTACAGGCCGTCCAGTAGCTGTTCGCAAGTTGCAAGAGCACCAGATTGGCTTGAGATCTTTCACCACGTCGGGGCGCACAATAGAAACTGTTGCGCCTGTGTCAACTGTAATCGAGGTTGGCCTTTCTTGAACAAATCCGGTAACTACTAAGCTCCCGCTGTTTTTCTGAAGTGTAGAAATTGCGTATTGTCTAGGGGCTTCGTTCCTCCAGTTAGTCAGCCCCGTTGTACCGACTACTGCTCGTTTCCCTGCTGCTGAATTCTAACCCGACAATCTCGTTGTAGATGTCCAGGTTTCCCACATCTATAACACTTCGGTCTTCCATCCTTTCTTATTTTATTCTGTGGCGCCGACCGTCGAGTCTCTGTTCCCTGTTCTTCTTCCTCATCGTCTGTGCCGTCGCGATCTTTTAGCGCGCACACTTTATGACTTGTCCAACCAGACGCTGATTTGGCGGCCTCAAATTGCAAAGTATGTACCAGGGCGTCCGCACTGTTCTGGTGTCTTGCCATTCGTAACACTTGCTGTAGTTCGTTATCTCGGACACCGGCAGTAAATGTCTGCATCGCAAAACGCATTCGAATATCTTCTGGCGCTTCAGGATAGGCCAGTCTAATTAGTCTGTCGATACTTGCTTCAAACTCTTGAAGACTTTCCCCGGAATGCTGTCGCCTTGCTCTCAACTGGGTGCAGTACACATCTCGCAAATGTTTATCACCATACCGTAATTCCAGAGCTTTTATCAACTCGGCATAGGTGTTCTGGCTGTCAGGTGGCACTTTCTGTAGTAGTTCTGCCGCGGGTCCTTTTAATGCAAGAACAAGTGAAACAGCCTTGTCTTTTTCTGTCCAATTATTTGCGCATGCAGCAGCTTCAAATTGGCGAAGGTACGTTGCCCAGTGACTGCTTCCGTCAAAGGTTGGAGCTTTGACATGAACTGTCCCTACTGCAGGCAAAGTGACTTTCTCTGTTAACTTATTTTCTGTGTATTTTTCTGTCTTTATCACTGGTACAGTCTGTTCAGAAATTTGTTTTGGTTGAATCTTCATGCACTGTTCGACTTCACTTTTAATTTGTTCTCTTATGTTTGCCATTGAGTTTTCTACTGCAGATATTTTATTTGACACAGATTCTTCTATAACAGATATTTTTGTAGACATCGATTCTTCAACAATCAAGACAGACTTTTCTACTTCAGCTATTTTTAATGTCATTGACTCTTGTACCTCCGATATTTTAGTAACTTGTTTATTAAGCTCACCTCGTAGGATACCCAATTCTGCGGTACTGTGTTCTTGCAACTGTTTCTGCATAGTTTCAAAGAGAGCTTCCGATTTATCTTTTTGTCTTTCTTCTGTTTCTAGCATTAGTGCTTTCTGACGTTCCTCAGCTTCTTCTCTTTCCTGCCTGCGTTTCTCATCCTGTCGTTTCTCTGCTTCTTCTCTTTCTTGTATTCGTTCTTCTTTTTGTCGTCTTTCTGCTTCTTCCTGTGTGTGCCGCAGCAGTGTTTGTAAAGCTTCCATCATCTGACTGGGATCCATGTTTACTGATTAATTACGAATCACACTCGTCTTGTACAAAGCGTCCACTGTTTCCACTGTTAACCGTTCTATCCCAGTTCTGACACCACTGTTACGACGGTCTATTCGATCGTCGTAGGTACAGTGGAAACAAAATAAGTACAAGACACCAATTAAGTCACTAATCACACCTTTAATTGTTATAGTAAAACAGTTCGTAATTAACAACACAGTGTCTACAACAAATCAAATGAAATTGTTCATACGCAATAAAATGTCCACTAATATTAAAACACAACTGTATTACAATTATACCGTCCGAATATAAAACGCAACACTTCACTAATAACTACTTGAACGTACACCGTAATAACTCGAACCGCTCTGTAAATATCGCACTAATACTCTCGAACCGCACAGTCAAAAATCTCGCATTGAACTGAAAAACTAAGGCCGCGACGCGATGTATTTATAGTTACGCTCACACACCAGAAGCTTCCAAACTGCGTCTTATCTCTCGCGAACTACGTAATTGCTACAGCCTTGACACAGTCCGAGCGCCCGAGCGAAGGCTGGCACAGTCGAGAAAATTCTCGCAAAATGCGTCTAGTAGCACGTACACTACACGCTTACATCGAGATCTTTCTGGCGCATTCGATGAACGTGTAGATTGTTCTGTGCTGTCGTAGCAATATGTTAATGTGTTAAATGATTTAGGTTATTCATATTGTATGTGTTGTAAACAAAGGTAATGATAAGTGAATTTATGTTTTAATAAGATGTTCAGTTTATTTGTTTTTTATGATTGTGAGTAGTTAGTGAAGGAGAATGGTAGATTCATATAAAAGATTTTTGGTATTTTGATGAAATTAATGGTAATATAACATTTTGATATTGGAATTGGATTGATTTCTTTGAATTAACACAATTTAAATGATTTAAGGGGATTGGCTTGATTATTTTGAGTTGAAATTGTAACGTCTAATCGATGAAATACTAAGAGAAAATTAGAGTTCAAGTACGACACGTTTTTATGAATTTTAAAGCAACAAAGTAGTGTAGAAATGTTATATGCAGAAATAATGAGTATGTGTACACACCCAGTAATTGCTAAAGGCAACCCAGTATGCATGTAAGGGGGAACATATCGGTAGAGGATCTGGTATGGTATAAGGCCAGGGTTTTGATTTGGGGTGGAATGTTAGAAGGTTAGGTGCATTATGGTGAGTATCTGTCCGATTTTATGGTGTTGGGATCTCGAACAGAGAAATCCAGTAATCTCGTTCAGGTGCAGCCATAGTCGCCGAGCTAGGGGGTAGTTTACCCATGAAGTGTTTTAAGAAATTAACGGGGGGTTGTTGGCACCATATCCTCACCGATCCTCTTAAGGGTTTAGCAATGAGAGTTCTTCCGTTTTGACAGAAGACCTCTCATTTGGGGGGGGTCTTGTAATGGGGCGAAAAGGGTTGTTCTATTTTATTTTAAATTTTATTAAATGTACTCAAATATATCCGTGACCAACGCAGCAAGTCAAATACCTAAAATGGTTTTATTAGAACAAAGAACAGTGGAATGCGACATATATGTTTGGCAACGCAGTACAGTTCCAGGAATTTGTTACGCACAATGTACGCGCAAACACCAGCATGCACGCAAATGACGCTAAGTAGAATGAAACGACGCCAAACAAACATGGCTAAATTATAAAATTTGTTCGCCACGTGGTATGATGAGGGCGGACGTCCGTGGTAACTCTGCCTACATGTGTCACGTGACTAGTGGCAGTGAGATATCGGCAATGCCTAACACCCATGGACAACACCGGACTTGGTGTGAGTTGATGAACAATTTGTAGCAAGCAGGCTGTGCAATTGCTGTTTTGAGCCACAGTCGAGTGGGGCACTTTGTTAACGCTCTGCGCAGTCACCCACCAACTTTTCGCCGGGCCAGGCAACCCACGACTCGTTGCTCACAATGTAACGGGCCTATTTTGGGGTAATAAAGCAGTTTGTATTTTTTTTTCATAAAGTAAATAATATTTTTCAACAATAGGGACAAAATTTATAAACAAAAGGTATATTTATTGTTAGCGACGGAAGTGACAGTGGCAGCACTGCTGTTAACATCATACGTGACAATTATTCAATATTATTTTATAAAACGAGTTTTTATGAATTCAACAACCGACAAATTGCGCCAAGGTCAGCTAATGACACACACAACAGCGTCAACAAGTTATGTGACCGAACAACAGGCCATATTACGTCAGCGCCTTGCATAACGAGAATGTAGGAGTGTCGACACCACTAGTTTCGTCAGACACTCACAGAACAAAGCAGTCGGACAATAACAGCTCAACACACCGGACGCAATCAGTCTGTGCGCCCGCCGGCTCGGCGGTCTAAATTAATTTTAGAAATTCAAAAATAATGTAAGTACATCTTACAACCTAATATTTTGAAAAGAACATTCTGGAGAATTAAAAGAAAAAGAATTTTTAATAATTTGTTAAAAATTTTAAAATAATGTAAGTACATCTTACAACCTAATATTTTGAAAAGAACATTCTGGAGAATTATAAGAAGAAGGAATTTAGAATTTATATTTTAAAAAATTCAAAAATAATGTAAGTACATCTTACAACCTAATATTTTGAGAAGAACATTTTGGAGAATTAAAAGAAAAAGAATTTTTAATTTAATTTAAAAAAAAAAATTCAAAAATAATGTAAGTACATCTTACTACAACCTAATAATTTTGGAACAAACTTTATGGAAGAAAGAAAAAGAAAGAATTTTGAATATAACTTATTCTAAAATATGTAAGTACTTCTTACTACAACCTGATAATTTAGAACAAAACTTTATGGAAGAAAGAGAAAGAGAGAGAATTTTGAACTTAATATTAAAAAAAAATTTAAAATTAAGTAAGCACAGCTTACTACCACTGAATTATGAGGAAAACTTTATGGTAAATAATTAAGAAGAATTTGAATATGGAGAAATACCAAAACATTCAGAAATAATAGTAAAATCACAGTACTATAAACAATTCTGAATGAAACAATTCTGGGAATAAATGAATTAAACAGAATTTGAATGTTGATAGAACGTCAGTACTTTGAAACAAGATAAGATCAACATATTACAAGGATTTATGAGAAATATTTTTCAATTAAATAAAAAGAATAGTTTGAATTTTACATTAAAACTAACCAAGTTCCAAAAAATAATTATGTGTCAATTATGATTGAATTGAGAAGAAAATAAAGTGATTAATTCAGAAAAGAGAATTAACGTTAATCCAGAATAAATGCTAGATATTCACAATAGCATTTGAAGGAGTAGAGAAGAATAACAAAAAAGAGTGTAATATGCCAGAGAAGAAAAAAAAAATTTGGAAGCAAAGAGACTAATTACCTATGAAACGATAATGAAAACAGTTAATTAAGAGCGAAGAAGAACAACTCATACCAAACAGATGGAGAAGATGATTTTGAACAAATGATAATAATAAGACCTATATGAAATGCAAAGAGAAGAAATACCACATGAAATATAATATAAATGAATTAATGCTAATGAATGCGAAGGCGGATTAATAACTTTCTAAGAGAAAGGAAAGAACCAAAATGTTTAAATAAAATGATCAATATAACAACCTGTATATCTAACGTAAAGATACAAAGTTAAAAAATTTTAAATATAATACATTAAGACCATTCAAATAATGAATAAGAAAGACTATTTATAAAGACCATGCTAATACTATGAGTAACCAGAAGAAAGTATAAAGAGAATTCAGATGGAGAAGAAAGAGAGTTACACTGTAAACAGTAACCAGAATTATTAAAAGAAAGGTTTTCAACCATAATTAAATTAAATATATCAGACAAGTTAAGAGTTTTGAAAAAATATATATGTAATGAGTATAATAATGATTATGAAGATTTATTAAGATAGAAAATGTGAGATAATCTGAGAGACTACAAAGTGGAGAATCCGAAGATATTTTTATTAGTCGAAAATGAGACTACTTTTTATTTATTTATTCGATGACTGACTGAAGATAATTCCAGCAGCATTATGTTTTTTTGAGCAGGGATGGATATGCCTCTGTACTCAATTTATAGAAGTGGTGTATGGCCAGCAGAGAAGTAGCGTACAGTGCCCCTCTGATCTGCCCCAGCCCACGTGATAGGGAATGTTAGGGAATTAATATCCCAAGGATACAACACGAAGTTGATATAGAAAGAAAATGTATTACAATTATAATATATCTCAGAAGACACTAACTATCCGAAAAGGATCAGTAGTAAGACAAGTAACCATATATATAAAATTAATAAAACTCTAATATAAAAAAGTCGATATAAAAATGGAGAAGAAAATGAATTATAAGAAATGATGAAATTATCATAAGAAATTATTTCATCCATAAACATGTCTGAAGTAATTACTTCTGGAGGGGAGCAATCTGTAACATGACAGATATAAGCATAATATTGAATGGCAATTGATCATTAGAATAATGAAGTTATAATATTTAAATTTGGAAGAAACCATTAAGTTTAATATAAATAAATTAATTCATAGCAACTGTGGAAAGAAATCATTATTATAAAGAAAATACAAGTTAAAATAAAAGGAGTTACTAGTGATGAGTCATCCAAGACCAGTCTCATAACCAAAGGTTTTCAAGGTATAACCCAGGAAGGTAAAATAGTAAATAACAAGGCAGTACACAATATGACCAAACCCACAACGAGGGAGAATAAATAGAAGAGAAACCCTAAAATAAGCCAAGATCAACCAATACAGGTTGTGTATTTCTGAAATAAAGAAGAAGATGGAGAAGATCCCAAGAAACCTGATGGCAACAAGAAGAAGATGGAGAAGATACCAGTCCCAGAAGGCAGGAGAAAAGAAGACTGAAGAAAGAAGAAGAAGGCAGCATCCTGAAGAAGATGTCATGCTCTTATAAAAGACACCCAAATCCCTATATCCCCAAAATAAATATCTAAAAACAAAAGTATAACGAAATAAAAACCACATGTATATAAATTTAAGAGAGAGAAGTGAACAAAGTAAAAGTTTCCTGTGAACTAAGATGAAACAATAATATAGTACCCATGGAACAAATCTCCATTGAAAAACGCTAACCAATTTATTATGTTGATAAGACTATACGACCATTTAGCATTAACATAATATATAAGTGAAAGTGAACCAGTGATAGTTTTGGGTATTATAAAAAATGAACCTTGTGTTTCATTCTTGGCAATCACAAACATTGGATGCAATGAAATATGCATTTTTCAATGACTTAAAATGTGTACTGTGACAATATGTTGTTCATAAGACATGAATCTGTTTAAAATAACATTTTTGTTTTACATGAAAAAAGAAAAACAGATTTCATAGTGCTTTTTGAACGGTTCATACTATTTATTTGTTAATGACAGGGTACAATTCCCCAAAGACAATGTATAAAAGATGGTATAAAAACTGTAGAATCCTACTTATAATAATAGTTAGAAATAAGAATATAAATATAAGGTTTTTATGTATATAGTAGAAGAATGTTTAAAAATGTTTTAGATATAAGGCCATTTGTTTGGGTCTGAAACAACTAACATCAGAACTATAAAAATAGTTACCACTTGTAAATAGTAGAGAGTAATTAAGATGTTAGTTAGTACAAAACCTTTGTTGTAAACCATATTTCCATGTTGGAAATGGGAATTTTGTTGCAAAATGTCTGACTTGAAGACAACCATTTATTTAAAAAAAATATTCTTTATTTTGTTTAACTATTATTTGTATTGTAACCAATACTAATTGTTTTTGTGTAATTTGAAAACATGTTTAATTTATAATACTATTTGTAAAAGTCAGAGAGGGTATCACACATCATATATTGTTTGTAAATTATTTTGTAAGAAAAATTGTTAAAAAATCATAGGCCAAAAGAATGGAAACCAAACTTCATCAAAACAGAGAAATTACTCATTTAAAAGCAAATAAACAAAAGGGATTTAGACAAAATAAACTTGAGATCATGCCATATAATTGCACATACCATTTAGAGAGATTTTAATAAATTATATTCAGAATTATAAATAAAAATGAGAATGACTAAACTCAGAAATTTGGACATGGGAGTCGTATATTTCAGAATAATGTTTCCGAATACAACTAATTCAATTAATTACCAGAAAATAAGGGAATATGAACCTTTTAATACAATATAGGATTATTAATATTAAATATAACTGATAAAATGGCTGAATTTATATAATGACAGGAAGTAAATTTTGATGTTTTGACTCTTCTGAGTATACCAAACTGAAAATGAAATTACTATTTTTTGGACAGAAAACACTATAAAATGGCATTATTTAATCTGAAAATAAGCTGAATGAAATGAAAGATTAATTTAAATCACATCTAGTGAATAAAATTGACAAATAACCAAAGTTTAGGCATTCATATAGTGAAATAGTAATGTATACACAGGATGTGAAAATATTTTTGAACAATGTTAAGGATAATATTATATGGGCTAAGAGTTTAATTGAAACTAAAGGAAACAGTTAGTTGATTATTGGTATTTGAACGGATAACATAAACGAGAGTTTTGTGACGATCTAACCTATCTTACAAAGGTGAAGTTTAGTGGCGAACAGTACGTTACTGTAAAGTCGGGAGTGAATTATAAAATCTTTCCAGAACCTATACATTGTGACAAAAACGATCAAGAAACACTAATTAACACTAAACAATACATTTCTACTCTGAAAAACACCACAAAACACCAGAAAACTGTATAACACATTAACCAAATTAGTGTCGGAATTGGGAAAAGTGTTTTGACTTATAATTACACAGACATACTAAATACAACCCAGAATCACTACACCAGTCACTACACAACATTTAACAAGAGATTTGCAGAGACAAGAACAGGAATTTTGCCAGAAAATACATTATTTGGAACACTGCAGGAACGAGCAACATTTTGATCAACTTGACGGCGGCCATTTGCTTAGACGATTCCAGTGCCTTCTTCTTAGTACAACTCAGCTGTTTGGTGAAAACAATTATTATATTTACAAATTATTATTCAATGTCTGTGTTTATTAATAACTGTTAATTTGATTGTAACGTTATACTTTTTAAATATTAGCCCGATTTCTCTGACTTTGGTAATAACTGGCTGTTTAAAGAACCCTATATAATTTTTATATCATATACTTGTAACTTTTTTCGATATCCTGAGAATCGATACTAATCGATAAGAGTCAATATTGCTATTAATTAATAAAAACATTAATACTTTTCAATACTTATTAGTTCTTTATTTCTTCAATAATATTAATTACCAATAATATAATTCTAATTGATAATCTACAAGGACTTTACCACCCGTAAGTGAAGATAACCTAAAAAATAAAAAGGTAAACAAGTATCGATTGGTTTGAAGACAGTCTTATGAGTGGTGATAGCTTATTTAAAATATACTAAAACTTTAATAAAAAATTTTCAGAAGAGCATTACACTGTTTAAAACTTCACAGCCCTATATTAAATAATTGATCCTAATTAATTAATTAATAAATTAAAAAAAATTTTTTTTTTTTTAATTATTTTTTTTATAAACATATTTTTTTTTAAATTTCCTTCAAAACAATAAATTTTGTTTTGAAACTTTCGGCGAAGCTGAACATATATATTCCTTCATCAACTTTACGCTACTCGACCGGTCTTGCTACCATTGGGACTCAACCAGCTGGGAAACTTAAGGAAGTGTTTCAGGCCAGTAAGACGTCGAGAGCCACACCAATTACACACCAATTAATCATAATACATTACAATTTACTTATTTTATTACAAATTGGCTAGCACAAAGAGCGGGGCTTGATTACATCGGAGTCACGAACTTCACAATCTCTATATCATCAACACACTTAACAATCTTCTAATTAATTTTTATTACAAATTGGCGCACAACTTTAGGGGCTTTAATTAGCGATTGGAAGGCCAATAAATTCTGCCCAATCACTAGTTGGAGCTAGGCAACAGCTTCAAAGCCAGAGAATTTCAAGGGAAAATGCAACGACGTGCGACATATAAGAAACGGGCGGCGGAGGCCGAAAAAGAAATAGAGTTGGAAATGGACAATAAGGAGGCAACGCCAGTAGATGCGGAGAGTTCATTACCGCCGGTGTTGTCCAAACAACCTGAACAACCAGGGGAACAAACTGAGATGCCTACTCAGACAGGGGAAGTAAATGTCCAGGAAAGACATATAGAAAAATCCAAAGTAACGGAAGAGAGTAAAATAGACAGATTAATGGAAATGTTCATGAAAACAAAAGAAGAAAATGATAAAGAAAGGAAGGAAGACAAACAGTCCTTGAAGGAAGAGTTGAATAAAATAAATGAAAAGATGGGAGGAATGGACAAGAAAATGGACGAGAATAGTAAGAAAATGGGGAGTGATAACCAGTCTTTAAAGGAAGATCTGGGAAATAAAATCGAAAGCACAAATAAGAAGATGGAAGAGAAGATGGAAGAAAACAGCAAGAAGATGGAAGAGAAGATGGAAGAAAATAGCAAGAAGATGGAAGAGAAGATGGAAGAAAACAGCAAGAAGATGGAAGAGAGGATGGGAGGAAAGTTAGAAGAATTGAAGAAGGATAATCAATCCACAAAAGAAGAGTTGACTGGGATGAACAAGAACATGGAAGAATTGAAGGAAGACAACCAATCGTTCAAGGAAGAATTCAAGGCGACTAAAGAAGAGTTGATTAATAAAATTGAAAATACTAATCAGAAAATAGATGAAACCAGGAAGAAGATAGAGAAGAACAACCGACAATTGAAGGAAGAGTTGAAAGAAGATAACAGGAAGTTGGAAGAGAAGATGGGGGAGAAATTGGAAGAATTGAGAGAGGACAATCAAATTCTAAGAGAAGAGTTAAGGGAGGCAAATCAGGAGAATTTGGACAAACTGGACGAAAGAATGGAATTGTTGCGAGAAGAAATGAATAAGGAAATCAAGGTTAACAAAAAAGCGATGGATAAGAAGATGGAAGAAGAAAATATAATGGTCAATCGACAGATTCGAGAGATTGATGGAAAGTGCAACCAGACCGAAAAGGAGGTGAATGAGTTTAAAGAAGTGGTGAACATCAAGTTCACAAATATTGAAGAACATAGTCGTAGGAAGGTAGAAGAACAGAGAAAGGAAAATCAAGAAGAATTCGGAAAAGTACGCAACCAGGTCACAGAACGATGTAATGATATACAAGAGACCGTGGCTAGTATCACCGGTCAGGTGCGACAAAGCCGAGAGGAGATGGAAGCAATAAGGAACAGACCGACTCATTTCACTGGATTGCCCGTCAACGAAAGCCGAGAGTGGCTCAACTTCCGGCAATACAAACGCAAGCCAATGGAGTTCCTAGCCAGGGTAGAAGAATATTTGACCAAGCATAAAATTACTCAATGGAGCCATAGCGCAGGGAGATATTCGACGAGTCTTTCCGAGACATAACAGATAATTGGTGGATGGCCAACCGGAATGAAATATCCGACTACCAACAGTTCCGGAAAATGTTTAAGACAAAATACTGGTCTGAGACCACCCAGAACTTGATCCGTGACAATATTTGTAATGGAAGATACAGGTCACAGTTAGGTAGCAGTATGACGGCATATTTCTTGGGGAAGGTGTGTATGGCAAAACACCTTGAGCCAGCAATCCCAGAAGAATGTTTAGTGAATAAGATATCTTATCACTATGATGAGGACATTATCAGGGCCCGGAGAGGTAGTCAGATCAAGACGATCCAGGGAATGACCGAGTTATTGGAGGGATACGAGAACGAAGAGTATTATCGGCAGAGCAGAAAGAGAAATGAGAGACCAGAAGTAAGGCCGACTACCTACCCCAATAACGGCAATAACCATGCAAGTAACCGGAACCAGCCCAGTAATTACGACGGCCCTAACAACCAGCCGCGTAATAACCAGTTTAACGGTAATTTTAACGGAGTGAGGAATAATAACCCTTACCCAAATAATAGAAACAATTTTTACCAACATAATAATGTCCCATACAGTCAGAGAAATCCATATCCCAACAATACTGGTGACAGACCTTACCCACCTAACCGAAATTACTATAATAATAATTTTAGCAATAACAGTAATAGCAATAGTAATAACCGAGTGTCGCGCCCTAGGGTAAATTTTATAAGAGCAGAAGATCGCGGACCCAGGAGATATTATCAACCGAGGAGGAGCAGCTTCCACGGCGCCGACCGAAGATGGAGGAGTGCGGAACGAGACGGCCCAAGACATGAAGAGGGAAGACGAAGTACCAGCCTGGAAGATCTTGGCAGACAACCGAACAGGGCGTTAAACATCAACCAGGGTACAGAACGTCAGGAGACAAACCAGAGTTTCCCGAACGATGCCTCGGTCAATAATAACTCAAACAATGAACAAAATACTTTAAACGAGAGGAGGCAGTAATCAACAACGATGACCCGTTACTGCTTATACTTCCTGGGTTAGAAAAGGATGATTTGCGACAAGAAAACCAGCATAAAAACATCACTATTATATGTAACCATTATCTGAAAGACATACGAACTGAACTTTTGGAAGAGAACGAGAAGAATCTCAGCAACAGTAATAATGAGATAATTTATATAACAGCGGAGGTGGAAGGAGTTCCTGCTAAAATAATGATAGACACAGGAGCTAATATTTCAATAATAAACTCCAATGAGTTGGAGAGAATACAGAGTACATGTGGAAAAACTTTGCCAATGTTACCAGTCAACAACATTGTGTTGGTAGGTGCAACTGGCCGCCAGAATAAAACCATTAGGAAGCAAGTTTCCTTAAGTGTCGTTAGCCGTGATATAGCTTTAGACATGGAATTTTTAATCGCCACCGGATTACCATTTGACATCTTAGTCGGTTGCGATATTCTTCGTAGATATTCGGCAGTAATCGATCTTAATCTAAATAAAGTATCACTTTTCCCAGACGGAGTAACATGGACCACAGATCTGGTAGGAGGCACAACTATACTTCCCAGCCCTATACATCAACAACTTCGTAAAATAAATGTTATTAGAAACAGCCCTCTTTCTAAACCCATAATATACAATCATGGAGGAGAGGATTTATGGTCAGTCAAGATCCAAGAAATACGGAATTTCCAGTGCGGAAGCGATAACAAGAAAATACCAACACATCTGGCGGATCGTCTAATCGCTATATATGAGAAATACAAGGCGGTGTTTTCTGACGAACCAGGGAAGGTAAAAAACTACCAGTGCCAACTTCGTTTTAAAGAAAACGTAGAGTTTAACCGGAGGTCATATCCAATAGCGCAGTCGCTCAAAGAAGCCGTGAGAACAGAGATAAACAAGATGATAGAAAACGACATAATTGAGATTAGTCAATCACCTTACACTAGTCCAATTATTGCTGTTCCGAAGAAAGACGGACAAGTCCGGCTCTGTTTAGATGCACGTGAGTTGAACAAGACAATTGTGAATGACAGAACATCTCCCGGTGAAATAGAAGAAATCTTGAAGCGTTTTCATGGTACTAGATTTATTAGCACCTGGGATACGGTCTGTGGTTATTGGCAGGTAGAGCTGCATCCACAAAGCCGCCAATACGTAGCGTTCATTTTCGAAGGGCGCAATTACCAGTTCAAAAGACTGCCCTTCGGACTTGTCAATTCTGTCGCCATATTTGTGGCATGTATGGACCAGATTTTGGGACCAGAAGCGCTCCAATTTACCACCGTCTATGTTGACGATTTACTAATCACATCCGGAACCTGGGAGGAGCACTGTTAC
The DNA here is from genome assembly GCA_034769895.1 of Magicicada septendecula. Lineage (NCBI taxonomy): Eukaryota > Metazoa > Arthropoda > Insecta > Hemiptera > Cicadidae > Magicicada > Magicicada septendecula. The sequence continues at coordinate 432,795,678 of CM068375.1, forward strand.
AGAGTGGAATTTGTACTAAACAAACTAGCGCAGAACAACATAACACTGAAGTTGGAGAAATCCAAGTTCATAGCGCGCGAGGTACAATTCTTAGGCTTCAACCTAGACGACAGAGGTATTACCCCATCAGCAGAAAAAGTGGAGGCAATTCAGAGGTTCCCGCAACCAAGAAACAGGAAACAATTGCAATCTTTCCTCGGACTCTGTAACTATTACAGGAAGTTTCAGAGCCGATATTCCGAGTTGACCGCCAAGTTTCAACCACAGTTATCTGCCAAAAACAAATGGATTTGGGGTGAAGATCAAGATATTACTTTCCGATTAATAAAAGAGAAGTTTCTGGAGAGTGTAATACTTCGTCACCCAGATTTTAAGAAACCGTTCTTTCTGAACTGTGACGCTAGCGATCTAAGCTTAGGAACGACATTATACCAGGAAGATGAGGAGGGACAACATCTGGTAATAAGCTTCGCTAGTCGCACACTGAACCAGTGCGAAAAGAACTACAGTGTGACAGAAAAGGAATTGTTGAGCGTGGTGTTCGCATGCAGCAAATTCCGGACGTACATTCTCGGATATCAAGTCACGGTACGAACTGATCATAAATCCATCTCGTTCCTTCGTAGGTGCAAATTGAGTCACGGCCGATTGGCTAGGTGGGTACTCGCCCTACAAGAATATGACCTGAAATGGGAATACAGTCCAGGAAAGAAGAACGTGGTAGCGGATGTGTTATCACGTATAAATCTGTAAGATCAGACTTTCGAGGGAGAGAAGGAGGGCTTAGTAAAAATTTATAACATATTCACGACCAGAGCCGATTTACAAGCTTTGTTAATAAATATCCGAATCCATCAGCAGTCTGATCCTAAGCTGAAAAACATTGTGAGTCGTTTGGAAGCCAATGATGAAACCATTTCTAAATATTACCACCTTAACAAGGGAATTTTATTCATAAAAACCGCTTTAGACGATGAGACATGGAAGGTGATAATCCCACACCAAATCGAAAAGGAGGTCATCATCGATTACCATGTCAGGTATGGTCACATGGGAGCGTTAAAAGTGATACAAGCTCTAGAAGAAAACTGTAAGATCAAGAATATCAACCGCAAGGTGAGAACATACATCAAGTCCTGTAAGATCTGCCAATGTGCAAAAGTAAACAATGAAAAGACAGAGGGTATCATGATACCGATAACTTCCAACGCAAAACTGGAAAGTGTTTTTGGATATATGCGGGCCATTTCCCCGTAGCGGTGGTCGGCACAGATATAAATACTTGGTAATCATAATGGATCACTACACCAAGTATATAAAGCTATATCCGGTTAATCGGGCAACAACAGCAAAGGTTTTGGCGGTGATTATTGATTTGTATATCCCAGAGATCGGTATACCATCTTCTATTATTACCGACCATGGTACACAGTTTAAGGGGAGGAGATGGCGGGACACTTTATTAGCACTTGGGGTCAAAACGTATAAGACATCAGTCTACCACCGAAGTAGCAATCTGGCTGAGAGAGTACTAAGAGAAGTGGGTAGGATATTGCGCACGTACTGTCACAACCAACAGAAAAAGTGGCAAGAGTACCTAGCAGCGACAGAAACATTCCTAAATTACGCCCACCATCCAGCTATAGGAATTCCACCGTACTCAGCCATGTATGAGAAGCCGACTCCCCGAGACATTGAACAAATCATTGAATTTCCAACGAACAATAATAGGAAATTCAACCAGTTGAAGTTTTACAATAAGGTAGCAGAAGATCAGGAAAAACGGCAAGCCAAATACCAGAAGGCAATAGGGCGAATTGTAACATATGAAGAGGGTGAAAAAGTCCTCCTAAAAAATAGAGAGCTGCCTAGCACCTTAGAAGGCATAACCAAAAAACTACTATTACTATATACTGGCCCATATGTTGTGGTAAATGATAAGCATAACAATACATATGAGTTGAAGGAAATCGTTTCAGGAAAAATCAAAGGAGTGTACAATCAAGCTTCTATGAAGAAATATTATGAAGAATGAGTTGTGAGTTTTAGAATTTTTATTTTAAAAATTCAAAAATAATGTAAGTACATCTTACAACCTAATATTTTGAGAAGAACATTTTGGAGAATTATAAGAAGAAGGAATTTAGAATTTATATTTTAAAAAATTCAAAAATAATGTAAGTACATCTTACAACCTAATATTTTGAGAAGAACATTTTGGAGAATTTATAAGAAGAAGGAATTTAGAATTTGGAATTTAATTTTTAAAAAATTCAAAAATAATGTAAGTACATCTTACAACCTAATATTTTGAGAAGAACATTCTGGAGAATTATAAGAAGAAGGAATTTAGAATTTATTTTTAAAAAATTCAAAAATAATGTAAGTACATCTTACAACCTAATATTTTGAGAAGAACATTCTGGAGAATTATAAGAAGAAGGAATTTAGAATTTATATTTAAAAAATTCAAAAATAATGTAAGTACATCTTACAACCTAATATTTTGAGAAGAACATTTTGGAGAATTATAAGAAGAAGGAATTTAGAATTTATATTTAAAAAAAAAAAATTCAAAAATAATGTAAGTACATCTTACTACAACCTGATAATTTAGAACAAAACTTTATGGAAGAAAGAGAAAGAGAGAGAATTTTGAACTTAATTACAAAAAATTTAAAAATAAAGTAAGACCAACTTACTACAACTAAGTTTGTGAGAAAACTTTATGGTAAATAATTAAGAAGAATTTGAATTTGGAGAAATACCAAAACATTCAGAAATAATAGTAAAATCACAGTACTATAAACAATTCTGAATGAAACAATTCTGGGAATAAATGAATTAAACAGAATTTGAATGTTGATAGAACGTCAGTACTTTGAAACAAGATAAGATCAACATATTACAAGGATTTATGAGAAATATTTTTCAATTAAATAAAAAGAATAGTTTGAATTTTACATTAAAACTAACCAAGTTCCAAAAAATAATTATGTGTCAATTATGATTGAATTGAGAAGAAAATAAAGTGATTAATTCAGAAAAGAGAATTAACGTTAATCCAGAATAAATGCTAGATATTCACAATAGCATTTGAAGGAGTAGAGAAGAATAACAAAAAAGAGTGTAATATGCCAGAGAAGAAAAAAAAAATTTGGAAGCAAAGAGACTAATTACCTATGAAACGATAATGAAAACAGTTAATTAAGAGCGAAGAAGAACAACTCATACCAAACAGATGGAGAAGATGATTTTGAACAAATGATAATAATAAGACCTATATGAAATGCAAAGAGAAGAAATACCACATGAAATATAATATAAATGAATTAATGCTAATGAAGCTAATGAATGCGAAGGCGGATTAATAACTTTCTAAGAGAAAGGAAAGAACCAAAATGTTTAAATAAAATGATCAATATAACAACCTGTATATCTAACGTAAAGATACAAAGTTAAAAAATTTTAAATATAATACATTAAGACCATTCAAATAATGAATAAGAAAGACTATTTATAAAGACCATGCTAATACTATGAGTAACCAGAAGAAAGTATAAAGAGAATTCAGATGGAGAAGAAAGAGAGTTACACTGTAAACAGTAACCAGAATTATTAAAAGAAAGGTTTTCAACCATAATTAAATTAAATATATCAGACAAGTTAAGAGTTTTGAAAAAATATATATGTAATGAGTATAATAATGATTATGAAGATTTATTAAGATAGAAAATGTAAGATAATCTGAGAGACTACAAAGTGGAGAATCCGAAGATATTTTTATTAGTCGAAAATGAGACTACTTTTTATTTATTTATTCGATGACTGACTGAAGATAATTCCAGCAGCATTATGTTTTTTTGAGCAGGGATGGATATGCCTCTGTACTCAATTTATAGAAGTGGTGTATGGCCAGCAGAGAAGTAGCGTACAGTGCCCCTCTGATCTGCCCCAGCCCACGTGATAGGGAATGTTAGGGAATTAATATCCCAAGGATACAACACGAAGTTGATATAGAAAGAAAATGTATTACAATTATAATATATCTCAGAAGACACTAACTATCCGAAAAGGATCAGTAGTAAGACAAGTAACCATATATATAAAATTAATAAAACTCTAATATAAAAAAGTCGATATAAAAATGGAGAAGAAAATGAATTATAAGAAATGATGAAATTATCATAAGAAATTATTTCATCCATAAACATGTCTGAAATAATTACTTCTGGAGGGGAGCAATCTGTAACATGACAGATATAAGCATAATATTGAATGGCAATTGATCATTAGAATAATGAAGTTATAATATTTAAATTTGGAAGAAAGCATTAAGTTTAATATAAATAAATTAATTCATAGCAACTGTGGAAAGAAATCATTATTATAAAGAAAATACAAGTTAAAATAAAAGGAGTTACTAGTGATGAGTCATCCAAGACCAGTCTCATAACCAAAGGTTTTCAAGGTATAACCCAGGAAGGTAAAATAGTAAATAACAAAGCAGTACACAATATGACCAAACCCACAACGAGGGAGAATAAATAGAAGAGAAACCCTAAAATAAGCCAAGATCAACCAATACAGGTTGTGTATTTCTGAAATAAAGAAGAAGATGGAGAAGATCCCAAGAAACCTGATGGCAACAAGAAGAAGATGGAGAAGATACCAGTCCCAGAAGGCAGGAGAAAAGAAGACTGAAGAAAGAAGAAGAAGGCAGCATCCTGAAGAAGATGTCATGCTCTTATAAAAGACACCCAAATCCCTATATCCCCAAAATAAATATCTAAAAACAAAAGTATAACGAAATAAAAACCACATGTATATAAATTTAAGAGAGAGAAGTGAACAAAGTAAAAGTTTCCTGTGAACTAAGATGAAACAATAATATAGTACCCATGGAACAAATCTCCATTGAAAAACGCTAACCAATTTATTATGTTGATAAGACTATACGACCATTTAGCATTAACATAATATATAAGTGAAAGTGAACCAGTGATAGTTTTGGGTATTATAAAAAATGAACCTTGTGTTTCATTCTTGGCAATCACAAACATTGGATGCAATGAAATATGCATTTTTCAATGACTTAAAATGTGTACTGTGACAATATGTTGTTCATAAGACATGAATCTGTTTAAAATAACATTTTTGTTTTACATGAAAAAAGAAAAACAGATTTCATAGTGCTTTTTGAACGGTTCATACTATTTATTTGTTAATGACAGGGTACAATTCCCCAAAGACAATGTATAAAAGACGGTATAAAAACTGTAGAATCCTACTTATAATAATAGTTAGAAATAAGAATATAAATATAAGGTTTTTATGTATATAGTAGAAGAATGTTTAAAAATGTTTTAGATATAAGGCCATTTGTTTGGGTCTGAAACAACTAACATCAGAACTATAAAAATAGTTACCACTTGTAAATAGTAGAGAGTAATTAAGATGTTAGTTAGTACAAAACCTTTGTTGTAAACCATATTTCCATGTTGGAAATGGGAATTTTGTTGCAAAATGTCTGACTTGAAGACAACCATTTATTTAAAAAAAATATTCTTTATTTTGTTTAACTATTATTTGTATTGTAACCAATACTAATTGTTTTTGTGTAATTTGAAAACATGTTTAATTTATAATACTATTTGTAAAAGTCAGAGAGGGTATCACACATCATATATTGTTTGTAAATTATTTTGTAAGAAAAATTGTTAAAAAATCATAGGCCAAAAGAATGGAAACCAAACTTCATCAAAACAGAGAAATTACTCATTTAAAAGCAAATAAACAAAAGGGATTTAGACAAAATAAACTTGAGATCATGCCATATAATTGCACATACCATTTAGAGAGATTTTAATAAATTATATTCAGAATTATAAATAAAAATGAGAATGACTAAACTCAGAAATTTGGACATGGGAGTCGTATATTTCAGAATAATGTTTCCGAATACAACTAATTCAATTAATTACCAGAAAATAAGGGAATATGAACCTTTTAATACAATATAGGATTATTAATATTAAATATAACTGATAAAATGGCTGAATTTATATAATGACAGGAAGTAAATTTTGATGTTTTGACTCTTCTGAGTATACCAAACTGAAAATGAAATTACTATTTTTTGGACAGAAAACACTATAAAATGGCATTATTTAATCTGAAAATAAGCTGAATGAAATGAAAGATTAATTTAAATCACATCTAGTGAATAAAATTGACAAATAACCAAAGTTTAGGCATTCATATAGTGAAATAGTAATGTATACACAGGATGTGAAAATATTTTTGAACAATGTTAAGGATAATATTATATGGGCTAAGAGTTTAATTGAAACTAAAGGAAACAGTTAGTTGATTATTGGTATTTGAACGGATAACATAAACGAGAGTTTTGTGACGATCTAACCTATCTTACAAAGGTGAAGTTTAGTGGCGAACAGTACGTTACTGTAAAGTCGGGAGTGAATTATAAAATCTTTCCAGAACCTATACATTGTGACAAAAACGATCAAGAAACACTAATTAACACTAAACAATACATTTCTACTCTGAAAAACACCACAAAACACCAGAAAACTGTATAACACATTAACCAAATTAGTGTCGGAATTGGGAAAAGTGTTTTGACTTATAATTACACAGACATACTAAATACAACCCAGAATCACTACACCAGTCACTACACAACATTTAACAAGAGATTTGCAGAGACAAGAACAGGAATTTTGCCAGAAAATACATTATTTGGAACACTGCAGGAACGAGCAACATTTTGATCAACTTGACGGCGGCCATTTGCTTAGACGATTCCAGTGCCTTCTTCTTAGTACAACTCAGCTGTTTGGTGAAAACAATTATTATATTTACAAATTATTATTCAATGTCTGTGTTTATTAATAACTGTTAATTTGATTGTAACGTTATACTTTTTAAATATTAGCCCGATTTCTCTGACTTTGGTAATAACTGGCTGTTTAAAGAACCCTACATAATTTTTATATCATATACTTGTAACTTTTTTCGATATCCTGAGAATCGATACTAATCGATAAGAGTCAATATTGCTATTAATTAATAAAAACATTAATACTTTTCAATACTTATTAGTTCTTTATTTCTTCAATAATATTAATTACCAATAATATAATTCTAATTGATAATCTACAAGGACTTTACCACCCATAAGTGAAGATAACCTAAAAAATAAAAAGGTAAACAAGTATCGATTGGTTTGAAGACAGTCTTATGAGTGGTGATAGCTTATTTAAAATATACTAAAACTTTAATAAAAAATTTTCAGAAGAGCATTACACTGTTTAAAACTTCACAGCCCTATATTAAATAATTGATCCTAATTAATTAATTAATTAATTTAAAAATTTTTTTTTTTAATTATTTTTTTTTATAAACTTTTTTTTTAAATTTCCTTCGAAACAATAAATTTTGTTTTGAAACTTTCGGCGAAGCTGAACATATATTCCTTCATCAACTTTACGCTACTCGACCGGTCTTGCTACCATTGGGACTCAACCAGCTGGGAAACTTAAGGAAGTGTTTCAGGCCAGTAAGACGTCGAGAGCCACACCAATTACACACCAATTAAACATAATACATTACAATTTACTTATTTTATTACAAATTGGCTAGCACAAAGAGCGGGGCTTGATTACATCGGAGTCACGAACTTCACAATCTCTATATCATCAACACACTTAACAATCTTCTAATTAATTTTTATTACAATATATATATAATGAAGTGCTGGTTTCCGTTGCAAAACTAATCCTAGGTGTATAAAGATTATTTCTATTTAATATCTTGATTTTTTTTTATACTAAAGTTTTCTATATTAAAGGTTTATACTATATTTCAATTTTATTTTCATGTGAGTTTTTTAGAATGAGAATTGAGAATATATAATTGTTAATAAACTTTAAATCATGGGAAACCATATAAAGTTTTCTTTATTTTGAACAACCAATTCTGATCTCCTGTTCGCCGAAAAGAACCCGAGTACTAGTTTTTTTTTATGTATTATGTTTCTTGTAATTAATAAAAACAAGATGGCGCCCGACAGTAAACAGTGAACAGTATCCTTAGTATAAGTTTGATTAAATTATCGATGAATTGAAAAGTATCAATGGCTTCCGAACGTAGGGACAATTTATATAAATAAATTGAAATAAATATAGGCCACGTGGAGAGCAGAATGGTTGTTTGAAGTAACAGAAAAAGTTTTTTTGAGGTACGTAAAATAGACGTAGATATGGGGTTATGTTTTGATAGTGTTATGTATGTAGTGAATTATTTGTTTATGAGTATTGTGAGCTAACATGGGTAACTAGTGTGTATGAAGGGAGTTGTATTATATAAAGGGTATTATAATAAAAATCTTTTAAATATGGCTAAGATACAAGAAAATGATAGTGGTTTCGTATGGAAGGAGTGGGAAAGCGAATTTAAAGGGGTTGTAGGTGAAATGACAGACGAGGAATGGGGTAGGTCTGACGATAGTTTAACACGAATGGAAGAACAGGAAGAGGGAATATTCGCAGAAATTAAGAAGCACAGTGATGATATTGATAGCGAGGGGACAAGTAATAAAGGTAAGATAGTTGAAATAACGGTGGCAGAAAATAAGGCAGTTCATAAAATAAGGCGGAATTCATGCGCGAGTTTGAAAGAGTTTTGAACAGAATGACTGAGGATGATTGGAGTAAATTCAATAATGAGCTTGAACAAATGAAAGAACAAAAAACAGGATTATACGCTTACGCTATCTTGAACGAGAATAGTGATAACACTAGTAAAGTAAATAACGAGGTAAGTGAAGGGGTTAGTGGAAGTAAAATAGTGGAAGTGGTAGAGTTAGAGAATAAAATACTAAATAGTGATGTTAATTACAATTCTGAGAGTATAGTGGGGGTAAAGAATAATGGAGAAACATATAATGAGGTGAGTAGGAGTGATAACTATGACAATATAAGTGACAATATGATGTTAAAAAATAATGGGGTAAGTAATGAAAGTACTGATGAATGCGTAGAATGTAATAATGAGATGTTAAGGTGTATTGGTGAAGTAGAAAGAGAGTGGAAAAATAATATAGTAGTTGAATGTGGGCAGAGGGTAAATTTTCCCATTAAGTTTCTTGAACCAAGGTGTTCACAAATGTTGTTTTTGAAGGGCGAGAGACCCGTATTAGTAGATGAATTGAAGTGTATGTTGATGTTGTATAATGTTGTACCCTCTGTCTGTAATAATGATGTTGAAAGCATGATTTGGTATTGTGATGAGAGAGAGTTAAACAGAGAAGTGTATGTGGAGAAAGTAACAGAATTATATAACTTAAATAGAAAGTATGGTGAATGGAAGGAAAGTTTAAAAGTATATTTGAGTAACAATGATTATAATGATTTGGTAAAAATAATTAACCCGATAGTGAATGAATTTAATGACGGAGACTTAACAAAAATACCTAACGTAGACTGGTTTCATGAGTATTTGAATAAGCTGAATGAATTTTGTTTGTATGGTTACAACACACAAAACAGTCATTTGTGTAGTGATAAAATTGAACGATGTTATGTAAAACCAAGACTTATCTGGGACGATGGAGGGTAAACTATTAAAACAATAAAAGACAGTATAAACATTGTGTTTGATGGTTTTTGACATGGCAAATTTGGACAGTGAAGTGCGAAAAAATTGAACAGTTATTGACGTATATTTTGTAAATAATATAGTGAATTCATTTGTGTGTATTATGAAACATTAGGTAAATAATGTGTATATGTATTAGAAAATGTTGTGATAATAATAATAATATTATTATTTTGCATTCTAATTAAATAATAAAAAATAATTATGAAGACAATAATTAATGATTTGTAGAATTTTGATAATAATTGAAATATGTTCTATTTTAATAATCAATTGAAGTGAATAATTGGAGATGTTTAGATATTGTGATTGAATGTTATATGGTTGAATTTTTATAAGGTAATTAAATTGTTTGATGAGATTTTAATTTAATAATAATTAATGAATAAATAAATAAATGTTAAATGGTTTGGTTTGTGGAATAACATAATGGTTAAAAATATATGTTAATAATAAATTTAGAAATTTTGAAAATCTGATTGCAACACAGGATAAATAAATAATGATGATAAATAAAAGTTAATTAAAATTTCAAATTAGAATGTTTATAAGTTTTTATATAAATTATTTAAAGGAGAATTGTTTGTTTAATGTAGGCTAATAATCAAGGTTAATGTCTATTTATTTATTATTGTGTTAATTGCATGTAGTATGTTAGGAATAAGGATTATGAAATATAATAATATGTATTCAAAGTGTTTATAGATTTTAAAATAAAATGAAATAAAGTTTTGGTAGTTAAAATTTTCAATGGGTTGCAAAAGATAGAAGTTGGGTGATGAATATTTGTGGGACATATAGATCTGTCCAAATTGAAGTCAAAGTTAAAGATATAGTAGAGATGAAAATAATGTAATGTTGTTTTGAGTTAATGTATGTTATAGAATTTTGAGAAGTATAAGAGGAGACACAGTAGTAATGGAGAATTATGTAGAGTTTTGAGTGATATATTGTTGTTTATAATTGACGTTGTTATTTCGTTGTAGTTGTAGTAAGGTAATGAGATTGAGATTTTGGGGATGGCAATTTTGTAGTAGGGGGTAGTGTAATGTGGGAGTCCGCAACATGATGATGAGTTGGGACGGGATTTGGTATAGATTTAGTGGGAAGGGGCCGCCTTAAGTAGAATCCAGGGGCCAAATGAGAGAAATTGAGTTTTTGGGGGGGGGACACGTATCCTATGTACAAAGGGTTAGAGAGTATTTTTTATTATGTATAGAAAGAAGGTGGCGAATTGAGTTAAAGTAGTAAGTAGTTAGAGGTAGAGAAGGGTTAGTAGATTTTTTGATAGAGGGGTGTCATACTAGTTAAAGATTTTGTAAGGGAGCGTTAGAGTAATAAAAGGGGTAAGATTATGAGTAAATGCCAAGTTGATAAAGTGAATTATGAGGAATAACGTAGAATCACCCAAATTAATGAAATGGAATAATAAATGAAATGATGTGTAACATGAAGTTGAAAAAAAAAAATTTTGAGAAACGAATTAATAAAAGTTAAATTGAGATTAAAAGGTAATTTTCTGATTTTATATGCAAATTTAATGATGTAAAGTGTGTAAATTTTAAATACAAATTGTTTATTTTAAGATAAGGATAACAATGTGAATTATGAGTGTACTATGTTTTCTTATGTTATATTGTGTTTGTTAGTGTAAGAGAATTTTATGAATTTAAATATTTTAAATGCATTTTAAATTGGGGATGACAGAGATGTATAATTTGGTAATGGGAAATGTTTATTTAAATTCTGATGGGAATCAGGGCAGTAATTTTGAATTTTCGGATAAAAGTTAATAAGAGAAAGTAGATAGAATGGGAGTATGGAATTTTAAAGTGGGTATCATGTTGTTATTAGATATTTTGATATATATGTTAGCAGTTAGTGAAAAAACAAAACCAGTGCTTCTTAGCGCAAACCAGCACCGCTAGGGGGGAGACAGATCAGTTGGGGATATGGTGTTGTATGAGGCCACTATTTGATATTTGATTTGTTGTTTCAGTGTTTGGTGATGCTGTGGCGGTGGTCCTGAGCTGGCCAACGCGTCAGAGCAGGGGCGTTAAGTATCTGTCTGACTCTACGGTGTTGGGATCTCGAGAGAGAAGTCCAGTATTGTCATTCAGGTGCGGTCACAGTCACCGGACCAAGGGTGAGTTGATTATATTTTTGTAAACCATACAGGGGGTTGTGGTGACATATCCTGGCTGATCCCTTTAGCAAGTATGAATGTGTCAATGAGATTTTTTATGCTTCGGCATAAAATATCTCATTGAGGGGGTATTGTAACGGGCCTATTTTGGGGTAATAAAGCAATTTGTATTTTTTTTCATAAAGTAAATAATATTTTTCAACAATAGGGACAAAATTTATAAACAAAAGGTATATTTATTGTTAGCAACGGAAGTGACAGTGGCAGCACTGCTGTTAACATCATACGTGACAATTATTCAATATTATTTTATAAAACGAGTTTTTATGAATTCAGCAACCAACAAATTGTGCCAAGGTCAGCTAATGACACACATAACAGCGTCAACAAGTTATGTGACCGAACAACAGGCCATATTACGTCAGCGCCTTGCATAACAAGAATGTAGGAGTGTCGACACCACTAGTTTCGTCAGACACTCACAGAACAAAGCAGTCGGACAATAACAGCTCAACACACCGGACGCAATCAGTCTGTGCGCCCGCCGGCTCGGCGTAGTTTTCGTCGCGCCCACATACAACAAAAATGTGATTTTAATTCAAATTAATAATTAACAGTCATGAAGTGACAGTTTCGAGTTATCTGGCGAGAATTACGGCAAAAATACGAAATGTGTGAAGTGATGAATGAAAGAAAAAAACGTACGGAGGCTGGACTGATCTTTAGGGACACAATTGCAGATAAGAGAATAAATTATATCATATTCAATTATATTCATACCTTTTAAAAAGAGAATAAAAGAAGAAGTTTTAAAAACAAAGAATCACAACCATTCAAAATTAGAAAATATGAGCTCTTAAAATCTGGGGGTAGTATGTGAGCGAGTGTGGAGGTTTTTTGTTTAATTATATATATATAATGAAGTGCTGGTTTCCGTTGCAAAACTAATCCTAGGTGTATAAAGATTATTTCTATTTAATATCTTGATTTTTTTTTATACTAAAGTTTTCTATATTAAAGGTTTATACTATATTTCAATTTTATTTTCATGTGTTTTTTAGAATGAGAATTGAGAATATATAATTGTTAATAAACTTTAAATCATGGGAAACCATATAAAGTTTTCTTTATTTTGAACAACCAATTCTGATCTCCTATTTGCCGAAAAGAACCCGAGTACTAGTTTTTTTTTTATGTATTATGTTTCTTGTAATTAATAAAAACAAGATGGCGCCCGACAGTAAACAGTGAACAGTATCCTTAGTATAAGTTTGATTAAATTATCGATGAATTGAAAAGTATCAACAAGTAAAATTTTAACTGTGGATAGAAAATAGCTAAAGTAGTGAAAAGGTGTAGCAGAATGAAGTAAGTGCAGTGTATAAATCGGAAACTAAAAAATCAAATCAAAATTAAAACTTTTGGACATAAAATCAGTGCGTGACGAGACGAGGAGGAATGCCAATGGTGACGTAAAACACAACAGATTTAATTATATCAGAAATTACATTATAAAAGGGCCTAAAATAAATAAATAAGGGGGGTTTTTTATGAATGTCGTGTGTGTGCAAACTGGGTTGCTTCCATTTAAATAAGTATTAGGATAAGTTTAGAATACAGAAATTCATGTTTTGTTTAATTTAATTTTTGAAAAAACCACAACTTTTGAGGGGAGATAAAAGTTGAATTTTAAAAGAGTATAAATGCAATAAAATGTGAGTTATGTTACCTAAATGAGAGTTGAGTACTTTAATGGTATAACCCTAAGTCACGCTTAGCATTCACAAGTTTGTGCGATGTAACCCAGGGCTCAACTCAAGGTAGGTGAGAAATGAATTATTATTTTAATATTGTGTATGAAATATAATAGCACAAATGGTGGCCCAGAACTAGGGACTTTAATTGTTTGTATATATATGAGTAAGCACAATGTCCTGACTTCTGTTAACTTTACTTTCAGTTCACAACAATGAACTGCCAGATGAGTTTACTCATCTCTCATCTCATGAATTAACTCTCTCTGATCTCTTTAATGTTCCAAGCATGTGCACTTATTATCTAGACAATGCACATAAACAATATTTACATCAACCAACCACTGGCCACAACTATCTACACGAAAACAATACTGTCTGCACTACATACTTGTTGAGGTTCATCAAGTCCAGTTCACATTCATCCTCTAGCCACGACGGCGATTCCAGCAGTAAGGATATATCCATTTCTTGTACTTCTCTAGGTGTAGCTAAAGCTAGCAGTCCTCCGTTTACCTGAGACAGTTTATTATTTGCCTTGAAACAAATGTGAGGTTGTAATACTTTTGAACACAAACGGACAAAACACAATGAGTCATGTTTGTATGTATGCACGTAATGTTACGATTAAATAAGACACAAAAAAATACCAAAGACACCACAACTGAACATTACAAAATACCTGACATCAACACAACACATATAAAAAGCATCAAATAATATAATGCCACAAGAATTTGCCATCTAACCATTCATTTGTATGATTACTTGATTTAAGCATGATATCATGTGTACACACACCAAAGTGTACAAAATTCTATTTTACTGGTCATAATATCAAAATTAAAGGACAGTATGAACTTGATTGTATGTTAGTGACTGGGACCAAGGTTGGTGATTATAAGTACCCGGTTGTCTGCACACTATTAGGCCCTGAACCTACTCCATCTTTAAAATCTTCAAGATGAGAAAATAATTGAACAGTGTTATGCATCACTAGAACAAGCACTAAAACACAGTTTTACAGTATTTGATTTCAAATTTCATTGGTTATTATATAAATATATAAAATAGATTTTATAATTTTTACATTAATAAAATACATTAGTTCTAGTGTTTACCTCGAAGAATGCATCATTTTTAATGAAACAGTACGTTTGGTCTAGTAATCCATAACACCGTCCAATTACTATATATTATACTATCGTTACTTTTTTACTTAAAAAGGAAAACAGAAAATGTGAAATACTGTGCACTGAACAAATAAAAATGTAGCTTTAATAAAATACATAAAATACATTCATTATGGAAAAGCTAAAAAGAAAGAATAACAATTTTTAAGATAAGTTACATTTACTGTTTAAAAAAGGTCTGTAGTTTTTCTTGATAGAATAGCAATTAAGACTTTTATACTACTGTACCTTGGATGGCAGCACGATCAGTATGACAGTTAACTTTTACTTCTCCACAAACCAGGTAATTTTGATAGCATTCTTACAGTTTCATTGTGACTTATTACTTTTGACAGTGGATAATACGCCTGTCAATTCTGTCTGTTACTAACCGCTAACAGAAATAGACTGAAAAATCAATTAACATCCGAAAATAGGTAGTTTTAAATGGTCCAGTAATCTAATGGCTTTAACATTCTGATAATTAACTAAAATGTAACGAATAATAGTTTTCTCTGTAACATTCATTCATTTTTTCAAAAAATTTAATTACATAATTTTCAAATTTTTTATTTCAATAGTTTTTGTAAGTTCAAAAACAACCCTACTAGAATAAATGCGAGCTCATATAATAAAAATTAAAGTCTGTCTCTTTTACATACAAAACTGCCCTTGACTTTACATATTATTTGCACAGTTAATAAAATTCAAAAATTATTTGGTATAAAAAATTTGTAAATACAATATTTATTACCTAAATTCTCTTACTCACTAATTAGGAAATTATTGAAAGCTGGTATACTCATAGAAGAGACTACACTTAAAATTAATACACTTAGAAAACCTACACTGCAAATATTAACAGCCCCAATAAAGTAAAACAATAGTAAAGTATTTTACCATAGTGACTGGCCAGGGCAGGGTGTTGGTTTTAAAACATGGCTTGGGTTACAAACTTGCACTGCAGGCAAAAATACAATCTGGGCTTAAACAGTGACACCCTACAGTTCTGTTCCAAAGCAACAGAAAATCCCTGTCCCCAATCAAACTTCTGTTTTTCCAATCAAAGCTGACATGCAAATGAGAATGGGTAAACTAGGGAATCATAATTTACTCACAGAATTTACAATTTTTCAAATTCTGCACATAAATGTATAACTAGAAAACTGCTTAAAATTTTTGTCTGCAGCAGTCCTTAGAAGAGCGTTATACCATATCCTTGATAGGTTTTACCAAACAGATATGAGTTAAAACAAATTCTATACACTTTTAACATAAAATGAAACTGGTCATTTTATAGTTAAACTTTGAATTACATGTCTATGTGCACAAGTGTTTACTTACATTGTTCAGGCAGAAAGCTGAAATAGAATCCTGTTCCTTATGTATAATCCTAACAGGTTCCGCGAGATTCTGCACTTGCTCTCCTCCTGGCTTATCTGTTACAGGTGATATGGGCAAGTCCACTACGGACTGTGTGCGACGCTTTCCAAAGACACAGCGGATGAACATCTCCTGAACAGGTTCCTGCCGCACAAGAAAACTCCAAAGACGTCTTGCTGGTGCTGCTGACCAATGTCTCGGACTAGACAGATAGTAATAAATGCTTAATGTTTATACAGCTGTCGCATACAGCAGCCTTATCACATAATAACAAGGATAACAAATTTTAAGCTGAAACATGACTTCTCAAAATCAGAGCATACTCATTTTAAAAGACAAATCTAACTCAAGATATCAAGTGTAAGTACAACATTTTATGATAAGGCAGCAACAGATAAAATTAAAGGATATAATTATGAGGACAATGAAAAATTGAAGATACTCTGCAACATACAAATATATTCTTAGACATCCTGTCTGATTAAAGAATACAAAATGTCATCTGGAATTTTGCTATAAAATTTCTTTTATAAATTTACAGCTAACAATTTGATCATAAAGAAAGCAAAGTGAACTTGCAAAGAATAATCTACAACTTAAAATCAGATACAGTGCACTACAGAAGTATGAAATATAGGTTAAGAAAACCAAGAGGACAGTGTTAGGAGTAACCAGCGAGGGAAGAAAGTAGTAATATTTGGTCAAGTACTAGATTAAGTAGCAATTGTAAGTTTTGAAAGCAATATTTTCATCACCATCATCATCAGCAGCAGCAGCAGCATCCCTGATGTTACATTTCATTAGCGAGTCTTGGCCTTCTCCTGAAGACTTTTCCAAACGTCTCCTGATCTGATGCAATGGCTCTCCAGTCCCTCAGTCCAAACAGTCTTGTTCATATCATCAATCCATTGCAACTTTGGCCTGCAGAGTCTCTATCTTCTTCAATCCAGCTGCATCGCCAAGACTTTTCTCAGTATTTTATCCTCATCAAATGTCCAGCTTACCCCAACCTTGATGGTTTTACATATTTTCTAATGCCTACTTCTCTAAAGAACGCATATAATTCATGATTATAATGTGTCCACCATACACCCCTTTCACACTCACTAGACCATAATTTTTCTGTAATATCTTTCTTACAAAAGTTAAAAGACGTCTTTCATTTACATTGGTGGTGGTTCATGTCTTGGGTGCATTTTGTTGACTTGAACTTAGTCTAGTTCTCTTCTGGTTTAACAGCCCAAAGTAGTATCTATTTGCTGTTGAATCTCATTTGTAGATCACTATTTGTTGCCACTGAAAGAAATATTACTTAAATAAAAGTAATGATAATGTTAAGGAAGACAAACCACAAAGTTGAAATTATGATGAACATGGACATTTTGACAAAAAGAACCCAAAAATTACAGTGTTTTAAGTTTTACAAAACAGTAGTACTATTTGAACATCTGCACTGAGATTTTAGTAGCAAAAGATGTACCAAAACGGCAAAAAGATTTAGAATATAAAAATGTAGTCAGGTAACATAATAACACCCAAACAAAGTACACAATAAACATTTTATACTAAAGATAGAGAAATTACAATGATATAAACTCCTGTGAAGATGTAAAACAATCACAGAGGAAGGAAACAATAGGCACTAGAGTAAAGCACAACTCTCATGAGACAGTACATTTAATATTGTATGTTGAGGTGACAAGCGACTGCAAGTAATGCACTTGCCTTTCTATACCTTCTAGACAGTACAACGGCAAGAGGCCTGGAGATTGGAAAACACAGAGTACGGCATCAGATCCCAGTGGTTGTAGCTCATAGTCTACTTTCCCAGAAAGATTTGGGGGTGTCTTAATCTACCATCAGGATGTGAAACCACAATCCCCATGAAACCTTTCCTCAACACATGAACACCTTGGGGGGGGGGCAGGATGGTTCACGATCCCATGATACCATTTTTTAAGTATGTTGCTGATCAATATGACCCCCGATGCCCAGAATGGTTGTGGGCCCAACCACCGAGTTCAATCCTGAGGTATCTCCCCTGGAGGTCTATGACTTTTCCTCCATCTTACAGCACAATAGGGGGGACACTATCCACTGGGCAGAGGGTAGGCAGAATGCTGTACCTCCCCCTCTCACTCGAAAAAATGTGGAACTCCACCGACTCAACGAACGCCAGTCTATCGTGAGGGGAGAATTAGCGGTCCGAACCCAAAGCTACTAATGTTCACCTATGCTTGAAGAGGACATCAAGGACTGGCGTGAGAGGTCCAACACAGCTACTGACCATGGACCGGGCACCCTGGCTCCCGTTTGCTATATGCTACTGGGTCAAGGGTGCACCCTTGCCGTACACGTGGGCGACACGTACATTTCCCAACCAACAGTGACGATGCCACCAAAGGTCAGGGTACTCCCTGTGCTCAAAAGCAGGTCCCATGGGATGCCACCCGCAATCGGCAGTGATAACCAACCATGGGACCCAACCCGCAGGGGTCGCAACAGGTCACGCAAGTCTTGCCTGTGCATCCATAGCGGATGCGTGTTAAGGGTTCACCTGCCAGCTTCTCAAATACCTTCTAAACAGTGACTGATTATTGTGACCCTGGCTACACTGGACATATCTCAAAAAACTTGTGACCCTGGTTGAATATAGTGTTGTTCTGAAAGAGGGCAGCCAGCTTTGTGTTTGTGTTTCAGCGTATGTTATTGTCAATAGTATGTAATGCAGACTGTTCGTTGTTAATTACTGTGTGTGGACATTTTAAACTGGGTGACATCTATTGCAGAGATTGGCTAACTGTTTAACTTGCAGAATTATGTCTTTGTTTACTAAAACTGTTACTAAAAGTTGTAACATTTTCTCTGGTGTTCACTTGCTTGTTACTACAGTCAAAGAAAGTAAAATCATTTAATGTAGATCCATTCAATCGTCATAAAACTATGATATATAGTGAAGCTTATACACAAAGAGATATTCAACAACTAAGGAGTAGTTTTACCACTGAAAAAATCATGATTAACAAGAAATTTTGAAATGATTTGCAATATTTCACTACAGCTTCATAAGAGAAGTAAAGTAAACACAAAAAACGTATTCACATACAGTATTAGTCTATGGCTATATTTATAAATGGACTACAATCCTCCAGCAGATATCTGAAAGCTTACTGAACTTTTTTGTAGATTTTTTAAAAGTAAGTATGACTTGGTACGTTGCAACAAATATCATACAGACCACTGTAAATGACAATTAGCATTCAGAGTAAATGAATTTATAACACACACACACACACACACACACACACACACACACACACACACACACACACACACACACACACACACACACACACACACACACACACACACACACACACACACACACACACAATTAATTACACAAACTTACTGGAAAGGTGTATTATTTTTATCTAACAGGGAACGGTATTTGTGTATGGGTGGACCTGTCACAGTTGACTCTATATAACAGCCAGGTATATAATCAGGAGGTGGAGGACCTCGTATGTCCAGTTCTTCTTTCAGCAAGTCCTGCCAATGCGTTATGACCCGCAACACTCCGTGGATTAGAGGACTGCTTACTGGTAGCTCTACACAACACAAACATAGCTGATTAGTGCTAACCTGCCAGTGCCTCCAATATCAACATACTCCTAAAATTATTAGTACATATGAAATTCATATACTGAATACATATTTTACGACTTGTAAATTCATTGTACTATACTTTGAGTATGGTGTACTAAAAAAAATGATAGTTATGCCACTGCAATTAGACCACCATTGTAGACAATTGTCTCATATTGCAAGACGGATAGATGGCGCAATTCAGTTAATTCTGAAGAACAATTATCCAGTCATCTGGAATATTTCTTAACAACTCTATACCACACAGGTTACCTGGGCTGCTGCAGTCAGCTGAGTTCGGCAAACTATTAAATTGAGAATTCCACAAACTATTAAGGAGACATTGTGGTGACGATTACATTATGTGTTCATCTAAATCATTAGAAAATGTGACAAGTGTTTAATTGTTTATTTGTGTTGAGAACTATAGTAATTATTTAATTTAGGTGATTTGTATTACCGTTTATTTGGCCCAGGTGTAATGGGACAAAAGGGGGTATTTTATTATAATATAAATTTTATTCAACATTATTAAACATTTGTAATCGACGCAGAAAGTCCACTACATAAAACGGTGTGATTCAGACAAAGTGCGTTGGAATGCGATGTGTGTTGGTCAACGCAGTTCAATTCCAAGAAATCAAAGGTGTGTGACACACTCGTGCGTGCAACAACAAACAGGCGCGCGGACGGGACGCCAAGCAGCTTCAACCGACGCTGCCGAAAATGGCAAGGCGACGAAGGTTTTGTGCCATGCGGTCCGATGCTGGTGGAAGTCTGGCTAAGTCACACCCATTTGCGTGACGTGACGAAAGGCAGTGAAATTTTGTCAGCGTTTAACACACATGAATGACAGCGTACTTTGTGAACAGTGATGAACATTTTCACGCAGCAGGCATTGATTTCCTCTCCAGCAACCCAACATGGTGGGAAATTTTGGTAGCGCTCCCCAGTTGACTAACAATATCGGCCACGCGTGGTCCAACTAAATTTTTCTGCTCGGGCAATTTTAAAGGTCGGCCGGCCAAAACTCAGTTTAATTCCGTGAATGTATATAATAGTGAAAACGACATGAAATAATGAACAAAGAAAGTTAGAGAACGTGAGGTCACAAACTTTTGGACACTACTAAAAGAAAACTCGGAGCGTCGCATCATGCGGTCGGAGAAAAGGACGCCACACACGTAACGTTCCACAATGAAAATATTATTATCAGTATTTTACATATAATGGGGGTTTAAACTGTTTGAATGAATGAGTGAGTGAGCAAGCTGGTTTCACCTTACATAAAAATCTAATTAGATTAAGGATATATTATTGAAAGAAATGTTTGGTTTTATGTTTAATTGAGATAACTTAATTTGAGGTAAGAAACAAAAAATTTCAATAATTTGAAGTCAGAAAAAATGAAATAATTACATAATAAAAATTTGAATTCCATCATACAAATGAGTGTAGCGTACATTTTTCATGCAACCTTACAATCATATTTGCATTTCGCAGTTCGTGTGACGTAACCCTGGGCTGAAAGAAAAAGGTAAGTGGGAGAGAAAAATATTATGATATAAATGTAATAATTAAATAACTTCACAAATGGCGCCCGAACAGGGACGAATTAATTAAATTTCATTAAATTCCGCACCTACAAGCGAGTGCAAGTTTGATTTCAAGGTTGAGTAACAATACGTAAAAAATTACGTAGCGTACATAAAATGGTACATCACTGTTCAAGTGTTAAGAGTTAAGTGGTAGATGTTTTCTATGTAAACAAATTTAAATCAGTAAATTTATAAAAATGGCAGGAAATGATGAAAGCATTGTAAGTGAAATAATTAATTTTGACGAATCAGCTGTTATAAACAGCCCCGAAGTACATTCAACACCCAATGTAGGTAAAGACAATAAAATAGAAATAAGTGTTACAGATGAAACAAACATGACAGAGGATTCGGGAGTCCAGTTAACTCCAACCTCAGTAAAATGTAACAAATTAGACAATGACACGATGAGTGTTTTACTAAACCAATTCGATAAAATGAACTGTAAATTTGACGCTAAATTTGATATACAGAATAGTAAATTTGATATTATAAATAGTCGTTTTGATGAAATAAATACACAAAATGCTAAGTTTGAGGTTAATATGAATAAACGTCTAAATGAGATGGATGAATGTTCTGATACAATTAAAGACCAAATATTAGAATCAACAAGTAGCAAGTGCGAGGAAAAGATTGACGAAATGAATAAAAATCTAGACAGAAAATTAAGTCAGATACTGAATAAGAAGTCAGATGACAATGTTATAGTTATGACAAATTGTAGCGGGTCAATTTTTGGGTGTTTTTATTTTTAACAGTTTGGAATAATTATATTTTTATTTATTTCATTTTTGGGCGGGTTTTTCTAAAAGTTGTGAAAATTATTGTGCAACCAGATTCATTCCATTATAACCGAACGCATGGCAACGTTATTTCCATTGTGTAACAGACCAGTGTTGAGAAACAGTTTGAAACAAAGGCATAGAAGCAGTTGTTGTTGAGTAATGCGGCGAAGAATTTACCACCCCAATTTTTCGCAGAACTTTGTGTGTGTGTGATCACGCCCGTATGCAACATTGATGGGCGGTGCGCTGGAGTGACGCTTGGAAAACACAACCCAAGCTGTGAAACATGGCGATGTAGCAAACCGTTTGTCGCAGCTACCAGCTCAATACCGGAAACAGCGTTAAACCCCGCCTACTGTTGGTGACATCAGCAGAGCAGAAGCCAATATTGTACTCTGGTACCACACATATACCAGCTATAGTCCATGCATAAAGTGGTTATGCCACCACAATTAAGCACAAACGGCGACTAAAACCTGATGGCCGTGACTGCTCATTTCCCGCGACTCAACGAAGCACATTGCTCAGTTCGTCTCTGACTGTGTCGGCGCCGACACGCGAGCTCAATACGCTCGTATAATATCGTTAGTTTTCAATAATGAAAGTAAAGCAGTTCTTTTAAAAAAGCAGTGATAGGATGGGAGGAGTGTAGAACACTAACATGTAAATTTGGAATTCATTTTCGTCTTTTTCAGAGACATCTTCAATCTACCGCGGGCTGGCCACGAGGTCACCGAAGGAAGCGTTATCGGTAGTGATATAAAAATTATGTATTCAATCTGGTAATTGGGGTTTGAGAACGGAATGTGAGTGATGAGTGAGCAATGCTGGGCTGTCCTATGTTTGTGTGTGAATAAGTTATATAATTGTCCATGATAAGGTAAGCTATAGCCAGTAAGGTGCAAGAGTTGCACAACATGTAACACAAAGGTTTAACATTTCAACATTTCTGAGTAATAAAAGAATCTGATTTCTCTTCCATACAATTGAGAGTTAAATTCTTTCAATGCCTTATTTCGTTATATGTATCGTCAGAGTTCGTCGAACGAAATGGGTTTACCTACACTACGCGATCCGGCCAGATCCAAGTCGTAAGGTAAGTGGAAGTGTTAACTTAATTTGAAAAATAATTTTACCGAAAAAACTAAAAGTTACAAAATATTGATGATGACAAAATAGTGGAAGAGGTAGTGTTAGATAATAAAGTATTGAGTAGTGATGATAATGATGTTAATTGCAATTCTGAGAATATAGTGGAAGTAGTATGTGATAATAAAGTAGTAGAAACAACTGTTTGTCAGTTAGTGAGAGAGTGTGATGAAAGTTTAGATGGGCAGAGGGCAAATTTTCCCCAAGTTTATGGTGAAACAAAGGTTTCACAGATGTTTAATGAGGAGGGCAGAGTTTCCTCCTGTAGTTGTATGGAAGACGAGGTGTCTTCAGATGGTCCCTTTATTTTTTGTGATGGTCTTGGAAGTGCCAAGACATATAGTAAGTTTGTGTGGCCCTTTGCATGGAATGAGATAGTTCAGGGGGGTAGTGACAGGTGTTATGATGATGAAAGATGTTTTGAGAGAGAGTTGTGTACAGATAGGGAGATAATAATATATCAGTTAAAGAGAAAGTATAAAGAATTGTGAGAGAGGTTAGAAGTGGTGAAGATAAACAATATAAAATACTTACCTTGTGAAATAGAGATAAATGAATATTTTTATGATACCTTTATAAATGATAATAACTTACCTGAGGTTTTAATGAATGTATTAGAGGAATATAATGATAAAATAACTTACCTGATGTTAACCAAAAATACTGATGGAGACTGGACAAAAATAACTAATATTGACAAGGTTTATGAAAAAAATTTTACCGAAAAAACTAAAAGTTACAATTGGTGCAGCGTGACCAGGATTTAATATAACTGAAGAGGGGTTATCTTAACACCGGCCTACATCTGACGATGCATAGTGAAGCAGGGTTGCGAAAGCAAATTGATTTTGTAAAATATCAATTTTGAAATAAAATCACTAATTGACAGTTGTTACAAAAGAAAAAATAGATTAAGTAAAAATGTCCGAGAATACAGAAAAAAGTAGTATAATAAATTCAATTATGAGTGAAAGTGGCCTTGAGTCGCAATCGCTGGAGGAAAGTGGTATGTTGAGGGGGGAGCCGGGTGCTGTTACAGAAACAGCTGGCGGCAGTAATGTAATCGTCCATTCAACCCCGATTGCGTCTCAACCACAAGTAAACGAAACAGATGTTGACTCTGGGATTCAGTTGACCCCCGTTTCAACCAATAAAAGTAAACAATCGGAGGAACTAGATATAATGAGTTTCTTACGAAAGATGGACTGTAAATTAGATCAATTAACTAATGATTTTAATGAACAGAAAATAAAATGCGAACAGCAAAATATTCAAAACGAGATCAATTTTAAAGAAATTAAAGACCAGAATACTCAGTTTCAGCAGAGCATTAATGTACAATTCGATAACCTGAGTAGGGTACTAGACAAACATATTGATGAACGTTGTGAAAGTATGAAATCACAATTGTCGGAGTCCATAAATGAGCAATTAGAGTGCCGTGTTTCTGATATTACCAATAATATAACTAACAAAATAGAGAAACAGATCACGGAACAATATAGCATTATAAATACAATTGTTGAGAAGCAAATAAGTGAATGTAATACCAGTACCGAATGTAAGATTGGTTATGCTATGAGCCAGATTGAAAATAATAATAGCAAAATAAGAGACATAGAAAATAATTGTAAGATTGAGTTTAAGACCATACATAATACAATAAGTGACCTTGAATGTGATAATAACCTTAAATTAATGAATGTTAAAAATGAATTGAGCAAGGCCATCAGCCAACAAGTTAACACTGTTACCGAGCGAGTAATTATGACTCGTGACGTAAGCAGTGAAGTTGAGTTAGAGACATTCAGTTGTGATAACAAAAAAGTACACCCTATGCAGTTTCTTAAGCAGAGTGAAAGAGTTCAATAAGTTCAGTACTAATAACTGGGAAGTCCAATTATTAAAAATTTTAAAATGCTTTAGAGGTAGTTCGGAGATATGGGCCGAGGTACATAAAACGGAATGGGAATGTTTTGAAAGTTTTGAGTCTGCATTTATAAATAAATATTGGTCTGAAGAAGACCAAGAAGTGTTACGAAGTAGAATCATGGGAACAGGGAATTTTGGGGGGCCCAATAATAATATAACCGGGTATGTGATGAGAATATTTAACGAGGCGAAATACTTAGAACCGCCATTGCCATTTAGATCCTTTGTGAGGCATATCAGCAAGCATTTGCCGAGGGAAGTACAGATAACACTTATGACAAGGGAGGTAGCTAATATTAGCGAGTTAGAAAATATTTTAGATGTGTTTCAGAATATCCGGGACCAAGAATTGAGTCGCCGTCAGAACCAGCAGAATGGAAATAATGGAGGTAATCAGGGACCGCCGAGGGGACCTACAAATGGACCGGCATATCCTAGACGAGAACAAAATAACCGAGGACCAAAATGGACTTGTCCAGCATGTTCACAAGAGAATTATGCGACACAAAATTTTTGTTTTAGATGCAGGAGAGAGAGACCGGGTCAGCGACAGGGGCCGCCACCCGCACAGAACCAGCATGCATACCAACGAAGGGGAGAGGGCCAAGGAGGAGCACCGAGAGGCCACGCTCATGAACAGCGAGGAAACCAGCAAGAGCGAGGATACAACCCTGCAGTGGCGAGCACCTCTGCGGGAAACTAAGAGAGACAATGGAACACCAGACCCGACCGTTGTCGCCGGAAGTAGCTGGGGTCCAAATGGATGATAGATATCGAAACAACGTAGTGATTACAGATTTGTCTGAGGAATTATTGGAGGAGGAAGACTTCGAAGCAGTGAGACGGGAGAATGGACTGACTGAGGTGAAAATCAACATAGAAGGTAAGGAGATTAAAACTTTAATCGATACGGGTAGCGAAATCTCTGTTATTTCGGAACATGTATTAGATGAATTAAAAGAAATAAATAAAAATATTCCGTCTTTACCAGTAGCTGGGGTGACGATTGTAGGTATTACGGGAGTTAGAAGTAAAAGAGTCACGAAACAAGTACATTTAAACATGATAATTAACGGGGTAGGGTATGATAGTACATTTCTAGTTGTACGGGGACTAAATCTTGAGGTTATACTTGGAAATGATTTTCTGATTAAACATAAGGCGGTGATTAATTTTCATAAACGGGTGTTGGAATTAAATAGTGAAGGGGAACCAATCCGTATTAATTTTGAACGGGTGTTAGATGCGGTAAGAATTTCAGGGGTAAGGGTGATACATAATCGAAATAATAAACAAGAAATGGAAATTAGTATGAATGTGTGTAGTGAGAGTAAGATGGAGTATGAGGAGAATGTGGATCACTTATGGAATGAGAGAGCACTTAAATTTTGTAGTGAGGGTGGCGTAATAGAGAGTTCTCAACGTGAATCGTTGTGGCGGGTAGTAGAGAATTTTAGAGAAGTGTTTGCCGATATTCCAGGGAGGGCAAGAAACTATGAATGCGAGTTAAAGGTAAGGGAACACGCACCCTATGTGCAAAGAAGTTATCCGGTGCCCTATGCGAAGAGAAGAGCGGTTCAGCTTGAGTTAGAGAAAATGTTAGAGGGAGATATAATTGAGAGATCTGTGTCACCATATTCTAACCCCTTAGTAGTAGTGATTAAAAAAGATGGTAGAGTTAGGCTATGTTTAGACGCCCGCAAAATCAATCAAATAATTATTCCAGACAGGGAGTCACCCGAAGCTATTGAAGAAATATTTTAGAAGTTTAGCGGTGTACAATATATGACCTCGTTAGACCTAACCGCCGGGTATTGGCAAGTTCCATTAGCAGCAAATAGTAGAAAATATACCGCTTTTTTATTCAATGGAAAGAATTATCAATTTAAGAGACTACCGTTCGGTTTGAACACAAGTGTAGCTAGCTTTATCAAGTGCCTTGACGAAATTTTGCAACCACATAACTTAGATTTTTTAACCATTTACATTGATGATATTTTAATAGCATCCAGAACATTTGAAGAGCATGTAGAGCATTTGGAATATGTATTGGAGAAGTTATATCAGGGAGGTTTGACCGTGAATTGGGACAAATCAAAATTTTTGCAAACTGAGATACATTTTTTAGGTTTCATCATAACACCTACAGGAATACGTGCCAATCCGGATAAAGTAGAATCCATCCTGACGTTCCCGGAGCCCAAAAATATAAAACAATTGCAAAGTTTTCTTGGTCTTTGTAATTTTTACAGGAAGTTCCAGCGGAATTACGCCCAGACGACGGCCCGACTCAGCGCAGTGCTGCAAAAGAATAAGCAATGGAGATGGGGCGATAATGAAAGAGCGGCGTTTAATGACATCAAAATTAAGTTCGCAGACATGATACTAATGAACCATCCTAATTTTAATGAAAAATTTTATTTACAGACAGATGCTAGTAATATCGCACTGGGAGCAGAGCTCTACCAAGAGGACGAGGCAAAAGAGCATAAAACCATCGCCTTCGCCAGCCGGACGTTGCTAGCCGCAGAACGTAACTACACTACCACAGAAAAGGAGCTCCTCAGTATAGTGTTCGCTGTGAGGAAGTTCCGAACGTATCTGCTGGGTAACAGAACCATCATCAGGACGGACCATAAAGCACTGTCGTTCCTCAATACTTGCAAACTCACACACAGCCGGATAACCAGGTGGGTGTTAGCTCTTCAAGAGTATAATTTTTCTTGGGAATACATTAAGGGTGTAGAGAACAGGGTGCCAGACACACTATCACGAGTAGACACAGACAGAAATAGAACAGGTAGAGATATTAAAGAAATAGAGATTTATAGATTGTCCAGGGAAGATAAACTTTTTGGGGAAGAATTAAAAGATATAAATGTAATGCAGAGAGCTGACAGTAAATTAAATAAAATCATTACTAGTGTAGAGTCAGATGTAGATGAGTTTGGGTATAAACAATATTTTCAAGTGTTCAAAGGGAGTTTGTTTAAAAAAGTAGAGGGGAGAGAGAGAGATTGGAGGTTAGTTATACCTGAAGGGTTGATAGAGAAAATAGTGTGGGACTGTCACTTTAGATACGGGCATTTTGGGGCACGGAAGTGTGTGAATGTGTTAAAGGAATCTTGTTTATTTAAGAATATGGAGAAACGCGTCCGAAGAATACTTAGAGTTTGCGAGTTATGTCAGAAATCCAAAGTTGTCAATTATAGGTTAGAGGGAGAACTAAATTATATTAAAGTAGAAAAGCCATTCGATTTAGTAGCTGTAGATTTGTACGGCCCATTGCCAAAGGGTAGGGGTGGAGTGATGCATATTTTTGTTGTACTTGATACTTTTTCCAAATATGTCAGACTATATAGCGTGAAGCGAGCAACGAGTAAGGTGCTGAGCGAGAAGATCACACGCGACTACATGATCAACGTGGGAAAGCCGAAGGTGGTATTATCCGACCATGGGCCGCAGTTCATCAGCGGGAGATGGCGCCAGACGCTAGGATGGGAAGGTATCATCCCAAAGCACACCGCAGTATATCACCCGCAGTCCAACCAGGCGGAGCGAGTCATGAGGGAGCTGGGCAGAATTTTTCGAACATACTGCCACGCCAAACATAGCGAGTGGCCACTCTATGTGCAGAAGATTGAAAACTGGCTAAACTGCACCACCCACGAGTCGACGGGGTTCACACCTTATGAGCTAATAAGAGGAAAGCGTCCACAGAGGATTTTGGAACAATTAATTGAATATCCACCAGAAACCAACACTATTGGTAATGATGTTAAACTTAGACTAGCGAATGAAAGTTTGTTGACGAAGGGAGAGAGGAGAAAACAGCGACATGATATGAAAGGCAAGTGGACGCAGTATGAGGTTGGACAGCTGGTATTGATACGACGACATGACTTATCGAGTGCACAAGACAAGGAGATCAAGAAGTTTTTCTTATTGTACGAGGGGCCGTACGAGATAGTAGAAATAAAAATGAAAAATTCGTATGTGTTACAGAATAGAGAAACCAGGGAGATAGTGGGTACGCACAACGCTACAAATTTGAAATTATTTTGGTCAGCATAAGTATTTTGTTAAATTGTAAAGGTATGAATGTTATTTTAATTATTTTTTTTGTTTCTAGAAGGGATCCTCCCCCATTTTCAGGCGGTCACGATCTTACCAGTCCTGGCCGTGGAATTCGGAACTCGGAGGCGGGCCATGGTTGGCAGGATCTTCCTTCGGGCAGTGAAAGCAACGATGGTCCGGCTCCACCAAAATTGGTAAAAATTTGAAAACTTCCATCATATTTGAACGGGGAGGGGGACCCCAAAAAGGTACGTGATGAATTAAAATTTTTTATACACTCTGGGTACAGCAATTTTGATGTACCTGTCACGTACCTGCACTGCCTTAGAGTGATTATATAAAGGAGGCTATACCTAAATGCAAGGCAGTGCATACAAATTTCAATAATTTTAGTGTCACTGGCAAAGTTAAAATTGAGCCATTGACAATAGTTTAGCTTACACCCGAAATGAAGAGTTTTGCGGAGAAATATAGAGAATTCCAGAACAGACGACGGGTTAGTGGAGATGAGAGATAAGGTAGTACAATTTGCATAGAAGGGGAAGTAAGTGCACAAAGTAGATCTGTTGTGGAACTTTTTTATATTTCATCGCAAAACACCCCCGTTTCAGGCGGGGATACTGACCACTTAGTTATAAATTATAAGTTATAAATTTAAAATGTAAATAAATTTTAGAATTAAGTGACCAAATATAATTGGCAAGTTTTAGCACCAGTGAGTATGGGAACGTTGTGAAGAATGTGTAACCAAATAAAAACTTGTTGTCAATACAAGAAGTGGGGATATTTTGGGGGGTAGATTGGTGCTCAATGAAGTGATAATAACAATGGAGTGTTGAACTGCATTTGTAGAAAGATTAGTTTCATTTGTTAATTAATTAGTTAGTTATTAAGTGGCTATTGAGGGGGTGGCCTGTGCTCTCTTAGATAGCGAAATGGGTTGGGGGTAACAGTGAGTGTTACCTCCATCGGAGGCCAAACTGGCGATAAATGTGCGGCACACCTTATCCGTGTAAAGTAAAAATTTTACACACATTACTAAACGACCGTGTCGCACATAATAGTATTGATGTATAACAGGCAGTGAAATGAAAGTTTAGATTTCCTCGACTTTTCGGGCGGTTACTGTCTTACCAGCACTAACCGTGGTTTTGGCTAGCGGCCATCTATGGTCATATCAAGTCCCTTGACCATAGCTGACTTGAAATTGGTACATACTTGAAATTTAATGGGGGGTGACAATTAGAGGAAATCTCCGGTACTATGGAACAGCGGCTGCCACTCTGCCCGCTTTGGGGTAGCAAGACAGGTGGTAGACCCGTCTTAAGGGTGTATGATTATAGAACAAGAACATGATGATGTTCACTAATTTTAAAACTTAATAGCGGAAGCAGAGACACGGAGAGGTAAAAACCTGCTCCAAAATATACAGTCTCTGTGGAAGCGAATGGGCGCCACAGTCCACCATAATCTGAAATAGTGTGTGTGGCTGGGAGGGAGGTGACGCAAAGGAGTCACGAATGTAAATTTTATAACATAACATTTTATTCAAAGTTTGGTTAAATAAAACTGCTTGTGCTCTGTTCAGGTAACTAGCTGCTTAGATTAAAAAAAAAAAAAAAAAAAAAAAAAAAAAAAAAAAAAAAAAAGGTTTAAGTGTATTATTTTATTGTGGCACGTTAGATATAGGTATTGGTAAAATATGTGTTTTCATTATGTGTATATTTTTTTTATAAGCCAATAAGTAAACGTCTGGCAGGCGGGTAACAAAATGATCAGAATCAGAGAAAAGGGGAAACAAGGAGGTGAGGAATAATGATAAATAAATATCGATATCTTTCATGTAATTTGTTCAATTTTGAGATATGTGTTCATTATGTTAGGGTATCAGCTGATCAGCAACAACATGTCACTGGTATATTAGTGATAAATGTTTTAAGTAATTGATGTTCAATGTAATGTTTGATGTATTACAGATGTTTTGAAGTAATGATAAAAATAATTTGCTACAATGAGAAATAAAGTAACGATTTGTGAAATCTAATAAAAGATAGTTTTTTGGGTGATAAATATTTTATGGGACACATATCTGTCCAAGTTGAATTCAAAGTTGAATCTGAAATAATAGAGAAAAATGTAATGTTGTTTTGAAGTAAAGTAATGTTATAGAATCTTGAGAAATACTGATGTTGACACGGTAGTTGTGGAGAATAATCGTAGAGTTCTGAATGATATATTTATGTTTATAATTAATGAGGCTATTTTGTTGTATTTGTAGTAAGGTATGAGATTGAGATTTTTGGGGATGGCAATTTTGTATTAGAGGGTAGTGTAATGTAGGAGTTCGCAACAAAATATGTTGGGACAGGAATTGGTATAGATTTTAGTGAGGAGGGGCCGCCTTAGGTAGAATCCGGGCCGCCAAATAAGGGAATTGAGTTTTGGGTAGGGGAAACACATATCCTATGTACAAAGGGTTAGAGAGTATTTTTTTTTATATGTAGAGAAGGCGGCGTTTTGAGTTAAGTGATAAGTTGGGGTTTTAGAGACTGCTGGGGTAGAGATTTTACTAGAGATGGGTGTCATGGTAGTTGAAGCTGTGAGTTAGAGTTAAAGGGAGAAAGATTATATATGTATACAGACCTAATACAATAAATGAGAATAAATAGTTTACATCACCCACAGTAATGTAGAATTAAACTGTTAAATAAAGAGAGTAATTTATGATAAAGAATATAAAATTTTTCAATTTTAAGCCAGTGACAAACTTTTTAATAGAATTGCAAATAATGTAAAGTCAAGGATTGGTTATTATACAAATGTCAACTTGCTGATTATTATATTAATATTTTGTTTGTTTTAAATATTTTGTTTTATTATGTTTGTATTTCAAGTTAGGATATTACAGATGTTCAGTGTATTGTCAGAAACCATACATAACATATGTAGGTCAAGGGTTTTGGACTTGACCTAGTTACGATCAGCTGATGAGGTCATACACCTACTAAGCTTGTATAGTAGGAAGCCAATTTTAATTTGTTTGTTTAATCAATTCAAACCAATATTTGAATAATTTTAATAAATATGTTATTTAATAAATAAATTTAATAAAATTTTTTAATGAATAAATTTAAATTTTTTTTAATTCTAAAATTTTTGAAAATTTTAATTTTTTTGAAAAAAAAAAAAAAAAAGTGATTTTTCGCCTGCCAGCGAATGAATATTTTAGATAATGATCCTTTTATTATGTGTGCTTTAACCATGTTCATTTTATTGTATTTCATTGTATTGGTAGACTATAAGTGGTTCTCATGTTAGAGTAAGGATTTGTGTTTAGATTAGTAGAAATGTCTAGGTTAAGTCATTTGAAACAAAAATTAGAAAAACAAGGAAGAGAATTTTTTGATAAAATATTTTTTTTTTTGAATTTTTAATCTTTTTAAATTTTAATAAATTTTAAAAGAAATTTTTTATTTTTAATGTGTTATGGTAACATGTAATGGTAGTGTGTGTGAGCCCAGTATTTGCTAAAGGCAGCCCAGCTTGCATAAAAAGGGGATCCATATCGGCTGAGGATCTGGAATAATCTAAGCCAGGGATTGAGGATTTTGGGGGTAGCATGTTAGAAGGTGAGGTGCGCTGTGGTACAAGTCTGCTCGATTTCTCGGTGTTGGGATCTCTTACGGAGAAGTCCAGTGATCTCGTTCAGATGAGTCCATAGTTGCTGAGCCAGGGGGGTCGTGTACCCATGCAGATTAAGAACCAGGGGGTTGTTGGCACCAGTTCCTCACCGGTCCTCTTCGGGGTTTGTCGATGAGATTTCTTCTGTTATGAACAGCAGAATTCTCATCGAGGGGGTATTGTAGCGGGTCAATTTTTGGGTGTTTTTATTTTTAACAGTTTGGAATAATTATATTTTTATTTATTTCATTTTTGGGCGGGTTTTTCTAAAAGTTGTGAAAATTATTGTGCAACCAGATTCATTCCATTATAAC
This sequence comes from Magicicada septendecula, assembly GCA_034769895.1. Taxonomy (NCBI): domain Eukaryota; kingdom Metazoa; phylum Arthropoda; class Insecta; order Hemiptera; family Cicadidae; genus Magicicada; species Magicicada septendecula. The sequence continues at coordinate 432,829,001 of CM068375.1, forward strand.
CGAACGCATGGCAACGTTATTTCCATTGTGTAACAGACCAGTGTTGAGAAACAGTTTGAAACAAAGGCATAGAAGCAGTTGTTGTTGAGTAATGCGGCGAAGAATTTACCACCCCAATTTTTCGCAGAACTTTGTGTGTGTGTGATCACGCCCGTATGCAACATTGATGGGCGGTGCACCGGAGTGATGCTTGGAAAACACAACCCAAGCTGTGAAACATGGCGATGTAGCAAACCGTTTGTCGCAGCTACCAGCTCAATACCGGAAACAGCGTTAAACCCCGCCTACTGTTGGTGACATCAGCAGAGCAGAAGCCAATATTGTACTCTGGTACCACACATATACCAGCTATAGTCCATGCATAAAGTGGTTATGCCACCACAATTAAGCACAAACGGCGACTAAAACCTGATGGCCGTGACTGCTCATTTCCCGCGACTCAACGAAGCACATTGCTCAGTTCGTCTCTGACTGTGTCGGCGCCGACACGCGAGCTCAATACGCTCGTATAATATCGTTAGTTTTCAATAATGAAAGTAAAGCAGTTCTTTTAAAAAAGCAGTGATAGGATGGGAGGAGTGTAGAACACTAACATGTAAATTTGGAATTCATTTTCGTCTTTTTCAGAGACATCTTCAATCTACCGCGGGCTGGCCACGAGGTCACCGAAGGAAGCGTTATCGGTAGTGATATAAAAATTATGTATTCAATCTGGTAATTGGGGTTTGAGAACGGAATGTGAGTGATGAGTGAGCAATGCTGGGCTGTCCTATGTTTGTATGTGAATAAGTTATATAATTGTCCATGATAAGGTAAGCTATAGTCAGTAAGGTGCAAGAGTTGCACAACATGTAACACAAAGGTTTAACATTTCAACATTTCTGAGTAATAAAAGAATCTGATTTCTCTTCCATACAATTGAGAGTTAAATTCTTTCAATGCCTTATTTCGTTATATGCATCGTCAGAGTTCGTCGAACGAAATGGGTTTACCTACACTACGCGATCCGGCCAGATCCAAGTCGTAAGGTAAGTGGAAGTGTTAACTTAATTTGAAAAATAATTTTACCGAAAAAACTAAAAGTTACAAAATATTGATGATGACAAAATAGTGGAAGAGGTAGTGTTAGATAATAAAGTATTGAGTAGTGATGATAATGATGTTAATTGCAATTCTGAGAATATAGTGGAAGTAGTATGTGATAATAAAGTAGTAGAAACAACTGTTTGTCAGTTAGTGAGAGAGTGTGATGAAAGTTTAGATGGGCAGAGGGCAAATTTTCCCCAAGTTTATGGTGAAACAAAGGTTTCACAGATGTTTAATGAGGAGGGCAGAGTTTCCTCCTGTAGTTGTATGGAAGACGAGGTGTCTTCAGATGGTCCCTTTATTTTTTGTGATGGTCTTGGAAGTGCCAAGACATATAGTAAGTTTGTGTGGCCCTTTGCATGGAATGAGATAGTTCAGGGGGGTAGTGACAGGTGTTATGATGATGAAAGATGTTTTGAGAGAGAGTTGTGTACAGATAGGGAGATAATAATATATCAGTTAAAGAGAAAGTATAAAGAATTGTGAGAGAGGTTAGAAGTGGTGAAGATAAACAATATAAAATACTTACCTTGTGAAATAGAGATAAATGAATATTTTTATGATACCTTTATAAATGATAATAACTTACCTGAGGTTTTAATGAATGTATTAGAGGAATATAATGATAAAATAACTTACCTGATGTTAACCAAAAATACTGATGGAGACTGGACAAAAATAACTAATATTGACAAGGTTTATGAAATAATAAAAGGGAATAATCCTATAAACTATAATGGTACAATGAATGACATAGAGTTAATGGGGTATTATAATAATAATAAATTAAGTGTGAGTAAGAATGAGAAGTGTTATAAAAAAATAAAGACTATTATACAACGATGGCGGTTAGATAAGAAATCAGTAAATGAACATTTTAAATATTTTAATTTGTGGTTATGACCTTGCTGAATTAGGAAATGAAGTGTGGTAAATAGAAAAATAATGACAAAGATTTGTAAATAAATTTTAGTGAAATTAATTGTGCTTGTATGGTAACAAGTATGTAATGTAAACAATATGTGTGTGTAGTAGAAATTGTTTTAATAATAATAATAATAATAATATTTTGACAGACTAAATAAATAATGAGAATAATTTTTAAGACAGCAATTAATGAATTGTAATTGTTTTGATAATAATTGAAATATGTTGCGTTTTCAATAATTGATTTAATTAAGGTAATTTGAGATGTTTAAATATTTTTTTGATTGATTTACAATGTTATATAATTGAATTGTGATGATGAATTTAAATTATTTTATGAGATTTAAATTTGATAATAATTAATAAATAAATAAATGTTAAATTGTGTTTAGTTTGTGGAATAACATGGTTGTTAAAATGTTTCAGAAGGTACATGGAGTTATTGGTGTTTGGTGTTTATATTTGTATGTTTATGACAGTATGTGAGTGATGTACTGTAAGTATGAATTTTATAATGCAATTTAAATAAAGTAAAATGTTCAATGTCTACATAGCAAATTTTAAATGAAAGGTTATGTAAAAGGAAGGTTGATAACAAAGAAAAATTTTGGAAAATTTAATGGTATAGTAAATGATAAATACTTGATAATTAATTAATAGCAGTTCAATTGAAATTAAAATATAATGTTGATAATTTTATATGTAAATGTAAGGATGTAAGTTGTGTAATTTCTGATCAACCTTAAATGTGAATTGTTTGTTTTAATGGAATAATCGCAATGTTAATTATGAGTGTATTGTATGTATTATGTTAAGAATGAAAAATTAATTAATAATATACCCAAACATATACGAGTTGACCTTCTGTGAACTGTAGTAGCAGTGTCAGTGTGAGCCTTATATGTCTTTTGGTAGTCTCCCCCATTTTTGGGCGGTCACGACCTTACCAGTCCTGGCCATGGTTTTCGGAAATTGGAGGCGGACCATGGTTGGCAGAACTTCCTTCGGGTGGTGACACGACGATGGTCTGGCTCCACCAAAATTGGTAAAGATTAGAATTTCACCACATTATCGAACGGGGAGGGGGACCTATAAAGGTACGTGATATAAATTATTTTTTTTACACTCAAGGTGCAGCGGTTAGGTGTACCATATCACGTATCAGCACTGCTTTCGAGTGACTGTAAATAGTTATGGAGGCTAGGTTTTAAAAAGGCTCAAGTAAAAAATTTTTGGTGTCATTGGAAAATTAAGTTTAGCCAGTGACAGTAGTTTCAGAATAAAAAAAAAAAAAGATTGAGTTTTGTTGCAAGGGGGATGAGGGTAGGATAGACGTCGGGTTTGAATAAATGGTAGGATAGAGGGAGTAGATTTGGTGGAGAAGGGGAACGTGAATTCACGTAGTATGTCTATTCTGTCCCCATGTTTCCTTGAGGCAAAACCCCCGTCTTTTCGGGCGATTACAACCGTATTAGCATTAAGGATAAAAATGCTGCCTCCAATGTAAATATAATTGGGAATGTTTATAATTTTAAACTTATGTCAGTTGTTGTACTTTAGTTTATGTAAAGAAATGACCAAATATAATTGTAAAGTTTGTAGTACCAGTGAGAGGTGGGACGTGCAGAAGGGTCTGGAATAAAATAAAAACTTGTTTTCATACAAGATGTGTGGGTAATTTTGGGGGGTTGTGTGATGTTAATCGAAGTGAAATAATCATGGAAAGTAGAGACTGCAGCAGTAGAAGGATTTAAGTTTAGCTATTAGTTAGGCTATTGCAGTGGTGGCATGTGCTACTGCAGATAGTGATGAGTGTTGGTGGTAACATCAAGGTATGTTACCATCATCGGAGGCCAAACTGGCGTAAAATACACTGCACAACTTGTTATATAATGTCATATTATATGTTGATTTGTTGCCGTGCAGTGTATCACAAAGATGAAGTATAACATGCCTGAAATTAAAGTTGATTTCCCCGCCTTTTTGGGCGATTACTGTCTTACCAGCACTGATCGTGGTTTTGGACGACAGCCAACTGTGGGCAGCAATTGTAAACCTGACCATAGTTGGCTTGAAATTGGTATAGATTTGAAATTAGAGGGGGGTGACTTAGGGGAAATCCCCGGAATTATGGAACAGCGGCTATCACTCTGTTCGCATGGGAACGGTTAACCAGGTGCTAGACCCGCATTAAGGGTGTATAAATATGTAAAATCAGATATTATATCTGTCCCTTAAAAAAAAAAAAAAAAAAAAAATGTAAGGCAGAAGCAAGGACAAGATGACAAAATTCCTCCAAAACTTCAGTCCTTGTGGACGCAACTGGACGCCACAGTCCAGGGGGGTCATAGTGTGTGTGGTAAAGGAGGTTACTCAGGGGAGTAACGAATTAAAATTTTGTAACTTAATGATGGTGACTCGCTACTGAGCTGACTAGATAATTTTGTTTTGATTTGAGAAAGGGGTGCCGTAGATGTTTTTTGTCATATTGTGTTTAATATGTTATTGTGTTATTATTTTATCAGGTTAGAGAGTAAGGATTGTAATCATAAGTTATGTCTTTTACACAGTAAAATTGCTTGAAAGAGATTCAGAGAAGGTCATTCACCTGACCAGGAACATCAGCTGATTACTGATGTTATATACGTACTATGTCACTTAGAAATAGTTTGCAGATTTTTTTCAATGTAATTAAATATTTGAATATAATTAAAACTGAATATCATTAATGATTGAATAATAGATTTTCAATGTGTTTAATAGATTGTGAATTAAATGGTAAAATGAAAATGGATTGAGCTAGTTTTGAATTTTCAATAGTAACTGTATTGCAAAAATGGTAAATGTTAGAATTTGGGTGATTAATATTTCGTTAGGACATTTAGATCAGTCCAAGTTAAGTTTAGAAGGGAAGTTGAACAAAGTAAGATTATTGTGAATAAAGGTAATGTAGCATTTGAGTATTGACAGTGACACAGTAGCTATGGGGAAAATAGGTAGAGTAATGAGTGATATATTGAGGTAATAAATAAATGGAGATATTTTGTAGATGAAAGTGATGTATTGGGAGAGTAATTAGTTGACGGGGAATTTTGTAAGGGGGGTGGTATGATAAGGAGTCCTCAACGAAAAGCGTTGTGGCGGGAGGGGAACCCATTAGCGCCGGAAAGGGTTACCTAGGGAGGGTCCAGGAACCAAATAAGGGAATGAGCATTGGGAAGGGAACACATCCTGAGTACAAAGGGGTAGAGAGTATTTTTGTTATAAGAGTAGAATGATGCGCAATGAGCTAGAGTAGTAAGTTAGAGGTAGAGAATGGTGGGTAGATGTCTTGATAGATGGGTGTCACACTGGTTAAAGCTGTTAAGTGAGTATTAGAGTAAAAAGTGGGGTAAGACTATATGTAAATGCCCAGTTAGTAAATCAAAGTGTTATGAATAATTAAGTCACCCAAACTAATTGAGAATGAGAATATTAAAGAAAGAAAGTCATAGTCAGAAAAAATTAAGTCAGAAAAAATGAAATAATTATATAATAAAAATTTGAATTCCATCATACAAATGAGTGTAGCGTACATTTTTCATGCAACCTTACAATCATATTTGCATTTCGCAGTTCGTGTGACGTAACCCTGGGCTGAAAGAAAAAGGTAAGTGGGAGAGAAAAATATTATGATATAAATGTAATAATTAAATAACTTCACACAGGTACAACGAAATTTTATCTTAAACTTACAACAATAGGAATAGCCCTAAAACAAATTCACTCACCAGGCCTGCGGTAATACTAGCTGAATCAAAATCAGCTACTGATGCTATAAATAACCATCAATACATCAGAACAAACAGATGAAAATTGGGCATATATATACAAATCACCAACAAATCGAGGTGAAACAGTCACCCCGCAATTAATACTATGTCACGCTGGTCTACTGGGAAATGACAGGCTGACCTTATAGCTAAAAAAAGGCAGCACAATAGTGCACAAAACCAGCATATGTGATTACAATAAATGTGAAATTACTCAAAAAGAAATGCATGCAAGAGGACTATAGTCGCCGTCATGGAAATGGTCCAATCAACGTCACACCACTTAGTGTTGCCACTAAGCAACAGTTTCACTTTCATAAATAAATACAAAAAAAAAAAATGCTACCCAGTAGTAAGTACTTAATGTACAGAAATATAACAATGTATTTTTTAAATTACATTTTTATTTTGTTATTGTAAATGAGGCTTCAATTTAAGTCATAATTAAAATTAAGTTTGGTACTTTACTTTTGAAAATTTTAAAATCAGTGACAAAAGAGGACTGAAAAAACGATGCCACATTTTGTAGGTTCATAGATGGCTACAGCAGACATCTTATAGACAAAATTTAATGTTATTTAAAGGAAAAAAAATATGTTAAACCTTACGAGTATCATACAGCTGTTCTGATTTTGTAAGATAGTGGCCATGTAAGATATTTTCGCTGGTTAACTTGCATTTTACTGTATTTTTTTTTACGTAACATCTTAAAGTGAGAAAGTTTCTAATACATTATTAACAATTAAGTTCCATAACTAATACATACAATTCAATGAAACGTGTCAACTATAGTTTGAATGAATTTTTCGTACGGGTATTGTCTCTTATGTTCGCCTTGTACACTCATAATAAATACAAATTAACTAAATAAATCAATACACACTGTATATACCAAAGACATCAACCAATCACATGAAATGCACAAAATGTCTGTCAACAGTACTAAGGACGATTTGTATGTTGTTTGTTGCTAATTTGTCTTTTCCTCATCTTATCAACTCAACCTACTTGGAATGGGTATTGTTAACTGAAATGGGATTGGCTTTTGCCACAACAGCAACAATTTTGTTTACAGAAATTGCTCAATCCTATTTATCTTTTTGCAACGGAAGAAAGGTAGTAGCGCGGCCAGTAAACATACACAGTTTTGAGGGGAGTGTAAAAATGACAAAGGCATTCATAAAAGTGTCAGACAGCAATATTTGCCGGAAAGACATACCGACAGGATATACACAATCTGCATACCAATAGTGCACACATACCTAACAAGAACTTCCGAACAATATGGTTTAGGAACGACTGTGTTAGAGCACAAAAACAGGTTCAAATGTTTTTCAAAAAGGAAAAGACCGTGATATGAAAAAATTAAAGTGACAACAGCAGGCAGGGTCAGCATTCTCAGACAACTGACAGTCTGTACGATAACCGTCCTGAAGAAAATAGTAAAACTTCAAATAAGTAAGTTAACTGTAGGAAAAAACATAAGTAACTGACCTAATGGTACTCTGTAAAGATAGCGCGTATATTGCTAAAAGCTTTAGATTCAAACACAAGGAAAACCAGTGCATTATAAATCGTAGTTTCAGAGAAGTGCAAATAGTAACAAAAGAAGCCAAAGAAAGAGGAGAAACACAAAGATAGACATTCTTTATAGTTCAAATTATTGGTGCCCAGCATTTAACTGAGTTATGTTACCCACAACTAATTATTCCTGATACAAAAATTCATTTAAACGATACACATAAATAAATTTTAAATGAGCCGTATAAAGTGGATGTATGAAATCTGTTTACATATCACTACTAAAATGCTACACAATGTTGTAGCCAGGAACACAGCAGGGCGAGTGACATGGAGGAGGCAGTGACCTTGACTCTACTTCCATGACGGCAACTCTAGTACACTCTACCAGGGAAAAATATTGTGTTACATGGTGTTGACAGATAATATGTACGGCTACGTGATGTTTTGCGTGTGCTGTGTGAGCAAGGGGATTACACAATTCTCGCACTACTTTTTGATCTCTCCAGACGCGCCTTCCAAATTGTGGTCAATTATTGTGCTAGCATCCAGGTCAGTTTTGTCACACCCCACGCCACGCAGGCGAAGTATACAAGTACTGTTTCCAAACCAGCACCTGAATTAACAATTCACTGTGTGTTATCAGAGTTGTTATTGGGTGATAATTGTGAATTACTATGTGCAGATGTATGTAACTGGTTACTTCTACTGTTTAATTAGGCAATATTTACTGTTTGTTACATTAGTGTGGGCTGGGCGCTCGTAAGCTGTAATTACAATTCTCCTGGTGTCCAATTATTCTGTTTCCAGTGTTCATATACAATGACCCGTGTGTACCTTGTAATGATATGAAAAATGTTTAGTGTATATGCAGAAAACCATCTACTCCTCTATTTTGACTGGAAACTAGTCATAAATGTCTTAATAAAGATATTTATAGGACTGGATTAGGATCAACAAACCAGTTGAATAACGCTGTCACAAACAAAGATCATCTCTTAATCTGTGGAGATCTTCATCCTACTACAAAAAATTAAAAGGATATTAGACTCTCTATTGAGAAGTTATGGGGTTGTTGGCAATAACAGCAGCAGCAGAAGCCAAAACTATTATATTTTTAATTTTTAGTTTTCATAATTTGGAGAGTGTTTGTCTTCCAGTTTAATTTAATTTGCATAAATTGAAAAAACGATAAAGTCAGTACTGTTAACAGAATAATACAATAAAATGTCACCAAACATAGTTATAATTAACTGAGTTTGTTAGGTTTAGCTCTTGTATGAGGTCATTTCATTTGCCAAACACATAACAAATTAAGAATGCAGCTTATGATTTCTACAAAATTTGGGAATTACATACGACAAACAGCAGGGAACAATAAAACAAACCATAAATACATATAATTACCTTGTAATTCAATTCCTGCAATGTTTAGAAAGTCCTGTATGTGACTTTGGCAGAGTTTGATTATAGCGAGTCGCATCACACACCATGAATAACTTTGTGGATTTGAATGTTCTGTGTTTTCTTTGTGCGTAGTAATTGGTTTATCCCTAATGCTGTCACCATCAAAAACATCTTCTTCTTCGTCCTCACTCAAATCACTGACAGCAGAATCTGCAGAGTCATAATCTACATCCTGAACATCGTTTGTCAGACAAGGCTGTAACAAATAACAATTTAGAACCTACAGTAATACACATATCCTTCCATAAAATTTAAATAAGTACTTGAATTCAACAGAATGTGACATATGAAGACGCATACACATCTGTTAACAAGTAAAGTACGTAAACAGTGAAGAATATCTTTTTAATCAAGTATTGTTAAGACATTGTTACAAACAAACATAACATTTACACATATTACAACTAAGAAGCAACACACAACTCCCAAGTATTTAACACAAGGGTTAGGTTCAACAATTAGCGCTGTTATAATTTGTCACACATTTTGACCACTAAACAATCTGTTAGTTTGTCTTCGACCCCTGACAAACTAAACAATCTTCAGGTGTAAGTTAACTTAGTAAATTAACTTCAGACTATTCGTTCACTAACAAGCATGAACCATAAAAAAAATTAATAAACCACCACCATTTACATTTTTATTTGACGGTTTGTTAATTTTTTTACAGTTCACGCTAGTCAGTGAATGTATCTCATGTATGCTTAAGTTTGTATTTAATTTACTAGGTTAACTTATATCTGAAGATGACTGCAGACTGTCTAGTGGTCAAAACGTGTGATAAATTACGGAGAATGGTAATTGTCTGATCTAACCCTTCTGTTAATTTTCACACATGATTGAAAATTAGGTTTAAAGATGACTGCAAGTATTTTCAGTGTTATAATTTTTTTACTTTCATATTTGGTTGACGGACATCTTTAAGCTTTCTATAAAGCTTTTTAAATTCTAACAAAATGCCTACATTTGAAATAAAAACGTAGACGTTTCCATCCCAATCTCCATTGAAATACTTTTTCTATAACAGTTACAGTACTGTACAGTAGTTGTGTGTACAAAAGATACCAGATGATGTTTTTCACTGATTTTCATTCCAAATGGAAATAATCAATAGTGTTACTGAACAAATGAATTTAACAAGGACACATGTCAATTTATCAATGAATTCTCTTGGGCTTCAAGTTGGATCGACAGTCATCAAATTTTCTTCTACAAATGAGTTGCTGATTCACTGCTTTATCGTGCCAGTTAATGAGAAATAATTCCCAAGACTACACACCATAGCTGGATGATGCTCGCCAATAATTTCTAAGGCTCTGTACTGACTACTCTTAAAGTACTTAGGCTCTTATTTAGTACAAAGGTTTTGTAAAATATATAAAAACACTTGGTACGGTTCACCGATTTTATTTAACTCTGACAGCTGCTTAGACCTCTTAAGTCATTATCAAAGAGATGAATGAAGACTAAACACAGGATGTAAGATGGACATCCGTTTAGGGCATGTGTTGTGGGAACATGTGCGAGGGGTGAAGATGGGGAGGGGGTTGCAGGAGCTAAGAGAAGGTCAAGTGTCTGTAAAAACTAAATATAACCTGAATGCAAAATATAAAATTAACTAAACTAAATATAATCTGAATGCAAAATATATAATTAACTAAACTAAATAACAGCTTTTACTAAAGGGGATACACACGTTCAGTTTGTTCATTTGTTAAATTTTGTTATTTTTTATTGCTTTTTTAATTTCTAGAATTTCTAACAAATCCATTTTTTTACCTTTTTGTATGTTGTGAAGTAGTGTTATGTTTTTTGTATCTATGAAGTGATTGTGTTGTATGCAATGATCTGCAAAACCTGTATTGGCTGTATTGGTTAAAATCGCCTTCTCATGTTCAGAAGTGCGATGTTTCAGAGCACGGCCACATTGTCCGATATAAATAGCATATAAATAGCATTGCACAGTGTATTTCATAAACTCCATTTTTCTCCAGTGTGTTTGATTTGCCGTTATTATTGACTAGTAATGAAAAAAGATTATGTTTGTTTACTGATAACATGTTAAGACCGTGATTTTTTAACCTATTATTAATCCTATCTGTTATAAATGGAATGTAATTTGTTAAATGAAACTTTTTGTTACCCTGATCTGGCTCTATAGAATAAAATTCTTTTAAAATAATTTTCTTCTCTTTTTTTTTTTTTTTTTTTTTAATTAAAGAGTATTATTCTTTCATCATAACCGTCATTTTTTGCTACGGCTTTTATAATATCTACTTCTTTATTGAAATTGTCTTTGGATAAAGGAACTACAAGAAGACGATTAACCATTGCATGAAAACTGCTTAATTTTATGTGCCATGACGTTAGTGATTGTTTATATATAATGGTATCAGTAAAGGTAGGTTTTCTATATATCTGAAAACTAAGATTATTTTATGACCTAGTAATGGTGAACAAACTGAATTCTGTGTATCCCTTTTAATAAAAGCTGTTATTTAGGTTAGTTAATTATATACTTTGCATTCAGATTATATTTAGTTTAGTTAATTTGATATTTTGCATTCAGGTTATATTTAGTTTTTACAGACACTTGACCTTCTCTTAGCTCCTGCAACCCCTCCCCTTCTTCGCCCCTCGCACATGTTCCCACAACACATGCCCTAAACAGATGTCCACCTTACATCCTGTGTTTAGTCTTCATTCATCTCTTTGACAATGACTTAAGTGGTTGTAATGGGTCTAAATTTACATATTATTTTCCAAATTATATGAATTCTATAACATGTGCAGATGAGGCCCCCCTTAAGGTGACGCGATTGCCAGTAAATGTTTTTATGACCATATATGGTTATGAAGCATAACGAAAGTCTATTTATAGCCAGTGATTAACACAGCTAGTATGCTGTTGACGAAAAGCAGTTCGTGGCAAGTTGAAAAGGTGATACTAATCCAGCGAAACTTTTCAATACTGAGGACGAGACGTATGGCGGGAGTGGGAGTGAACCAGTTTAGAGACGACACAAACGGAAATTTTTAACACTGAAGTCAGTCGACCACCATCTTTTGCGCTGTGCAGCAGCAATCGCAGGCGCCCGCACAAAACACACCTGAAAATGTGAATTTATATATACAAACAGTATTTGGCAAAATATTGTAACGATTAGACTGGTGTGTCTCTGTAAAGACGTGTACACAAGTGTTGTGTGTGTTAGTGCGTTCGTCTCGCACTGGGGTCGTTACATCTATTTTGCGCTAACGATGTCCGTAGCGTTGCTGTAATTACCAGTACAACACAGCCGTAACCTTACCTGTTCTTATATAGGGGTGTGTTAATCCCGGGTGGCACCAAATTGTTTATTAAAACAATTAAACTTATTAATCTGTATCTTAATAGGGTGTTCTCAGCTATGACGGTCGGGGCATTCAAATAATTCCCGCTCGTTCAGCCTTCTGAATCGAGTAGGTAGTTGTACGAATTGCAACTTGAGCGCTGATCGTCAAATCTAGCTTTCGTAAACAAACACAAGTAAGACAATACACTCCCTATGAAATAATAACAATGGTTACTCCCTGTACTAGTTATTTTAATGTTTGATAAGTAAGATTTTCAATTTTAACAATTAAATTATATTGGTTGATTAATAAATTTGCACCGACTTTTTATATGAAACAATATCTCTCAGGATGACAAATCGATTATGGAACGACATCTTCACATCAGCATGGCTGCGGAACGTTTTAGTTATTATATTTACTTTCGTTCCAAAATCGGGGGGGATCCTTTTGATTACAAGACAAAGAATTCCTATGATTACAATAAAAGTACTTTACCTTACTCTAAGTGTACATAAATAATAAGGTGTGTGGTTACAATCTGTTCTGTAGTGTCGTTAAATGTGTTTCGAAAGTTCGTATTCAAATAATAGGTTATATTTTATGTTAATAAATTTTCAGTGTGTTTATTTTTCTTAATTAATCTTTGAAAGAGAATATTCGGATTATAGTGAGAGATCAAATTTACTTTTAGTAATATTTAAAAATAATATATATATATATACTTTCACTTATGAACTTACTATTGTCACTTCCCAAACGTTTCAAGATGTTGTTTCTCTTCTTCAGTGGGTTGAGTACTAATTGTCGATTACAGAATAACCGTTACGGAATGGAGTGTGTGGTGGGGGTTGATGGTGGGAACGAAGAGGAAGTTCATAAGTGAAAGTATATATATATTATTAAATGAATAAGTGAACGAAGAGGATGCAACAACAAGATAATATTTAAAGTGATTTTGTTTTTGGAAATAAGGTAATTCAAGGGTACTTAACACATCAGATGACTTGGTGTTATCATTCATTGAGTCAGAAGAGGATTGGGCTGCAATAGTTTCTATTTTCATTGATCTTTGGACTTAAGTAGGTCTGGCGTCATTTTCATATAGGATGTGGTTATATTTTTCTTTTATTTTCCTGGTAATATGGTCCTTGGTCTTTAGTTGACTGCTCCAATGGTTCGTCTGCTTCTTATTCAATCATGGTTTTGTATTTTGTTCACTGTTTTAACATATTTTAGTTAAAAATTGGGCTTCCAAAATTCGGCTTCTATTCTGGTAGAGTGACACTTTACGAGTAACGATATTCAACGGTAATTTTGCCACCAACGTTCGTTTCTATGGTTACCAATTAATTCTGATTGGCTTAGATTAGGGTGAGCAGACGTCCCGTTTTTTCATTATGTGTCCCGTTGTCCCGGCAAATTATTAACGGGACGTCAAATGTCCCGTTTTTCCGTACTTGCAATAACGGATAACCTAATCTTTTATCTTCGCTTCATTCTGAGTTTTTATTTGTTTTTGTGTCATTTTGGTCTCGTTCGTTTAAACTTTCTTACCGAGGTCAAGACGGGTCTCGAATGGTTAAGGGAACGCAATCGCAAAAAGAAATGATGATCTCTGGTTTCCGCCAGAGTGCGTCAAGGGAGAGTGAGGCAATCAAGGTAAACTTTGTTTGTTTGTTTACTTTTAACGCTTGGCGTGGCGAGCTTGCTCCATTGTTTGTTGTTCGCTTGGTTCGAGATACACGTGCATACTAATATGGGGAAAAGAAAGTGTACTTTCTCCAAAACCCTGAAAGAAGAGTTTCCTTTCTTGAAGGACGACACCACATCTACAAAGGTAGAATGTACTTTATGTCGTTCAGTTTTTTCCATTGAACATGGAGGACGTGCCGATATTACACAGCACATTAAGAAAAAGAAACACATGTTGGCAGTTTCCGCGAGAACTTCCAGTAGTATAACTTCCTTTGTAAGTAGGAATGGACTACAAACTGTGGAAGATAAACGTATCGCTGCTGAAGAAGGGCTGTTTACATTTCATACTGCAAAACACAACAATTCTTTCCGTTCAATGGACTGCACATCTCTTATCATCAGAGAACTATTTGAGAAGAAATTCACGTGTTCCAGGACAAAGTGCGAGTCGATTTTAGTGAACGTTTTATCGCCGTATGCAATGCATGAAGTGCAATCAGAACTTGAAGATGCTAAGTATGTGTCTGTGATTGTTGATGCATCAAATCACAAAAGCTTAAAATTAGTGCCGATTCTAGTTAGGTATTTCATTCCTACCAAAGGTGTTCAGTGCAAAGTAATCTGTTTTCAGAATGTTGGTGGAGAAACAGCAGAATTATTAGCTAATCATGTTCTGGACATCTTAAAGAAACATCATTTAGTTGACAAGACCATCGCGTTTTGTGCAGATAACTGTAACACTAACTTTGGTGGGTACAAGAGGGCCGGAACAAACAACATTTTTTCTAAATTGAACAGTGTGCTCAAAATGAATATTCAAGGCATTGGTTGTGCAGCTCATGTGGTACACAATGGTGTACAAACAAGTGCATTGTGCAGCTCATGTGGTACACAATGGTGTACAAACAAGTGCAGACATTCTTCCTATCGACATAGAAACAGTAGTGAATAAAATATTTCAATATTTTCACATTTATACCGTGCGTGTGGAGGAATTGAAATTATTTTGTGATTTTGTTGCTACTGAATATAAGCTGGTTCTGGGTAGTGTTAAAACTAGATGGTTGTCATTGTTGCCAGGAGTTACAAGGGTTATTGATATTTATGAATCTCTTAAAGTCTTATTTCATGTCTCAGGATAGGTGTCCTACATTGCTAAAACAATTTTTTGAGAACCCACAGTCACTTCTTTGGCTTCATTTCATACAAAGCCAACTGAAAATGTTTTCAAATTCAATCCAAAAGTTGGAAAGAACCAACATTTTTGCCACTGAAGTAGCTGAAGAATTAGAATTGCTTACAGAAAAAGTCAATAACAGGAAATGTAGTAAGTTTCAAACTTCAGTTGTTTCTTCAATTTTAATTAACTTAGACAATGAAGGTCTTTTCACCCAATCGAAATATGAAACGATTACCAATTTATTTAATGACACTTTTTTAAGTTATTTAAACAAGTGGGTCTCTCCATATCAGCCTCTGAAATCATTTCATTGGATAACATTGAAAAATTCTGTATCTTGGGATGAGGTTTTAAAAAGTCTGAAAATTCTTAAGACAGTAGATTCATGTTCAACAATTCAGGTACATGAAGATGAATTATTTGATGAGATAGGACATGTGAACAAAGTTTTATCCAGAAAATTTGAGGAATGGAAAAAAGTTAATGTGGAGATTGATAAGAAATGGTGTGATGTCTTCCACATACTTAAAAGTATAGGCATTCCATGTAAAAACATAGAGGTGGTTGTGAGTTTTGCTCTGGCTGTACCAGGCACAAATGCTGTTGTGGAAAGAGTCTTTTCAATTGTGAACTCCCTCTGGATTGACGAAAGAAACCGTTTTACTACCAAAACTATTCAAGCAATTGTAATTTTAAAAACTCATTTTCAAGACCTTAGCTGTAAGGAATTCTACAACCTGCTATTAAGTAATTCAAAGCTCTTGCGAGATATCGGGTCTTGTGATAAGTACAAAGTTAATAGTGATGTTCCTGATTCAGAAGCCACAAGTTCATGTTCAGCAGGTTGTTGATATCTATGAATCACATCCATGTAATTTTATAGTTGTTAAGAATTGTAGCGGGTCAAATTTTGTGTGTCTTTATTTTAACCGTTTGGGCCATATATTTATATTTTTATTTATTTCGTTTTCGGGCGGACTGGTATAATAAATTTGAAAAAACTGTAATTGTATTGTGCAACGTTATTGTCCAAGCAACAGCACGAGGTTGAGAAACAGCGTTTGGAACAAAAGCGACGCGCAATTTCAGTGGTGTAACACAGCAGAAGAATTTACCTCCACCAAAATTCTAAGAACTCTGTGCATGTGTTTTGACGCCCGTATGCAACTCAGCCGGGCGGGGATTGGCAATGACGCCGTGAGAGACACCGCAGTTGAGACCAACATGGCGCTGGGACGAAAAGTTATTAGTTCCAAGTGACCGGCTACCGGAAAACAGCGTCAAACTCCGCCTACTGTGAGCGACATCAGCAGAGCAGATGCCAATATCGGTCTCTGGACACACACACATGCCAGTTATAATCCATGCATAAAGTGGTTATGCCACCGCAATTAATCACCAACGGCGACTAAAACCGGATGGCCGTGACTACTCATTTCCCGCGACTCAAAGAAAGCACATTGGGCAGTTCGTCTCTGACGGTGTCGGCGCCGACACGCGAGCTAAATACGCTCATATAATTTCATCAGTATTCAATAATGAAAGTGAAGTAGTTATTTTCAAAAAACAGTGACAGGATGGGAGGAGAGTTGTAGAACACTAACATTTAAATTCGGGATTCAGTTTCGTCCTTTTACGAGACATTTTCGATCTACCGCGGGTTGGCCACGAGGTCACAGAAGAACGCGTTGCCGGTAGTGATCTAAAATCATGTATTCAATTGGGTAATTGGGGTTTTAGAACGGAATGTGAGTGGTGAGTGTGCGATGCTGGGCTGTTCTGTGTTTGTGTGTGAATGAAGTTGTATAATTGTCAATGATAAGGTAAGCCATAGTCAGTAAGGTGCAAGAGTTGCACAACATGTAACACGAAGGTTTAACATTTCAACATTTCTGAGTAATAAAAAAAAATCTAATTTCTCTTCCATACAATTGAGAGTAAAATTCTTTCAAAACCTTAGTTCGTTTTATGTGCTGTCATAGTTCGTCGAACGAAATGGGTTTACCTCCACTACGAGATCCGGCCAGATCATTGCTAAACGGTAGGTATGAAGTTGAATGTAAGTAAACTATAAAAGATCAATATTACCAAAAGAAAAAAAAGTTACAGAATTTGTATATTTATATTTGAATAATTATAATTTTATAATTCTGATCAATTATAATATGATCCAGTGCCAAGATAAGTATGTTTTTAAGTTGGTTATTAAAATATGTCTTTTTATGTGTAAAAAGTAGTTTTTATTTATCTTAGTGAAGCAGTGCAGTCATATATGAAGCACATTTTCTTTTTAACTCGTGTCCTGTTTTGTCCTGTTTTTTTATTTCCATATTTCAGAAATGTCCTGTTTTACGTCATAAAAAATCTGGTCACCCTAGCTTAGATTGACATAATCCATTGTTATCAAAATTTGAATTCTTTTCAAAATCCTTGGATATCTTCTGATTGCTGTTATTCCTCTAAAGTATGGGTTATTTTAGTTTTATGTTTTTACAATTATTTTAATACTTGTTAATTACATTTCTTTTTGAATTCAACTACTTATTATAATATTTTGTCTTACAAATGATTTACAATTTATCCTTGGTTTTTTGTTCACCTTGGATTAGCTAGTTTCTTTGTTGATTTGTTATAATTTGTAGTTGTTTGTTTTTGACAGTTAGACATTTTCATAGGCCTAAGTAGCCATTATGGTATTTGACTTATTTCATTCAAATTACATCTCCTTTTAGCCTAATGGGCTTTATTTTGTTATTATAATTGGTTGTGTTATTTATTGTTGTGTTTTGGGTCTGTTTATGTGTTATTATTATGTCACTATTATTTTATACATAATTGTTTACTATCTGGTTTCCTCGTTTTCTAAGTCATACATTTCTTAAATTTCTTACTTGTTTTATTTGCCAATAATAACAATGTGGCTATTATTTATTATTTTTTGATCACATTAAATCCAACATCTAGGCTTATGGTCTGTATAATTCTTCCAGCCATATCCTATTCATAAACTTGCTTAAATAATTATTTGCTAATATTTGTTTACAATTCATCTCATTTTATATCATTTTTTTGTGTGATAAACAACATCACTTTTTATGAACTTACTTTAATAACGATCCCTTATAATATGGGTGTTTATTGATTGGTTTTAACTCCTTAATTTTTAAACAATCTTTACTTTCCCTCCATGTTAACACTTTCTGTTTTCTCTTTCAGGTTATTCTCCCTTTTAATTATAACTGCATTCAATTAAATTTAACAATAATATTCTTTCTTAACTAAATGCTGTCTTCATCACTTTTCAGCGTTCATTATACCTTAATTAACTGTTTATGCTTACTACTATTCTTCACTTTTAATCATTTAGTGTTTCCTTTGGATTTATTAAGTGTTTATGCTTTTATCCTTCACAATTTTTCACTATGTTAGCATTCTTTATTTTACACTATTCTCATTTAATCATCACCTTCACTTTTACATTATTTATAGTTTATTATAATTTATTTGGTGTTCTTTCTTTATCACTATACTTTGGGGTTTTTACACTTTCATTTTGCACTTCACAACTGTTTTGGTTTTTTAAGTGTTTCTAAATGGGTAATCCCTCTAATTACTATCTCACTACCGTACTATCTCTTTCATTACAAACATCAATAATAATATTAACAATTTTATGTCTTTATATGTTTATCATTACAACTTACTCTAATTTGTGGGTTAATTTGCTTTTTACTTCCATATTCCTTAAGGAATGGAAGTATGGTGATGGCAAAAAAAATCGTGTTCGAGATTATTGCAGATTCTGATTCTACTACACTCAAAACATGAAAAAAAGTCGTTTTCCGAAAAGTGTGTGTGTGTGTGTGTGTGCGTGTGTCTGTCTGTCTGTGTGTCTGTAGATTTTTTTTCTATGGCAAACGATAACTGCCGCAAATTCAAACAGAATCAAATAATTTTTTGCATACACCCCTGATTTGTAGAGTACTCACGACCTATTGTTTTTGGTGAAGATCGGTTGAGGGAAAGGGGTAGTTTACCTGCAACGGTTTTTTTTTATCAAGGGAATTTTTTTTTTTTGGCAAACGATAACAGCCGCAAATTCAAACAGAATCAAATAATGTTTCACACACAGCCCTGAGTTGTAGGGTTCTCAAGACCTATTGTTTTTGGTGAAGATCGGTTAAGGGAAAGGGGTAGTTTACCTGTAACGTTTTATGTTTTAACAAGGGTATTTCCTATGGAAAACAATAAAAGCCGCAAATTCAAACAGAATCAAAAGATTATTTGCATACAGCCCTAAATTGTAGAGTTCTCAAGACCTACTGTTTTTGGTGAAGATCGGTTGAGGGAAAGGGGTAGTTTACCTGCAACGTTTTTTTAACAAGGGTATTTTCTATGGCAAACGATAACAGCCGCAAATTCAAACAGAATCAAATAATTTTTTGCATACACCCCTGATTTGTAGAGTACTCACGACCTATTGTTTTTGGTGAAGATCGGCTGAGGGAAAGGGGTAGTTTACCTGCAACGTTTTTTTTTATCAAGGGTATTTTTTTTTTTGGCAAACGATAACAGCCGCAAATTCAAACAGAATCAAATAATGTTTCGCATACGGCCCTGAATTGTAGAGTTCTCAAGATCTGTTGATTTTGGTAAAGATCGGTTAAGGGGAAGGGGTAGTTTACCTGCAACGTTTTATGTTTTAACAAGGGTATTTTCTATGGCAAACGATAACGGCCGCAAATTCAAACAGAATCAAATAATTTTTTGCATACACCCCTGATTTGTAGAGTACTCACGACCTATTGTTTTTGGTGAAGATCGGTTGAGGGAAAGGGGTAGTTTACCTGCAACGGTTTTTTTTATCAAGGGAAATTTTTTTTTTTGGCAAACGATAACAGCCGCAAATTCAAACAGAATCAAATAATGTTTCACACACAGCCCTGAATTGTAGGGTTCTCAAGACCTATTGTTTTTGGTGAAGATCGGTTAAGGGAAAGGGGTAGTTTACCTGTAACGTTTTATGTTTTAACAAGGGTATTTCCTATGGCAAACAATAAAAGCCGCAAATTCAAACAGAATCAAAAGATTATTTGCATACAGCCCTAAATTGTAGAGTTCTCAAGACCTACTGTTTTTGGTGAAGATCGGTTGAGGGAAAGGGGTAGTTTACCTGCAACGTTTTTTTAACAAGGGTATTTTCTATGGCAAACGATAACAGCCGCAAATTCAAAAAGAATCAAATAATGTTTTGCATACAGCCATGATTTGTAGAGTACTCAAGACCTATTGTTTTTGGTGAAGATCGGCTGAGGGGAAGGGGTAGTTTACCGGCAACGTTTTTTTTATCAAGCGTATTTTCTATGGCAAACGATAACAGCCGCAAATTCAAACAGAATCAAATAATTTTTTGCATACGTCCCTGAATTGTAGAGGTCTCAATGACTTTCGATTTTGGTGAAGATCGGTTAAGGGGAAGGGGTAGTTTACCTGCAACCTTTTATGTTTTAACAAGAGTAAAGTACTTGAAAATTTATTTAAACTTTTTGAAACAATGGTAATTGTTAAAAATAAAATAATTTTGTTGCCAGGCAATAAAATTATAATTTTTTCATTTTAATGAAATATAATATTTTACTTCCATATTCCTTAAGGAATGGAAGTATGGTGATGGCAAAAAAAATCGTGTTCGAGATTATTGCAGATTCTGATTCTACTACACTCAAAACATGAAAAAAAGTCGTTTTCCGAAAAGTGTCTGTGTGTGTGTCTGTCTGTAGATTTTTTTTCTATGGCAAACGATAACTGCCGCAAATTCAAACAGAATCAAATAATTTTTTGCATACACCCCTGATTTGTAGAGTACTCACGACCTATTGTTTTTGGTGAAGATCGGCTGAGGGAAAGGGGTAGTTTACCTGCAACATTTTTTTTTATCAAGGGTAATTTTTTTTTTTGGCAAATGATAACAGCCGCAAATTCAAACAGAATCAAATAATGTTTCGCATACGGCCCTGAATTGTAGAGTTCTCAAGATCTGTTGATTTTGGTAAAGATCGGTTAAGGGGAAGGGGTAGTTTACCTGCAACGTTTTATGTTTTAACAAGGGTATTTTCTATGGCAAACGATAACAGCCGCAAATTCAAACAGAATCAAATAATGTTTTGCATACTGCCCTGAATTGTAGAGTTCTCAAGACCTATTGTTTTTGGTGAAGATCGGTTAAGGGAAAGGGGTAGTTTACCTACAACGTTTTTTTAACAAGGGTATTTTCTATGGCAAACGATAACAGCCGCAAATTCAAACAGAATCAAATAATTTTCTGCATACAGCCCTGATTTGTAGAGTACTCAAGACCTATTGGTTTTGGTGAAGATCGGTTGAGGGGAAGGGGTAGTTTACCTGCAACGTTTTTTTTTTATGGCAAACGATAACTGCCGCAAATTCAAACAGAATCAAATAATTTTTTGCATACATCCCTGAATTGTAGAGGTCTCAAGGACTTTCGATTTTGGTGAAGATCGGTTAAGGTGAAGGGGTAGTTTACCTGCAACCTTTTACGTTTTAACAAGAGTAAAGTACTTGAAAATTTATTTAAACTTTTTGAAACAATGGTAATTGTTAAAAATAAAATAATTTTGTTGCCAGGCAATAAAATTATAATTTTTTCATTTTAATGTAAATTATGTTTGAGTTAATATCTTTATATATACAGTGGAACTTGGTTATTACGGCCTCGGCTGTTACGTCAACTCAGGTGTAGCGTTATTTTGTCATAAGTCCAGTCAAACTGATATCTTTAACATTATAAAAATTCCCGGTTTTAACGTCACTAAATATTGTACTACTCTGTTATAGCGTCAAATATTTCTCAGATATTTTACTCTAAATTTCATATAAACGTATATATGTGCGCGCGCGCTAGCCCATGGCTACAGACATACATTGTATGCAAGCGATAAGCACTGTAACAGGACTGCCGGCGCCAGCCATTTTATGTGCTCCAACGGATGGCTAGATCGATTTAAGGCACGATACTCGATTTCCTTTGCAAAAATTTGTGGTGAGGCAAAATGCGTAGATCTGAACATTGCAGGCGATTGGGTGCGTAACACTTGGCCAGAAATTAGACGATCATATAAAGATGAAGACATCTTTAATGGACATGAAGCTGGAATTTTTTATAAATTAACTCCAGATAAGACTTTCAAATTTAAAAATGAAAAGTGCGTTGGTGGGAAGCTCTCTAAACAAAGAGTTACAGTTTTTGTTTGTGCGAACATGACGGGAACCGAAAAAAGGAAACTTTTAGTTATCGGGAAAAGTTTTCATCCTAGATGTTTTAAAAACATCAAAAAACTTCCTGTAAGTTAACACTGCCAACATAAAAGCGTGGACGACTTCTAGTATTTTTGAAGATGACTTCTGTACGTGTGTATGTCACTGAACTCCTCCATGTATAAAATAATATATCGTTCGTGGCAGGTAAGCATATCTCAGTTATGTAATGTTTACGTTTCCATTTTATTATTATGCCTACAGCAATAAAAAGGCAGGTAAGACACACACACACACACACACACACACACACACACACACACACAATTCACGTTATTTCTGGCCTCACTCATGTTTATTTTCTTACATTTGCACGCTTTTTAAATGGAAAGTGCCGAAACCCACACCAACATAACGCGTGCAAGCCGAAAAAATGGACATCAATTTGCTTCCTGTGGATCGCTGGGCAATGTAACTGCACGTGTTTACAGAGGAACGATTCATAGACAGACTTTTCGTCTTTAGGGAATGAACCCTCTGCAAGATGCTGAGGGTCCATGAGTGACTTCGGAGAGCTCCTTCTTTTTCGCGTGTTTGTTCTGTGAAACGTACACTGTAGATTCGCAGCTTTACTCTAAGCAACGCTCAATAGGAAATGTTGAAAATTTTTGTCCACACTGTACCCTCATTCACACTAAACCTGCTCTGATGTTTTAATTACGGACATCATAATATTAAAACTTTGGAAACTTGAGCACTACTTAATGGAGATCAATCATTAACTTATACAAGCCATTAATTTTATGCATATATTTTATATATATGTGTACAACGTTATCGGCAACAAAGAAGTAGTTTTTGTTAAAATTCCTTCCCGGGATATTTGGCCGTAGTCCAATGTTTTCTACAAAACCAGATGTTTCGGCAATGCCATCGACTTCCATAATCAGTGAAAATCGAGTGCGATAACGTGAGGTGCTATACGTTAGTGACCACAGTACTGTGGTTAAGGCTGAAGCAGTAAGTAGAAAGAAGTAGTTTCTATGGTAATATTTCATTTCGAAAATGATTTTAAATATAAATCTTAGAATATGGAAGTCATGTATGGTTCTCCATACCGATATTTTCATTTAATACAGCAATAAAAAGGCAGGTAAGACACAGCCTGGCTGTTTGGCTGAAAATGATTTTAAATATAAATCTTAGAATATGGAAGTCATGTATGGTTCTCCATACCGATATTTTATATTTAACATTGCTTAATTGTGTTTCTTTCAATTGTCATTTACTTTTTTATCCATTAATTGATAATAATATTTATTTTTTTTCATGGGTTAATTATTGGACTTTTTTCCACTATTACATTTGAGTGTATCATTTCTCCTGCTCATATTCTTTATTACTTGTTTGTGTCTTATCCTTTGTTTCATTTTTCATTTATTTCCCTTTATTTTGGGTTTGTTTCTTTTTCATTTCCCTCCTTCTTCATTTTCATTGTATTTGGTTAATACCTTGGTTTTCCACCTTCTCCTTTGGGTTCATTTTAATATGCTGCATTGAGTCATTCAATTCTTTTAATTTGTTTCATTTTTGTTTGGTTTCGATTTTTTCCCTTCTTCATTTGGTTGGGTCAATCACTTTCTTCATTTCATTTGGTTTTATTCTCGTTTGTTTTTTGTGGTTCCCTTCTTCTTTTGTTTCCTTATATTGGTTGAGTCAATCACTTGGGTTAGGTCATGTCGTCGTTTGTCGTGTCATTGTCTTTTTATTTTCTTTATATTAAACATTTTATTTTATATGAAGTATTATTTTATTTTATGGCGTTGCAGAGAACGCGAGAGACATGGGGATAAGAAACTGGAGGAGGGTTGCGGTGGATAGAGTGGATTGGAGGCGGAGATTGGTGGAGGCCAGGGCCCGACTTGGGCTGTAGCGCCATAGGAGAGAGAGAGAGAGAGAGAGAGAGAGAGAGATTATTTTATATTCAGAATCATCTTTTTCATCCTTGGTATTGGGGTGGCTTATTTGTGTTGTAACAATATTCATCCATAATAGTGACTAATTGCAGTAAATTGACAGTTCGGCCGTAAAATGTAAAAGAACTATAAAACAACAGACAGTGCACGCACACGGAGACGTCCCATGTGGTGAAATTCTACGCATAATCAAGGGAAGTAATAATTAAATACTGGCAATTTTTAAATTAAGCTCAATAAAAAGAAATGTAGAAGTATGAAAGTGTGTGTGATTGTGTGAGTGAAAAATATGAATATAGGCCTAGCAAGAAGTGTTGAATTTGCGTAAATTTTGATATATGTATTCTATTTTGAGGTAATAGTTATTGATGATCAGTTTTACGCCTTGAGGGGGAGTACATATTTTCATGACCTGTTTCATGTTATCAAAAGAAAATAAATAATGTTATATTTTACTTGATATACGCATTTTGTTATTTGTATTTGCCCACTGTTCTCTGCCGAAGTACACTAAACGAAGTCCTGGACCAAATTTTACAAATAAAATCAATTTTAAATTAATAAATAATTACTGAATAATACTTCAGTTAACGTCCAACAGGGACAAAATTAATATCTAATTAACTGATAATACTTCAACTGGCGCCCGAATTTACAGGGACATTGTAAATTAAAATTGAAAGTTTACAATTTAGTCGAAATGGCAGAGAAGAATGCAATACAAATTTATGCGAGAATATAGAGGTGGGGTCCATCTTGGATGTTACACAAGACGATTTAGTAACGACAAACGAAAATGTTAATGAGAGCATAAGCGAAATAGCAAATTTAATTGAAACGGTAGAAGCCGAGAGCAGTAAAAGCAATAATGTAAAAATATTTAATCTATTATCAATGATTATGGAAAGTTTGAAGGAATTTAAAACTGAAATCAAGTCAGAGATGAATAATAAGTTTGACCAACAAAATAAGAATAATGATAATTTGAACACAAGTTTGAATGAATTCAAAACTGGAATCAAGTCAGCGGTAAATGCAAGTAGCGTAGAGTTAAAGTCAGTTAATTTGAACACAAGTTTGAATGAATTCAAAACTGGAATCAAGTCAGCGGTAAATGCAAGTAGCGTAGAGTTAAAGTCAGTTAATTTGAACACAAGTTTGAATGAATTCAAAACTGGAATCAAGTCAGCGGTAAATGCAAGTAGCGTAGAGTTAAAGTCAGTTAATTTGAACACAAGTTTGAATGAATTCAAAACTGGAATCAAGTCAGCGGTAAATGCAAGTAGCGTAGAGTTAAAGTCAGTTAATTTGAACACAAGTTTGAATGAATTCAAAACTGGAATCAAGTCAGCGGTAAATGCAAGTAGCGTAGAGTTAAAGTCAGTTAATTTGAACACAAGTTTGAATGAATTCAAAACTGGAATCAAGTCAGCGGTAAATGCAAGTAGCGTAGAGTTAAAGTCAGTTAATTTGAACACAAGTTTGAATGAATTCAAAACTGGAATCAAGTCAGCGGTAAATGCAAGTAGCGTAGAGTTAAAGTCAGTTAATTTGAACACAAGTTTGAATGAATTCAAAACTGGAATCAAGTCAGCGGTAAATGCAAGTAGCGTAGAGTTAAAGTCAGTTAATTTGAACACAAGTTTGAATGAATTTAGAACTGAAATCAAGTCAGAGATGAGGGAAATAAATAATAGACTTGACAAACGAAACGAGAAGTTAGGAGACATGAATAATGAATTGGTGAATATAAGAAGCAAAATAAAAATGAGTAATCTAAGTATGAATAACCAATTTAAAAGTGTGAGAGTTTTAATGGAGTGAGTGAGAAGTTTGTTGAAATAAATAATTAACTAGAGAATATAGAAGTTGAATTAAACCAGATGAGTGGGTGTAGCGGTGTCCAAAATGATGATGACATGGGTGAGTGTGACGAAAATGAAAATAACGAAATAACAGACGACCATGGCGTCAATACAGTTGAGAATAATGGTGGTAAAATAACGAAAAATTACGAAGAAATAATTAAGGAGGTAAGTGTTAGTTACAAAAATGAATTAACAAGTAATAGTGGTAAGATAGTTGAAAATGAGATATATAAAAG
Organism: Magicicada septendecula; assembly: GCA_034769895.1. Taxonomy (NCBI): domain Eukaryota; kingdom Metazoa; phylum Arthropoda; class Insecta; order Hemiptera; family Cicadidae; genus Magicicada; species Magicicada septendecula. The sequence goes on from CM068375.1 coordinate 432,855,386, forward strand.
TAATACAGTGAAAATAAATAGTGATGATGATAATATCGAAACGGTGAGAGAGAGTGACGGAATAATGAGAGTGGGGGGGTTGTGAGAGAGTAGAAATCAGTGTTTATAAGTTGGAGAGAGAATATGAAGAGAATTATTTTGTGAATATAGAGCAGAGGGTAAATTTTCCCCAGGTTTATTGTGAACCAAGATGTTTACAAATGTTGTTGTTACAGGGCGAATGTCCCTTATTGAAAAATGATGCGTTTTCAAATAATTGTCCCTTAATTTTTTGTAGTTGTCCTGGAAAAGCCAGGAGGTGTTTTTATGATTTAGTACCCTCTGCTTTGAATGATAGAAAATGTACGAAATGGTGTTTGATGAGAGGTATTTTAAGAGAGAATTGTATTTTGATAGGAAGATAGAGATGTTTGAGGTTAATAGAGGTTATAAGGAATTAGTAGAGAGTTTAGATATTGAGGGAGTTAGTGGTATTAAGTACTTCCCTTGCGAAGTAATTAGTGCAGCAAATGATGATCAGGTTGATGATGTTGATTACTTACCTTGTGTCGAAACTGGTATAGCAGCAGATGATAATAATGATGAAATTATAATTGACCTAATTGTGACAAATCATACTCAGGGTGACTTGACTATACTCGATGGTGACAAGTTATATGATATAATAATATGGAATAATCCTATTAATTACTATGGTATTGTGGAAAAATATGAGAACTTAAATAGTCGTTATATTGATAGAGATAATATAATGTATTTAATAAAAAATGAATTGTGTAGACGTAAGACCAGGTTATTGTTTGATCAAATAAACTACGTTACTCACCGTCAGAGGCTTAATTCTTATACTTGCGATGCTATGCTATACTCAACATGTTTCGGGACAGCTTGTCCCATCTTCAGGAGTAAAACACATACTCTTCAACCTCAATTGATGATGAATCGTCAAACATTATAAAATATAAAATCCAAAACACACATTGAATAAATTAACGAAACTACAACATTAAGCGCACGTTTAGGCTCCAAGGTGCACACCTCACGCCGGCTGAACGTGCACTAAGTAAAATCACTCATCGCTCGAAAGATGTCGCAGTGCAGTATCATATAAAACATTCGACTTAAAGTTTAGTTGATCGTTCAAAACAAATGGCCGGTGTCACTATTATTATAAGCTTTGTAAATCTCGAATTCTTCGAGAGCATTCATATACTGTCCCTTATTGCAAATATGGAGGGGGACTAAGTTTATATTATGAAATGTGTTTGATAAAATAATTGAATTAATTTGAAAGGAGATAATAAATGAAATATTGTATAAGATGAATATTAACAAATTAAAAAATTTTTTGAGAATTTAATGGTATAGTAAATGCTAAATAATTGATGATTGATTAGTAAAAAGTTCAATTGAAATTAAAGCGTAATGTTTATAATTTTATATGTAAATTTAAAGACAAATTGTTTATTTTGAGGTAATAATCGCAATGTTTAATAAATAAAATGTTATGTAAAATGAATGTTGATAATAAATTTGAATTTTTGGAGAATCTAATGGTATAAGAAGTGGTAAATAATTAAAGGTTGAGTATTAACAGGTTCAACTGAAATTAAAGTTTTGGAATGTTTGGATATTTTATTCAGATGCAACTGAGACGTTTATTTTAATATAATGAGGTTTATGTTCATTGTGAGTGTTTACTGTGTTGTATATTATTATGTATTATGTTAGTGTGTAGGGATCTTAAACATGTGATTATATGGTAATGCGATTCCCCATTTTCGGGCGGTCACGGCTTCACCGAACCCTGACCGTGGATTTGGCTTAATATTCTAAATTGGTGAACTTAGAAATACAACTGGGGGGGGGGTTTAGATCAGGGGAATCTAAGATTATATAACTTTGGAACATGGCTATATACCTAAGTATGGGTGATAGATCGATTAAGGGAGTGTGAATATTAATTTAGTAGGATTACTGGTATCCGGGATATGTATAACGCTAAAGCAAGGATGGGGGAGAAAGAAAAGATAAAAGTGTTCACCCCTTCCGCTTCAGTCCTTGTGGAGGCAACTGGGCGCTACAGTCCAGGGGGGTAATAGTGTGTGCGGAAGGAGGAATTTAAATAAATTCATAATTTAATAAATTATAATAAATTATGTGATGATGGAGAAGGTGGTTACTAGGTTGTTAGTAACGAGTGTACTAACAATATTAAATATTAAAATGAGTTACATCAATAATGTAGAGTATGTAATTGATTTTCTGATGTAAATGAATGATGTTGTGTTGACGAAGAGTATTTTATTTTGATGAGTAATATGAAGATGCTTAACGATTGTTAAGTAAGTAATTTGTTCTAATGTAGTTGATTTAATGTGTTTTACTCTATATAAGGAGTTTGTTAATTTTGAAATCTGAATGGAATATTTATAATGGAAGGTATTCATACGTTGTAATGGAAATGTTTATTTAAATTTTGATGGGAATCAGAGCGATCATTTTGAATTTTGGGGTAAGAGTTAACGAGAGAAGGTTATACAGAATGTTGGTATGGAATTCTTATAATGTATTATACTTAGACTAAGTATTCATCCATGTGTAGGATATAAAAAAAAAACTCAGTACTTCTTAACGCAAACCAACACAGCTAAGGGGAACCAGATCAGTTAGGGATATGTTATTATACCAGGCCACTATTTGATATTTTTGATTTCATGTTTCAGTGTCTGGTGATGCTGTGGCGGCGGTCCTGTGCTGGCCTGCACGCCACAGCAGGAGCGTCAAGTGCCTGTCTGGCCTGGCGGTGTTGGGATCTCGAGAGAGAAGTCCAGTAAGGTCATTCAGGTGCGGTCACAGTCACTGGACCAGGGGTAAGTTAACCACAATTTTAATAAAACATAAGGGGGTTGTGGCGACATATTTTGGCTGATCCCTTTAGAAAGTATGAAAGTCAATGAGCTTTTATGCTTCGGCATAAAACCTCTCATTGTGGGGGGTATTGTAATGGGTCTAAATTTACATAAATATTATTTTCCAAATTATATGAATTCTATAACGTGTGCAGATGAGGCCCCCTTAAGGTGACGTGATTGCCAGTAAATGTTTTTATGACCATATATGGTTATGAAGCATAACGAAAGTCTATTTATAGCCAGTGATTAACACAGCTAGTATGCTGTTGATGAAAAGCAGTTCGTAGCAAGTTGAAAAGGTGATACTAAGCCAGCGAAACTTTTCAATACTGAGGACGAGACGTATGGCGGGAGTGGGAGTGAACCAGTTTAGAGACGACACAAACGGAAATTTTTAATACTGAAAGTCAGTCGACCACCATCTTTTGCGCTGTGCAGCAGCAATCGCGGGCGCCCGCACAAAACACACACCTGAAAATGTGAATTTATATATACAAACAGTATTTGGCAAAATATTCATCCATAATAGTGACTAATTGCAGTAAATTGACAGTTCGGCCGTAAAATGTAAAAGTGAGAACTATAAAACAACAAACAGTGCACGCACACGGAGACGTCCCATGTGGTGAAATTCTACGCATAATCAAGGGAAGTAATAATTAAATACTGGCAATTTTTAAATTGAGCTCAATAAAAAGAAATGTAGAAGTATGAAAGTGTGTGTGATTGTGTGAGTGAAAAATATGAATATAGGCCTAGCAAGAAGTGTTGAGTTTGCATAAATTTTGATATATGTATTCTATTTTGAGGTAATAGTTAGTGATTGTTAAGTTTTATTTATTTTATTAATTTTATTTTATTAATGTACTTTGTGTTTACAACTTTTGACTCTGATAGCCATCATGTTGTCTATTACCAACTTAATTTTACTTACCAGGTCCGGGATTCGAATTAGACGTGCTGAAAACAAGATGGCTGCTTGGAATAACTAAGTCGTTTATAAGTTTACTAAACATTAAATTTTATTGATCTTTCTTTGTTTTTTGGTTTTTCTTACTCAGCCCCTTTTAATTCAAATACTTCTTAATTTTTTACATAGAATTAATTTTCTTCTATTTCCCCAGTTAACACATTCAAAAGAAAATCATTTCAGACAAAACACTTGTTAATGAACAAGGATTATTTACACATTTAATTTTCTTATGCGGGTCATCTACCCTCTAAATAAAATAATAAGTTCTTAAAATTCAAATCAAAATTTATTATTGAGCACTAACCAGCGCTTCACACACACACACACACACACACACACACACACACACACACACACACACACACACACACACACACACACACACACACACACACACACACACACTTTTCATAACTTACATAATTTTTGTTTAAAACCCCCTTTGTGAGCTCACTATTTTTAAGTTAAACGTATATTCTATGGTGTCATTTTTCTTTTTGTTTCTTTTTCTTTTTAAATTTTGAATGATTGTAAAATTTAGATTTCTTCTTATATTTCTTTTCAAGATTTCAATATTAACTTATCTGCAATTGCGTTCCAAAATCAGTCCATCCTCCGTACGTCTCCTTTCATCACTCCGCACATTTCGTTCTTTGATTTTAGCTCTCGCCCGATCACTCGAAACTGTTAATGGAACACAACTGTTCCTTCATTTTATTTATTTAACAATCCAGTTGTTGATTCACGTATTTTTTTTTTTAATTTTTGATTATTACGGGTGCCCGTATATTTGTTTTTGAAACTTTTACGTGTTATTCACACGAGTTGTTATTGCAGACTGGGGCGAGACAAACGGCTTTAAAATCTGAGATGAGGGGGGTCACGTGACCACATCTCATTGTTCTTATTTATGTGACGAACCAATTTCCAAGGCGAGGCTAACTACACATCACATTCCACGTGACGTATTTACAGGCTTGGCCGTTATGTAACTGGTGACTTCATCGGTCAGAGTTCGTTTGACAATGTTTAACTGTTTTTTCTGGCGTCGGAATGCTGACCTTGACACTGTTCCACTCGCTGCTTATTACGTCTTTATTTTCTGAATAAAATTTGTTCAATTTCCCCATAATTATTATTTATACTTTGTGTTTCCCCAAAATTACCCCAGGTAGGCCTAAATGTCCCGTTACATGATGATCAGTTTTACGCCTTGAGGCGGAGTAAATATTTTCATGACCTGTTTCATGTTATCAAAAGAAAATAAATAATGTTATATTTTACTTGATATACGCATTTTGTTATTTGTATTTGCCCACTGTTCTCTGCTGAAGTACACTAAACGAATTCCTGGACCAAAACTTTACACTTAAAATCAATATATTACAATATAAAATTAATAATTAATAACTGAACATACTCCAAGGTCGAAACAGCTGTCAGAGTTAAATAAAATCTGTGAAACGTACCAAGTGTTTTTATATATTTTACAAAACCTTTGTATTAATATGTTTTACCAAGTGCCCAATGAGTCATCAATTAATATCTTATTTAGTACACAGAGTTAATATGCATTAACATCATTCTTTAGTACTCTGAATATGCTGGGATCCACCAATCGTTTTCTATGATTGCTGAAGGTCTCAAACAACACTTTGAAAAATACCAATATAAACACAACCACCTTTACTTACAAAAGTTGAAATAACAATGTTTCATATCGACAATGATGATTTTATCTAAAGGATTACTTTATTGTTTATGCTGGAATATTGTAAAGCACTTAACATCATTTTATGATGTTTTGTTAGCCCTATTCTATTATATGTTTGAAATACCACTGTGTGTTATCTAGACAGTCCTGAATGAACTGTTACGCAACTGACGAGGGAGGGATATGCCAATTTTGATTAGGTTAAAATTTGGATCAGTTAAACATTTTTTGCATTACTGAAAATGTGTTGTTTGTAACTGGGGGGGGGGAACTGCAGGGGGGGGTAATAGCTCAATCCCCCCCCTAAGCTATTAAAGTCTTGCAAAATTCCATAATAACATAACACAGGCCTCTTTCTACGCCAGCTACATATGTTAAAATAAATTATTTTTATATATAATAATATTAGTAAAAGTGAACAAAGAGGATGAATCAACAAGATAGTTAAAATAAACTTACAAATAATTGTAGAAATAAAAGGAATTGCAATATTTGTAAATTGTTAAAATAGTGTTTTATTCGTCATGCAATCACTCAGAAATTGGTAAGTAATGTACATATTTGCAGCCTTAAAAATCAATTACGCACTTGCCACACACTAACATGCTCATACACAATACACTTTATTATTTTACCTTGCTCAGGAAATAGGAAACCATGGACATGTCTGGAGGTACAAACTGTTCTCTGTAAGTTGGTTTGTCTTCTTTTATTGTCGGAGTACCAGACTGACTACCAAACTGACCCAACAGTTTCATATTTAGTCGTACTCGCTGTTTAGTAATACTAGTCACTGTTGTCCATACTGTTGTTTCATTGGTTGGTGTTGAATCGCGTTCCAAACTACCCCTCTAAAACATTATAATCGGTAATAATGACCAGTTTACATTATAATGGTCAGTAAATTTAAAAATTCCACGACTATTCATTTATTTATTGCTATTACAAAACATTCACTACCTGAATAGAATTGCTCTGTGCTACTCGCAGCAATTTTTTAACTCCTCCACCAAACAATGTGGCCCATGTCTGTTCTTGAAACGTTTGTCCTGCCAATCTGTACAAGATATGACAATCACAAGTAGCTATTGCGTACACCATCAGGCTCATATACGACGCGACAAATGACTCGCACAATAAAATGTTAAGCCTAGGGGTGTCTTCATCTTTTTCCCTTGCAAGCAATGCTCGTAAATTTGTAACACCTGAAAACAAATATTATAAATAGTATGTTTAAACAATTTACACACCATTTATGGACAATGGTTCAGAAAACCATTTAAATAGTCAAAAGGCCTTTGGGGAGAATACCACAAGTGATGTTTATATTAACACGTTGTATTGGCATATTCAAGATGGCTGAGAATCTGTACAAATAATGGCCCAAATTCTGAAAGTAATGTCTAGCCCATGTTGACTATTTCTGGGCTAGGAAGGCATGGTGTATGAATATGGTCCTCCAGCTCAGACAATAATTCTATAGAAATTCTTCGCAGGCTGACGAATGGAATGAGGAGAAAACAGAAACAGTTGTGGGCAAATGATGACTGACACCTTCACCATGACAATGCACCAGCACATTCTTTGCGTCTCGTACAAGCAAAACATCACATCACACAGATTGGTCAGCTCCTGATTTGGCTCCCTCGGACTTCTGACTCCTCCCAAAGCTAAACTTTATGTGAATGAGATTTTAAACAGTGGACAAGATTCAGGAGATACAACAAGGTAGGTGACTGCGACTCCAGATGAGGACTTTGGAGACAGCTTTTGAATAGTGGATGAGATACCGGGATAAGTGTGTGAGGTCCCAAGGGGAGTACGGTAAAGCATCGATTATCTGAACATCCATTAACTGAACGATCTATCATCTGAACTCAATAAAAAGTACAAGTATGTATAGCAAAATTGAAAGTTAAGGGCATGGAAACGCACAAAACGCTTACGGTCAGAGGAGAATGGCGATGTGGTGGGAATCGCTGTGAGGTGTGAGAAGAGAATTGTTGTTATCAGTGATGGTGCTGCCAACCTATGAATATTATTTCTAATAATAACAAAAACTCGTGACTGTTAAGGTTCGTTTGTAAATTGTAACAATAATAAGGAGGTCGAAATATATTAATACATAAAATACACTGCCAGAACTTACCTGTTTGCTTTCGCAACTACTTACCTCGTGTTAAATTTCATCAGAAGACCAAGGTCGCCACGATTATTTTTTATAGGTAAAAATATCGAAAACCTTTATACTCCACCTTAAATAAAAAGGGACAATTTCGCTATCTGACCACACCCCATTAATAATTCAGAAAGATCCCGGAACGTTAGACGAATCTTGCAACACAGAAATGAGATAGTGGTAATGACGAAATAACTTAGTCTAACACATTTTGGTTATGAAATGAATACTTTTTACTTACATAAGAACGGAATTCCTGAATACAAAACACACCACAATAAAGATTACAAAACACATTTTGAATTAGTTACATAGACCTTACCCTTTAATACTTTTACACTATGGAAAACAGCCCAGCTTTGCTCTCACACACACACACATACAATATAACATATTCCCCCTTATTTGTGTTTTACAAAATTATGTTTTTTATTTGCGGTAACCCGATTAACACTGCCGACCGAACACGTGGTTAGTTGCCCGATTCCACGGTCATTAATTCACCATTCCACTGCACCAATTTATAATATTATTATCCGTAGATCCCCCGGGTCCCGGTCGGTATTCTATTGTTGACTCAGTTACATTTTATAAACTACACCGACCGGGTCCAGACAAAAATGTCGGCGTCTGTAGCTGAAGTCGGTTGCTCGTGTACCGCCTAACGCAGACTGCGCAAAAATGGACTGCCAGCGGGCGGAAGCTGTGGTTCACTGCCACCGGATCTCGTCGTCGTTCAAAGTTGATTTGATGCAGTTTGTTAGCTAAGCACATACTACATAGTGACTTTTTCTGTAGTGATTGCCGATGATATTCGGCACTGCTAGACTGACGTCACCAAAAGGAGGCGGTCCTTAGCTACGTTTCCTACAGGTCGGCTTGTGGATCTCACCAAACGTCGTTTCTGCGCCATTTTTTACGGCGTCGGTTGGTTTTCTTTGCGTCCCAACAGCACGCATACTTGAGTCGTTGCGTACAAGCACATGACCACACACAAGCAGAGTTCGTGGAAATAGAGGGTGGCTGCATACCATAACTGATTTCGCAACGGAATACTGCGTCTTGCCTTTGTTCTAACTGTTATAGTCGACACGTGTTCTTTTACAATGGAATTAAAATTTGCACATTTTTATGAAACCCCGAAAACTGAAATAAAATAAAATACAAATACACCATAAATGCAATAAATAAAAATACCCCATTTCTGATACGTTACAAAATGTGTCACCACGAATCTTTATATCTGCGTGTGTGTGTACCTACAGTCACACAGCTGGCTTTAAAAAACGAATTATACGTTTATTGTTTCCGATGTAAATCAAATAATAATAACATTAATAATAATATTGTAATTGTATTACTATACAAATCAAGCAAATGATAGGTACTGTTCACATGTATCGGAATTTGTTGCTGTTACATATCAGAATGTTTTATAAACATATCTGAGTGTTATTTGGTTCTGTCATTGTGTGCTGGTGAAACGTAAAAAACTACAGCCATTCTGACTGTTCTTATCGCAATGGAATTTGCAAACTGTACACTTCCATTCCTTAATTACACTCGACTATCTCTACATAAAGTGTAACGGGACAAAATTTTGGTGACAAGTTTTATATACAAAGTTTTACGGGACATATAATATTATGTAACAAGTTATATTTTTAGCTGGCGAAGTCATGATTAGTCACCAGTTAGGCATTTGTTTACAACAAAATAGTTCAATGTCTGGGTGCGGCCGGCCAAATGGTGCCATGCTGGTCAACGGAAAAATAAGTGACGTAAATCCACCAAGATAGGACGGGTGAAGAAAACTGACAAAAACTGGTTGTGAAGGTGTAGTTGAACGGAATTGTAGCACCGAATGAAAGTGAAGAGAGAGTCTCCAACCAACAGCCGAACCGTACGGTCGTATTGCAATAGTGCCCTCGGGCAGTCGAGGTAGGACTACTGAAAATTATGTTAAAAAAATGTGATGGAGCAGTAACAAACTTCTCAATTAATAAACAAGTAAAATGTGAATAAGATATAAAAGTTTCTAACGTTCATTTTGGTGTTTTTTCGGAAAAGTGTTTCGCAACAAATGGTGTAACAAACAGGAGACTCGTCTACATAAGCCAGATAAGTTCAAAATTGACTTTCTAAAATTGAAACCAAGTTAAATCAGAACCAATTTAAAGTTACAAAAAACAAAATTAGAACAAAAAGAGATCGCAGTAAATAGAGAGAGAGAGAGAGAGAGAGAGAGAGAGAGAGAGTGCGAGTATAGAGAAACAAAGGGGAGGGGGTATAAAATACTGATTTGCGTATTTAGTAATATTTGGTATTATTGGGTAGTAGTTTTATACAAGGTTGCAATGAAACCAATACATTTTTATTTTATTGAAATAAAAACCATAACATTTTGTCATAATAATGTGTTAGTTTAATTATTACGCCACTCTACACATAACCCTATCTCTGTGTCAATACGTTCGTCTAGACGGCCCTGGATTTTGGTTAAGTTGTTTTATTTACTAAATTGTTTCTTTGGGGAGTGTGAATGGTTTCCACATTTCCTCCATAAAAATGTGGTGGCGACTCGGGGCTTTTGGGATCTTCTGAATATTAAGGGGTAAGTACCAATAAAGTAATAATAGGGTAAATCATTTCATCTTCTTTTTATCTCGTAAAGTTACAAGTGGCGACCCTGCCAGGATGCTTATAAAAATTTTTTGTATAAGTTAGGCCTACTTAGATACAGAGATATTTAAATACATGGTTATTATACAAATTTAAATGGTTATTATATTGGAAGAGGTAAGATTAGATTAGACAATACTGAAATGTGCATGTACAATATAAGACTAATCTATGATGATGGGGGTTAGACACATGTTGATGATGGACATTTATTTGGTTTTAATGGTTTTAGTATTTGGCTTGCTGATGTAATGATTTTGGGGAACAATGATGGATTATGTTGAAGTATATTGTATATAAATTTGTATTTGGGTCAAATGTATAATGTATTAGGTTATGTTATTGTTATTGTATGGTATCTGAGGATACATTTTGTTGTGTGTGTATATTGTATTTTGTGTTGTAATGTTTACAATTTTGATTGAATAATAATTGACATTACTAAATTTTTATTATGTAATTAAATTAATTTGAAATGGTTTATGATGTGAATTTTGTAATAAATTCAAAATGATCAAAATTTGATAATTGAAATGTGAAATTCAAATTTGAAATGGTTATTTTAATATGATGTATTTGTGAGTAGTTATAAAACATATGTTATATGGTTTGTAATGAGGTAATTGAGATTAAAATGGATTCAGCAGTGCATCGCTTTGCACAACTCAGTGATCAACTAATTTTTTTATTTCAAAAGGACTGTAAGGTAATTTTTAAGGGCAAACAAGTGTTGCTAGTTCAAATATTTTGTGTTTATAATTTTTTAGATTTGTTTTCAATGTTTGATTGAGGTTTAATACACAGTTTTCAATTATCAGTAAAATAAGTAGACAGCCAAGTAAATTGTGATTTGTAAGAAAATTTTTATTTGAATTTTTGGTAATTGTAGAGTTAGTTACAACATTTAAAATAAATGAATACACAATAATTGAAACAACTGCATATCATTTTTGTGTATTTTATATGTATCTCTGTATCCTTTTTATAAGAATTAAAAAAAAAAAATAATCTATAAATTTGTACATGTCGATACACATTTTGGCCTAATGATTGTTAATATATGGATGGTAACAGATAATTGTATTATTCAATGAGATGTGAAGTAATTGTAAGTCAGCTAAATAATAAATTATGATATTGTACCTGCTATTTTAACGCCTAGGGAAGACAGAGTTATAATGGGGTAATGGAAACTGGATGTAATGTATCAGTAGTTGACACTTTGTGTGTATTATGGTTAGTATAAGTATAAGTATTTTTTTTAACACCAGTAAAAAGGGGATTCTCCAAATTTTGGGCGGTCACGGCCTCAACGAACCCTGACCGTGGAATTGGCTCATCTTTAACAGGCTATGGTCAGGGCACATTACGATACGTGCTGCCTAAGTCCTGGCCATAGCTTGTTATCGTTGTAAGAGGTGGACATAGAATTTTAACCTGGGGAAAAATTGGGGGGAATCTCTAAAAAACTAAGGAACAGCGGCTATGCACCAAATGGGGTGGTAGACCATTTTAACACGTATAGTTAGTTTACTGTTGTGGTTGGTGTCTTGTACACCAGTGATACCAGACCTTGTGTAAGGCTGAAGCAAGACGGCCCCTATACCGGTATTAGGAAGTATCGGGATGGGTCCCACGGAGTAATTAAAAATTACTCAAATAATGTTCAGTTCTTGTGGAAGCAACTGGCCAAATCAGTCCAGCCATAAATTGCAATAGTGTAGTGGATAGGGGGTAGCTACAACATGAGTTACGTATAAAATGTAAAATGTAGGTACTGTAACCATATGGTATCTAGTATGACTTGATTGGAACAAATTTTGATAACTATTGGTATCGTAATATTAGTTAACAAGCATTGAGTTAATCATGTTCGGACACTGAGTGTTATGTAGCAAATTTAAATGTGTAACAGTTTATTAATACCTTGTGAGATTTTGTTAATGAAATTGTTGTGAACATGTAAAAATGTATGAAGTTATGATTTAGAATTGGGGTTTGCAGTGTGTTTTGCATAATTAATTGCACATCTAACTGGACAGAATCTTTATTGGATATATGCCACATGCGTATTTCATTTGAAATTGTACTTATGCGTTTGATGTAATTGTTCAGGTGAGTAAGGTATGTAATGTGTTGAAGGGGGTAAATGTTTTTTTCCCTTTAATATAACAAATTAGTACTTTGGTTAATGCAAATCAGTACTTCTAGGAGGAACCCAAATCAGTGCAAGGATATGGATTAGTGAAAGGCCATTTGCTCATGTTTTTATTTTGGTTGTCGCAGAATCTGTGTGGAACTGTGGAGGCGAACCTGTGCTGACCAGCGCGTCAGGGCTGGGTCGCCAAGTGTGTGTCTGGCTTTACAGTGATGGGATCCTGAGGGAAGTCCAGTAAAGTCATGCGGGTACGTCCGCAGCCACTGGATCGGGGGGTAAGTACCCAAATTTTAATCAGGAAGTAAGGGGTGTCGTGGTGCCATATCCTCACTGATCCGCCTAGGTTTAGGCAATGAGTTTTAATGTTTAATGACATAAAACCTGTCATTGGGGGGGGGGTTGTAACGGGACAAAATTTTGGTGACAAGTTTTATATACAAAGTTTTACGGGACATATAACATTATGTAACAAGTTATATTTTTAGCTGGTGAAGTCATGATTAGTCACCAGTTAGACATTTGTTTTCGACAAAATAGTTCGATGTCTGGGTGCGGGTGGCCAAATGGTGCCATGCTGGTCAACGGAAAAATAAGTGATGTAAATCCATCAAGATGGGACGTGTGAAGAAAACCGACGAAAACTGGTTGCGAAGGTGTAGTTGAATGGAACTGTGGCACCAAACGAAAGTGAAAAGAGAGTCTCCAACCAACAGCCGAACCATACGGTCATATTGCAATAGTGCCCTCAGGCAGTCGAGGTAGGACTACCAAAAATTATGTTAAAAAAATGTGATGGAGCAGTAACAAACTTCTCAATTAACAAACAAGCAAAATGTGAATAAGATATATACGTTTCTGTGATGTACTTCACCTTTACCATCTTTACACATTAATATGTAACTGAAACTTACCTTGATTGAGTCCAGGGTTACGACACACGAACTGTGAAATATAAACGTGACTCAGGGTTGTGTATAGCAATAATTACACTCGTTGACCATATTAATTAGTTGTTTATTAATCAATTGCAATATTTGGTTTAAATCTAAGTTTTACTCTTTTTTCTTTTTATTTTTATACCTCAAGATTATTACTGTTCATGTGAATCATCTTTTATTAGAAACTTTTACAAAATAAACATTTAGGCCACTTGAACGTTTTCATTTTCTTTTATACTTAATTAATATTCATTTTATTCTCAAATAGATACTGTTGATCTTAATTACTCTTCTTTTAAAAACATACAAAACAATCATTTAGGCTATTTAACATGGTAAATATTCTACCTTAACGTAACATTCACGTATATGATATATATATATATATATATATATATATATATAGACAGCCCAGTATCTGCATACATGCACGCAGTCATTCAGAGTTTCTACCCCAGTGGTTTGTATTTAAAACAAGAAATCTATATTGTGAAGTTTAGATAATAGATTCAACGTGATACAATGACATGTGTGAGCGTCGTCACTGTTGACCAAGTGCTGCGTCCTGCATTTTCATCACACTATGTCCCCAAAAAGATTATTGTTTTAATTTTGAAAAAAAAATTCACTTGAGCTTAACCCGGTGCACTGTTGATTTAAACGTTTTACATAGTTTTACACATCTTGAACACACAATTTGCTGGTCGGCCGACCCTAATTTGCTCGAGCAATGTTTTATATGACCGCTCGGTCAGAAAATTGTAAGTCGACTGAGGCAGCCAGCTGCCGGGGTGACGCGCTTCGTTCTTTGTATGTAACTCACCACGTGGCCGCTAACCAATGTCTCTTCCATAATCTCTCATTGGCTTAAAAGGCACCACGTCACACGATAATTTGTTATATTTTCATGTTCCTTCCGTTATCGACTTTGAGTTGGAGAGTATAGAGAGTAGCACACGCGCACACATCCACATTCCAATGTTTTATCGCTTTCGTACCTAGTGCCGCCTGGCACAAGGTGAATACAGGGTGTTACATAAATTAAGTTTTCGTGACCATAAATGGTGCCCAAACAGATTAGCCCCAAATAATTATTAAATAAAAAAATAGACCCTTCTCTTAATTTGCCCCGTTACATTTCGAACGTTCATTTTGGTGTTTTTTCAGAAAAGTGTCTTGCAGCAAATGGTGTAACCAACAGGAGACTCGTCTACATAAGCCAGATAAGTTCAAAATAGACTTTCTAAAATTGAAACCAAGTTAGGAGGGGGTATAAAGTACTGATTTGCGTATTTAGTAATATTTGGTAGTAAATAGTTTTATACAAGGTTGCAATGAAACCAGTACATTTTTATTTTATTGAAATAAAAACCATCAGATTTTGTCATATTAATGTGTTAGTTTAATTATTACGCCACTCTACACATAACCCTATCTCTGTGTCAATACGTTCTGTAACGGGACGAATTATGAGGGGTTTTATTTTATTTATTTTTGGGTTCGTTTTATCAAATATCATAAATTAATTTCCATCTGTGTATACGGCCACGGGTTTGAATAAAAGCATTGTGCAAACAAAGAAACAGTACGCAATAGCTGTGGTGAAATAATTACAAAGGAATGTCGTGTTGTCAACTGTAGCACACTTCTTAGAACTTTGCGGCTGTGTGAGACCCGCGCCCAAACGCACTACACCAGCATGTGCGCAGACCCACGCCAAGAAGCAAACTCAACATGGCTTAGAGGCGAAAGTTTTATTCGCCTCATGGTCCTGGCTGACGGAAATAAAGTTTAAGCCCAGCCTCTTTTGTGACGTCAACCAGTACTCACCAAATGTCATCCACGTCTACAACACAAAAAACACGTGTTGAATGTGCCACAGCAGTGACGACCAAATAGAAGGCATTGCTTTCCGCCTTCTTCAAAAAATATATCGAGGAGGTGGGGACTGATAGACGCTGCCCAGTTCATAACCGAATTCAACCGGGGCAGGTTGCCCGGCAACTCGGGCTTAAAAAGTAACTTTTAACATCAAATAAATGTGAGTGAAACTTGGCAAAAAATCCTAGACTGAGTACCGTCTTTCAAAAAGTGAACTCAAGAATCGTTTTTGGACAAACCGGGAAAAATTTATAAGTGATTCAACGCGGAGTTGGGATGACGCCACGTGGCCGGCAAAGGGGTATTTGATTAATAATTTGAAGAAATGGGGTTTTAAAAAAGAAAGGGGTATTAAAATTGTGTGTGTGTGTGTGTGTGTGTGTGTGTGTGTGTGTGTGTGTGTGTGTGTGTGTGTGTGAAAAAGCAGACTGGGCTGTCTGATATATATATTATAAGGTAAGATGTTAGAGTAAGATTAAAATAGTAATTGTCGTAGTCATGGAGTGAATCACAGAAAAAATATTACGCTTTTATTTCATTTTCTAATTTTGGAGAAATAGTCTGATATGAAGTTTTAAAAGTTTAAAAAATAAAATTTAATTAACTTCTCTTCACCAAAAAAAAAATGAGTTGCGTAAGTGATTTACATACCCTGTAAACCATGCTTGCTTCTACGTTCGTGTGACAAGATCCTGGCCCGAGAAAACAGTTGAAGGTAGGTGGAAATAAATAAGTAATGTATTTGTATCTGTATTAATAGATAAATAACTTCACAGTTGGCTTCTGAACAGGGACAGTTTTTATAAATTAAAATTTAATATAAAAACCACACCTACAAATAAGATGCAAGTATGGTTTGAAGGTTAAATAACGGTACATAAAAATTACGTAAAATACGCAAGACAATGAGTTAAGATTAGATCAAATATAAGATGTTGTAGAAGTAAGTCTAAGAGCAGTATATGTAAATTAAGAAAATTAGTAAATTTACAATACAAAAAATGGCAGATAATAACGAGAATGTCAGCTTAACTGACAGTGCAAATGAAAGCCAGACAAGTGTAACTGAATCGCAAATCATGAGTGAGAGTGGTTTACTCAACGCCAGTCCCGACTAAAAGGACTGACGAGAATGAGATAATGAAAATGATGCAAACACTTTTTAATATACAGAATGCTAAATTTGATGAAAAATTTAACGAATTGAAAGAACAGAACAATGAACAACAAAATGATTCCAATATTAAATATAATAAAATAAATGCTACACTGATGTTAGTGACACTAAAATAAATGCAAAATTTGACAGACAAAGTAGTGATTTTGATGAGAAATTCGATAAACTAGAACGTCGTTTTGACGTTCAAAATCACAATTTTAGTGAGAAATTCGATGTTCAAAAGAATAGTTTTGATGAGTTAAAAAACCAAATTAATGAAATTAATGAGCGTTTTGAGAATACTAATGAGAAAATAGAAACCAGCTTTAATAGATTAGAACAGAGTATAGAGAAAATGGTAGAGTCAGTAGAAAAACCAATGTATAAAAATGTGGTATTAGAGAATAAGGTAACAAATGATAACAATGATATTGAAAATGATAATATAATTAAGAATATAATATCAGAGAGTGAGCTGTTGAAAATAGATAGTGAAATAGTAAGCGAGAGTGAGAGAATGATCGGTTGTAACGGAGTAATAATTAGTGTTGTTGAATTAGAAAAAGAGTATAAAGAGAGAATAGATGATTATGTAGGGCAGAGGGTAAATTTTCCCCATATTTATGATGAACCAAGGTGTTCACAAATATTGTTTTTGAAGGGCAAGAGTCCCTTGTTAGTGAAAGATTTGAGTTGTTTCCCCTTTTTGTATAAATTAGTACCCTCTGTGTGGAATGGTGTTGAAAGTGTGAGATGGTGTTATGATGAGAGAGATTTAGATAGAGAATTGTGTGGTGATAGAGAGATAGAATTATATAAATTAAAGAGAGATTGTAGTGAGTTGAAAGAAATGTTGGGAGTGATAGAGATAAATGGTATTAAATACTTACCTGTTAAAATAGAGAGTGAAGATTATTTTGATGATACATGTTTAAATAATAACAATGTACCTTATGATGAAAAAATAACTGACTTGATAATGAATATAATTACTAATGGAGGCTGGACAGAAATAAATAATGTTGACTTGGTTTATGATTATTGTGGTAAAGGGAATAAACTAAAATTTTATGGTTATTACACACAGGATAGCCATATGTGGAAGGTAAATAAAATTGAAAATTGTTATTTGAAACCAAGACTAATTTTTGCCGATGGAGGCTGAACATAAATTCATAAATGGACAATTTTAAGTATTTTGTTTTATGGTTCTGACCTCGCAACCTTGGACAATGTAGTGTGATCAATTGAATAATAATGATGAAGAATTGTAAATAAATGTTTAGTGAATTTAATTGTGTGTAGTGTAAAATGTTAGGTAAACAAGGTGTATGTAGGTAACTGTTGCGATAATAATAATAATATTTTGCAGTCTAAATAAATAACAAAAATAATTTGGAAGAAGATAATAAATGAATTGTAGTCATTGTAATTGGTGAAAGTAATTAAAAATGTTGTTTTCAATAATTAATTTAATTAAACTAATTTGAAATGTTTAAATATTTTGATTGATTTAAAGGTTGTATAATGGAATTTTTCTAATGAGTTTAAATTATTTTACGAGATGTGAAGTTGATAAGTAATTAATAAATAAATGTTAAATTGTTTTGTATGAAATAACACTGTTGTTAAATGTTTCAGAGGTTACGTGGAGATATTGGTGTGTATGGTGTGTACATTTTGTGTTTATGTCAGTAGGTGAATAATGTACTGTAAGTATAAATTTTATAATACAAATCAAATAGAATAAAATGTTTACAGATGTTTAACTCAATTGAAAAAATTTTAAATTCAATAATGAAAATAACTTGAGATAATAATTTAAAAGGGAATAATAACTGAAAGGTAATGTAAAATAAATGTTAGTAATAAATTTGAAAATTTTAAGGAATCTAATTATAGAAAGTGATGAATGATTTAAATGATGATGGATAAAAGGGTTAATGAAAATTTCACATTATAATGTTTTATAGACAGTTTTAATTTAGCTATTAGTGTGCTATCACTGTGGTGGCATGTGCCACAGTACATAGCGGAAAGTGTTGGGGGTAATAGAGAGTATTACCTCCATCGGAAGCCAAAATGGCGAAAATGCACGGCACACCCTTTTATACAACTTTATATTGTATACTGATAGATTTTTCGTGCCGTGCAGATCAATGATGAGTGTAACATGCCTGAAGGTAAAGATGATTTCCCCGACTTTTCGGGCGATTACTGCCTTACCAGCACTAATCGTGGTTTTGGCTAGCGGTCAGCTATGGCCATAATTTAAGTCCCTTGACCATAGCTGGCTTGAAATTGGTCTATATTAGAAATTAATGGGGGGTGAAACTAGGGGAAATCCCGGAAACTATGGAACAGCGGCTGCCACTCTGTCCGAGTAGGCACAGCAAAGCCAGGTGGTAGACCCGTTTTAAGGGCGCATAATTATATAACAAAGATATGTTGATATCTAAACCTTTCAAATGTAACGCTGAAGCAAGGACAAGGAGATGTTCAATTCCTCCAACTATGCCGTCCTTGTGGACGCACATGGGCGCCACAGTCCAACAGAAAAAACAATAGTGTGTGTGGTTGGGGGGTTGCTCAGGTGAGCAACAAATTCAAATTTTTGTAACGTTAAAGATGATAACTCACTTTTGCACTAATTAAACGCTTGTATTACGATTTGATAAATAGATGTTCATATGTTTATTATACTATGTTTATTCTGTCTCATAAATGTTTTTATTTCATTGTGTTAGATATAGGGGTTGAAGAAATAGGTAATCTATATAATTTTGGAATGTGGTTATAACAAAGTAAATACCTAAACCGACCAGCAGGTTGTTTACCTAATTGTACCAGAGTCAGAAAAAGGGGAAACAATGATGTGTAGTTTGTTAGATATAATTTTTGATAACAATATGTATTTCATGTAATCTGTAGAGATTTGAAATGTGTTTGCAGTAAGGTCATTCACCTTGCTAAGAAAATCAGCTGATCAGCAGCAGAATGTCACGTATAAACTGTTTGATAATTTCCAAGGTAATTAATATTTGAATAGTGATTTTAATGGGTTAAAGATTTTATTTGATGAGGAAAGTAATTTGATATAGTTGAGAATTTTAAATGATTTGTAAAAGATAGTAAAAGGTACATTTTGGGTGATTAATACTGTTACGACAGCACAGAACAATCTACGCGTTTATCGAATGCACCAGAAAGATCTCGACGTAAGCGTGTGGTGTACGTGCTACTAAACGCATGTTGCGAGAATTTTCTCGACTTTGCCAGCCTTCGCTCGGGCGCTCGGACTGTGTCAAGGCCGCAGCAATTACGTAGTTCGCGAGAGATAAGACGCAGTTTGGAAGCTTCTGGTGTGTGAACGTAACTATAAATACATCGCGTCGCGGCCTTAGTTTTCAGTTCAATGCGAGATTTTTGACTGTGCGGTTCGAGAGTATTAGTGCGATATATTTTACAGAGCGGTTCGGGTTATTACGGTGTACGTTCAAGTAGTTATTAGTGAAGTGTTGCGTTTATATTCGGACGGTATAATTGTAATACAGTTGAGTTTTAATATTAGTGGACATTTTATTGCGTATGAACAATTTCATTTGATTTGTTGTAGACACTGTATTGTTAATTACGAACTGTTTTACTATAACAATTAAAGGTGTGATTAGTGACTTAATTGGTGTCTTGTACTTATTTTGTTTCCACTGTACCTACGACGATCGAGTAGACCGTCGTAACAGTGGTGTCAGAACTGGGATAGAATGGTTAACAGTGGAAACTTTGTACAAGACGAGTGTGATTCGTAATTAATCAGTAAACATGGATCCCAGTCAGATGATGGAAACTTTACAAACACTGCTGCGGCAGACACAGGAAGAAGCAGAGAAACGACAGGATGAGAAACGCAGACAGGAGGCGGAAGAAGCAGAAAAACGACAGGATGAAAAACGTAAGCAGGAGGCAGAGGAACGTAAACGTGAAGCAGGTGACATCAAAGCATTAATTCATGAACAAAAGCAGATGCAAGAACATACTACCGCAGAATTGGGTCTCCTACGTGGTGACGTAGGTGAATTACGAGGTGAGCTCAACAATCAGATTACCAGAATATCTGACGTAGAAGAATCCATGTCAAATAAAATAGCTAAAGTAGAAAAATCTGTCTTGACTGTGGAAGAAGTTATGTCAACAAAAATATCTGCAGTAGAAAACTCAATGGCAAACATAAGAGAACAAATTAAAATTGAAGTTGAAAAGTGCATGAAGATTCAACCAAAACAAATTTCTGAACAGACTGTACCAGTGATCAAGACAGAAAAATACACAGAAAATAAGTTAACAGAGAAAGTCACTTTGCCTGCAGTAGGGACAGTTCATGTCAAAGCTCCAACCTTTGACGGAAGCACTCACTGGGCAACGTACCTCCGCCAATTTGAAGCTGCTGCATGCGCAAATAATTGGACAGAAAAAGACAAGGCTGTTTCACTTGTTCTTGCATTAAAAGGACCCGCGGCAGAACTACTACAGAAAGTGCCACCTGACAGCCAGAACACCTATGCCGAGTTGATAAAAGCTCTGGAATTACGGTATGGTGATAAACATTTGCGAGATGTGTACTGCACCCAGTTGAGAGCAAGGCGACAGCATTCCAGGGAAAGTCTTCAAGAGTTTGAAGCAAGTATCGACAGACTAATTAGACTGGCCTATCCTGAAGCGCCAGAAGATTTTCGAACGCGTTTTGCGATGCAGACATTTACTGCCGGTGTCCGAGATAACGAACTACAGCAAGTGTTACGAATGGCAAGACACCAGAACAGTGCGGACGCCCTGGTACATGCTTTGCAATTTGAGGCCGCCAAATCAGCGTCTGGTTGGACAAGTCATATAGTGCGCGAGCTAAAAGATCGCGGCGGCACAGACGATGAGGAAGAACAACAAGGAACAGAGACTCGACGGTCGGCGCCACAGAATAAAATAAGAAAGGATGGAAGACCGAAGTGTTATCGATGTGGGAAACCTGGACATCTACAACGAGATTGTCGGGTTAGAATTCAGCAGCAGGGAAACGAGCAATAGTCGGTGCAACGGGGCGTGTGCTGACTAACTGGAGGAACGAAGCCCCTAGAGAATACGCAATTTCTACGCTTCAGAAAAACACCGGGAGCTTGGTAGTTACCGGATTTGTTCAAGAAAGGCCAACCTCGATTACAGTTGACACAGGCGCAACAGTTTCTATTGTGCGCCCCGACGTGGTGAAAGATCTCAAGCCAATCTGGTGCTCTTGCAGCTTGCGAACAGCTACTGGACGGCCTGTAAAAGTGTATGGAAAAGTGGAGATACACCTATGCCTCGGTAGACTTCAGTTTAATCATCAAGTACTTGTTGCAGACATTGTGGATGAAGCAATTCTTGGTGTGGACGTTATGAACGCATACGGATTTATAGTCGACTTCAAAAACAATGTCTTGAGAATCGGAGGCGAAGAGGTAATGCTATCAACAATGACGACAGCAGAAAAATCGATGGACGTCATAAACCAAGTGGCCGTAACTGTTCCGCCAAACTCCGAAAAGATCATCATGGTTAGAACTGCGGTAGATACTAGGGGCAATCAGTGCTCTATATTCGAACCCCAGGTAGTCAGCACACCGGGCATACTAATTGCCAGAAGTTTAGTAAAACCTGACGAAACCGGAAATGTACCTATTAGAGTGGCGAATATTTTGGATCAAGCTATCACTTTACAAAGCAATACGCTCCTAGGCAAATTGACTCCTGTGGCCTGGGTAGCCGGAATAACGCAACGAAGACCCAGTTCTTCGGATACTTCTAAATTACCAGAGGAACTGCAAGAATTATTGAACAGATCTTCTAACGACCTCTCAAGTGGTGAGGTAAAAGAACTCGGACAGTTTTTACACGAATTCAAAGATTGTTTTGCAGTTCGGGGACAGTCACTGGGAAGAACCTCTCTTGTGCAACATCGCATCAATACCGGGGACACAACACCGATACGCCAACCTCCTCGAAGGCCTCCATTATCTAAACAAGAGGAGATGTCTCGGTTAGTACAGGACATGTTGACAGAGGGAGTAATTGAACCTTCGTCAAGTGCTTGGTCTTCCCCTGTAGTGCTGGTAGCGAAGAAGGATGGTGGATTGTGTTTCTGCATAGACTACCGGAGGTTAAATGACGTTACAAAGAAAGACTGCTATCCATTACCTCGCGTTGACGATACACTCGACACGTTGTCCGGAGCACAGTGGTTTTCCACATTGGACCTGAAGAGTGGATATTGGCAAGTGGGTCTTCATCAAGAAGACAAGGAAAAGACCGCTTTCTCGACCCCAAGTGGCTTATTCCAATTTAACGTCATGCCATTTGGACTCTGTAATGCACCGGCAACATTTGAGAGATTGATGGACCTGATACTCCGAGGCCTGACATGGAAAACTTGCCTTGTTTACTTAGACGATGTCATAGTGATCGGGAAGACTTTCAAAGATCATTTGGAAAACCTTAAGGAAGTTCTAACTAGAATTCACGGTGCACAACTGAAGCTGAGCCCGAAGAAGTGTTCTCTATTCCAGAAGGAAGTACAGTATTTGGGCCATCTGGTTTCGGCAGCGGGTGTTAGCATGGATCCTAATAAAGTAGACACCGTAAGAGACTGGCCAGTTCCGAAGAATAAACACGAAGTTCGGAGTTTCCTGGGGTTATGCTCATATTACCGACGTTTTGTAAAAGGCTTCGCTACTATTGCTAAACCACTACATGAGCTAACGGAAAATAAACGAAATTTCCAATGGTCGAGAGAGTGTGAACAAGCATTTAGAACGTTGAAGATTGCATTATGTTCGCAGCCAATTTCTCGCTTTTCCAGCTTCCGAAGGGAAGTACATCGTAGACACAGACGCAAGCAATACTGGTCTAGGAGCAGTTTTGTCTCAAGTGCAGAACGGTGAAGAACGAGTAATAGCGTATTACAGCAAGACGCTTTCTAAACCAGAGAGAAATTACTGTGTTACAAGAAGAGAGTTGTTGGCAATTGTCAGAGCTTTGGAGCACTTCCATAAATACCTCTATGGGAGAGAGTTTTCACTATGTACCGACCATGCTGCACTTGCATGGCTCTTGAGATTTAAAAATCCGGAAGGGCAGTTGGCAAGGTGGCTCGACGTCTGCAAGAGTACAACTTCAAGGTACAACATCGGCGGGGGCGCCTGCACGGTAATGCAGATGGCTTATCACGAAGACCGTGCCCGGAAGACTGCCGACATTGCCACAGAAAGGAACAACAAAACTCAAGCGAACATGTTCGAGCCATCACTGTAGATTTCCTGGCTGATGGCTGGACAACACAAGACTGTCGACAAGAACAGATGACTGATGAAGACATTGGACCGATCTTGACAGCAAAAGAGGAAGGTCGCCGCCCGGATTGGCAAGATATTTGCCATGGTTCCGAAGTGCTGAAGGGCTACTGGGCACAATGGGAATCTCTCACCTTAGAAAACGGATTGCTGAAAAGGGCTTGGGAAAGTGCAGATGGACGAGACGTGGTCATGCAGTTGATAGTTCCCCGAAGTAAAGTGCAGTCTGTTTTGAAGGAGATGCATGATGGAACATCTGGAGGCCATCTTGGCGTTAACAAAACCCTTGACAAAATACGGAAGCGATTCTATTGGCTTCATCTTCGCCACGATGTAGAGGAATGGGTTCGGACGTGTGAAATATGTGCTGCAAGCAAGGGCCCACAAACCAGAAGCAGGGGAAAAATGAGACAGTATAACGTTGGACAACCTTTCGAGAGAATTGCCATAGACATTGCTGGACCATTCCCAGTTACTGACGATGGAAACCGGGAACATCATGGTTGTAGGTGACTACTTTACTAAGTGGGTGGAAGCATACGCAATTCCAAATCAGGAGGTTACCACTGTGGCAAAGCAGTTAGTTCACAACTTCTGTTGCCGTTATGGAGCCCCTATGGAAATCCATACGGATCAAGGGAGAAATTTCGAATCAGGAGTGTTTAAAGAATTATTATGCCGTCTACTGGGAATTCGAAAGACCAGGACAACGCCTCTGCATCCTCAGTCGGACGGGATGGTTGAGAGATTCAACAGGACACTTGAGCAGCATCTTTCGAAAGTTGTTGACGAGAACCAAACAGACTGGGACCAACGTATACCACTATTCCTTATGGCGTATAGGTCATCAGTACATGACACAACCGGCATGACTCCAGCAAAATTGGTGTTTGGGCGGGAGATTCGTCTTCCTGGGGACTTGATGTTTGGATCACCTGAGACTCAGTCCCAAGAGCCAAAGAACTATTCCTCGCAATTAGAAAACCAACTGCGAGAAATGAATCGCTTGGTAAGAGGACGGCTCAAGATTGCCAGTGATAAAATGAAAACTCGGTATGACATTCGCAGCAATAGTGTGGGTTTCCAAGAAGGAGATCAGGTCTGGTTGTTCAATCCAAAGTGCCGTCGTGGTCGCTCACCTAAGCTTCAGTCTAACTGGAAAGGACCCTACACTGTAAAAAAAAGGATTAACGATGTTGTTTATCGGATTCAACAGGAAGGACAGTGAAAGTTCAAGGTCGTCCACCTAGATCGCCTGGCTAAATACAAATTTAGAGACGCTTTGCCAGTTCGGGACGAACAGGCTTAAGGAGGGGGCAGTGCTACGACAGCACAGAACAATCTACGCGTTTATCGAATGCGCCAGAAAGATCTCGACGTAAGCGTGTGGTGTACGTGCTACTAAACGCATGTTGCGAGAATTTTCTCGACTTTGCCAGCCTTCGCTCGGGCGCTCGGACTGTGTCAAGGCCGCAGCAATTACGTAGTTCGCGAGAGATAAGATGCAGTTTGGAAGCTTCTGGTGTGTGAACGTAACTATAAATACATCGCGTCGCGGCCTTAGTTTTCAGTTCAATGCGAGATTTTTGACTGTGCGGTTCGAGAGTATTAGTGCAATATATTTTACAGAGCGGTTCGGGTTATTACGGTGTACGTTCAAGTAGTTATTAGTGAAGTGTTGCGTTTATATTCGGACGGTATAATTGTAATACAGTTGAGTTTTAATATTAGTGGACATTTTATTGCATATGAACAATTTCATTTGATTTGTTGTAGACACTGTGTTGTTAATTACGAACTGTTTTACTATAACAATTAAAGGTGTGATTAGTGACTTAATTGGTGTCTTGTACTTATTTTGTTTCCACTGTACCTACGACGATCGAGTAGACCGTCGTAACAATATTTTGTTGGGACATGTAGATCAGTCCAAGTTGAGTTTAAAGTGGTAATAGAGATGAATGAATATTGTTATGAATAAAATGTAATGTAGAAGTTTGAGAAGTATTGATAGTGACACAGTAGATATGGGGAATATATGTAGAGTACTGATTGATATATTGATGTAATAAATAGGTATGATATTATTTTTAAATGTTTTATTTTGTTAGGTTTTTGTGTTTAAAGATAGAATTGTATAGATGTTCAAGGTATTTTCTGATGTAACTTGTGTATAACTTATGTAGGTCAAGGTTGTGAACTTGACCCAGTTTGATCAGCTGATGGGTGATGGTGTAAATTAGACCAGTTTTGGCAATGAAGTAATGCCAATTTTGTTTCTTAATTAATTTAAATAAATTTAAATAATTTTAATACTGAGAAAATATATTTTAATAAATTTAAATTTTTTTGGGAAAAAAATTTTTTTTTTGATTTTGTGCCTGCCATCTAATTGATGTTTTGAATTTTGATTATATTATTGTTTGTGTGTATTAATAATGTTTTTTATTGAATTGTATTGTTTAGGATATATGTATAATCACATGTTAGGATAAGGAAGTTCATGTTTTTAACAACTGTTCCATTTATTTGTTTTCTAATTATCAATAATAATGAAGAGAATTATTGAATTCAGATAAAAGATTTGTATTTTGATTTTTGAGATTAGTGGTAATGTAGATTTGGTTGCAATTTAAAGGAAACTCCTAAATTTGATAACAAGATTTTGATAGGATGTAGCAATTAGTGTGTGTACACGCCCAGTAACTGCTAAAGGCAGCCCAGTGTGCATGATAAGGGGGAACATATCGGTTGAGGATCTGGCACGATATAAGACCAGGGGTTTGGATTTTTGGGGTGGCATGTTAGAAGGTGAGGTGCATTGTGGTGCATGTCTGTTCGAGTTTATGGTGTTGGGATCTTGCATAGAGAAGTCCAGTGATCTCGTTCAGATGCGGCCATCGTCGCCGAGCCAGGGGGGTTGTTTACCCATGATATATAAGAACAAATGGGGGGTTGTTGGCACCATATCCTCACTGGTCCTCTTAGGGGTTTTAACAATGAGATTTCTTCTGTTTCGACAGAAGACCTCTCATTGGGGGGGGGGGTATTGTAACGGGACGAATTATGAGGGGTTTTATTTTATTTATTTTTGGGTTCGTTTTATCAAATATCATAAATTAATTTCCATCTGTGTATACGGCCACGGGTTTGAATAAAAGCATTGTGCGAACAAAGAAACAGTACGCAATAGCTGTGGTGAAATAATTACAAAGGAATGTCGTGTTGTTAACTGTAGCACACTTCTTAGAACTTTGCGGCTGTGTGAGACCCGCGCCCAAACGCACTACACCAGCATGTGCGCAGACCCACGCCAAGAAGCAAACTCAACATGGCTTAGAGGCGAAAGTTTTATTTGCCTCATGGTCCTGGCTGACGGAAATAAAGTTTAAGCCCAGCCTCTTTTGTGACGTCAACCAGTGCTCACCAAATGTCATCCACGTCTACAACACAAAAAACACATGTGTTGAATGTGCCACAGCAGTGACGACCAAATAGAAGGCATTGCTTTCCGCCTTCTTCAAAAAATATATCGAGGAGGTGGGGACTGATAGACGCTGCCCAGTTCATAACCGAATTCAACCGGGGCAGGTTGCCCGGCAACTCGGGCTTAAAAAGTAACTTTTAACATCAAATAAATGTGAGTGAAACTTGGCAAAAAATCCTAGACTGAGTACCGTCTTTCAAAAAGTGAACTCAAGAATCGTTTTTGGACATACCGGGAAAAATTTATAAGTGATTCAACGCGGAGTTGGGATGATGCCACGAGGCCGGCAAAGGGGTATTTGATTAATAATTTGAAGAAATGAAGTTTTAAAAAAGAAAGGGGTATTAAAAGTGTGTGTGTGTGTGTGTGAAAAAGCAGACTGGGCTGTCTGATATATACATTATAAGGTAAGATGTTAGAGTAAGATTAAAATAGTAATTGTCGTAGTGTAACGGTACAAGATTGAAGGGCCAAGATAACATTTTTTAAAAAAATTACATTCTCTATGCAGTCATTGTTAACCCTTGTAGAACCCCGAGTTAGTCAACCAGATAGGCTGTGTTTATTGCAGAAAAACGTCTATGTTTTGTCTCCGCACTCATGCAACGCAGACCGATTGTGAAATAACATCAACCTGCGCCTCAGACGTGAATTACGAAAGAGAGTAAGGTAACTGCACATTGCGCCAGGCGGCAAAAACATTGCTCACCTTCCCGCCTAGGTTAAGGCGCCCTTTCAATAGCACCAATGGGAGCACATATGCACGATCACGTGACCAAAAAACACGGTATGCAATTTAGCAAACTAATGCCAGTGCTATCGCAACTTTTGGCCGTGCGGCCAGCCTACAACAATTTCTTAGTGCGAATAAAATTATGTCGGCCGACTTAATCATAATGTATAATGTGGAACCTTAATGTATAAAACAGTAAGGGCTTTTAACCACAAACAGTAAACGTGTTAAACGAGTACCGGAGTGCGTGAGATCGAAGCAAGTATTCAACACCAGTTCGTGCAATTAACCCTAGGAGTACGCTGCGTATGGGTAACTAGAAACATTCAATATGCATATTAAAACCAATGCCAACTAACTGGTGATTATTCGTTATAAAGGGAAAATATATAACACCAATACTTTGTACGATAGAGTTCTCTCAGGGGCGGAGTTTATTTAAAGATCAATGTAACAGAATGAGTGTGCGTGTGCTAAGATAGAGGTTATCCACTGGTTCATTTTCAATGTTTTAATTATTTAACAATATCACTTATAATATTAACCAAAATAAAACTCGATAGAGATAAGAAATAATTTCAACCAGTTGTACTATCGTTGAAAGATTGTAATAACATAAAAGAAAGGCGAATTTTTGATAAATAAAAATAAGTATGTGTTTTAGACAGTATCACATGTGTTAACGTAATTATTGAACATATCAAATCCAAGTAATCCTTTTTGCAGCTGTTTTCGTCTGAACGACCCTTGGAATAAAAACCCGAAGGTAAGAGATAAATATAATTATAATTTTGTAAGTAATTCGTAGAGTTACATTTGGCGCCCGAACAGGGACCCGAGTCATATAATTTGTCCGTAAATAATCGTAGAGTTACATTTGGCCCCCATACAGCGACGCGAGTATAGGTTACAACCTATATTCGCCAGACCTAATTAAGCTGCAGAAAGGGTTATTTGAGAGGGAGGACGCTTTGGTAAATTAAATATAAAAAGGGTTAAGTCAATAGTGGATAAGATTAATATTCTTGTGTAACATTATATAAACTTGTATAAAATGGCAGCGAATAATGACGATGTCAATGAAGTAACTAATGTTGACAATTTTGATGAATCGGCCATTATGCATAATATTGAGGTCCACTCGACTCCAGATGGGAGTCAGGACAATAAAATAAAACCAGATATTACAAATGAAATAAATAATACAGATGATTCGGGGATCCAAATAACCCCAAAATTGAATAGGGAAAATAAAATTAATAATGAAGTCAGCTTCACTGACAAAAATGTAGTAGCACAATCTACCCCAACGACAACACGAATTAAACAGTTGTCAATGGAAGATATGTGTAATTTCATGAAAACAATATCTGATAACTTGAGTAGTTTTAACGCGAAATTTGATGAACAGAAGAGTGACTCGGACGCTAAATTCAATATACAGAATAGTAAGTTCCATGAGTTAAAGGGCGATATAAATAATATTGACCAAAAATTTGATAAGCGTTTATGCGAAATGAATACAAAATTTGATGAGCATTTATATGATATGAAACAACAGACGAATGAATGTTTCAATACATTGAAAGAACAAATAGTAGAGTCAGTAGCAGAACAGATTAAAAGTAAGAAATTAACAAATGTTAACAATGATATTGAAAATAGTAATGTGATTGAAAGGGCGGTATCAGAAAGTGATACGTTGAAAATAGATAGTGAAACAGTAAGTGAGAGTGAGAAAATGATAAGTTGTAATGAAGTAATAATTAGTGTTGTTGAATTGGAAAAAGAATGGAAAGAAAGAGTAGATGAATGTGTAGGGCAGAGAGTAAATTTTCCCCTTATTTGTGATGAACCAGAGTGCTCAAAAGTGTTATTTTTGGGCAAGAGACCCTTATTAGTGAAAGATTTGAATTGTTTAATTTTGCTGAATAATTTTGTACCCTCTGCGTGGAATGAGAAAAGTATGATATGTTGTTATGATGAGAGAACTTTAGATAGAGAATGGTGTATTGACAAAGAGACAGAATTGTATGAATTACAGAGAGATTATGGTGAGTGGAAAGAAATGTTAGAAGTATGTTTAAACAAGAGTAATTTACTGTATGATGAAAAAGTAACTGACCCGATATTGGAAATATTTACCGACGGAGACTTTACAAAGAATACTGATGTTGACCTAGTATATGATTATTATGGTAAAATGAATAAACAGAAAGTGTATGGTTACAAAACACAAGATAACCGTATACGGAATGTAAATAAAATTCAAAATTGTTATTTGAAACCCCGATTAATTTTTGACGATGGAGGTTGAAATTCATAAATGAACACTTTAAATATGTCAATATATGGTAATGACCTAGCTGAATTTTGATATTGAAGTGTGATATAACTGAATAATAAAAAATAAAGAAATAATGAAGAATTGTAAATATATGTTGCATATAAGTAATTGTGTATCTTGTAAAATGTTAGATAAACAACGTGTATGTAGCAGAAATTGGGGATGATAATAATAATATTAATATTTTGCAGCTTAAATAAAATAATGGGGAAGACTGTACTTAGTGAAAGTAATAAAAATATGTTTTCAATAATTGATCTAATTAAAATAATTTGAAATGTTTAAATATCTTGCTTGACTTAAATGTTATATGGTTGAATTTTCTAATGAGTTTAAATTGTTTTAAACAAATGATAAATTGTTTGTATGAAATAACATTGTTGTTAAATGTTTCAGAGGTTACACGGAGATATTGGTGTGTGTGTGGTGTGTATTTTGTATTCATGTCAATAAGTGTCGGTAAGTATAAAGTTCATAATACTAATCAGATAGCATAAAATGCTTACAGGTGTGAAAAACTGTTGATTCAATAATATGAATTGAGATAATAGCATTAAATAGAAAGTGTAATTAAAAGAGAAATAATAACTGAAAGGTGAATTAAAAGTATATTTGGTTGAACTGTAAGAAATAGACATTGATAAATATGTTATCTAAAAAATTTATAAAGACTGAAAAGTACAGGTGTTAATATGATGTAACCAAGATGTTTATACTATGTGAGTCTTGCAGGCTAGTGTTTATATAAACAGGTGTGGTATGTTGAGACTAATGTCTGGAGTCACGCTTGGTGACAATAACAAAAAATGTTGTAGTCTGCTGAATCAGTATCTTGAGTAAAACCTTATTGTGATAGAAGAGAATTGAAATTAAATTTTTTTTACAGACCAAATAATAATGAGGCAATTACTGTAACTTTTGAGATTAATTGAATTAATTAAAGTAAATTAAATACAATTAAATTAATTTAGTAATAAAATTAATAGAAACGATGATTTTTAACAATGAACTTAACTTTATTTTCAGTTAAATTCACATTGGAATTATAAATTAAATGCTAATTGATGTCAATAATGATTAAAACATTTATTTAACACTGACAACTGATGGAAAATGTTCAGGATGAGATAGTGTCTGGAAAATAAGATGTGTATATTACAGTCCATATAGACTTTACACATGTCATGAATTTTGTCCTACATACATATATAGTAGTTAAGGATATTTTGTATAATTAATGTGTCATTTTGGTTGGGCAACATTGTATGGGGAATATTATTCAATTTAACTGGAATTTATGTGTATCATTGTAAACCAATATTGTTTATTATATTATTAATATTATTAATATATATATATTATTAATATTATATTTTGTTGGGTCTATAATATAAAATGAGCCAGTACGTTTGCCAATGAACCAGTACGGCTAAGAGGAACAAATCAGATGTGGGATATGGAGGGATGGAAAGCCGTTTGTCAATTTTTAATTACATGTTTTAAAGTCAGGCGATACTGGGTCGGGTATCTGTTCGATTTTTTGGTGTTGGGATCTCGAACAGAGAAGTCCAGTAAGATCGGATGGGTGCTGTCGCAGTCGCCAGACTAGGGGGGGTAAGAACCCATGATTTAGTAGTGTTCAGGGGGGTTGCGGCGCCATATCCTCACTGATCCTCTTAGGTCTAGGCAATAAGAGTTTGAACGCTTCGGCCTTCAACCTCTTATTGGGGGGGGTATTGTAACGGTACAAGATTGAAGGGCCAAGATAACATTTTTTAAAAAAATTACATTCTCTATGCAGTCATTGTTAACCCTTGTAGAACCCCGAGTTAGTCAACCAGATAGGCTGTGTTTATTGCAGAAAAACGTCTATGTTTTGTCTCCGCACTCATGCAACGCAGACCGATTGTGAAATAACATCAACCTGCGCCTCAGACGTGAATTACGAAAGAGAGTAAGGTAACTGCACATTGCGCCAGGCGGCAAAAACATTGCTCACCTTCCCGCCTAGGTTAAGGCGCCCTTTCAATAGCACCAATGGGAGCACATATGCACGATCACGTGACCAAAAAACACGGTATGCAATTTAGCAAACTAATGCCAGTGCTATCGCAACTTTTGGCCGTGCGGCCAGCCTACAACAATTTCTTAGTGCGAATAAAATTATGTCGGCCGACTTAATCATAATGTATAATGTGGAACCTTAATGTATAAAACAGTAAGGGCTTTTAACCACAAACAGTAAACGTGTTAAACGAGTACCGGAGTGCGTGAGATCGAAGCAAGTATTCAACACCAGTTCGTGCAATTAACCCTAGGAGTACGCTGCGTATGGGTAACTAGAAACATTCAATATGCATATTAAAACCAATGCCAACTAACTGGTGATTATTCGTTATAAAGGGAAAATATATAACACCAATACTTTGTACGATAGAGTTCTCTCAGGGGCGGAGTTTATTTAAAGATCAATGTAACAGAATGAGTGTGCGTGTGCTAAGATAGAGGTTATCCACTGGTTCATTTTCAATGTTTTAATTATTTAACAATATCACTTATAATATTAACCAAAATAAAACTCGATAGAGATAAGAAATAATTTCAACCAGTTGTACTATCGTTGAAAGATTGTAATAACATAAAAGAAAGGCGAATTTTTGATAAATAAAAATAAGTATGTGTTTTAGACAGTATCACATGTGTTAACGTAATTATTGAACATATCAAATCCAAGTAATCCTTTTTGCAGCTGTTTTCGTCTGAACGACCCTTGGAATAAAAACCCGAAGGTAAGAGATAAATATAATTATAATTTTGTAAGTAATTCGTAGAGTTACATTTGGCGCCCGAACAGGGACCCGAGTCATATAATTTGTCCGTAAATAATCGTAGAGTTACATTTGGCCCCCATACAGCGACGCGAGTATAGGTTACAACCTATATTCGCCAGACCTAATTAAGCTGCAGAAAGGGTTATTTGAGAGGGAGGACGCTTTGGTAAATTAAATATAAAAAGGGTTAAGTCAATAGTGGATAAGATTAATATTCTTGTGTAACATTATATAAACTTGTATAAAATGGCAGCGAATAATGACGATGTCAATGAAGTAACTAATGTTGACAATTTTGATGAATCGGCCATTATGCATAATATTGAGGTCCACTCGACTCCAGATGGGAGTCAGGACAATAAAATAAAACCAGATATTACAAATGAAATAAATAATACAGATGATTCGGGGATCCAAATAACCCCAAAATTGAATAGGGAAAATAAAATTAATAATGAAGTCAGCTTCACTGACAAAAATGTAGTAGCACAATCTACCCCAACGACAACACGAATTAAACAGTTGTCAATGGAAGATATGTGTAATTTCATGAAAACAATATCTGATAACTTGAGTAGTTTTAACGCGAAATTTGATGAACAGAAGAGTGACTCGGACGCTAAATTCAATATACAGAATAGTAAGTTCCATGAGTTAAAGGGCGATATAAATAATATTGACCAAAAATTTGATAAGCGTTTATGCGAAATGAATACAAAATTTGATGAGCGTTTATATGATATGAAACAACAGACGAATGAATGTTTCAATACATTGAAAGAACAAATAGTAGAGTCAGTAGCAGAACAGATTAAAAGTAAGAAATTAACAAATGTTAACAATGATATTGAAAATAGTAATGTGATTGAAAGGGCGGTATCAGAAAGTGATACGTTGAAAATAGATAGTGAAACAGTAAGTGAGAGTGAGAAAATGATAAGTTGTAATGAAGTAATAATTAGTGTTGTTGAATTGGAAAAAGAATGGAAAGAAAGAGTAGATGAATGTGTAGGGCAGAGAGTAAATTTTCCCCTTATTTGTGATGAACCAGAGTGCTCAAAAGTGTTATTTTTGGGCAAGAGACCCTTATTAGTGAAAGATTTGAATTGTTTAATTTTGCTGAATAATTTTGTACCCTCTGCGTGGAATGAGAAAAGTATGATATGTTGTTATGATGAGAGAACTTTAGATAGAGAATGGTGTATTGACAAAGAGACAGAATTGTATGAATTACAGAGAGATTATGGTGAGTGGAAAGAAATGTTAGAAGTATGTTTAAACAAGAGTAATTTACTGTATGATGAAAAAGTAACTGACCCGATATTGGAAATATTTACCGACGGAGACTTTACAAAGAATACTGATGTTGACCTAGTATATGATTATTATGGTAAAATGAATAAACAGAAAGTGTATGGTTACAAAACACAAGATAACCGTATACGGAATGTAAATAAAATTCAAAATTGTTATTTGAAACCCCGATTAATTTTTGACGATGGAGGTTGAAATTCATAAATGAACACTTTAAATATGTCAATATATGGTAATGACCTAGCTGAATTTTGATATTGAAGTGTGATATAACTGAATAATAAAAAATAAAGAAATAATGAAGAATTGTAAATATATGTTGCATATAAGTAATTGTGTATCTTGTAAAATGTTAGATAAACAACGTGTATGTAGCAGAAATTGGGGATGATAATAATAATATTAATATTTTGCAGCTTAAATAAAATAATGGGGAAGACTGTACTTAGTGAAAGTAATAAAAATATGTTTTCAATAATTGATCTAATTAAAATAATTTGAAATGTTTAAATATCTTGCTTGACTTAAATGTTATATGGTTGAATTTTCTAATGAGTTTAAATTGTTTTAAACAAATGATAAATTGTTTGTATGAAATAACATTGTTGTTAAATGTTTCAGAGGTTACACGGAGATATTGGTGTGTGTGTAGTGTGTATTTTGTATTCATGTCAATAAGTGTCGGTAAGTATAAAGTTCATAATACTAATCAGATAGCATAAAATGCTTACAGGTGTGAAAAACTGTTGATTCAATAATATGAATTGAGATAATAGCATTAAATAGAAAGTGTAATTAAAAGAGAAATAATAACTGAAAGGTGAATTAAAAGTATATTTGGTTGAACTGTAAGAAATAGACATTGATAAATATGTTATCTAAAAAATTTATAAAGACTGAAAAGTACAGGTGTTAATATGATGTAACCAAGATGTTTATACTATGTGAGTCTTGCAGGCTAGTGTTTATATAAACAGGTGTGGTATGTTGAGACTAATGTCTGGAGTCACGCTTGGTGACAATAACAAAAAATGTTGTAGTCTGCTGAATCAGTATCTTGAGTAAAACCTTATTGTGATAGAAGAGAATTGAAATTAAATTTTTTTTACAGACCAAATAATAATGAGGCAATTACTGTAACTTTTGAGATTAATTGAATTAATTAAAGTAAATTAAATACAATTAAATTAATTTAGTAATAAAATTAATAGAAACGATGATTTTTAACAATGAACTTAACTTTATTTTCAGTTAAATTCACATTGGAATTATAAATTAAATGCTAATTGATGTCAATAATGATTAAAACATTTATTTAACACTGACAACTGATGGAAAATGTTCAGGATGAGATAGTGTCTGGAAAATAAGATGTGTATATTACAGTCCATATAGACTTTACACATGTCATGAATTTTGTCCTACATACATATATAGTAGTTAAGGATATTTTGTATAATTAATGTGTCATTTTGGTTGGGCAACATTGTATGGGGAATATTATTCAATTTAACTGGAATTTATGTGTATCATTGTAAACCAATATTGTTTATTATATTATTAATATTATTAATATATATATATTATTAATATTATATTTTGTTGGGTCTATAATATAAAATGAGCCAGTACGTTGTCAATGAACCAGTACGGCTAAGAGGAACAAATCAGATGTGGGATATGGAGGGATGGAAAGCCGTTTGTCAATTTTTAATTACATGTTTTAAAGTCAGGCGATACTGGGTCGGGTATCTGTTCGATTTTTTGGTGTTGGGATCTCGAACAGAGAAGTCCAGTAAGATCGGATGGGTGCTGTCGCAGTCGCCAGACTAGGGGGGGTAAGAACCCATGATTTAGTAGTGTTCAGGGGGGTTGCGGCGCCATATCCTCACTGATCCTCTTAGGTCTAGGCAATAAGAGTTTGAACGCTTCGGCCTTCAACCTCTTATTGGGGGGGGTATTGTAACGGTACAAGATTGAAGGGCCAAGATAACATTTTTTAAAAAAATTACATTCTCTATGCAGTCATTGTTAACCCTTGTAGAACCCCGAGTTAGTCAACCAGATAGGCTGTGTTTATTGCAGAAAAACGTCTATGTTTTGTCTCCGCACTCATGCAACGCAGACCGATTGTGAAATAACATCAACCTGCGCCTCAGACGTGAATTACGAAAGAGAGTAAGGTAACTGCACATTGCGCCAGGCGGCAAAAACATTGCTCACCTTCCCGCCTAGGTTAAGGCGCCCTTTCAATAGCACCAATGGGAGCACATATGCACGATCACGTGACCAAAAAACACGGTATGCAATTTAGCAAACTAATGCCAGTGCTATCGCAACTTTTGGCCGTGCGGCCAGCCTACAACAATTTCTTAGTGCGAATAAAATTATGTCGGCCGACTTAATCATAATGTATAATGTGGAACCTTAATGTATAAAACAGTAAGGGCTTTTAACCACAAACAGTAAACGTGTTAAACGAGTACCGGAGTGCGTGAGATCGAAGCAAGTATTCAACACCAGTTCGTGCAATTAACCCTAGGAGTACGCTGCGTATGGGTAACTAGAAACATTCAATATGCATATTAAAACCAATGCCAACTAACTGGTGATTATTCGTTATAAAGGGAAAATATATAACACCAATACTTTGTACGATAGAGTTCTCTCAGGGGCGGAGTTTATTTAAAGATCAATGTAACAGAATGAGTGTGCGTGTGCTAAGATAGAGGTTATCCACTGGTTCATTTTCAATGTTTTAATTATTTAACAATATCACTTATAATATTAACCAAAATAAAACTCGATAGAGATAAGAAATAATTTCAACCAGTTGTACTATCGTTGAAAGATTGTAATAACATAAAAGAAAGGCGAATTTTTGATAAATAAAAATAAGTATGTGTTTTAGACAGTATCACATGTGTTAACGTAATTATTGAACATATCAAATCCAAGTAATCCTTTTTGCAGCTGTTTTCGTCTGAACGACCCTTGGAATAAAAACCCGAAGGTAAGAGATAAATATAATTATAATTTTGTAAGTAATTCGTAGAGTTACATTTGGCGCCCGAACAGGGACCCGAGTCATATAATTTGTCCGTAAATAATCGTAGAGTTACATTTGGCCCCCATACAGCGACGCGAGTATAGGTTACAACCTATATTCGCCAGACCTAATTAAGCTGCAGAAAGGGTTATTTGAGAGGGAGGACGCTTTGGTAAATTAAATATAAAAAGGGTTAAGTCAATAGTGGATAAGATTAATATTCTTGTGTAACATTATATAAACTTGTATAAAATGGCAGCGAATAATGACGATGTCAATGAAGTAACTAATGTTGACAATTTTGATGAATCGGCCATTATGCATAATATTGAGGTCCACTCGACTCCAGATGGGAGTCAGGACAATAAAATAAAACCAGATATTACAAATGAAATAAATAATACAGATGATTCGGGGATCCAAATAACCCCAAAATTGAATAGGGAAAATAAAATTAATAATGAAGTCAGCTTCACTGACAAAAATGTAGTAGCACAATCTACCCCAACGACAACACGAATTAAACAGTTGTCAATGGAAGATATGTGTAATTTCATGAAAACAATATCTGATAACTTGAGTAGTTTTAACGCGAAATTTGATGAACAGAAGAGTGACTCGGACGCTAAATTCAATATACAGAATAGTAAGTTCCATGAGTTAAAGGGCGATATAAATAATATTGACCAAAAATTTGATAAGCGTTTATGCGAAATGAATACAAAATTTGATGAGCGTTTATATGATATGAAACAACAGACGAATGAATGTTTCAATACATTGAAAGAACAAATAGTAGAGTCAGTAGCAGAACAGATTAAAAGTAAGAAATTAACAAATGTTAACAATGATATTGAAAATAGTAATGTGATTGAAAGGGCGGTATCAGAAAGTGATACGTTGAAAATAGATAGTGAAACAGTAAGTGAGAGTGAGAAAATGATAAGTTGTAATGAAGTAATAATTAGTGTTGTTGAATTGGAAAAAGAATGGAAAGAAAGAGTAGATGAATGTGTAGGGCAGAGAGTAAATTTTCCCCTTATTTGTGATGAACCAGAGTGCTCAAAAGTGTTATTTTTGGGCAAGAGACCCTTATTAGTGAAAGATTTGAATTGTTTAATTTTGCTGAATAATTTTGTACCCTCTGCGTGGAATGAGAAAAGTATGATATGTTGTTATGATGAGAGAACTTTAGATAGAGAATGGTGTATTGACAAAGAGACAGAATTGTATGAATTACAGAGAGATTATGGTGAGTGGAAAGAAATGTTAGAAGTATGTTTAAACAAGAGTAATTTACTGTATGATGAAAAAGTAACTGACCCGATATTGGAAATATTTACCGACGGAGACTTTACAAAGAATACTGATGTTGACCTAGTATATGATTATTATGGTAAAATGAATAAACAGAAAGTGTATGGTTACAAAACACAAGATAACCGTATACGGAATGTAAATAAAATTCAAAATTGTTATTTGAAACCCCGATTAATTTTTGACGATGGAGGTTGAAATTCATAAATGAACACTTTAAATATGTCAATATATGGTAATGACCTAGCTGAATTTTGATATTGAAGTGTGATATAACTGAATAATAAAAAATAAAGAAATAATGAAGAATTGTAAATATATGTTGCATATAAGTAATTGTGTATCTTGTAAAATGTTAGATAAACAACGTGTATGTAGCAGAAATTGGGGATGATAATAATAATATTAATATTTTGCAGCTTAAATAAAATAATGGGGAAGACTGTACTTAGTGAAAGTAATAAAAATATGTTTTCAATAATTGATCTAATTAAAATAATTTGAAATGTTTAAATATCTTGCTTGACTTAAATGTTATATGGTTGAATTTTCTAATGAGTTTAAATTGTTTTAAACAAATGATAAATTGTTTGTATGAAATAACATTGTTGTTAAATGTTTCAGAGGTTACACGGAGATATTGGTGTGTGTGTGGTGTGTATTTTGTATTCATGTCAATAAGTGTCGGTAAGTATAAA
This sequence comes from Magicicada septendecula, assembly GCA_034769895.1. NCBI lineage: Eukaryota > Metazoa > Arthropoda > Insecta > Hemiptera > Cicadidae > Magicicada > Magicicada septendecula. Next base: position 432,895,137 of record CM068375.1, read on the forward strand.
GTTCATAATACTAATCAGATAGCATAAAATGCTTACAGGTGTGAAAAACTGTTGATTCAATAATATGAATTGAGATAATAGCATTAAATAGAAAGTGTAATTAAAAGAGAAATAATAACTGAAAGGTGAATTAAAAGTATATTTGGTTGAACTGTAAGAAATAGACATTGATAAATATGTTATCTAAAAAATTTATAAAGACTGAAAAGTACAGGTGTTAATATGATGTAACCAGGATGTTTATACTATGTGAGTCTTGCAGGCTAGTGTTTATATAAACAGGTGTGGTATGTTGAGACTAATGTCTGGAGTCACGCTTGGTGACAATAACAAAAAATGTTGTAGTCTGCTGAATCAGTATCTTGAGTAAAACCTTATTGTGATAGAAGAGAATTGAAATTAAATTTTTTTTACAGACCAAATAATAATGAGGCAATTACTGTAACTTTTGAGATTAATTGAATTAATTAAAGTAAATTAAATACAATTAAATTAATTTAGTAATAAAATTAATAGAAACGATGATTTTTAACAATGAACTTAACTTTATTTTCAGTTAAATTCACATTGGAATTATAAATTAAATGCTAATTGATGTCAATAATGATTAAAACATTTATTTAACACTGACAACTGATGGAAAATGTTCAGGATGAGATAGTGTCTGGAAAATAAGATGTGTATATTACAGTCCATATAGACTTTACACATGTCATGAATTTTGTCCTACATACATATATAGTAGTTAAGGATATTTTGTATAATTAATGTGTCATTTTGGTTGGGCAACATTGTATGGGGAATATTATTCAATTTAACTGGAATTTATGTGTATCATTGTAAACCAATATTGTTTATTATATTATTAATATTATTAATATATATATATTATTAATATTATATTTTGTTGGGTCTATAATATAAAATGAGCCAGTACGTTGTCAATGAACCAGTACGGCTAAGAGGAACAAATCAGATGTGGGATATGGAGGGATGGAAAGCCGTTTGTCAATTTTTAATTACATGTTTTAAAGTCAGGCGATACTGGGTCGGGTATCTGTTCGATTTTTTGGTGTTGGGATCTCGAACAGAGAAGTCCAGTAAGATCGGATGGGTGCTGTCGCAGTCGCCAGACTAGGGGGGGTAAGAACCCATGATTTAGTAGTGTTCAGGGGGGTTGCGGCGCCATATCCTCACTGATCCTCTTAGGTCTAGGCAATAAGAGTTTGAACGCTTCGGCCTTCAACCTCTTATTGGGGGGGGGTATTGTAACGGTACAAGATTGAAGGGCCAAGATAACATTTTTTAAAAAAATTACATTCTCTATGCAGTCATTGTTAACCCTTGTAGAACCCCGAGTTAGTCAACCAGATAGGCTGTGTTTATTGCAGAAAAACGTCTATGTTTTGTCTCCGCACTCATGCAACGCAGACCGATTGTGAAATAACATCAACCTGCGCCTCAGACGTGAATTACGAAAGAGAGTAAGGTAACTGCACATTGCGCCAGGCGGCAAAAACATTGCTCACCTTCCCGCCTAGGTTAAGGCGCCCTTTCAATAGCACCAATGGGAGCACATATGCACGATCACGTGACCAAAAAACACGGTATGCAATTTAGCAAACTAATGCCAGTGCTATCGCAACTTTTGGCCGTGCGGCCAGCCTACAACAATTTCTTAGTGCGAATAAAATTATGTCGGCCGACTTAATCATAATGTATAATGTGGAACCTTAATGTATAAAACAGTAAGGGCTTTTAACCACAAACAGTAAACGTGTTAAACGAGTACCGGAGTGCGTGAGATCGAAGCAAGTATTCAACACCAGTTCGTGCAATTAACCCTAGGAGTACGCTGCGTATGGGTAACTAGAAACATTCAATATGCATATTAAAACCAATGCCAACTAACTGGTGATTATTCGTTATAAAGGGAAAATATATAACACCAATACTTTGTACGATAGAGTTCTCTCAGGGGCGGAGTTTATTTAAAGATCAATGTAACAGAATGAGTGTGCGTGTGCTAAGATAGAGGTTATCCACTGGTTCATTTTCAATGTTTTAATTATTTAACAATATCACTTATAATATTAACCAAAATAAAACTCGATAGAGATAAGAAATAATTTCAACCAGTTGTACTATCGTTGAAAGATTGTAATAACATAAAAGAAAGGCGAATTTTTGATAAATAAAAATAAGTATGTGTTTTAGACAGTATCACATGTGTTAACGTAATTATTGAACATATCAAATCCAAGTAATCCTTTTTGCAGCTGTTTTCGTCTGAACGACCCTTGGAATAAAAACCCGAAGGTAAGAGATAAATATAATTATAATTTTGTAAGTAATTCGTAGAGTTACAGTAGTCATGGAGTAAATCACAGAAAAAATATTATGCTTTTATTTCATTTTCTAATTTTGGAGAAATATTCTGATATGAAGTTTTAAAAGTTTAAAAAATAAAATTTAATTAACATCTCTTCACAAAAAAAAAAAAATGAGTTGCGTAAGTTATTTACATAACCTGAAAACCATGCTTGCATTCTAACGTTCGTGTGTCGAGATCCTGGTTACGAGAAGATTTTTGGAGGTAAGTGGAGATAATTTTATGTATTTATATTTGTAATGTAAAATATTATTACAGTTCATCTAGACGGCCCTGGATTTTGGTTAAGTTGTTTTATTTACTAAATTGTTTCTTTGGGGAGTGTGAATGGTTTCCACATTTCTTCCATAAAAATGTGGTGGCGACTCGGGACTTTTGGGATCTTCTGAATATTAAGGGGTAAGTGCCAATAAAGTAATAATGAGGTAAATCGTTTCATCTTCTTTTTATCTCATAAAGTTACAAAAGGAACGTGTTCTTCGTATTAATTTAATTGCAAGAATCTTTTTAATCCTGGACAACAAAGAAAGTTTATTATTACTTCCCGTGCTTGAGTACGAATAACTTTCCTGTATTTGCTAGTTGAAGAAGTATCCATTTTAACAAATCCCATTACTGGATTATAACACAAATAATTACGATAATAGGTAATTACATAATAAAAACTACCAATAGAAATGAACTAAAAAATTAAATAACTAATAAAAATGAGGGACTGTAAAACGATACAATTAATAATAAGTTGAAATAATAATAACAAATGGAAGATTGAGTTAGCGCGTTACACAGTAACTAACAATGTACTGGTAACTAAAACATCACACGCAAGTTGGTAACACCTTCACTTGCTTACAAGCTGATTCTGGGTTACCCTCCCGCCATTCACAATTTCAAAGTGCTCGTCCATCCATAAATTGGTTTCTGCGCATATGCCCTTAACTTTCAATTTTACTGTACTGTACTGTACAGTAATTGTAACAGGACAAACTATTGGGATTTATTTTATTCTTTAATAATTATAAAAAGTAGTAGCAACTCAAGCTGAACAACGTTTTGATCACAAACGTTTGACATTGTGAACACCTTGTAGCCCACCTCGTACCAAGCCGTGCGAGGCACAAAAGCAATTAAAGAGTCTGGGAATGTTAAGCATCAGAAGGGGTGCGAATTCACGCGGACGAGCGTACCGTTCGGCCACCGTTCACACGAAAGAGTCACGTCTAAAAATTCCTTCTCGCCAGGTGCGTAGAGAACAAAGTTAAGTTGTCGTCGAACTTCCGAGCCGCGCAGGTGTGTCAACGCGCGGTTCGCCAGAAAACCGGGCATACAAACCAATCTAAGTCGGCGTCTAAACTGAAAACCGTGCACGGGCGTTGACGCACGGTTAGTGAAGTACTATACAGAACAATGTAGACTGACAGGCTGAAAAATGTGTTAATAAACAATAAGTAAACTTCAGTCGACAAAAGCCCTCAGACCGCGCGGTCAGAAAAAGTGCTCGCGAGCAAAATACAGTCGGCCGACTAAATTGTGACATAATTAATGTGAACAGTAGTGAAACATGTATTTGGAACCATGTACAGCAGTATCGCAGTCGAAACCGTTTTAAAACCGAATTTCGGAACGTTAAATAAATAGTGAATCAAGTGATGGTGCAACAGCGGGGAGACATCTACAAAATGGCTAAGTACCATTTATAATTCAATGACTGAACTTCAAAAATAGGTCAATTGGACGTATCATAATAAATTCAAATATAACAATAATAAAGAGATCTCTAAAATAAGGATGGGGGTAAAAGATCTGTAAAGAATGAAAGTGTGAGCAAATGAGCAAATACTAGTTTGTCAAATAAAAATAAAAGTTATACCGCTTAGTTGAATTAGTACATTTTGTTTTCTTAAATGTTTAATGTATAGTATTATAGAGAGTTGATAAAACAAAGAATTTGATGAACTGTTAAGAGTTACAAACAGAGAATAATTAACTTTTAAAATGAATATAAATAAAATGGATTCATAGCATAACCATGCGTTAAGTCAATTATTACGCCAAATTAACATCACCTATCCCGTATAGAAAATTTCGCCTACGAACCTGGTAAGTAATTGAATTCTAAAAGGGGAAAGTGTATTAAGGTCTCCATATCTGTCCTTTAAAGATATTGGTGGCGACCTATAAGTAATTTGGAGTCTTCTGTTTAGGTAAGTCAGGGTAAAGTGTAATCAGGGCGAGTGCGTAAAAAGATCATCGCACGCAGTAAGTAGAAGTCACGTGGGGGGGGGGGGGGCAAATTGGTAAAAAGTAACAATACGTTACATAATGTATTGCACACGTGTAGGCGTATTCAATATTTATTGAACATAAAAAATTGTATACTATAAATTATTATAGTACTGTACAGTATGTAGCGGGTCAATTTTTGGGTGTTTTTGTTTTAACCGTTTGGGGCATTTATATATTTTTATTCAGTTCGTTTTCGGTCGGGAGCTTTATAAAACATTGCGAAATAATTGTATTGTGCAACGTATTTGTCCGTACAACAGAACAGTGTTAAGAAACAGTTCGAAACCAAGCAGTAAGGCGCAGTTGTTGTTGAGGAATGCGGCGGAGCATCTGCACCTCCACAAAATTCTGAGAACTTTGTACCTGTGTGTGGTAGCGCACATACGCAACTGCTCAATCACGCTCAAAGGACGCTCTAACAAAAAACCAAGATGGCTAGAGAGAATAATATTTGTCGTTTTCTTCAAGATCCCCCGGAAGCACTGTTTTAAGTCCCACCCACTTTTATGACATTAGCCAGTGCCTAGTTGAAATCGTCTGCTATCGTCACTCCAACAACTACATGACTAGTATGAGTCGAAACTGGGACGACTAACTGGAAGGCATTGATGTCCGTCGTCTTGACTAAAATGCTCCCGGAGTGGGGAACTGAGAGACGCCATATAGTCCACGAGGTACAGAGTTCACCCACAGACGCTGATCGTGTTGTGCGGGCCCGGTCGGACGAACTTCAAAAAATATGAACAATCAGTATAATACCGTTTTAACACCGACCGGGACCCAAGGAATTAATAGATAATAGACTTACTACATTGGTTAACTGAGGAAACGAAGTTATAAATAGACAAGTTAACGGGCAACGAATCGGGCGAACGGAATCCACGTGTTTGGCCAGAATCGCGACAGTGAGGTGTTACCGATACAAAAATGAATTTATAAAAAATGTTAAGGGGTTTGTTAATATTTTGTGTGTGTGAGTGTGTAAAAAAGGCAGGCTGGGCAGTCTGAATGGTATAAGATAAGGTAAGCCGTAGATTGTAAGTTAGATTATAACCGAGTCACGTGTTGCACAACACCTGAATATGTATTTATTAAAAGTATGTTCTTAATCTCACCCAAGTAATAGTAAAACATTAAATGGAAATTCTCTTCTAAAATGAGTTGTGTCAGTACTTAGCATAACCCACAGACCATGTTTGTATCTAGGTACATGTGAACGAACCCTGGGACCCTGTAAGCTTTCGTAACGGTAAGTAACAAATTAATTGGAAATATAATAATAATAATATATGTGAGTGACGGTAAGTCACAATGGCGCCACGAAACAGGCACGAATATAATTAATTATAATTAATTAATTGGATTCCGCATCGACATGGATACAAGCATGTTCTAGGTTAGCTTAGTAACCTAACGGTAGATTACAAAATTTAAATAATTACTGTATTTATTTTATTTAATTTAATTAATTATTCTATTTAAGCAATTTATATAATTTCATTTATATCAATAATATAAAATGTCAAATAACGAAACTGACGTAAATAAAATGAGTGTCGAAGTTTTCGACGACTCAAACGTTAGTAACTATGAAACACACTCGACTCCAAGTGTGAGTCAGAGTGAAGCAGAAATAAGTATAACAGATCAAAGTAAAATAGGGTTGTCGATGGACGATCTGTTTAATCTAATGAAAACCATGTCTGAAAATATAAATAGCAATCATAAAGAGCAACAAATTGCTATGAAAACCATGTCTGAAAATATAAATAGCAATTATAAAGAACAACAAAGTGATTCCAATGTCAAGTTTCACGAGTTAAAAAATGAAATACAAGAAATGAGTAAATGTGTAGAAAGTACTAATGAAACGATAAGATCCAGTTTGAATAAATTAGAACAGAGTGTGGAGCGAATGGGAGTACATGTGATGAGGACAGAGAAAAATAAAACAAATGAAAATTGTAATGACAAATGTAAAAATATGATACCAGAGAAAGAGTTAATAGATGATAACAATAATGTTGAAAATAATGAGAATAATAGTAATGTATTTGAAGAATTAGTATCGGAGACTGATACGGTAAAAATAAAGAATGAGAGTACTGATGAGTTGGTGGAAGGTAGTGATTATGAAATGTTAATGTGTGTCAGTGAGTTAGAGAGAGAGTGGAAAAATAATGTTGTGGTAGAGTGGGGACAGAGGGCAAATTTTCCCTTTATTATTTATGATGTTTATGATGATTTATTGAGTCCACAAGTGTTGTGGTTGAAGGGCAAGAGTCCCGTATTGGTAGATGAATTGAGGTGTTTATTTTTGTGGAGTAATTGTGTACCCTCGGTCCGGAATAATTGTGAGAGTGTGATGTGGTGTTATGAAGAGAGAGAGGTAAATAGAGAATGGTATGTAACAGAATTGTATAATTTGAATAGAAAGTATGATGAATGGAAAGAAGGCGTAGAAATATATTTGAATAATAATGATTACAATGATTTGAAAAAAATAATTAGACCGATATTGAATGAATGTAATGACGGAGACTTAACAAAAATACCTAACGTAGACTGGTTTAATGAGTATTCTGGTAAAATGAGTGAATTTGGTTGTTCTGGTTATGACACACAAAGTAACCATTTGTTTGTAAATAAAAAGCAACAGTGTTATATAAAACCAAGATTAATTTTTGACGATGGTGGCTGAACTAGAATATCAGTGTATAGACCTTGTTAGATACTGTAAATTCTGGTAATGACCTTGCTGATTTGGACATCTGAAGTGAGATACACTTGAACAATTTTGACGTATATTTTGTAAATAATATTGAATTCATTTGTGTGTATTGTGAAATGTAATGTGTATATGTTTTAGAAAATGTTGTATTAATAATAATAATATTATTAATATTTTTGCACTCTAATTAAATAACGAAATAATTACGAAGACAATAGTTAATGATTTGTAGAATGTTGATAATAATTGAGATATGTTATTTTAATAATCAAATGAATATTTAATTTTAATAGTAAATTGAATTAAATAAGTGGAGATGTGTAGCTAGTGTGATTGAATATTATGTGTTTGAATTTTATAAGGTAATTAAATTGTTTGGTGAGATTTTGATTTAATAATAATTAATAAGTAAATAAATGGTAAATGGTTTATTTTGTGGAACATAATGATTAAAAATATGTATTAATAATAAATTTAGAATTTTTGAAAATCTGATTACCACACAGGATAAATTCATCATGATGATAAATAAAAAGAGTTAATGAAAAATTTTAAATAATAATGTTTATAAATTTTTATATAAAGCATTTAAAAGAGAATTATGTGTTTGATGTATGCTAATAATCCAGGTTTATTGCTATTTGTGTGTTGTGTTATGTGATGTATTATAACAGTGTAGTGTGGAACTGCTATGGGGGAAAGTTGTAGATTTTGTATTAATTATTTTATGTTACTAATGGTTAAGCTTCCATATAGAGTGGGTTAAAAACCCCATCTAAATTAATATTGTCATTTAAATATAAATTCGTAAATTTAATATTACGAAAGATATTTTACTTGTGATTCCCCAAATTTTCGGGCGGTCACGGCCTCACCGAACCCTGACCGTGGAATTGGTTTAGCTTTAACAGCTATGGTTGGGGCACATTACGATAACGCGCTGACCATAACTGGCCATAGCTGTTATCGTTGTAAAGGTGTATTTTGAAATTGATGGGGGGTAAATAAAAGAGGAATCACCAAACTATGGAACAGCGGCTGCCACTCTGTTCGAGAAGGAACAGCAGAGCCAGGTGGTAGATCCGTTTAAGGGTGCATGATTTTATAACGAGAACATGATGATGTTCACCAATTTTAAACTTAACAGCGGAAGCAGAGACACGGAGAGGTAAACCCTGCTCCAAAATATACCGTCTCTGTGGAAGCGACAGGGCGAAACAGTCCTCCATAATCTGAAATAGAGTGTGTGGCTGGGAGGTGACGTAAAGGAGTCACGAATTTAAAATTTTATGACGTAAAAGTTTTGCTTATTCAAAGTGTAATCCAATCAAAAATGCTTGTGCTCTGTCCAAATAATTATATGCTCAGACTCGTAAATCAAGGTGTTCATGCTATAGGTTTAAGGGTATTATTTTATTGTTGTCTATTAGATAAGAATATGTAATTTTCTTGTGTGTATTTTTTTTAAAGCCATAAGTAAATCGTTTGGCAGGTTAACATAAACATCAGAATCAGAGAAATGGGAAACAATGAGGTGAGAAGTGAGAATAAATAAAAATAAATATGTATCGTCCATGTAATTTGTTCAATTTTAAGATGTAGTTTCATTGCGTTTTTATTATGTTAGGATATCAGCGGATCAGCAATAATGTCACTGGTGTATTGGTTTGTAAATGTTACAAGTAATTAATGTTTGGTGTACTACAGATATTTTGAAGTAAAGATAAAAGGAATATGAGAAATAAAATAACAATAATTCATGCAAATTAATAAAAGATAATTCATGGGTGATAAAGGTTTTATGGGACATGCAGACCTGTCCAAGTTGAATTAAAAGTTGAATGTGAAATAGTAGAGATGAGTATGATGTAATGTTGTTTTTGAGTTAATGTATGTTATAGAAGTTGGTGAAGTATTAAGGTTGACACAGTTGTGGGGAATTTATGTAGAGTTTTGAATGATATATATTTATGTTCATAATTAATGAGGTTATTTTGTGTATTTGTAGTAATGAAATGAGATTGAGAATTTTGGGGATGGCAATTTTGTATTAGGGGGTAGTGTATTTGGGGAGTCCGCAACAAGGGTTGGGACGGGATAGGGATAGATTTAGTGGAGGAGGGGCCGCCTTAGGTAGAATCCGGGCCGCCAAATAAGGGAATTGAGTTTTGGGTAGGGGAAACACGTATCCTATGTACAAAGGGTTGGAGAGTATTTTTTTTTATATATGTAGAGAAGGCGGCGTTATGTGTTAAATGATAAGTTGGGGTTTAGAATGGCCTGATTAGTAGATATTTTTGATAGAGATGGGTGTCATGATAATTGAGTTGATGAATATTAGAGTCAGGGGGAGAAAGTTTATATATGTATAGAAATCTCATACAGAAAAACGAGAATAAATAATTTACATCACCCACAGTATATTAAAGTAAGATTGTTGAAAAGAAAGAGAGATTCATGATGAAGAATATACAATTGTTTATTTTTTTAACCAGTGACAGAATTTTGATAAAATTTGAAAATAATGTAAAGTTAAGAATTGTTTGTTTTAAATGATTTAAATGCCAATTTGATTATTATTTATATTAATATTTTGTTTATTATAAATATTTTATGTTATTATGTTTTGTATTTCAAGGTAGGATATTACAGATGTCAATGTGTTTTCAGAAATCATAGATAACATATGTAGGTCAAGGGTTTTGTACTTGACCTAGTTGTGATCAGCTGATGAGTTCATACACCTACTAAGCTTGTATAGTAGGAAGCCAATTTTAATTTGTTTGTTTGATTAATTCAAACTAATATTTGAATAATTTTAATAAATGTTATTTAATAAATAAATTTAATAAATATATAAAATAATTTTTTTGAATTTTAAAATTTTGAAAATTTTAAAATTTTTTTGTGAAAAAAAAAAAAATTTTTTTTTGATTTTTCGCCTGCCAGCGAGTGAATATGTTGAGTAATGATTATTTTATTGTGTATGTATTAATGATGTTTCTTTTATTGTATTGCTTTATATTGGTATGCTATAAATTGTTCTCATGCTAGAGTAAGGATGTATTTATATTATTAGAAATGTTTAGGTTAAGCCATTGAAACAAAAATTAGAAAAAAGAGGAAGAGAATTTTTTGATAAACGATTATTTTTTGAATTTTGAATTTTTTAAATTTTTGAAAAATGTTAAAAGAAAGTTTTATTCTTATGTGTTATGGTAATATGTAATGTTAGAGTGTGTGAGCCCAGTATTTGCCAAAGGCAGCCCAGCTTGCAAAAAGGGGATCCACATCGGCGGAGGAGCTGGAACGATTTTAGCCAGGGATTGAGGATTTTTGGGGGTAGCATGTTAGAAGGCAAGGTGGGCTGTGGTACGAGTCTGATCGATTTCTCGGTGTTGGGATCTCTTACGGAGAAGTCCAGTGATCTCGTTCAGATGAGTCCATGGTCGCTGAGCCAGGGGGGTCGTGTACCCATGCAGATTAAGAACCAGGGGGTTGTTGGCACCAGTTTCTCACCGATCCTCTTCGGGGTTATCGATGAGATTTCTTCTGTCGTGGACAGCAGAATTCTCATCGAGGGGGTATTGTAGCGGGTCAATTTTTGGGTGTTTTTGTTTTAACCGTTTGGGGCATTTATATATTTTTATTCAGTTCGTTTTCGGTCGGGAGCTTTATAAAACATTGCGAAATAATTGTATTGTGCAACGTATTTGTCCGTACAACAGAACAGTGTTAAGAAACAGTTCGAAACCAAGCAGTAAGGCGCAGTTGTTGTTGAGGAATGCGGCGGAGCATCTGCACCTCCACAAAATTCTGAGAACTTTGTACCTGTGTGTGGTAGCGCACATACGCAACTGCTCAATCACGCTCAAAGGACGCTCTAACAAAAAACCAAGATGGCTAGAGAGAATAATATTTGTCGTTTTCTTCAAGATCCCCCGGAAGCACTGTTTTAAGTCCCACCCACTTTTATGACATTAGCCAGTGCCTAGTTGAAATCGTCTGCTATCGTCACTCCAACAACTACATGACTAGTATGAGTCGAAACTGGGACGACTAACTGGAAGGCATTGATGTCCGTCGTCTTGACTAAAATGCTCCCGGAGTGGGGAACTGAGAGACGCCATATAGTCCACGAGGTACAGAGTTCACCCACAGACGCTGATCGTGTTGTGCGGGCCCGGTCGGACGAACTTCAAAAAATATGAACAATCAGTATAATACCGTTTTAACACCGACCGGGACCCAAGGAATTAATAGATAATAGACTTACTACATTGGTTAACTGAGGAAACGAAGTTATAAATAGACAAGTTAACGGGCAACGAATCGGGCGAACGGAATCCACGTGTTTGGCCAGAATCGCGACAGTGAGGTGTTACCGATACAAAAATGAATTTATAAAAAATGTTAAGGGGTTTGTTAATATTTTGTGTGTGTGAGTGTGTAAAAAAGGCAGGCTGGGCAGTCTGAATGGTATAAGATAAGGTAAGCCGTAGATTGTAAGTTAGATTATAACCGAGTCACGTGTTGCACAACACCTGAATATGTATTTATTAAAAGTATGTTCTTAATCTCACTCAAGTAATAGTAAAACATTAAATGGAAATTCTCTTCTAAAATGAGTTGTGTCAGTACTTAGCATAACCCACAGACCATGTTTGTATCTAGGTACATGTGAACGAACCCTGGGACCCTGTAAGCTTTCGTAACGGTAAGTAACAAATTAATTGGAAATATAATAATAATAATATATGTGAGTGACGGTAAGTCACAAGTAATAAATAAACGATGTAGCTATACAGCTTTACAATTGATAAAAAAAGAATTGGCTAAAGGTGGATGAAGCCGATCCTGGTTTTCAGTTATTAACCGATGAAGAGATAGGTGAGTCATTAAATGAACGTAATGAAAAATGAAAACGAAACCAATTCAGATGAAGACGGCGAGAACGCTACTAATACAAAACCACCGACGGCAGCAAAAGCTTTTGACGCACTTAAGACTGTTCTAAATTGGGCCAAAACAGAAGACGAGATAGACTGTATTCAGCTTATGAATCTTAAATGACTTCAGTCTTTAGCAGCGAGAAAATGGGGTATTGGTTTGAAGCAGACAGCGATAGAACAATTCTTCAAAAAAGTGTAAATCCATGGATTGTATGTTCTGTTTTTTTAATTAATTCTTCAGTACAATTTTTGTCATTAAACACTAATTTTGTTTAAATTAACTTTTGGTTTTTATTAATTACCCTCAGTTTTAATGCAATGATTTTTAGCCTTAGTAATACATTACAGGTTGCTGTAATTATATAACAGTACGTTAGAAATGATTTTGTAATAAAAACTTTGTTACTGTAAAGAGAAATAATGTTGTCAATTTACGAGCTATTATCCGAACGGGGCCTCATCCCGAGAGATTCGGATAATCGATCCTCTACTGTACTTTGAAGGGGACTAATGCCACATTGCGATAGTTACATTATTCTTCGCAAAACACTAGATGGGTGCATATTCTCTGAATACTAGGGCAATTCTAACAAAGATGCTGTTGCTGTTACTATCTCTCTCTCTCACACACACACACACACACACACACACACACACACACACACACACACACACACACACACACACACACACACACACACACACACAATAATTATGAAGACCGATGGGAGTTAAAGTTCACTTCCATTCCACAAAAACATACATATACATTTTGCAATACTCTTTTGGAATAATAATAAATTCTCATTGATATGTAATACCGTATTTTCTCGCATAATTAACGCCCCCGCATAATTTACGCATCCCATTTCTGGGGGGTTCAAAGTGGGAAAAAAGAAATATTCGCGTATTTGACGCACCCACTTTCTCGATGATTTCATCACGCAGTTCCGGATGCGTTTCGAAATAAAGATGTCAAGTAGTAGCTTTCCTATTGCGCAACCTAGCATTTCAAACCCTCGTGCAACTTCCTGTTATTACTCACTGCGGTATTCAGTCCGGTGAGTGAATCAGCGAAGACGTGATTAGTGACGATTTATTCCAGTCTGGTAGAAACTCATTTTACGAGTATTTCGGGTACACGGATGTTTTGTGATCTCAAAGTCGTTCATTAATCCACAATGAGCAAGTATTCGAGTAATACTGCGTAATATAAACTTGCGGTGATCGCTTACGCCGAAACACACGGGAATAGGGCAGCAGGCCGCAAATATTCTGTGTCCGAGTGTAACGTGCGGTACTGGCGAAAACAGAAAATTGCCCTTCAAGAGACCAACAAGTCTCGTAAAGCATTTCGCGGTCCAAAAAGTGGCAAGTTTCCGCAAGTAGAGGAGGATCTTCTGAAATATGTGATTTCGTTACGCAATGATGGATATGCCGTTTCTTACGAAATGCTGTATTTTAAAGGACGAGAAATAGCTGCAGCACATGGGATCAGTGTCTCGAATTTTAAGGTTAGCCGAGGCTGGGTGATTAAATTTATGAAGAGAAATGGACTCTCTCTTCGAAGAAGAACATCCTTATGTCAAAGAATGCCGAATGATTTCGACCAAAAAGTCATTGATTTTCATCGCTTCATGATTAGGAAACGGAAAGCGAAGAAATATTTGCTTTCCCAGATAGGAAACGCAGATCAGACGCCCATCAGTTTCGATATGCCACAAAGCCGAACAATCGATACGAAAGGAACATCGAGTGTTATTGTGCGCACTACTGGAAGTGAAAAACAAAGGTGTACAGTAATGCTTGCTGTAACAGCTGATGGCAGAAAGCTTGCACCGTACGTTGTCCTGAAGCGAAAAACAATGCCGAGAGTAAAATTTCCACGTGGGATCCACGTTCGTGTCCAAGAAAAAGGGTGGATGGACACGTCACTCGTAGAAGACTGGATACGAACGGTTTGGGGAAATAGAGCGGGGTCTCTCCTTCGGTGCCCGGCTCTTCTCGTGTTGGACAGTTTTCGTGGCCATCTGACGGAAAACACTAAAAAATTATTGGAAACCATGAAAACCGATTTGGCTGTGATTCCTGGTGGACTGACATCAGTACTTCAACCCTTGGATGTTTCAATAAATAAACCATTCAAGGACAATGTGCGAAAACTCTATCAGTGCTGGATGGGAGAAAATGTGCACGAACTTACTCCAACAGGCAAAATTCGGAAACCATCTGTGGAACTCCTTTGTGAGTGGATATTGCGCGCTTGGGACATGATATCTTCGAAGGTGATTGAAAAGAGCTTCAAAAAGACGGGAATCTCGAATGCGTTAGACGGGACTGAAGATGACTTCTTATGGAGAGATGTGAGCAGTGATAGCAGCACCAATTCTTCCTGCAGTTCCAGTGGCGACGACCAACTCGGTAGCCTATAAAAGGTAAGATTATTTTTCTTCCTTCTTAGCAGGTATGTCATTATTACTTACGTCGTTAGTACTTTCGTTAATTCATATTTATTTTGCTTCAGGTCGTACTATCAGCTCGTGACGGGAAGAATATTTTCCGGTGTCCGTACTTGAAACTGTGTGTCCTGTCAAATATATCATATGTACAATTTAAATATGGTTAAACAATGTATGTACAATACGCATGCGCGTATTATTATTGTTATAACGGATGTATGTATTCTATGAAGGTTAGTTCTAGTGAATAAAGTCTTTTCTAATCAACGTGTTGTCTAACTGTATTTGGCAATATAATTCCAATATTAAATAATATCTCTCACATGTCCAACTTGCCTAATGTACTCTATTTGATTGTTCAGAAGAAAACTCAACCGTAATTTTATGCCAAATGACGATTAACTTCAATGAGTTGAACTGATTTTGTGTATAATATATTTAATGTATCTTTTAAATGTCAATAAATTTCAAATGAAATTTGGGTATACAGTACAACCTGTCACATCCGGTCCTGTGATATCCGGACGTATCTCCAAACTACGTAATTTTTCAATTTTGGTTAGCGAAATGG
Source organism: Magicicada septendecula (assembly GCA_034769895.1). Classification (NCBI taxonomy): domain Eukaryota; kingdom Metazoa; phylum Arthropoda; class Insecta; order Hemiptera; family Cicadidae; genus Magicicada; species Magicicada septendecula. Next base: position 432,910,528 of record CM068375.1, read on the forward strand.
TTAGGGATGGAAAAGTGAAAGTTGCAGCTGGAATGTTGTTTACGCGCCTAGTCTATTCCGAGCGGGGCTGTGGCCTTGACTCAGTCAATGGCTCTTTCCCGGAAACCCATTCCTTTATTCTCAACCTCGGTTGCCGTCTGCCTGCCACTTGCTACCCGCAGTCTGTGTTTGCGTGTCTTTTTAAAGAGTACAGTGTACAAATACAAATGCTAAACCAATAGAAACGTCTAAAAAAACACGTTCTTCTGTGTATCTTCTGTAATTGTTAATTATATTAATTGAGATTTTGGCTACTTATAGAGCTTTTATTACTGAACACAATGCAGTTTTCAGAATTGCCGTATATGTATTGGTTTTGAAGTTATCGCAGGTTGAACTGCAAAAATGAATTGAGTAAAATTCACGTCTGATCCGACCGACCGCGTGCTCCACTGTGACAAAGAGTGAGATAGTTGCGTATTATACGCTCTCTGTCTAGCTTACGGCACACAGCCTGTCCCTTTCATAAAATGCTCAAATATGACGACATATTATGAATCGTTATATATACCCCTCCTCGGTATAAAAAAATTGATTATTTATTAGTTTGCTCTATCTTATTATTAACATCATTAACTCCAACTTGCCTAATGTACTCTATTTGATTGTTCAGAAGAAAACTCAACCGTAATTTTACGCCAAATGACGATAACTTCAATGAGTTGAACTGATTTTGTGTATAATACAGTACAGTATATTTAATGTATCTTTTAAAAGTCAATAAATTTCAAATGAAATTTGGGTATATCTGAAATCCTCGAATAATTTACGCACCCGAAATTTTCGCCGGTATTTTTCGTCAAAAAAGTGCGTTAATTATGCGAGAAAATACGGTAATGGCAAAATCCTTAAGTACAATACTATACATAAATAAAAACAAAACAAAAGGGTCAAATCGATATAATTCAATTAATTATCTTATTTTGAAACCCTGAAAAGATTAATTGTCACAAACACATTGAATAAGTCTTGAAAATACAAAAAACACAAAGAAAAAGGGGGAAACCACTTTAGTTTTATTAACATGATGGTGCTGATCATGTTGCAAACTGCCCCAATATAATAAAAGTTTATGGTATGTACTCTGAACATTTTGAAATGCAATGACCATTCCATGTATCATGGTAAATAACACTGGGATAATAACATGGTAAATATCATGTCATAACCCTGATAATTTTTTTCTATGGTGTCACAGTTCGGAGTCAAACCTTAGCCTCCATAATCATCTGCCTACATTTTTTCATGTCCTTCGTGATCGATGTTCATCACTGTAATAAATCTGATAAAATAACATGGTACTTTTTTCATGACTGACGAAGGTCTTTGTAATACTGGCAGTGTTGTTGTTTTTGAATTTCACAATTTACTGGTTTTCTCAACAATAATTTTCAGCTATAATGAGACTATTTTATTCATCACTATAAACTTATTTTAATTCTAAATTGACTAATCAATTAGAAATTAACTAATCGAAATATTTTCCAGCTTCCATAGAACTGATTAATAAAATCAAAGTTTAACAAAACATGTAACTTGGCTATGATAACCACATCGTATTGATATCATTGTTAACGCCACTCAGGCCAGTAATTAAAGCTTAAGTCTTTTGAGGATGCCACATCATAGAATGGACAAAGCATTTAATATTAACAATGATATTAATACAATAATGTTATCATCTAACATGTTGATAATAACATCTAACAATAATAATATAATAGATAATAATCTAACATGTATCAATAATAATAATATGTTGTTATTAAAAATTCTGACTACACAAGTGACTAACCTGGCCACTTCGATGGCTGAGTTGTAACCTGCAACGGTTCGTCCGTACTGTAACGTCTACGTCTTTGGCTGGTGGTCGCTATAAGGTGACTACTAGCATTCACACATGACAAGTTTTCAACGCCTATTCCTGGACACCTACGTACAGAGTAGAACAACACGTATAGTATACAGAACTGGTCTTTATTATACTTTACAAAAAAACTACATGGAATGTAGCAAATTTACGTCTATCATTTTGGATACAATGCTGTTTTTTAAAGTAGGCACAGCTACCATCATGGTCAGATCACTCTATTCACAACAAGACAATAAAAAAACGGTATCAATAAAAACAACAAAAAGTCACTGACACATCTTGTTAAATTAAAAAAAATATTTGTCAGTTCATAGTTTACTAGCTACAGTGGATATGTGAGTTGAGTAAGAAATTATGCTCTATGAACAAACTACCTCGCCAGCTATTATATGATAGCTCATACTACCTCGACCAAAAGGATGGCAGTCAAAAGCCTCTCACATAATAATGTGCTCTTGAAAGTACTCGCCAGCTATTATATGATAGCACACACTACCTCGACCAAAACGATGGCGGTCAAAAGCCTCTCACATAATAATGTGCTCTTGAAAGTGTGGCAGCGCTTCCTGACACTGCCTCAGTGCACTAATTAAACTGTACCATTAGTAAGATGAGATTATCATTTTGAGTCAATATTGATGCAACTTTGCCAAAATTAGTATTCATCAACTGCACCTTATCACTTTCAGTGAAACCAACCTGTAGTGTCATCATACTATTGGCAGTGCTGTTGTTTAATGATGTGCAAAAACATGTCAATAATATAATTACACTGAAGCAAGATAAACAATTCATTTATGAATGATAACAGTTACCGTGATGGTAATGAGTAATGGTTTACACTAAGGTAGCTAAACTAACTAAAATGTTCATTTGTTGTAACGGGGCAAAAAGGGAAGGGTTTTCATTTTATTAAAAAATTATAATATTATATTTTCCCTCTGCATGGTCAGTCCCTATGTGAGTAAAATTGTCGACCAAGGAACAATGAAGTGAGATTGCGAACGGCGAGTTGGCAATGGAATGCGATGCCTAGTCTAAACACACGGCGGTAATTAAGCATTGAGGCACGTACAAAGACGCGCAACATGACCATGCGCGCGTGGACGACGCAGATCAGACTCCAAAGGGACGCCACAGAAAATGGCGAGAGACGAAAACTTTGTTCCATGCGGTTCGTTGCTGACGGACACTCTTAGAGGCCACGCCTTCCACAGCCTCAATATTTTCGCCAGTCAGCAGCGTCGACGCCAGTGCCCAATGCAAAACCATGCTACCTAAACGGTAACGAAAAGCTGTGTAATCGAAGTGGCCGTGTATGTGCCTGGAAACAGTCAGACAAGGGGGGGATTTAGTTACCCGCCGTTTCATCAGTCGACGAAAGAACTTCTCCCGGCCGGGACCTCCTACAAAGTTCGCGAACTACAAAATCTTATAAAATGTCGACCTAACCGGTCAAAAACCGGCGTATTAGTCAAAAGTGCACTAGCTAAATCAGAACTGTTACAAGTGAGTCAAATTTAAGAAGATGAACCCATAGTTTCTTTTTTCGGACATGTGAACGAGGACTAGGTGCGGGCCACGCTACGAGATCGGAGGAGACACCGTTACCCAAGTAAACGTATTTTTACAAAACAGTAATGGGGCCAAAAAATTAATAAATGAAATGAGATCTATTAAATAAAGTAATATGGTGTTTTAAACTGGTATGAATGTTGTGAGTGGGCATTGCTGGGTCGCCTCGAAGTTAGAATTTAAGTTAATACTTTAAGAACATTATATTTTCTTTTTTGTAAGAAATGATTTTAATAATATGTATACATACCTTGTTTCTATTGTTTGGAGTATAACTCCGGTTGAGAGAAAAAAAACATCGCAAGAATAGCAAAGAATAATTACAATAAATCAGAATAAATAAAATAATGTTTGTTTGATTTGCTTTTGGAAAGAAATTACGTCAATGTCCATAATAGTTTTTTGGGAATATAAATAAATGAAAAGAAAGTAAAATTTAATGTCAAAGAATTGCGAAATAAATATAACTATAATGCCGAAATTGAGAGTATAATTTATTGAAGAGTATTAACCTAAGTCACGCTTATTCTTCACGAATTCGTGCGAAGGACCTAGGGACCCGAACAAGGTAAGAGTTGTATTATATATTTAAATAATTATTTTGGCTATTAAGTAGTAGTATCTCAATGGCGCCCGAACAGGGACAAGTTTATAAAAATAAATTTTAATAAACCGCACCTAAATGTGAATATAAGCGTGAGTTAGGAATACGAAAAAAAAGTACGTAAAATAAGGTTATGTTTTGGTTGGAGTATGATGTGTACAATGGTGTTAGATGTTTTGATTTTATGTGTGTAGTTTAATAATAGTTTTTTTTTATATATAAAGAGGTTATATAAATAAATTTTGAATATGACCGAGGTAATGGAGAATATTGGTTTCGCATGGGATGAATGGGAAAGCGACTTTAGAGGGGCTGTAGGTGAAATGACAGACGAGGAGTGGGATAATTTGGATGATAGTTTAGCACGAATGGAAGAACAAGAAGGGGGAATATTCGCAGAAATTAAGAAACATAGTGAGATGACGAACGATAAAGGTAAGACAGTTGCAGTAATAGTGGTAGAAAATAAGACAGTAAATAGGCCTAATGTTAAGGATGATAGTATAATGGGAGTAGAAAGTGGTGAAGAGATAGACCAATTTAACAAGAAGCAAGACGATCAGGTGGCAGATAATGAGGTAAGTAATGAGATGAGTGAATCTGATTATAAAATGATAATGGATATGTTGCGAATGATTGATAAAAAATTTGATGAAAGGGCGGAAATGATGGATAAACATTTTGACGAGTTACACACAAAACTGGAGGAAACAAAGGAAGTAATGGATAAGGGTTTTGATATGATCAACAAACATTTTGACGAGATGGATAAACTTATGGGAGAGTGGCGAACAGATATAGGTGAATCAAATAAGGTAAGTGGTTGTAATGGGGTTAATTATAATGACGAGAGTGTAGGGGTGGTAGAAAATGGTACAGATATAGGTAAGTGCAGTATAAACAAAAATAACGAAGAAATAATTAACAAGGTAAGTTAGAGTTGTAAAAATGAATTGATAAGTAATAGTGATAAAATAATTGAAAACGAGCTATTTAAGAATGATGTAGTGAAAACAAATAGTGATGATGAAGTAGAATTTAATAACGAAATGTTAGCGAGTGTTGATGAAATTGAGAGAGAGTGTGATGAAAGGTTAGGGTGGCAAAGGGCAAATTTTCCCCGTGATGTAAGTGGAGTAAGGACTCCGCTAGTAGTGATTTTTGAGGACAGAATTTCCTCCTTTAATTATGTGGAAGACAAGGTGTCTTCAAGCAGTCCCCTAATTTTTTGTAAACCTGGAAAAGCCAGGAAGTGGTATAGTAAGTTTGTTGTGCCCTTTGCATGGAGTGAAGTAGGTCAGTAGTGTTGTGACAGGTACTGTGATGAAAGTGATTATGAGAGAGAGATAGAATTATATAAGTTGAAGGGAAATTATAATGAGTTGAAAGAGATGTTAGGAGTGGTAAAGATAAATGATATTAAATACTTACCTGTTAAAATAGAGAGTGAGAATTATTTTGGTGATACCTGTTTAAATAATAATAATTTAACTTATGAGAAAATAACTGACCTGATATTGAATATAACTACTAATGGAGACTGGACAAAAATAAATAATGCTGACTTGGTTTATGATAAAATAATTATAATGGGAAGTAACCCTATGTATGATTATTGTGGTAAAATGAATAAACTAAAATTTTATGGTTATTACACACAGGATAGCCATATGATGTGCGTAAATAAAATTGAAAAATGTGATGTGAAACCAAGGCTAATTTTTGACGATGGGGGTTGAATATAAACTCAGTGTATGGACATTCTAAACATTTTGATTTATGGTTCTGACGCTGCTTTTGAAAATGAAGTGTGATAAAATTGAACAATTAATGGTGAAGAATTGTAAATAATTGATAGTGAAATTAATTGTGTGTATTGTAAAATGTTAGGTAAACAATGTGTGTATGTAGTGGAAATTGTTGTGATGACAATAATAATATTATTTTGCAGTCTAAATAAATAACAAAAATAATTGTGAAGAGGATAACAAATGAATTGTAATTATTGTAATTGGTGAAAGTAATTAAAATGTTGTGTTTTCAATAATTGATTTAATTAAAATAATTGGAGGTGTTTAAATATTTTTGATTGATTTAAATGTTATATAATTGAATTTTTCTAATGAATTTAAATTATTTTATGAGATGTGAATTGGACAATAAGTAATAAATAAATAAATGTTAAATTGTTTAGTATGGAGTAACATTGTTGTTATTGTTGCAGAAGGTACAGGGAGTTTGGTGTTTATATTTGTGTATTTAGGACAGTGTATGAGTGATATACTGTAAGTACCAATTTTCTACTACAATTTATATAAAGTAAAATTTGTATAATTTTGAAATGTGTTTATAGTAAGGTTATTCACCTGGCTAAGAAAATCAGCTGATCCGCTGTAGAATGTCACTTGTAAATTGTTTGCCAGTTTCCAATGTAACTAATGTTTGAATATGATGATTTTAATGTGTTAAATGATTTTTATTTAAATGAGGGAAGTAATTTGATATAGTTGAGAATTTTAAATGATTTGTAAAAGATAGTAAAAGGGAGATTTTGGGTGATTAATATTTTGTTGGGACATGTAGATCAGTCCAGGTTGATATAATTAAATTACCTTATTCGGTCCACCTTAGTGACACTAGCTGCTGTCGGTTAATGACGCGTTTCGGGATAAAATCCCATCTTCAGATACACAATTATCAAACTTTAAATGTATACCACAATTTGTGGTTTGTCATAATTTTAAAATATTTAAAATCTTTTAAATAAAATATAAACAAAAACGTAACAACGGAATCGTTCAGAGCGTCCGCATTCATGCACGCTGTATTACGACTTCCTCACGACTGGCTATACTTATCATTCAACTGTATAGCAGTGTCAAACAGGTTATTAGAACCGAAGTTCATTTGATCGTTTAATATGTTATTTTTGGTCATAGCGTTTTTTGTAGCTTTGTATATTTCGAACTCCTCTAGACTATCCATTAATTTACCCTTCTTGCAAGTATGCAACGCTACGAAATTGTTTTCGAAACTAGTATAACTATGATCATTTTCTATTAAATGTTGTGCATAACTGGAATTATTATTATTTGTTTTTGGAATGTGCTCTAAAAATCTTGTGTAAAAATCTCTGCCGGATTGGCCAATGTAGAATGCTGCACAATTATCGCATTTAATTTTATAGACACCTGATTTATTTTTTAAAGGAATATTTATTTTAGTTTTGAAAAAATTTTTTAAATTATTACAGGTTTTGAATGAAATAGTATAACCTTTACTTTTAAAAACAGATTTTAAAATATTTGGCAACACGCCAGTATAATTAGCTGAAATGAATTTTTTATGGTTTTTATTATGTTGGTTAATAATATTGGTATTTTTATTTTCTAAACGTTTTTTATGTTTCATTATCATTTTATCAACTATTACTGGCCTGTAACCATTATTTAGAGCTATTTGTTTTATAATATTTACTTCTTTATCATAGATTACTTCTTCGTTATTAAGGGGAACACTAAGTAATCTGTCAATAAAGCTGTTAAATGCAGCCATTTTTTGGGCTGGAGGATGAAATGACTTAGCATGTATAACCGTATCTGTGTAAGTGTGCTTTCTGTATATTTTGTATGTCAGTTCATTACCGTTATTCGTTATGGTTAGATCCAAGAAATTAATATTTTTGTTATTTTCAATTTCCATAGTGAATTTTATTGTCTTATGTATTTTATTTAAATAATTATTAAACGACTCGAGCTGTCTATTGTTACCATTGAAAATAACAAAGGTGTCATCCACATATCTTGAATAATATACTATTTTTTTGTCAAAATAATTGTTTTTTAAAATTTTAGTATTTTCTAGATGATTCAAATAAATATCAGCAAGGATACCTGAGAGTGGAGAACCCATTGCTAGGCCCTCGTTTTGTTTGTAGTATGAACCATCAAACGAAAAATAGTTTTGATTAAGTACTATTTCTAGTAGTAACATTAGCTGATTAATTTTCTTTATTTCTAAGGTATTATTATTTATTAAATTTTGTTTGAGTATTTTTAAAGTTTCAGCTATTGGGACATTGGTATACAGATCCACTATGTCAAATGAAGCTAGCTTGTACCTATGCTTAATATTAATATGACATGAAAAGTAAACATGTTACTTTATTATTAATAAAGTAAACATGAATAAATTGAAAAAAGTCCAGGTTGAGTTTAAAGGGGTACTAGAGATGAAATAATATTGTTGTGAATTAATGTAATGTAGAATTTGAGATGTAATATTGACACAGTAGCTATGGGGATAATATGTAGAGTATTGATTGATATATATTGAGTTAATAAATAAGTGGAGATATTTTGTAGTTGAAGGTGATGTATTGGGAGAATAAATAGTTGATGGGTAATTTTGTAAAGGGGGGTGGTGTGTAAGGAGTCCGCAACGACAGGCGTTGTGGCGGGTAGCAGTGGGTTTTCAGTGAGTGATTGCCGGGTAAATAGGAAGGGCAAGATGTGGAGACGGAGGTGAGTTGAGGGAACACACATCCTGAGTACAAAGGGGTAGAGAGTATATTTTTTTTTATAAGGGTAGAATGATGCGAATTGAGTTGAGTAGTAAGTTGGGTTTAGAGATTGTTTGATAGATGTTTTTGATAGAGATGGGTGTCGTATTAGTTAAAGCTGTTAATGAGTGTTAGAGTCAGAAGGGGGTTATGAATATATATAAATGCCAAGTTGATACAATCAAGTTATTATGAATAATTAGATCACCCAAAGTAATGGAGATTGAGAATGTTAAAGAAAGAGAGTCATAGTAACAATATAAAATTAATGGAAACAAGTGACAAATTTTAATAGAATTTGATTTCAATTTTATTGTTAATTATAATAATACTATGTTAATGTTAAAGGTCACATTTTATTATGTTGTTGTGTTTGAAGATAGAATTTTAAAGATGTTTAATGTATTTTATGATGTAGCCTATGTATAATCTATGTAGGTCAAGGTTGTGGACTTGACCCAGTTTGATCAGCTGATGGTTGAGGTTATAAATTAGACCAGATTTGGCAATGAAGTAATGCAAACTTTGTTGTTTAATTGATTTAAATAATTTTAAATTTTGTCCAAAATTGATAAAAATATAATTTTGATAAATTTTAAATTAAAATTTTTTTTGTGCCTGCCATATGATTGATGTTTTGAGTTTTAAGTGTATTATTGTTTATGTGTATTGCGAGGGTTTTATTGAATTATATTATTTAGAATATGTGTGTAAACAAATGTTACAGTAAGTGACTTCATGTTTAATAAGATGTTCAGTTTGTTTTTTTCTTTGTGATTGTTGTAGTGGAGAAAATTAATAGAGTTACCAGAGTCATGTAAAAGATTTTATTTTTTGTTTTTGAAGAAAGTAGGGGAGATAGAGCAGTTGCAATGAACTTTTGAATGTGAGAATAAAATTTTTGTTAGGATGTAATAAGTATATGCATGCGCCCAGTATTGCGGAAGGCGACCCAGTATGCATGGTAAGGGGGAACATATCGGTTGAGGACCTGGCATGGTGTAAGGCCAGGGATTTGGATTTTGGGGTGGCATGTTGGAAGGATTTTCATTTTATTAAAAAATTATAATATTATATTTTCCCTCTGCACGGTCAGTCCCTATGTGAAGTAAAATTGTCGACCAAGGAACAATGAAGTGAGATTGTGACCGGCGAGTTGGCAATGGAATGCAATGCCTAGTCTAAACACACGGCGGTAATTAAGCATTGAGGCACGTACAAAGACGCGCAACATGACCATGCGCGCGTGGACGACGCAGATCAGACTCCAAAGGGACCCCACAGAAAATGGCGAGAGACGAAAACTTTGTTCCATGTGGTTCGTTGCTGACGGATACTCTTAGAGGCCACGCCTTCCACAGCCTCAATATTTTCGCCAGTCAGCAGCGTCGACGCCAGTGCCCAATGCAAAACCATGCTACCTAAACGGTAACGAAAAGCTGTGTAATCGAAGTGGCCGTGTATGTGCCTGGAAACAGTCAGACAAGGGGGGGATTTAGTTACCCGCCGTTTCATCAGTCGACGAAAGAACTTCTCCCGGCCGGGACCTCCTACAAAGTTCGCGAACTACAAAATCTTATAAAATGTCGACCTAACCGGTCAAAAACCGGCGTATTAGTCAAAAGTGCACTAGCTAAATCAGAACTGTTATAAGTGAGTCAAATTTAAGAAGATGAATCCATAGTTTCTTTTTTTGGACATGTGAACGAGGACTAGGTGCGGGCCACGCTACGAGATCGGAGGAGACACCGTTACCCAAGTAAACGTATTTTTACAAAACAGTAATGGGGCCAAAAAATTAATAAATGAAATGAGATCTATTAAATAAAGTAATATGGTGTTTTAAACTGGTATGAATGTTGTGAGTGGGCATTGCTGGGTCGCCTCGAAGTTAGAATTTAAGTTAATACTTTAAGAACATATTTTCTTTTTTGTAAGAAATGATTTTAATAATATGTATACATACCTTGTTTCTATTGTTTGGAGTATAACTCCGGTTGAGAGAAAAAAAACATCGCAAGAATAGCAAAGAATAATTACAATAAATCAGAATAAATAAAATAATGTTTGTTTGATTTGCTTTTGGAAAGAAATTACGTAAATGTCCATAAAAGTTTTTTGGGAATATAAATAAATGAAAAGAAAGTAAAATTTAATGTCAAAGAATTGCGAAATAAATATAACTATAATGCCGAAATTGAGAGTATAATTTATTGAAGAGTATTAACCTAAGTCACGCTTATTCTTCACGAATTCGTGCGAAGGACCTAGGGACCCGAACAAGGTAAGAGTTGTATTATATATTTAAATAATTATTTTGGCTATTAAGTAGTAGTATCTCATTGTCACTGAGAGAATCTAAATCAACAGACTCATCCAACCAACACAATAGAACACAGAGCACTATACTTGCCCCCGATAAATATGTAACAGTACAATTCTGACCCTATTACATTTTGGGGAATAATCGATATAAATTGTATTTTCATTTCCAAGTCACATATAAAAAATTGGTAAAGTTTTATTGAGGGTTTGCAACTGTGCAATTCGAGTGTACAGGATTGGTGTAAAGGTCGAGCGTATACGTCCAGAAACAGCAAAAACAATCGTCATACAAATGTGTCAACCAGCTGCGCACATGATTTCGTCAGCCAAAGGTATGCTACTACACAATACATACTTTTGTGAACAAAGGATTGAGCGACGTAGTTTGTTCCCAACCTCTGTATTGCTGCGTAACAAAGACACCTCAGTCTCGACTCATCAGTGTAACGTACCGGCCGGTATATCTCCAAACGCTAATTCGATCTAAAATTTACACAACTAAGTGTTGTTGTACAATGTAAAACAGTGAAGTATTTATATAAAATAAATAACAGTGCAATGTAAAACATAAACAAACGTTTTGTTAAAGTTTTTAACATCTTAGTGCGTTTTCAGCGATGGGACGTCTGCAGGACAATAATATCAGCTAAGTGACAAAATGTGGTCGATACAAAATTTTTAATATTTTGATATTTCAATATTTCATTCCCTAATAATAAAATGAGCTCAGTTAGGGACGTCCATAAAATTGTAATGCATGAATGAGTGTGTGATTGCGTGAACATAATATAAATATAAAATTTAAGCAGTGCTGGGCTGTGAAATCATTTATAATTATGATATCATAAAAAATATAATTGAATATGTTATTTTGGAGGGTTTATGAAATGTTTAAGGGCAATTTTTAAACTTATACAGTAGAACTGCGTCTCATGACGCAATGCCAAATGGCATATAATAGCGTGCTTGTTTTTGCACGGTAGTCGCATGTTTTTGTAATAATATGTTATTAAAACATAAAAAATATAATTAATATGTTATTTTGGAGGGCTTATGAAATGTTTAAGGGAAATTTTTAAACTAAATCACTGTACCTGCGTCTCATGACGTAACACCTATTGGGTGTATAGAAGTGTGCGTATTTTGCACGATAGAGTCATGTTTTATTATTAAAAGGTAATGTCATTTGGTAAACATTTCAAGCAAGAGTTATTATTTCAAATAACACATTCCGCTATCTTCGAGTTTCGCTTAACAGAATTCTGGACCTAAAGTAAGTAAATATTCTCGTATCATATCACGAGATGGCGCCTGGACCAAAAGTTGAATAAAATTATTGATATTACATATAATATTTATTGGGCAGTAATAAAATAGTATAACATTGGCTTTCGCGAACAGGGACACTAATTAAAATTTTATTTTATGTGGGTAAGCCTACGGAAAGTAGCGGACAGTTATTTGAAATAATAGATATAATTTTCATATAACCTATCTCCTACGAGGTTATGTTATAAGATTGTATGCATGCGTGTATTATAAATAAGCAAAATGAATACTGATGAAGATAATAATGCAAAAGTCAGCATAGCTGACGAAACAGTTATGAGCGAGATGGATGTTCAATTAACCCCAATTAGTCAGATTGGCGAGTCGGATACGACTGCATCTGTAGCGACAGAGATAGTATCAGCAACCTCCATCTCACTTCATGAAAACAAAACAGACGAAACAACTGCTGCCATGATGCAGTTACTATTAAGCGAAATTAAAGGAATTAAGAGTAGTTTTAATAATAAATTCGATGAACAAAGTAACAAACTTGAGACAATAGACAAAAAGCTAGATGAGCAAAAAATTGATTCTGATGTTCAATATACTAACTTGATGAACAAATTTGATGTAAGACTCGATAATTTTGATAAAATACTTAACGAGCAGAAAAATGAAATCAAAAATAGTTTTGAGGTAAATTGTGATGAAATAAAAAACGAAATTAAAAAACGTAATAAAAATCTTGTTAAACAATGTGACAAAGTGATTAAAAGGTTAGATGAGAGGTTAATTCAAATAAGTAACAGTGAAAATAAGGTGAGTAACAATGACAATTTGAATAGTGAATTTACAGGTAGTAAAAATATGGTGGTAGAAAATAATTATGTGGATATTCATAGTGATAACGAAATTGTAGAGAGAGTAGAAGTTGATAATCAGATGTTTGTGTGTGATGAATCAGAGAGAGAGAGTAGAAAGGATTTACAGGTAGAGGTAGAGTGGACGCAGGGGGTAGATTTTTCCCTTAATGTTGTAGTAGGGGGTGAAGAAATGGCTTCACGTGAGTATTTGGAAGACGATATGTCTGCAAATAAATTTCCCTGGGTTTTTTGTGCACTTCATAGGTGGTGCAGTAATGATGAGTTAGTGTCCCCTGCATATTTGGAGAGAGAGAGTATAACTTGGTGTTATGGTGAGAAATATATTGAGAGAGACAATAAGAGAGTAACAGAGATTTTTAAAGTAAATAGAAAGTACAGAGAACTTGTAGAAAGGTTCGGAGTAGAGATGGTGGATAATTATAATGAATACTTACCTCGTGGTAAAATTGAAATAATAATAGATAATGAGAATAATGGTATCAAGCACTTACCTTGGGAAGTTACAGGTGTAGTGGTAGAAAATTATGATGACTATATGACTAACCAGATTATAACATATGATACTGAGGTAGACAGAACTGTACCCGATCGTGACTTGGTATATAATAAACTGATTGAGATTGTGAATGAATATAAAATGTTTGATAATTATTATAATCATTATAATAATAAAATTTATTTACTAAACAATAAGATAAATAGACCTAAGATTAGAATGTTATTCAACGATGGAGGATAGATTGTTTTATTGTGTAATGAACATTTAATATATGTGAAAAGTGATTTTGAATTGGACTGCATATGGACTGATTTTGATTAATGACAAAATAATGAGTTTGGATTATATATTTTTCATTGTATTAAGTGTATTAATGTCAATGTATTTATGTATTTTGATGTGTGTATTACAGGTAAATTTTATGTACACCATGTATGTAACAAGAAGTTATAGTTTAATTGATTTAATAATAACAACATTTTTGACTAAACAAGTGATCAATGATGAAATTTTAAATAACTGAATTAAATAATTGAAGATTAATGACTTAATTAATGTTGTACAAAATAAAGTTTGATAATGAAGTTAATTGATTAATTTGTAATGAATGTAATTTCTAATGAATAATAAATGATTAAGTAAGAATATATATTTGAAGATTGAGATGTATTGTTATGAGTAGGTGAGAGATATATTTTATAATGCAATTGTCAATGATCACAGTAAGTGTTTAAAAGGGATAGAGCCTGGGTGTATTAATAAATAGAGGCATGTGAGTTAGTCAATCAAAGTAAATGGGAGTTAGATAGTTAGAATTTTAAAGAAATAATACAAAGAGAGTATTAGATATTTAGGGACACAGTAGTAGTGAGTATATGTAGAGAGGTGAGTAACGTAAAGGTTAAACATTTATTTGCTGATGGTGATATTTTGTAGTAAGGATGAGGTGGTAAGGAGTGATCAGCGTGCGGCGTGGCAAGAGACCAGCGTGCGGCGTTTTGATAGGGTAGTTTAAGGGAGTGTTTGCCGATATTTTGGAGGGGCAAAGGGTTAGGTATTGTTATAGGACAACGTAATAGGTTCAGTGTTCAGTGTACAGTAGTTGTATTTATAGTTGTAGTGTGCTTGCAGATACGCTCCGGTATCTGCTGTGATGTTGTTTTTATAAAAACTGCTCCAATTATAATTATTAGGAGTTATTAGTGTGATTGTTTAATATGTATAAGTGTCTATGGATAATTCACTCTTTCGATTTAAATAAGTTTCGCGCACTTTTTGTTGTATGCCTCCCTCACTTACCACAAGTATCTGTTTCAGTCCTGTTCTGTGACGGTTGTTGCTGAAATACATACATTTAAAATGCACACAAATATTCAATTTGAATATTCAAAACAGTTAGTACACACAATATGAATGAATTAGCACATATATGTAATACTTTAAATTACTCTTTGTTTGAATTCTTCCGCCACCTTTGGTAGAACTGATTTGAAAGAAATAATTTAATTTATATTTGAAATGATACTCTTGTTCATAGGTAAATAAGTGAAGGTTTATTAACAAATCTTAAAATGGCAAATTTCAAAAACAATTAACAATCATTTGGATAATAACCCTTTAAATAATAATTACAATTGATTAATTTTAACATAAAACTCTGTCCAGGCTCAATGCTGGTAGTCCTGTCTTTAGTACAATAATTTGAACTTAATAGGTTATGTCTTCTTGTTAGTATATTATCAGGTTGTTAGGTTCTTTGAGGATACATGATATCAGTGTCAGGATGTAATATTTATAGAATTAATAAAATTGAACAATGGTTAAAAATAACGAATAAATATAAAACAATGAAATTTAATACCATATGTATGGTAAGTATGTAATTATCGTACGCTTGGATGCGCACGCACCTTATAAAACTCTATAGCAAGCGTCAGACTCGTGGCTTGTACAGTTTTAATGTATCGTTTTATTTTCAACAATGAGTTTGAAAAATATATATTTTCAAGAGAAAAAATTAATAAAAATACAAAAAAAAACTCTTGATATGATTTCTATTTGGTTTGGAAATTATTTGAGAACAGATGCAACAGTTAAATTAATAAGCTACCGCTACCAATTTGAGGTTAGCGATCACAGGTAATGCTATCACAGAAAATGATTTCTTAACGGTTAATATTTCTTAATTTATATTTCTGAACATAATATTAGTAACCTTTTAACATGTTACTATTAAAATTGCTTTATACTTTTTACGTAAGTTAATGTTATTTATTTCAAAACATCGAATAATCAAAACAAGTTTAGTCAAAAGAGTGTCTAAACGTTAACTCTTGTAATTAGTGATAATTACTTTAAACATACTTTTTATAATTATGAAATTAATTAAACTCTTTATTTAATATTTTAATAAGTAAAAATTGACATTTCTTGAAATTGTAATAATTCCATTATAAGTTTGATGCTGCGCTAGTAATGACTCGCGTAGTATCAAAATGTCTATTTCAAAATATTATTTTTGAAAATCAAAGTTATCTAAATAAAATAATGTACTCCCTGTTTATTATCACAACACACGCGAGTACGACCGGGATTATACACTATCGTACTTATATAGTTCGGTAATCCCGCACATATCACTCGGAAGTATATTTGTTGTGTCAAGGTTATGTCTGTATATCAACTTAATGTCAATGTACGCGCACAGATTTGAAAATAATACTTTTTCATGGTGTCGAGTTGCGTGACTTGTTCGTCTGGAAGCTGTTCGTAGACTGTTACAATTTGCCAAAGCGTCTCTCTCGTGTCTGACAAAATGCGTTGATTTGATTGGCTGTAATCGCTATAGTCTTCACCCCAAAGGCCTATGTTTTATTAAAATATTTGGTGTTTTACCAAATTTCGACTTTGGGTTCTGGTTTATGTGACGTAAGCACTAGTGTAAAAAATAATTGCAAAGTTAATAATTACAATAACTTCCTTATTGAACGTCCTATCGTTACATGAGTTATGTCATTGAATTATAGACATTTTCTTCTTTAATTTAAGTCTAAACAACACTATTTTATTTACATTGCTTCTCTTAAAATAATGTTTTTATTAATTATTTTGGTGTTTCTTATATTTATAAGTTTTTGACACCAGATTTAATTATTTTTAATAAAAACACTTTCTAAATAAACACTTGGAGTCCATTTCTCACTTGGTTTGATTTGTTATTTGGAGATAATTATTTCCTTAACAATAGCTTATTTTAGCGTCATTAGGCGTCCATCTTGGTTTTTATATAAATGTATTTAAAATGAATTACCCTTATCTAACACAAGTAATCTTATAATCTAATAATACTAAAACGATTATTTACATGATTTCATACTTAAATATCTTTACATGGTTGTATTAAATATAATATACACATTGTCTTATTCCTCTTCTACCTGTCTCATACAATTGTCAACATAATTTTAGTCTTTTCTATGTGAATTATATTATGTATGAAATGTCATTAGTGTACATATATTGTACTTAATGTATTACATATATTGGTCAGCTTCTAGCTAGTTTAGAAACCTTCAATTCTTCAATAATGGGTTTGTTCCTATGGTGTCTCAACATAGTGGTCATTTATTTTTCATAAAAACAATAATTAAACTGTTATTATTACATTATGTTTGTGTTTCTACATTGGTATTAGACATTACTCCTACTTTTGGTAGTGTTCTCATTTACTCTTAGATAAATTTATATGTCATATTTTTCCTAAGTAACTTACTTAACATGGTTGGTTTATATCTGATTTCTGTCACTATGGTCAGTTGGTTTCTAATTATTTGCATATATACTGACTGTTTTTATAGTTCTAATCTGTTCTCAAAGTTGTATTGATTTTCCCTCCAACTACTGGTAATATTGTGAACAATCTGTGTTTAATCTTTAATACACTATTTTCCTTAACTAATGGGCCATACAGTGGTCCATCTTACATCTGATTGTTTGTACATGGTTAGTTAGTTTACATCATTTTGTTTATAATACTGTTGTTATTATGTTAAAGATCTGTTCTCAAACCATTACCAGATATTGGTCTTTCTACTGGTAATATTGTTATTCACTTTAGTATTGGTTTTGATATTGCACTTTGCCTATTTGAATTGGCATATTTGTTGCATCTTTGCTATAGCTGTTTGCCATTGCATTTGATTGGTTTTATTTACATGGTTGCATTTTAATGCATTGTCTATTAGGATGTACTGTTATTTATAACAATTCCTTAATTGATATCATTGTTGATAGTCATTTATTTTCATTGATATGTCTGGTTTTCTGTTTAACAGGTACCATCTCTATGGGTTATGTAACAATGTACCATCTGTTTTAATGCAGTATGTCTCTACTACTTACATGGTATCAGCATGGTATTTCACAATAATATTTTACTTATTTTGTGACACATGTTTATACATTCCTTCTTAAACATTAATACATATCTTATTGTATTATTTATGATATTTTTCTAGTCATAGGTTGAATTCAATTCAATCCATTTTGTTTGATACAATGGTTTTTTATACTGTTGTCAGTTCTTTACCAAAAATAAAACATAGTTATTGTTCTATTTTGTTTCGTTTTGGTGGACTTATGATTATCTGTGTTAATCACAACTTTATTAAACGCGTCACATTCATTGTTCGTGTCTATTTGACTTATTTAACATCTTGTTGCTTTCATCATGGAATTAACATATTTTCATATACTTATAAACTTCCTCACTATAATTGTTTGTGTGGTTTTATCAGTAGAACTAGTTAGTTATTCACATGTTTCACATCTATTAAGTACGCACTGTTATTGTTTGTGTTTCCTTAAATGCTAAGCACTGTCTTTCATCCTCACATTTGATAATCATTATTTCACTTGTCACTTATATAGTCTTTGGTACACGTGGTTTATGTTGATTTCTGGTATGATTTATTCATCTTCTTCTCTCTTCTGAGTCAGCTTTCTTGTCCTTCTTCTTTCTTCTTTCTTGTTATTTTCATCGTAGTCATTATTCCTTAGTCGTTTCCCCTCACTTTTGGAGTTTGTTAATACTTATTTAGTCGTTTCCCCTCACTTTTGGAGTTTGTTAATTCTTATTTAGTCGTTTCCCCTCACTTTTGGATCCTATTGGGTCTATAATTGGTATTTTGTTTTGGCTCATGTCATTTCCTTTCTGACTGTTTCGTAGTTGATGTCACTAGGTTGATATTATCTTATTCACAGTTGGATTTTCATATTAACACACTTGTAGATACACACTTTATATACATGGATTTATTTATCTAGATTTACATTCATATTTTTTCTCTTACTTGCCGTCCTTTAGGCTCATTTTATGTAACTGCCATATTTGGTTATGTTACAGTATGTATATAGCCAGGTTGGGAACACACATCCTAGTACAAAGACGAGCGGTGCCAGAGGTAAGTGGAATTAGTGAAGGGGGTTATAATTGAGAAATTGGTGTCATGTATTTGGTTGTTAGTTGGAAGAAAGGTGAGTACGATTATAAATCATAGTGAATAAAGGAGTCACCCAGACTAAGCAATGATAAAAATGTGAAAAGTTAAGTAGAAAATTCATAGTAGAAAGGTAATAAGAAATGAAATAATAATAATAATAATGTAATATGAATATTAATAATAATAATTAATAATAAATTTGAATTTTTGTGAATAATTAAATGGTAGTAAATAATAAATAATTGATGGCTAATTAATAAAAGTTAATAATTAAAAGTATTAATTAATTAATTAATTAAAATGTGGTGTTTATAATTTTATACGCAAATTTAAAGATGTAGGGTGTGTAAATTTTTATCAAAGTTAAATGTGAATTGTTTATTTTAATGTAATAATCGCAATGTTAGTTAAGAGTGTATCATTATGTATTATGTTTCTTATGTATTAGTGTAGAAATTTATATGTATGTATAAATGTATATTTTTTGGGGGTAGTTACAAATGTAACTATATACGACACAATGTGTCAAACTATTGCGATTCCCTACATTTCGGGCGATCTCGGCCTTACCATCCCAGATCGTGGTTTTGGACGACAACCAGCTGTGGGCAGCAATTGTCAAACCTGACCATAGTTGGTTGCCTTTGAAATTGGCTAAATTTAGAAATTTAATGGGGTTTTTTTTTTTTTTAAAGGGGAATCTAAGATTATTTTTGAGCATAGGCTACTTCACCTCGGTAGGGGTGGTAGACCTTAGGGGCATATTATAAGAGTAAAAGTAGGGGTACTTACCCTGAAGTTTTTGTAAAGTTGAAGCAAGGATGGGAGAGAGAGAGAAAAGAAAAAAGTGCTCACTCCTTCTGCCTCAGTCCTTGTGGAGGCAACTGAACGCAACAGTTCAGAGGGGGGTAATAGTGTGTGTGGAGGAGAAAGAGGGGTATATATTGTTAACAGCGCCGGATTACTTACTGTTAATAATAATAAAAATAATAATAATAAGAAAACGTTTCAGAATTGTAGAAAGAGGGAGAAATAGATGATTTTATTTGAGTAAATGTAGATTATGTGTTTGGATATTTAGAAAGTATTATTGCACTAGTATAAAGATTTGTCTTTCTTCTTGTTAATGGGAAGGGATTAATTATTATTGATTGGAATCGAAAAAATTCTATAATGTTAAGAGTAGTAAATTAAGAGAATGGAACTTTTGTATAATTCTTGTGGAGTTAAAGTAAACCCAGTGCTTCTTAACACAAACCAGGACATAGCTAAGGGGAAACAGATCAGTTAGGGATATGGTATTATACCAAGCCACTATTTTGATATTTTTGATTTATTGTTTCCGTGTTTGGTGATGTTGTGACGGCGGTCCTGAGCTGACCTGCGTGTCAGAGCAGGAGCGTAAAGCGCTTGATTGGCCTTATGGTGTTGGGATCTCGTAGGAGAAGTCCAGTAAGGTCATGCAGGTACTGTCACCATCATCGGACCAAGGGTGAGTAATTATATTTTTTTTTATAAACAGTAAGGGGGTTGTGGCGACATATCCTACCTGATCCCTTTAGGAAGTATGAGTGTGTCAATGAGAGTTTTTATGCTTCGGCATAAAATCTTTCATTGAGGGGGTTTTGTAACAGTACAATTCTGACCCTATTACATTTTGGGGAATAATTTATATAAATTGTATTTTCATTTCCAAGTCACATATAAAAAATTGGTAAAGTTTTATTGAGGGTTTGCAACTGCGCAATTCGAGTGTACAGGATTGGTGTCAAGGTCGAGCGTATACGTCCAGAAACAGCAAAAACAATCGTCATACAAATGTGTCAACCAGCTGCGCACATGATTTCGTCAGCCAAAGGTATGCTACTACGCAATACATACTTTTGTGAACAAAGGATTGAGCGACGTAGTTTGTTCCCAACCTCTGTATTGCTGCGTAACAAAGACACCTCAGTCTCGACTCATCAGTGTAACGAACCGGCCGGTATATCTCCAAACGCTAATTCGATCTAAAATTTACACAACTAAGTGTTGTTGTACAATTAAAACAGTGAAGTATTTATATAAAATAAATAACAGTGCAATGTAAAACATAAACAAACGTTTTGTTAAAGTTTTTAACATCTTAGTGCGTTTTCAGCGATGGGACGTCTGCAGGACAATAATATCAGCTAAGTGACAAAATGTGGTCGATACAAAATTTTTAATATTTTGATATTTCAATATTTCATTCCCTAATAATAAAATGAGCTCAGTTAGGGACGTCCATAAAATTGTAATGCATGAATGAGTGTGTGATTGCGTGAACATAATATAAATATAAAATTTAAGCAGTGCTGGGTTATGAAATCATTTATAATTATGACATCATAAAAAATATAATTGAATATGTTATTTTGGAGGGTTTATGAAATGTTTAAGGAAATTTTTAAACTTATACAGTAGAACTGCGTCTCATGACGCAATGCCAAACGGCATGTAATAGCGTGCTTGTTTTCGCATGGTAGTCGCATGTTTTTGTAGTAATATGTTATTAAAACATAAAAAATATAATTAATATCTTATTTTGGAGAGCTTATGAAATGTTTAAGGGAAATTTTTAAACTAAATCAATGTAACTGCGTCTCATGACGTAACACCTATTGGGTGTATAGAAGCGTGCGTATTTCGCACGATAGAGTCATGTTTTATTATTAAAAGGTAATGTCATTTGGTAAGCATTTCAAGCAAGAGTTATTATTTCAAATAACACATTCCGCTATCTTCGAGTTTCGCTTAACAGAATTCTGGACCTAAAGTAAGTAAATATTCTCGTATCATATCACGAGATGGCGCCTGGAACAAAAGTTGAATAAAATTATTGATATTACATATAAGATTTATTGGGCAGTAATAAAATAGTATAACAAAGTCCCCTTATTCTTACGCAATATTCCTCACATACACTGTACCCAGCATAAGTATGAACAGTATAGTTTTTCTTAACATACAAAATTTCATAAAAATTTTATTGCTTTTGGTGTATTTAAACTGTCTACATGAAAAAAACATGCTCACACAGGCACTTACTTACAAAATGAGGTACTCACCCATCAACAGCCTGTTTAACACTGCAGCTGTCGCTATCACATAGTGACTGGTAAATACATGCAGACAATGCGACTGCAAGGTCTCTCAACACAAATACTTCACTTAAATTTACTCTGTTCAGAGTGGGCGGAGTCCTTAATTCTATTATTGTTTGTAGCATATCGTGTGCCAATGACTGAAGCCACAAAAACATTTAATAGACATATTTTAGCATATTATTAAAATGAATTTCTAAAAACACAGAAAATTCTATTTACTATACTAAAAATTACAGACAGAGGAAGGCCAATGAACTTACTAAGACCATTAATTCTGTATTAATATAAGACGTCTATTTTAAGAGTACAAACACAAAGAAAACAATACCAATTTGATTTCACTAGTCTTCACACGGGTGCACGCACACGCACACACACACTATGCTGTCTTACAAA
Source organism: Magicicada septendecula (assembly GCA_034769895.1). NCBI lineage: Eukaryota > Metazoa > Arthropoda > Insecta > Hemiptera > Cicadidae > Magicicada > Magicicada septendecula. The sequence goes on from CM068375.1 coordinate 432,933,185, forward strand.
AACTGCTTTACTTGAAACAATTTTAAAAATACAATTATGCAGAATCCACTACCTGCTCAATATATTTATATAGTTACCATTCTGATAGTTCAAAATGTTTACATGTCTATGTAAAATGGTACTGAAAACAAAATGGTTAAGTCATTTGGTTGCAGTGGCAGAGCCAAGGGGATTTTGGGCATTACAATCTATCCTCTTCCCATGGGTAGGTCTTCAGTGGAGCAGACAGGACCAGCTGGCTAGTGGCCACAATACAACACACACAGGTGGGCTATACTGGCCAATCCTCCCACTATCACCAATACCTCTCCTCATCAGTATTACCATCTGCCACCATGAAAAAATTCTGGTTTATCCCCCTCCCACACAGAAAAATCTTGGCCAACAACTTTTTTTGGAAAAATCCTGACCACAACACTGTTTGGTTTTATTTATTATGAGAGTAGTTTATAATATGGTTCAGTGGCCATTTTGATCCTGCAGGACAAATGGCACTGGAACATCCTTTTCCCTTGATGATGTTTTATTTAATATTTGCACCAATACATACATATGGTACACAGTATTACAATAGTACACAGTATAATAAGTACACAGTACATACAATATTCTTACAGTACATATAGATGAATCTGAAGAAGTCCTTGTGGAAACGAAAGTTTTGAAAAGTGTATTCTTGTGATAGGGAATGTGCTGGTAGTTACAGTGCAATAATGGTCTCCACAGATAGAATGATTTTCACTTTTGGAGAAAATGAGACTGAACATGTTTTACAGATAACTGTATACAGAGTGTTCACAAATGGTCGTCCAATATTTCGGTAACGTATTCCTTACATAATTACAAGAAAAAAAGTTCCTGTAAACATAGATCCAAAAACGTATAGTTTTCCATCTGTCCGCCATTTTGTATTTTTTAAGGAAAATTTTATTTCTCGAGAATTGAGTGAGATATTCTAATGAAATCTGGTACCTGTTACCCCAGTAACATAATCTACGAAATGAAATTTAAAAAAAATTTTAAATACACAAATTTCAAAATGGCAGCTGTTTTAATTTTTAAATCATTCATATCTCACAAACTATTAGTTCTATGGAATAATGTTTTATTAGATAAAATCTTAAGCATTATTTCATGAACAAAATGATACCTTATTTGTTACAATGCGATCTTAAACAACCGAGTTATGATGGAAAATGTCAGTGTGATTCTACCATCAAACTGCAAAAATAATTATTGGTAGATTTATTTGTAAATACAATCAAAAAAATAAT